>JAZHEH010000572.1:5674821-6305357 GCA_036589455.1 Ateles fusciceps
TTAAATTTATGTTATGCGTAATTATGTTACACGAGTAACATGTATAATTAAAGTGTTAGAACTTTCATTTCCAGAATATATACTTTCTCAAACTATAAAGTTAGTCCCTTGAAAACAACAATTATCACAGTATTTCAAACGGACAGAAAACACCAAATACTTCATATTTTGAGTTTTCTTTTTTAGAGACCATAAATGAGGTATGCATATTATATATTTCATTTCTCACAGGAAAGGGATATTCTGAAAAACAAGCTATGACAGAAGTAAAACTGTAAGATAATCCTTGCATTTTACTGCCTAAAAATGTCCTAAAGAAAATCAAATATTATTTCGAAATCAAAAATGAGGGATTTTTTCTTCCTTAAAAGACCTCTACTATCATACTTCTAATGTTAGTATTAGGATTTCAATCAACTTTATTTAATTTATTTTTTTATTTTTTTGAGATGGAGTCTGACTCTGTTGCTCAGGCTGGAGTGCAGTGGTGCCATCTCTGCTCACTGCAACCTCTGCTTCCAGGTTCAAGCTATTCTCCTGCCTCAGCCTACTGAGTAGCTGGGATTACAGGCTCCGCCACCACACCTGGCTGATTTTTGTATTTTTAGTAGAGACAAGGTTTCATCATGTTGGCCAGGCTGGTCTCGAACTCCTGACCTCAGGTAATCTACCCGCCTTGGCCTCCCAAAGTGCTGGGATTACAGGCATGAGTCACCATGCCAGGCCTTTTCAATCGACTTTAAAATGATCAAGGCATACTAGTTGAAAATATCAAAGCAAATTTCCTTTTTTCTCGCTTCAGAGGCCAAACACTAGATCAGTTATGCCTGAAGCTATAGCAGTGTTTTAAAAAATAAAGGTTTAGTTTTTTAATTCTAATCCTAATTTTGTTCAGCCAGTATTTACAAAAATAGAGGTCTCTCACCAAAGTACCTAAGTAAACAAACACATTAGAAAATAAGTTAGGCTCAGGTGTAAAATTTCTGGCTTTTTTCCTTTCCTCCTTTTCCTTCTTTACCCATGAGAATGCCTGCTATCTCTGAAATTACTGCCAAAAGCAAATGAGGTGCAGAGACCATGAAACAATATCAGGTTAAAAAAACCTGATTAACCATGCTTAAGTTAAAAAATATAAATGGTAATATACTGGTACAATTGCATAAGTCACTTGGTTTATACTAGTTAAAAAGAAAATTCTATTAGTCATTTCACAATAAATTATCTAAATTATCATCTGATCAAAAACTACCAAGCTAATAATATTGTTATTTCAGAGCATTTCCCTATTTGGGTCTTATGAAAAGCTTAAAATTTCATAATTTTCTCTAAATAAAATTAATTTTAATAATTGACATGTCATCTCGAAGTTGTATTTTATCCATTCTTTCTTTCCTATGCTTTTATTGCATAAAGCAGAGTAATGGAAGCCCTTTACATAATACATAAAAACCATAAGGTGCCATCTTACACAAAAACAAAAGTGGATTTGTAAATTCAAGATTCAAGTTATATTCTGGAATTCATCTTAGAAAAGAGGCCAGTCATACCATTCAAATCACAAAGAAATACATAATAAATGAAGAGAGAGAGAGAAGAGTGTGTGTGTGTGCACATGTGTGCGTGCGTGTGCATACGTGTGTGTATTAGTCTGTTCTCACAGTGCTAATAAAGACATGGGTAATTTATAAAGGAAAGAGGTTTAATTGACTCACTGTTCCACATGGCTGGGGAGGCCTTATGATCATGGTGGAAGGTAAAGGAGGGCCAAAGGCACATCTTACACGGTGACAGACAAGAGAGCATGCAGAGAAGAATGACCCCTTATAAAACCATCAGATCTCATGAGACTTATTCACTATCACCAGAACAGCACGGAAAAGACCTGCCCCCATGATCCAATTACATCCCACCAGGTCCTTCCCACAATACATGAGGAGCTACAATTCAAGATGAAATTTGGGTGGGGAACACAGACAAACCATTTCAGTGTATAATTTGAGGAAATGCAATTAGACTACAAGGGAAATGTCTAAAAATTTTAGCAGAATTGTAAAATGTGTGCAAACATCATGAAATAGCAAATGTTAAAGAAACATACACTATTTCCTAGCAAACAGACTTTAGAATCTCTACACTGAACAGAGAAATGAAACATTTTTCAAAGAATATGACAATGTAGAGAACAGAATTAAAAATAGTTTTGGTCTTTAGAAAACTTTATTTCAAAAATAATCATAGAAAATACATTTGTTGGAGGAGGATCCAAGATGGCGGATTAGACACAACTCCAGCGCACAACACCCAGCGAAAGAGATGCAGAAACCCAGAGATCTCCTAGCTCCAACCGAGGTACCAGGTGCATTTCAACGGGTCTGGTCCAAGGGTGAGCAAAGTTCACTCAGAGCAGACGGAGCGGGGGAGGGGTGCTGCTCCACCCAGAAAGTGCATCTGACCTGCCAGTCAGAGGCTCCACCTCTGGCGCTCCGTTCCAGATACAGCGCTTCCCCCAAAGCCTCAGCAATACACAGAACAGGGGATCTTTGCCAGTCAAGCGCCAGGAATTACAAGTGCAGAGTTGAATAAGAGTCTGCAGACTGAGCTATAGCCCCCTCCCCGCACCCGGAGAGAGTGGGAGCTGTAAGCAGGAGCAGCTGGGCCGCGCCTACCCCATGACTGGAGAGAAAGCTGAAAGGGGGAGACTGCCAGGTGCGGCTGGGCAGGTCCCTAACCTCCCCAACAAACCCCAGAGGGCTGAAGCTCCGACTCTAGTGGGTTTCCTAGCCAGTGCCACAGTCTGAGATGAATCCTGAATGATCCAGCCCAGTGGAGGAAGGGGCACAACTCACCACTAGAGGGGGTGAGACAGGGCTACATGTTTTAACAAAAAACACAGGAAGCCTACCTAGCAATGGGACGGCGTTCTTGACAACCCAGCAGCACCTACAGGTCAGTGGAAGAGGCAGGCCTAATCTCCCAGCATAAACAAAAAAGACACAGGAAGCTTCCCTAGTAACCTGAAGGAGTCCCTAGAAACCCAGTAGCGCCCCCCACAGGCAGACAATCGACCTCATCAAGCAGCTCTCTGACACCATAGCCAGGTAAATCCACAAAGACGGGAAAAAAAAACAGCGCAAAAAAAGGTGAACAACAAAGACCAGAACACCTCTTCTCCTTCAAGGGATCACAACTCCTCAACAACACAGGATCACAACTTGACCAAAAAGGAGTGCGAAAAATTGACGGAAACAGGATTCAGAAGGTGGATAATAACAAACTTTTCAGAGCTAAAAGAACATGCTCTAACACAATGCAAAGAAACCAAACCCTTGAAAAAAGGTTAGACGAAATGCTAACTAGAATAACCAGCTTAGAGAAGAACATAAACAACTTGATGGAGTTGAAGAATACAGCACGAGAACTACGTAAAGCAAACACAAGTTTTAATAGTCAAATCGATCAAGCAGAAGAAAGGATATCAGGGATTGAAGATCAACTCAATGAAATAAAAAGAGAAGGCAAAATTAGAGAAAAAAGAGTGATAAGAAATGAACAAAGCCTCTAAGAAATATGGGATTCTGTGAAGAAACCTAATCTACGCTTGATCGGTGTACCTGAATATGATGGGGAGAATGAATCCAAGCTGGAAAACACACTCCAGGATATTAACCAGGAGAACTTCCCAAGCCTAGCAAGGCAGTCCAAATTTCAAATTCAAGAAATACAGAGAACTCCACAAAGATATTCCTCAAGAAGAGCAACCCCAAGGTACATAATTGTCAGATTTACCAGGGTCGAAATGAAGGAAAAAATGCTAAGGGCAGCCAGAGAGAAAGGTCAGGTCACCCACAGAGGGAAGCCAATCAGACTCACAGCAAATCTCTTGGCAGAAACTCTACAAGCCAGAAGAGAGTGGGGGCCAATATTCAACATCCTTAAAGAAAAGAACTTTCAACCCAGAATCTCATATCCAGCCAAACTAAGCTTCATAAGTGAAGGAGAAATAAAATCCTTTACAGACAAGCAATTATTGAGAGATTTTGTCACCACCAGACCTGCCCTACAAGAGCTCCTGAAAGAAACACTAAGCACGGAAAGGAACAAGTACCAGTCACTGCAAAAGCAAACCAGTTGGCAAAGACCAAAAATGCAATGAAGTAAATGAGTCAACTAATGAGAAAGAAAACCAGCCAGTAACAAAATGTCAGGATCAAATTCACACATAACAATATTAACATTGAATGTAAATGGCCTAAACGCCCCAATCAAAAGACACAGACTGGCAAACTGGACGAAAAGTCAGAACCCATTGGCGTGCTGTATTCAAGAAACCCGTCTCACATACAAAGACACATACAGACTCAAAATAAAGGGATGGAAGAAGATTTACCAAGCAAATGGAGAACAAAAAAAAGCAGAGATTGCAATCCTAGTCTCAGATAAAACAGACTTCAAACCAACAAATATCAAGAGACAAAGAAGGACATTACATAATGGTAAAAGGATCAATCCAACAGGAAGAGTTAACAATCCTAAATATATACGCCCCCAACACTGGAGCACCCAGATACATAAAGCAAGTTCTTAACTACCTAAAATGAGATTTAGACTCCCACACAACAATAGTGGGGAGACTTCAATACTCCACTGTCAATATTAGACAGAGCAACGAGACAGGAAATTAACAAGGATAGGCATATACAGAACGCTCCACCCCAAATCCACAGAATATACATTTTTCTCATCACCACATTGCACTTACTCTAAAATTGACCACATCATTGCAAATGCAAAAGAACAGAAATCATAAAAACAGTCTACAGCACAATCAGACTAGATCTCAGGATCAAGAAACACACTCAAACCTGCACAACCACTTGGAAGCTGAACAACTTGCTTCTGAATGTTGACTGGATAAACAATGAAATGAAGGAAGAAATAAAGATGTTCTTTGAAACCAACCAGAATGAAGACACAACTTACCAGAATCTCTGGGACACCTTTAAAGCAGTATCAAGAGGGAAATTTATAGCAATAAATGCCCACCAGAGAAGAGAGGAAAGATCTAAAATGACACCCTATCATCAAAATTGAAAGAACCAGAGGAGCAAGATCAAAAAAACTCAAAAGCTAGCAGAAGACAAGAGATAACTAAGATCAGAGCAGAACTGAAGGAGATAGAGACACAAAAAACCTTCAAAAAAATCAATAAATCCAGGAGCTGGTTTTTTGAAAAGATCAACTAAATAGACAGACCGCTAGCCAGATTAATAAAAAAGAAAATGGAGAAGAATCAAATAGATGCAATAAAAACAATATAGGGGATATCACCACTTTTCCCACAGAAATACAAACTACCATCAGAGATTACTACAAACAGCTCTACTCACATTAAACCAGTAAACCAGGAAGAAATGGATAAATTCCTAGACACTTGTACTCTACCAAAACTAAACCAGGAGGAAGCTGAAACCCTCAATAGGCCAATAACAAGGGCTGAAGTAGAGGCAGCAATCACCTACCAACCAAAAAAAGGCCAGGTCCAGACGGGTTCACAGCCAAATTCTACCAGATGTACAAAGAGGAGCTGGTTCCATTCCTTCTGAAACTGTATCAAACAATACAAAAGGAGGGAATCCTCCCGAACTCATTTTATGAGACCAACATCATCCTGATACCAAAACCAGGCAGAGACTCAACTTAAAAAAAAACTTCAGGCCAATATCTATGATGAACATCGACGCAAAAATCTTCAATAAAATACTGACAAACAGATTGCAACAGCACATCAAGAAGCTTATCCATCATGACCAATTCATCCCAGGGATGCAAAGCTGGTTCAACATACACAAATCCATAAATGTAATCCATCACATAAACGGAACCAAAGACAAAAACCACATGATTATCTCAATAGATGCAGAGAAGGCCTTTGATAAAATTCAACAGCCCTTCATGCTAAAAACTCTCAATAAACTAGGTATTGATGGAACATATCATAAAATGATAAAAGCTATATATGACAAACCTACAGCCAATATCATACTGAACGGGCAAAAGCTGGAAGAACTCCCTTTGAAATCAGGCACTAGACAAGGATGCCCTCTCTCATCACTCCTATTCAACATAGTATTGGAAGTTCTAGCCAGAGCAATCAGGCAAGAAAAAGAAACAAATGGTATTCGATTAGGAAAGGAGGAAGTCAAACTGTCTCTATTTGCAGATGACATGATTGTATATCTAGAAGACCCCATCATCTCAGCCCAAAATCTCCTGAAACTGATAAGCAACTTCAGCAAAGTCTCAGGATACAAAATCAATATGCAAAAATCACAAGCATTCCTATACACCAATAACAGACTTAAAGAGAGCCAAATCAAAAACGAACTGCCATTCACAATTGCTACAAAGAGAATAAAATACCTAGGAATACAACTAACAAGGAACGTAAAGGACCTCTTCAAGGAGAACTACAAACCACTGCTCAATGAAGTAAGAGAGGACACAAACAGATGGAGAAACATTCCATGCTCATGGTTAGGAAGAATCAATATTGTGAAAATGGCCATACTGCCCAAAGTAATGTATAGATTCAATGCTATCCCCATCAAGCTACCAATGACCTTCTTCACAGAACTGGAAAAAACCACTTTAAACTTCATATGGAACCAAAAGAGACCCCGCATAGCCAAGACAATCCTAAGCAAAAAGAACAAAGCTGGAGGCATCACACTGCCAGACTTCAAACTATACTACAAGGCTACAGTAATCAAAACGGCATGGTACTGGTACCACAACAGAGACACAGACCAATGGAACAGAACAGAGACCCCAGAAGAAACACCACACATCTACAACCACCTGATCTTTGACAAATCCAGCAAAAACAAGCAATGGGGAAAGGACTCCATGTTTAATAAACAGTGTTGGGAAATTGGCTAGCAATGTGCAGAAAGCAGAAACTGGACCCCTACCTGTCACCTTACACTAAAATTAACTCCAGATGGATCAAAGATTTAAACATAAAACGTAACACCATAAAAACACTAGAAGAAAACGTACGCAAAACCATTCAGGACATAGGCATAGGCAAGGACTTCATGACTAAAACACCAAAAGCAATGGCAATAAAAGCCAAGATAGACAAATGGGATCTAATTAAACTCCAGAGCTTCTGTACAGCAAAAGAAACCATCATTAGAGTGAATTGGCAACCAACAGAATGGGAAAAGTTTTTTACAATCTACCCGTCTGACAAAGGGCTAATATCCAGAATCTGCAAAGAACTAAAACAGATATACAAGAAAAAAACAAACAACCCCATTCAAAAGTGGGCGAAGGATATGAACAGACACTTTTCAAAAGAGGACATATATGAGGCCAACAAACATATGAAAAAATGCTCATCATCACTGGTCATTAGAGAAATGCAAATCAAAACCACACTGAGATATCATCTCATGCCAGTTAGAATGGAGATCATTAAAAAATTGGGGAGACAACAGATGCTGGAGAGGATGTGGAGAAACAGGAACACTCTTACACAGTTGGTGGGAGTGTAAATTAGTTCAACCATTGTGGAAGACAGTGTGGCGATTTCTCAAGGATCTAGAAATAGAAATTCCATTTGACCCAGCAATCCCACTATTGGGTATATACCCAAGGAACTATAAATCATTCTAGTATAAAGACACATGCACATGTATGTTCACTGCAGCCCTGTGTACAATAGCAAAGACCTGGAACCAACCCAAATGCCCATCAATGATAGACTAGACAAAGAAAATGTGGTACATATACACCATGGAATATTATGCAGCCATAAAAGCGATGAGTTCGTGTCCTTTGTAGGGACTTGGATGAATCTGGAAACCATCATTCTCAGCAAACTGACCCAAGAACAGAAAGCCAAGTACCACATGTTCTCACTCATAGGTGGGTGTTGAACAACGAGAACACGTGGACTCAGGGAGAGGGGCAACGCACACAGGGTACTTTTGGGGGGGGTAGGGGAGAGACAACTGGCGGTGGGGAGGGGAGGGGGAGGGTGGGGAGGGATAACATGGGGAGAAATGCCAGATATAGTATGCACCTAAAGTAAAATAAAGAAATTATAAAAAAAAAAAGAAAAGAAAATACATTTGCTAAATTTTTTAAAAGCTATGTTTTTGTGAAGATAGTTTTTAGTTAATAAAAATATTTGCATAGATTGTTAACATCTTCTGACTGAAAACAATGTTTGGCTCCATATACATATACTGAGCCTGGTGTCCTAGAACACACGCATGTAGGGGTTTATTCCGTTTTAGAAGAGAATGTGGGAGGAGCATAACCAATCATACTTCACTACAGTAAATGGACACATCTAGAATAGACATAATGCCATCACTGTCTGTGCCTTGGTCAAACAAGTACACTGATCTTAAGAATCTGAGATGCTGCCTTTTATGCAAATTAAAACACAATACTACCGTGGAGTGTGGTATTTCCAAGACAGAATTATAAAGAGGTGTCTTTTGGGTCTTCTAGCAAAGTGTCCACCTTTTATACATTCCAAGAAATGTATTTACTTATTTTTTTACATTCTAAGAAGACATAAAACTTGGTACAATAGGTCAAAGGGACTGTCAAAAGCTCCTTTATTTACCAGAGCATTCTAATATATAAACAGAAAAATGATGTTGTTTGATGTTAACAGTAACAATAAGCCCTCACCCTCACTAAACCAACAATTTAATAGGACTCTTTAGGGTGTGTGGTTTTGCAGCTATTTGAAGTTCTCTCTTCATCCATCTATTAAAATGGATCTCATAATTTATCTTCTGACTTTTCTAAGATGATTCAATATTGGGCGTTCTATTTATTTAGTGAAACTTCTTTCTTAGCTTCTTTTCATTTGCTTGTCTCTTAAATGATGATGTTTCTTAGGGCTCATTTTTCTATCCTTTATTCCCCTGCCTTAATCAAACTCATCTGCAATCAGCATTTCAACTATGCACTGTAAATGTTTTTTTCTCAAAACTGTCTCTTCTTTCTCTTATGCACCAAACTGATTAAACCATCTGTGTACTGAGTGCCTCAGAAGTCCTATAGGTATTTCAAGCTCAACATATCAACAACAGAATTCACTGCCTTTCTTCCAAAATCTGCTTTATTTTCTCTCTACATAATTTGATGTCAATGAACATTCACCCAGTCTCCCAAATTATAAACTTCTGGCTTCATCTAAGCAGGCTCACCAAATCTTATAAAACTAAACTTTATATTTCAACAAGAATTAACCATTTCAAAACTTAGATCGGAATGTGTCTTCCTTTGCTTAAAACACACACACACACACACAGAGACACAAGATAGTCATCTTCTTATTGTATACAGGACCAGTTTCTCTAGATATCTCTCTCCTGCCTCACTCTCCAAAGACACACCTATCATCTACAATAGGCCTTACTTGCACTTCCCAAGTATTTCTCTCACTCATTCAATAAATATTAAGGGCTATCTATGTGCCAGGCACTGTTCAAAGCACCGAGGATACTGCAGTAAACAAAAAGTTTCTGCCCTTGTGTGAGTGACTTACATCTTGGTAGAAGACAGACAAACCAAACAAATATACAATGTATGAGGTGATGGTAAGTACTATGGAGAAAAAGATCTACCTAGAAAAGTAACACAGAGAAAAAAATGTATAACACGTTATGAGACACTAATTTTTCCAGCAAACAGCATGTTCTTGCTATAAACTACAGAAGCCCAGCATGTCTTTAAAAGTGTAATTATACTTCTACATTCCTTAATTTATTTACATTTCAACTTAAACTACAATTTAAAAATACATCAAGTGTGATACTGCAATGTATAGTCATTGAGAGGCATAGCAAAACACAGCTTATTTCTAACAACCAATTATAGTAATTTTACTTTCTAAGATTAAAATTGATAGAGTCGATTGTTTTCTTTGATTCTAGTGTTTTAGTTGGTTCCTAATGCACCCAGAAAAAGCACTGTGAGTGCTGGCACATTTCAAATTATGTCATGAGATTAGAATCTATTAAACATAAGTACTCATCTAGAATTAATCTCACTGTTTGTTTCACTTTTCCTATAATACTCTAACTATACCGTGGTTTTACATTCAGAACCTACAAATTAAGACTTCACAGTAATAATAGAACATTTGAGACAGGAGTTTTTTGCTGATGATTTAAAAACAGTTGTTCAATTGTCTCAGTCACTTAAGTACATTATATGTCTCAACTGTTTACAAAGAGCTGAAACAACATGAAAAAACCTACGTAAGAGCACTGTTTAAGATATAGGACATTACTAAAAGATTTGACAATGAGCCAAAGAAAATTTACACAGACATTAATTGGCCTGTTTCATACGCAGAAAATTACAATGATTTTCCTTACCATGTAAATAATAATACAGTTGAAAGGAATTCAAATTTTCCTCTGGGAATTTTCATTTTTGTTATATTACATGTGGCTCCAGTCTCAGTCTCAGGACATAAATGAATGAATGAATGAATGAATGAGAGAATGCTGGTGTTTTAGTGTTCATATAAATCTGTAAAGAAAACTAGTATGTTTTTTAAGATGTAGAAGTTAAATCTGAAATGTTTTCAACTTCCAAATAACCAAAGTGCAATTAAGCTCAGTGCAAGCTGAGCCTGACTTTAATGACTACAACCCACACAAGCAGAGTTCTGTCAAAGTTTTCACGGTTTCAAGAAAAATGATAAACTTTGTCACTTCTTAACCTTACACTTCTGTCAACAATCCCTAGATCCTCACAAACATGCTCATCGTGGGACGCTCCTTTCTGTATCCTACATGATGATCACCTTCTTCCCTCCTCAACCTGGTTGGCAGAGAGGGGGGAAACATCTCAGGCCCAGCTGCAATTCCTACCTAAGTGTGGGCCCACAGGAAATAACGGGTTGGGGAAAGGGATGGGGTAGATCAGCAGTCCACAGCATACTGATAACTCTATGCTAGAGTGAAAAGCAGCTATCACTGTGCTCTCAGGGCCAGAGCTTATATTCTATTTAACAAACAAAACCAAAACAAAAGATAGGTAAGAGGCAAACTTTACGTATTCTCAAAGCTAAGGAGAAAAGAATATACGTACCGCATCTGTGATGTCTATTTCATATACCCTTTGGAAAGTTCTACGCTCAAAGAAAACAAGTTTGCCGCTGCCACACCCTCTTTGCACAGATGTACCAGTGACTATGAGCTTATCATCCGGACTGAAACAGCAGTCAGTCCTATAGAAAAAAAGAGTTTATGAGTATAGGCTTATGACTTCCATAAGCTGGACAACAGTCCAACAATAATGAGTGAATTAAATACAACATAAACATCACTGTAATAAGAGCTAACTCCTATATAGGGCTTATGAGTCAAACACTTACATTAATTTGTTTAATAGTCACAATAATCCTATGCAGTAGTTATTATTATCCACATTTTACTGATGAGGAAACTAAAGAAAATAATTTAGTTACACCTTGCACACGGTAACACAAGTAAGTAGCGCGGCTAGGATTCAAACTTAGGCAGTCTGACTCCAGAATCTGTGCTTTTTAACTTCCACATTGCAATTTTTTTAAATGTAAAGGGAGCATTAAAAAACTCGATATAGACATTAAGACTGTCTGCAGACAGATATATATATCTATATCTATCTATATATATATGATCAATGTCTAAGTAATGATTATTTTGGCCCTTTTAAAAACTATTTTTACTAACATCACTACCATCACCCCCAAATAATTTGAGTTACATCAAGTCAAACACCATGAAATGAGCCACAGGTTGCACTGCCGGAACCTAATTGATGGCTATGATTCCAAGGCTCTTGTTATTGGCGGTCTGGCCATCTGACTGTGACTAATCTAAGACATGACCCAAAGAAGTTATATAGTTAGCATTACTTGTAGCAGGTATAATGGCTCGAAAAATTCTCATGAGCTATAAACTCATGTTTGTTTGTTTTAACATAAAATGCCACGGGCAGCAGACCGTGTTAGAATTAGTGCTGCATTATTATACAGCTTCCTTCACTTGATGCTTGCATTATCACCATGCTCTTCTCTGTTGGTCGTTATTGACACAGGTATAAAATTTCATTTCTACTAAAATAGAACAATTTGCCTAGGCACCAACTATAGGACTTAGAGGTCAAGTTTCACCTCAGCTGTCTCAAGAAAATCTTTAAAAGTTTCAGGTGACAATTTAGTAGACTGGAGACAACAGTGGTTAGCCACCCACAGTAAGACAGTCTGAACAAGTGAAGGATGCTGAATTATTGATTTGAATGATTAAAAACAAGAAAGAAAATGAGCTGTACTATAAATGCTCTGTAAATATTAAAAACTGCTTTAATGGTATGAGAGTTCAAATTTTAAAAAACCACAAATTTTAAAAAGCCTACCCTGTCATTTATACAATATTAAAAGAACAATTGAATCTCTTAAAACATATTTTACTACCTCAAGACTTGTGCGTGCATACAATACACACAAACACATGAATAAATGCAAATACGTAATTTTAACTTCAAAAAAGATTTCTGAAGTCTACAGAATGTGCAAAATAAGAAATAAAATACATTTTTCAAAAAACAGATTTTGATCACTCTCTCAAGTCTCTTTTCCAGAAGATCTAAAAGCCATATGACATAAATTAACATTAAGGTAAAAATACTTCTTTTCCATTCTTCTATGCTGGTCAAATATTTCAAATATGCTACTTACATTGGGAACATGGTAGGAAGACCCGAGGCTGAAAAAAGTGGCTTATTAAATTGTCGTATGTCCCATAATTTTAATGAATCATCACCTGACAGAGGAATGAGGGGGGAAAAAAGACAGAAAAGTCAATTGTGCAAAAAGAACTTGCTCCCAGTTTGTTAAACTTAATGTATAACTATAAGGAAGAAAGGGAAAGGGAAGGGGAGAAAAATGCTAGATTCACACAAGCATGTTTTGCTTTTTTAACTGTTCAGAGAGCTTGAAAGCAGTAGTCGCAAGAACAGTTGAAAGCTAGGTGATAATGAATTAGCCTTCTAGAAATTACTTTCCAGATAGATGTAGCATCTGCAAGGTAGAAGGTACCCTGGAGAATCTACTCTGAAGTATAATATTAGAGCAGATGGTAGTTCCCCTATGGTGTATTTGAGCATACCTGACTTCTTGAAGAGATTTTAATTTAACAACTATCAGGACTGAAAATAGTTCAATTTACAACAGATTCTTTTTCCCACTGGTGTGTGGGTAAAGCGATCCATTAATGTTAATAAGGGTGAGCCATGTGATTCCCTTCTCTCTAGTGTAATTCTACCTATGGCTACCATTCTTCACTTTGCTGGGGAGTACAGCTTTGCCAAGCCATTTAAAGAGTAATGAATATTTTTAAAGAATCACTTTTTGTGCTCGCTTTGGCAGCATGAATACTAAGACTGGAACGATACACAGAAGATTAGCATGGCCCCTGCACAAGCATAACGTACAAATTTGTGAAGCATTCCATATTTATATAGAAAATAAATTTTAAAAATCACTTTTTAATATCTCTATAGGGCTAATTCCTGAACAGAACAAAAGCCAAACTTATATAATGTTTTCACTGTTCTTGCTCCCCAGTGCCCACAGCTGAAGTCTGCTTCAACCCCTTGGGTCCAATAAGGAATCAGAATCAGGTGCAAGCGAGGAGAGTGAAGAGTTCAGTAAAAAATCCCCCTTTTTACAGTGAAGATTACTCTGAAACCCAACTTTTGGCAGGTGCAGTAATTCACAACTGGCTGGACTCAGGGAGAACTTTATCACCTTTGGAATGTCACTTTATTGCTTTTAGCCTTTTTTTTTTTTTTTTTTTTGAGACAAGTCTTGCTCTGTCACTCAGGCTGGAGTGCGGTAGCAGGATCTCAACTCACTGTAACCTCAGCCTCCCAGGTTCAAGTGATTCTCCTGCCTCAGCCTCCCGAGCAGCTGGGACTACAGACATGCACCACTATACCCAGCTACTTTTTGTATTTTTAGTAGAGACAGAGTTTCATCATGTTGTCCAGGTTGGTCTCAAACTCCTGGCCTCAAGTGATCCACCTGCCTGAGCCTCCCAAAATGCTGGGATTACAGGTGTGGGCCACTGCACCCAGCCTATTTTTAGTCTTTAAAAAAAGGTTACATATCCCCACAATCTTCAAACAATAAGAAAACATTAACCTGTATTAATTCCATCTAATCCAGTAGGTTATGCAGCTAGCAGAAGCACCTTGTAACACCCTGAGTACTCTTTGCTGAATAGATTTCTATCTGCCATATTCTATACATCCAGGAAGGAAAATGATAGAATACAGCATACATGTGATATTGACCAATGAAGTTATCCAAACGCTATTAAATATATATACATATATACATACACACACACAGTGTGTGTGTGTGTGTGTGTGTGTGTGTGTGTGTGTGTGTGTGTGATGGAAGGGCAAGGTAAGAATTATCACCAAAATGGCTTTGACTGAAATAGAGTTAGTTATACTTCTAAGGGAGTAATTATCAACTGTGTAATTACTCAGTTGAGTATGGGCTCACCTATTCTATCACCTGTGAAGAATATTCAAACTACACTTTCCCTTTCTCCCCTATTCTCCCCTAACTCCACCTCAGAGACTTGGATATACCATCCTAAAGATGCAAGAGTGGATGTAGGAATTCCTAAGTGGAGCATTTATCATTTGAAAACTTTCCCAGGGGATTCAGATACACTGTTGGGATGGGAACCATTGTTTTAAATAAATAATATATAGAATTTTAATTGGGAGTCATCTCTGAACTCAAGTAGCAGGTCAGAATTGATGGACCAAAATACATATTTTATACATATCCCATTTGCCATGTGTATTATAAAGAATTACATGTACATGTGCTTTGATTTTTTAAAGTTATGCAAGTGAGAAGTTTAGATACAACAGTATAGTTTCCTTAGATTAAAGAGAATCTGAATGAGTTCCCAAGGGTAAAAGGACAGGGACTAGTTAAATTGAGGGGGAAAGCTATGCCACTTTTCTTGCCTCTCTCTTCACTTCCACTATCCTATACACTGGGTTGTAAAGTCTTTCAGGAAAAGGACTCTGTCTGTAATGTTTACAGTTTATAACCAGCACCTAGCAGAATGTTAGCTCACAGTAGGTGCTCAATATACAGTAGTTGAGTGACTGAATGAATAGCTAAATATAGCACTGCTAGATTCAGCTGCCTAAAGTGTAGCTCCTCCTCTGGCCTACAGAATAAAGGCTATGTAAGGACCTCTGCAGCACAGTTCCCATCTGCTTACCATGCTACTAGTACTTCTTTTCTTTGTGTGATATTTAAGACCCTCTGTAACACAGCTCCAACCTACTTACCATGCTATTTCTTTTCTCTCCCCCACAAATGGGTCTATAGGAAAATCTTCAGCTATGTCCCATACTCTCCCACAATGCTGCCTTTCACTATTCTCCATCTGCTTCTATCAATACACAGCCTATCTATGTGATAAAGATTGAGCAAAAAATTAGAAAGCTATATCAAACCACATGAATGTGGATAAGTAAACTTACAATATGACCATATAGAACTGTTTTTAAAAATAACGTCTAGATATAGACTTCTTAAAAGTTAGTACTTGAACTGGAAAAAAAAAGGTAATGGTCAACAAATAGAAGACTGTGAAGTACCAGACACAGAATTGTAAAATGGTATGGAAAGAATATAGGTGATCATGTATAAACTTCCCAAGGCAGAAGCAAAGATCATCTGTGGAGGCTTCAAACTCTTATGGAATTTGAATATAAATGAAAAACATAGGCAAAAAATAAGTAAATATTTAAACATTTTACTTAGTAATTTTTAATACAAACAATGTTGCTAAGTTGGAAATGCATTTTAATGAAGAAATCAGACTGGCAAAGGTACATTAACAAAAATCACGGCAAGCTTTACTAAGCACTAGGATATTACTGTCGTATTTGTTAAAGACGATCATTTTATATAGAGAAATACATCAAAAGAAAGCTTTTAACCTACCTCCACGAGAGGCAAGAACATTACCATCATAGGAAAAAGTCACGCAGGAAGTGTCTGTGCCTGGGTCATGAGCCTGTTTATAGTGGAACTTAGGATGAACCTATTCACAAAGACAAAGTGTTAATATCTCACCTGAATTCAGAAGAGAATACTTTTGTGGCAAAAACATTTTACTTTATCATGATGACGATGATACACACCTATAGGCAAAGTATTAATTTCACATAACTGCAATTTGCTTCCTTTCTTGAAAAAAAAAAGGCTTTTAAAAATATCCATTTGCCTTAATAAAGAACAGAGAAGGTAAGTCCTAGCAGGAGACATTTTTCCAGATTGCCCTAACAAGCTCTATACAAGATAAGACTACAATAACTTCTTCATATTTACTTATTCATATCACGCTTATAAAGTTATTAGGACCAGTTCCTGTATTTACTGGAAACAGCAAATATAAATCAAAATTACAAATGAGCAATCATTTATTTACCCCAAAAAATTTATTGTATTTCTGGGATATGCCATACACTGTGCACATGGTTGGAGGTCCTGAACTATCCTTAATGTGTCTGTAGAATGAATAATGATAATAATAGCAGCTAACCCTTACACAATGCTTATTGTATTTTAGGCACTACATGCTTTCCTATCTTGCCTATTTAGTCCTCACGATCACTCTGTAAGTTAGGTTCTATTATTATCATCTGCATTTTATAGTTTGAGATACTGAGGTACAGAAACTGAAGTACCTTGTCTAAGGCCACACAGTTTGTAAGTAGTAGAGAAGAGTTTGAACCAAAAAGACTACTCCTAAATACTGCATTATAATCCTTCTCTTACTGATTTATCTTTAATAGTATTTTTACTTCTAATGTTGTTTCTACACAGTTAATGACTTGTAATTCTACTACACCAAAGTTGCCACTCAGTTATGACTTAGTAACCAGCACAAGGTACTAGGAAGTCAATTACCACAAAAGGTATGGTCTATATGAATGAAGACATTTGGTCCATTAAAAACTTTGTCCCCTACATAGTTGTCATTATTAAAGTAACTTCTATAATAGTTCTGTGTGTGTGTGTAGGTGCACCTGTGTATGCACACCAACATGACAAGCTGGCTAATTACACAATGGTTCTGGGCCATTACCAATTTTCTTAGGGTACTTCCATAGCAAAAGACAGAGGCACTGCTGGTAATGACAGCATGTGAGTCCCTCCTGGGAGCCACAGGTATGGTAATGCAAGTGAGCTCATCTCCATTGTTCTTGTAGCAACCCTTATGAAGAAAGAGTCACAAAACAGAGCTCATGTGCTTTGCCCTCCCAATAATATCCCTGACATCCAGTCCCTGGGCTTACACCTAAAAAACATCCAGTAATGAGGAGTATACCACCTTATAAAAGCAGGCCAGTTCATTAAAAAAAATAATCTGTATAACTGAGTGAAAACTGGCTTCTCAGTTCTTCCTCTGGATAACAGTCTTAGAATTTTATATTAGCTATCATGCTTCTACCTTTCATGGATACTAAGAATTCATTGATTCAACATTTTTTTTATTGGACATCAACTGTATGGCAGACAGGAAGTAAGTTAAGCAGAGAAAACACAAATGTGCCAAGATAAGCATAGCTTCTCAAAGACTTGGCAGTCCCCTGAAAGGATACAGATCAGCACACAGAGTGACAAGTGCTACAATGGGGAAATACAGAGTAATATGTAAGCACTGGGGAGAAGGTCCTAACCCAAACTTGACAATGAGGGAAAAAAGAGGGGCAAAAATAAATCAGACACCTAACAGATAAAGTAAAAGTTAGCAGTTACAGGAGCAGGAGGTGAGGGCAAGAAAGTATTTTGGTCAGAGGGTACTGCACTGTTGGTAAGCCAAATTTTTACTCTCATGACCTCTGCCCCTAGTGTGATGCCCATGAATACCTTATATGGTCAAGAAGCTCGGCAGGTGTAATTATGGTTACTAATCAGCTGACCTTAATAGGGAGATTATCTTGGATTCCAGGTGGGGCTGAAGCAGTTGCATGAGCTACAATGCTGACAAAAAAGTCACAGAAATGTGATGGAAGAGGAAGTCAGAGAAATTTGAGACATGAGAAGTGTTTGACATGTCACTATCGGCTTAAAGATTAAGGGGGCCACATGTCAAGGAAACAGGTATCTGAATTCTGCCACCAACCAATAAGCTTGAAAGAGAACCCTGAGCTCAGATTGAGAGCCACATCCCAAGCCAATATTTTGATTTTAGACTAGTGAGACCCCGAGAAGAGAATCCAGCCACACTGTGCCAGACTTCCTACAGAAATTGTGAGAAACCAAAGGAATGGTGGGAACATGATATGAACAGGCCCCAGATATCAAGGCTGTATAAGCCATGTGATATAGTTTGGATCTGTGTCTCCACCTAAATATCATGTCAAATTCTAATTCCCAGTGTTGGAGATGTGACCTGGTGGGAGGTGACCTGATCATGGAGGTGGTTTCTCATGAATGGTTCAGCACCATTCCCTTTGGTACAGTCCTCATGATAATCGGTGAGATCTCATGAGATCCGATCATTTAAAAGTGTGTGGCACCTCCCTCCCGCTTCTCTTACTCCTGCCATGTGAGATGCCTCATTCCCCCTTTGCCTTCCACCAGGACTGTAAGTTTCCTGAGGCATCCCCCACAAGCCAAGCGGATGCCGGCAACATGTACCTGTATAGCCTGCAGAACCATGAGCCAATTAAACCTCTTCTCTTTATAAATTATGCAGCCTCAGGTATTTCTTTATAGCGATGTGAGAACAGACCAATATACCATGTTAAAGAGCTTAGATTTTATCCTGAAGGCAAAAGGGAGCTGCTAAAGGAGTTTAGGCAGAGGAGTAGCATGACTAAATTTGCTTATTTTTCGATGATCTTTCTGAACACATGTGGAGAACAGACTGGGAATATTCTGTTTCTAGGACGAACAAAACTCTGCGACCAACCTCAATAAGGAAAATCTGCCACTTGCTTATATCCCATCAAATTACCAACTACTAAACTCTAAATGAAACTTTTGGAAGATCTTATAAACAGTGGTAGCAGTTTATCAAAAGTCCTGTATTTCATTTGGCCTCTCAATGAATTTAGTTTTTTATTTGCTTGTTTTAAAAGTTTTGTTTTTAATGTTAAAAAATACATATAGATATCCAAATAGAGGAAAAACCTATCATTTCATGAGTGATGAGACAGTATAGTAGGGTAAAAAGAGCATTGGGCCAGGAACCAGGAGGCACAAAATCTAGATTGAGCTGCAAAAACTAGCACTGTGACCTGGGACAAATTACTTAGCTTGTCTGGTTCACAATTCTATCTTCTATAAAATAAAGAGATTGAAGTAAATGTTTTCCAGGGTCATTTACAGCTCTATGACTCTTAGGGAAAAGACAAAACAGGCAAATGCATAATACTTTATAATTCGATTGATCAATACATACTTTATTAATAAGACAAAATCTTGAATGTCAATATTTGAAAATATAAGTACATACATGCATATAGATGTGTACACATTCATATACAAGTAAGCAAAGTGAGAAAAAGAATCTTAAAAGGTGTAGAATCCAGTGGATTCACATCACACAAACTTCAGTGTGAGCCCAGAGCATGCAGACAGTTCCATTTGATAGTCTTAACTACAACACTTGTTGTTCCAGAGAAGAAAAGAGATGGGATTGTGGAATCTGATGCTCCCTAAATTGGTCTTGCTTCCCTGTGCTTTTAATTACCCTGTGTGGGATTCTTAGGTTTAAAGATGTATAGCCATCCAGTGCTCAAGTAAAGAAAAAGTGATCCGTTTTTGAAATAAAAAAAAAATTTCTGTTAGATCTAAGAGGTGATAATGTAGATACGAAATAATGAACTGAATGGGAATATGGGATTTTGACTATAGGTGATTTCATCTTACTGTAGTAACAAGGGACTTCACCAAACATTCATCTGCTACATGTTTATGTCTCCTCATTTAGTATTCCCTTTAAAGGAACATTATGTTGGAGGTGTAATGTTTTGAAACTTTTAGAATTCATTATTTATAATGCAGAAAGAGTGAATATATGCTACAAAACAAGCCCCATCCAGTCCTTCTGACCTCCAACATATTCCATTGCTGTATATATTTACATTTTAGTGCAACACCCTTTTAAAGTAATAAATGGCTGGATATTAATAATTAAGGTCCCAAGGGAGAGGGGAGAGATGCACTCAAAATAATTAATTTAGGCCGGGTGCAGTGGCTCATGCCTATAATCCCAGTACTTTGGGAGGCTGAGGCGGGCAGATCACAAAGTCAAGAGATTGAAACCATCCTGGCCAACATCATGAAACCCCGTTTCTACTAAAAATACAAATATTAGCTGGGTGTGGTGGCATGCACCTGTAGTCCCAGCTACTCAGGAGGCTGAAGCAGGAGAATCACTTGACCCAGGAGGTGGAGGGTGCAGTGAGTCAAGATCGCGCCACTACACTCCAGCCTGAGCAACAGAGTGAGCCTCTGTCTCTAAATTAATAAATAATCTAATTCATTTTCTCTTTCAAAGGATCTAATAAAGAGGCACCAAGTCTTTAGTTGATTGAGATAAAGAGCTTCCAAATTTTATATCAAAAAGTGCTCTTCAATTATTAACTCCATCTTAACTAAAAACAAAAATATATTTCAATGAAGAAAAAGAGACAAAGGTGACCTAAAATTTGCATCAAACATCAACATTTGGACAGTCCATTATGACAGATATTCTCACACTTTGAAAACAATGTCAAC
Organism: Ateles fusciceps; assembly: GCA_036589455.1. Taxonomy (NCBI): domain Eukaryota; kingdom Metazoa; phylum Chordata; class Mammalia; order Primates; family Atelidae; genus Ateles; species Ateles fusciceps. The sequence goes on from JAZHEH010000572.1 coordinate 5,695,691, forward strand.
CTAACTGAAAAACACTTCTGGCATAATGTCAGGAATCTAAAACTGCAACTTGTCCTTTAACTGCTGTTATAATCATCCTAAGTAAAGAACATAGTTCTTTAGGAAGTTGAGATTGATTATTAACTAACTTATATAGACTTACTCTTTTTTGTTCTTTGAGATGGAGTTTCACTCTTGTTGCCCAGGCTGGAATGCAATGGCATGATCTCGTAGGCTTCTTATTCTCAGGTGTACCTTATACTATGATTTGGAGAAATCAAGTCTCAAACATTCACAAAGATGGAAAATGCAAGCACAAAAGCCTCGAGCTTTAAAGGCCCTGTCTGGGATCATATAATACAAACTCCCAATTGGTAAAACTATCTCTATACCTCTTTTCTCAGCAGATGGTCATGGAGCCTCTGGCAGTAAAAAATGCATTACACCACAAGGAATACCAGTCCATTTCTGGGCGGCTCTAACTGGCAACACCTTTTTAAACTGGATCCAAGACTCACTTCTAACAACTACTTATGAGTCCTGGTCCTGCCTTCTGTGGCTATGCTGACTAAATCCAGTTTTTCTTCTCTGACAGTCTGCCAAATTCTTAGAGAAAATTCTGTCTTCCAAAAAGTCTTTTATTTATTTATTTATTTTTCCTTTCTGAGACAGGGCAATTTCCTGTCACCCAGGTTGGACTGCAGTGATGTATTCAATGCTCACTGCAGCCTCAATCTCCCAGGCTCAAGCAATCCTCCTGCCTCCTGAGACAGCCTCCCAAGTACTGGGACTACAGGCACAAGCTACCATGCCTGGCTGGTTTTTATATTTTATTTTGTAAAGCTGGGCGGGGGTCTCACTTTGTTGCCCAGCTGGTCATGAACTCCTGGGTCTCACAATATTGGGAAGTGATCTTCTCACCTAGGTCTCACAATGTTGGGAAGATTTGGGCAAGATGGTTCACTAGATGCAGCCAGGTGGAACAGCTGCCACCAAGGAACCAGGATGACTGGCATACTCTTAACAGATCTTCAGACAGTAGATGGAAGACACAGAAGCTGGGCTGAAGGGAGAGGAAGCTGGGAACGCTGCATGGGGTTACAGCATACTGGACTCATTTCTGGCCCCCAGTGACTCCGAGGGAGCAGATGAAGTGAAATGGCAAGGAGCAACCCCCTCTCGCCATGGGCCTTTAGAATCCTAGAAGGAGGAGACCCCTTGACCACCATGGACCCTTAGTTGGTAGGGACAGCTGCTTAGAAAAGTAGTAGGGGCAGCACACCAGCCAACAGAGTTTGCTGTGGGAGCATCTGTAGTGGAGCACCGCCAGGGATGCCCATACCCCTAGGATCGACTTGCTCACATAGGAGACTTTAGCCATAGGCAAACTGTTGGACCTGAAACTGTAGGGGCAGTCTTGCCCATCAAATGGGGCTGGTCTGACCTGAGTACTCCTGAGTCAGCTGGTCCCTCCCAGGGCCCCAGCCTGGCTGGGCCTGCTTGCAGTGCAACCTCAGGTACCCTGGGAGCCTGTATCATAGCTCCTGCACTGGCAGACCATGCCTGACCAGTGGAGAGCTTCAGTGGGGCAGCCCCTGTGGCCATACACCAGCCTGCCAATACCCTCCCCCTCACTGCAGCTTCCCCCAGGCCCACGGCAACCCCCTACATCATTTTGCTGGTGTGTGTCTGCATGAGTGGATTTTGCCTTCCCTGCTCAACCAGCATAAGCCTGTAACCTGTCCTGACACTGTTACCGGTAAAAGTGCACACCACCTCCTCACCCACACTGTACCACCATTGCAGTCAGTGCCTTGGTGGGAACAGAGCCCACCAGCCCTGCCCCCACCAACACCCTGTCCCAGTGCCAACACTGCTGCCAGAGTGAAAATAGAGACAGAGAACATCGGACTCTCCCCTTCCCTGAGCAGCCAATCCCTGGCTGCATGAAACATGCACAGAGGGCACACACAGACCTGTACTTGCCAGCATCCTACCCCCATGCTAACACCACCATCAGCTTGACCACACACACAGTTGCCAGTGTGGGCCCTCATCCCCCTGAGCTGTGCTGCTTCCACTGCTTCTGGGAATGCCTGCACAGAGGTAGGCACTCCAATACCTACTAGTACGCTGCTGCAGCCATTAAGCATGCACCCCTCTACCCCTCCACCCCCTCCGCACTACTGCTACTGCTGCTTCTGGCACATGTGAACAAGGATGGATCCCACTGCTACGACCCTACAAAATGCTTAAGCTGGCACCATCTATCGAAGTGTAATGACCAGAAGTCTGGGAACACCTCAGCCCTCACCCCAGCACAGTGGGTTCCTAATCAAAAGGAGCCAGAGAACAAAGTCAGGTAGTAATACAAGACCCCCAGAGTTAGAGCATACAGTCCAGGAGTTGTGAGCTGAGCCTTGGCCCCCCTAAAATCTTCCAGAAATGAAGCTAGTTGACTGAACCCATATTATATCAAAATCAAATCACCAATGTCATCAAGTAGGATAAAGAAAAAAGAAATCCCAAGGACACCAACTTCAAAGACTGAAGGAACATCAGCCCACAAAGATGAGAAAGAATCAGTACAAGAACTCTGACAACTCAAAAAGCCAGAGTGCCTTCTTTCCTCCAAACGACTGAACTACCTCTCCAGCAAGGATTCTGAACCAGGCTGAGACAGCTGAAATGACAGAAACAGAATTCAGAATACAGATAGGAACAAAGTTCACTGAGGTGACTACATTGAAACCCAATCCAAAGAAAGTAACAATCACAACAAAATGACATAGGAACTGACAGATAAAACAGCCAGAATAGAAAAGAATGTAATGGACCTGATAGAGCTGAAAAATATACTGCAAGAATTTCACAATGCAATCACAAGTATTAATAGCAGAATAGACCAAACTGAGGAAATAATCTCAGAGCTTGAAAACTGGCTTTCCAAAATGAGACAGTCAGGTAAGAATAGAGAAAAAAGAATGAAAAGGAACATATAAAACCTCTGAGAAATTGAGATTATGTAAAGAGACCAGATCTACTACTAATTGGTGTCCCTGAAAGAGATGGGGAGAATGGAAACAAATATTTCAGGGTATCATTCATGAGAACTTTGCCAAACTAGCTAGAGAGGCCAACATTCAAATTCAAGAAATGCAGAGAACCCCAGTAAGATACTTCACAAGACTATCATCCCAAAGACACATAATAATCAGAATCTTTAAGGTTGAAATGAAAGAAGAAATGTTAAGGCAGCTAGAGAGAAAAGTTAGGTTACCTACAAAGGGAAGCCCATCAAACTAAGAGACGAACTCTCAGCAGAGTCTACAAGCCAGACGAGACTGGGGCTTATTTCTTAAAGAAAAGAAATTCCAACTCAGAATTTCATATCTAGCCCAACTAAGCTTCATAAGCAAAGGAGAAATAGGATCCTTTTCAGACAAGCAAATACTGAGGGAATTCATTACCACCAGCCCTGCCTCATAAGAGGTCCTGAAGGAAGCACTAAATATAGAAGGGAAAGACTGTTAACAGCTACTACAAAAACACACTTAAGTACAAAGACCAGTGACACTATAAAGCAGCCACACAAACAAGTCTGCATACTAACCAGCTAACATCATGATGACAGGATCAAATCCGTATATCAATACTAACCTTGAATGTAAATGGGCAAAATGCCCCAATTAAAAGGCACAGAGTGGCAAGCTGGATAAAGAACCAAGACCATATGTTATGTTGTCCTCAAGAGACCCATGACACCCTAAGTTCATAATAAAGGGATGGAGAAAAATCTACCAAGCAAATGGAAAACAGAAAAAAGCAGGAGTTGCGATCCTAATTTCAGACAAAACAGATTTTAAAACAACAAAGATCAAAAAGACAAAGAAGTGAATTACATAATGGTAATAGGTTCATTTCAACAAGAAGACCTAGCTATCTTAAGTACATAAGCACCCAACACAGAGGCACCCAGATTCACAACACAAGTTTTTAGAGACCTTCAAAGAGACTTAGACTTCCACATATTAGTAGTGGAAGACTTCAACAACTCACTGACAGTACTAAACAGATCATCAAGGCAGAAAATTAACAAAGATATTTAGGACGTGAACTCGGCACTGGATCAAATGGACCTGACAGACATCTATAGAACTCTCCACCCAAAAACAACAGAACATACATTCTTCTCATCACCACAAGGCACATACTCTAAAACTGACCACACAATTGGATATAGGACACTCCTCAGCAAAAGTAGAATAACTGAAATCATAACAACAACTCTCTTGAACCACAGCAGAATAAAATTAGAAATCAAGACCAAGAAAAGCACTCAAAGCCATATGATTACATGGAAATTGAATAACCTGCTCATGAATGACTTTTAGGTAAATAATGACATTAAGGTAGAAATCAAGTTTTTTGAAACTAATGAGAACAAAGATACAACATACCAGAATCTCTGGGACACAGCTAAGGCAACGTTAAGAAGGAAATTTATAGCAGCACTAAATGCCCACATTGAAAAGGTAGTTAGAAAGATCTCAACAGCCTAACATTATAACTAAAAGAACTAGTGAAGCAAAAGCAAAGCAACTCCAAAGCTAGTAGAAGACAAGAAACAACCAAAATCAGTGCTGAAATGAAGGAGACTGAGACGCAAAAAAGCCATTCAAAAGATCAATGAATCCAAGAGTTGGTTTTTTGAAAAAAAATTAAGAGACCATTAGCTAGACTAAAAGAAGAAAAGAGAGAAGATCCAAATAAACATAATTAGAAAAAACAAAGGGGTTATTATCACTGACTCCACAGAAATACAAAGAGCCATCAGAGTATTATGAATATTTCTATGTGCACAAACTAGAAAATCTAGAAGAAATGGATAAATTCCTGGACACATACAACCTATCAAGACTGAACCAGGAAGAAATGAATCCCCTGAATAGACCAATAACAAGCTCTGAAATAGATCAGTAATAAAGAGCCTACCAAATAAACTAAGCCCAGGACCATAAGGATTCACAGCTGAATTTTTCCAGATGTACAAAGAAGAGTTGGTACCATTTCTACTAACCCTGCTCAAAAAAATTGAGGAAGAGGGACTCTTCCCTACCCATTGTATGAGGTCAGCATCATCTTGATACCAAAATCTGGCAAAGACACAAGAAAAAAAGAAAATTTCAGGCCAATATCCTTGATGAATATTATGCAAAAATCCACAACAAAATATTGGTAGACCGAAACCAGAAGCATAACAAAAAGCTTAACCACTACAATCAAACAGGCTTCATCCCAGATGCCAGGTTGATTTACCATATGCAAATTAATAAATGTCATTCATAACATAACCAAAACTAAAGACAAAAACCACATGATTATCTTAGTAGATGCAAAAAAGGCTTTTGATAAAATTCAACATCCCTTCATGTTCAAAACTCAATAAACTAGGTATTGAAGAAGTATACCTGAAAATAATAAGAGCCATCTATGACAAACTCATAGCCACTTTATAATGAATGGGCAAAAGCTGGATGCATTGATCTTGAAATCAGAAACAAAACAAGAATGCTGTCTCTCATCTCTCCTATTCAACATAGTATTAGAAGTCCTAGCCAGAGGAATCAGTCAAGAGAAAGAAATAAAGGGCATCCAAATAGTGAGAGAAGGACTCAGTTTATGCCTGTTTGCAGACAACATGATTCCGTATCTAGAAAACCTCACAGTCTCAGCCCAAAAACTCCTTAACATAATAAACAACTTCAGTAAAGTCTCAGGGTACAAAACCAACATACAAAAATCACTAGCATTCCTATACACGGAAAACAGCCAAGCCAAGATAAAATCCCATTCTCAATATCCACAAAAAGAATCCAATACCTAGGAATACAGCTAACCAGAGAGGTGAATGATCTCTACAACAAAAACTACAAAAAACTGCTCAAAGAAATCAGAGATGACACATACAAATGGAAAAACATTCCGTGCTCATGGATAGAAGAATCAGTAACATGAAAATGGCCATACTGGCCAAAGCAATTTACAGATTCAATGCTATTCCTATCAAACTACTACTGATATTCTTCTCAGAACTAGAAAAAGCTATTTTAAAACTATTTCTATTTTAAAATTATTTAAAACTATTTTAAACTATTCATATGAAACTAAAAAGAGCACGAATCGCCAAGGCAATCCTAAGCAAAAAGAACAAAGTTGGATACATCACGCTACCCAACCCACATACTACAGGGTGACAGTAACCAAAATAGCATGGTACTGGTACAAGAACAGACATATAGACCAATGGAACAGAATAGAGAACCCAGAAATAAGGCCATACTCCTACAACCATCTGACCTTCGACAGACTTGAAGAAAACAAGCAATGGGTAAAGAATTCCCTATTTAATAAATAGTGCTGAGAGAACTGGCCAACCATATGCAGAAAACTGAAACTGGACCTGTTCCTTATACCATATACAAAAATCAAAGTAAGGTGGATTGAAGACTTAAATGTAAAAAACACAAAACTATAAAAATCCTAGAAGAAAACCTAGGCAATACGATTCAGGATATAGGCACAGGCCAAGATTTCATGATGAACATGCCAAAAGCAATTGCAACAGAAGCAAAAACTGACAAATGGGATCTAATTAAACTAAAGAGCTCCTGCACAGCAACAGAAACTATCATCAGAGTAAACAGAAAATCTACAAAAAAAACAAGCAAAGTATTGGGATTACAGGTGTGAGCCACCATGCCTGTCCCACAAAGTCATAAATATGTCACCTCTGGAAACTGTCAATGATCTTAACATTTTACAATGGTACCAAGGGTCAGTGAGTTTATATTCAGTGGCTGCCTAGAACCCAATGTCTGCATATTACTCTAGTATATCTAACAATGCAGGAAAAAGTCTTCAAAATGATCACAATGCCTCTCATAAGAAATAGAAACAGTGGAAAAAACTATTCAAATGTAAGAATTTAAATGAATCACTGTCTGAAAATAGAGAAAATATTAATAGGAAGATTATTAGTCCTAGGGCTAGGACGACTTGACCTAAAATTTTAGCTCACTACATTTAAGTTTGATCCTGGCCAACCTGCTTGACTTTTCCAATGCTCAGCTTATTAATCTTTAAAATAATATGTCTTGCATCCTCCCACCCCTTCCCTTCTTCCCCAACTCACAAAAAGACTGAGCTACAATTAATCTCCTTTTTCCCTGCCTTATGTCCCTGCCTTAATAAACTACAGGTTTATTAAACTATCATGCATACCTCCCCCTCAGAAAGGTCCTAAAATGCAACTATGATGCAAAACACAAATTCCAAGAGTAAGATGAACCAAATGCTGGGATACATAACAAATTGGATGTACCAACCTTTGACTGTCCTCTCATACCTATCCCTATGACCTCTCAATAGAATTGGTTTTTTTCTCATTGGGAATCTATTTTCAAGCTGTTTCTTCATCTATTAAATCAAAATAGTAATAGTATCCACTTCATATGCCATCGGGAGAATTTAATGACTTAATGCAAATGTGGCACACCCCTTTGCAATATAATTTTGCAGTTCTTTTTATCAAGATGTGGCATCTGTTTCTCTATACTTTGTATCTTGGTATGGACATATGACTTGCTTTGGCTTATAGGAAATGTAGCCATGAAAATGTGCCTCTCACACCTCCAATTGTAAAAAGCATAAATGACTGACACTCTCACTGCCTCTGTCACTGAGTATGCTTTGCAAGGCCTGAGTGTAGGGGATAAATGGAATTCCAGTTAGCTTGGCCAAAATTTTCTTAGTATTGTGCTGCAGTCCAAGACCTTTTCTGCACGTCCCCCCTTTTCCTTTTCTTTCCATATAACATTTTTATTGAGACATAATTCACATACCATGCACTTTGTCCACTTAAATTGTGTAGTTCAATGTTTTCATTATATTCCAAGAGTTGTGTAGCCACCACCACAATCAATTTTAGAACATCTGCACTATCTCAAAGAGAAACCCCATACATATGAGGCAATCACTCACCCTTTTCCCTTAATACTTCAGTCCTAAGCAATGAGTGATTTAGTTTCTATGTAGATTTGCCTAAACTGAACACCTCCTATAAATAAAATCATAAAATATGCTGTCTTTTGTGACTGGCTTCCATCATTTAGCATGTTTTTGAGGTTCATTCATGTTACAGTATGTAGCAGCACTTCACTTCTTTTTATTGCCAAATAATATTTCATTGTATGGATGTACCATATTTTATTTATCCATTCATCCATTAATGGAAATTCACTATTCCATCCTTTCCTCTCCTTCATAAATGCATGGTCTACATCATGGTCTGACTCTCTCCAGCCTTCTCTGGCTCCCTCCCCCAGTTTCCCTTCTAGGTGCTCCCCAATAAATCTCTTATACATTTAATCCTGTCTTGGTGTCTGCTTCTCAGAGGACCCAGACTAACATAAGTGGTACCAGGAGTGGTCTGACAACACAGGTGGTAAGAGGAGAATCTGGGACTGCCTCTCATTGCCCAGGAGGGTAGCTCCGTCCAGGAGTTCAGGGCTGCAGTGAGCCACTGGGCAACAGAGCAAGACTCCCGACTCTTAAGAAAACAAAATTTTTTTAAAAGAGAAAAAAAAATTATGTTCCAGGTCAAGATATTTACCCCTTCCCTTCCTCTTTCCTTCCTTTTAAAGAAATAATAAAAACAAAAGACAGTGAGATCTGACAAAGGCTTCTGAAAAGTCCGATTGGCATCCCCATTAATGTAAAAGTGAAATAATGAAGTTTTCAGAACCTACATTTACAATGTCAACCACATTTATCGTGAACCTATTATACACACAACACTGAGATATAAAAATAAAAAGAAAACACAGAATTTTCTTGAAATAATTTGCAAGTTGAGAAAGAGGGAAAACATGTATGACATCATATTCTTTCATAAAACATTTATTGTACCAACTATAAGCCAGGCATTTTGGAGGGCACCAAAATGGCTAAGAATGCTCTGTGCCATTAATGGAGAAGCTCACAAATGAGAAAGAAAGAGAGTGTGCATTTATGACCAGGGTTGAACCTTCTAGGAGGGTTCTCTACTTTCAGTCCAGGTTCACTATTGCAACCACTGGGATTTCAGAAAACAGCTACGACTTAGCACTTATTTTTTATCTGTGTTTGGCAAAGAGATAACTCAGCCTTCATTCATAACTGACCTATGTTGTAATTATATGCCTATTTGGTCATCTCAAACCAGGTGACTGCAGTGTGTGACTACCTAGGACTCTTAACTGACGACCAGCTGGAAGCTGCAGCTGTGGAAGAAAGCTCAACCACTGAGATGTGTGAGTCACAGGCAGAATATGATGCCACTGCTCTGGAATCTTCTGGCTCCCTGTGTGCTTGCAACTTGAAATTGAAGGTGTTTACTTTAGTCTATAAAACAAACCCCTTATGGCTAATGCACAAGTTACCTTCACATTAATCTCTCTTCTTATAAACCCTAGCTGAGACCAGTTGGTATATCAGTTAGGCACTCTAAATTTATGCTTCAGAAATCTGGGGAAAAAAAAAAGCATTTTAAGCCCTACAGAAGACCCATGCTTTTGGAATTTCAAGAAGGCATGAAATGAAACATCCTGTCTTACTTGGACTTTGAGACCCTGATTTATAATCTTGAGACATCATACAGAATCATTTAAAAAGGCAGATATTATCTGATTAGATGATTTAAGTATCTGGTATATTTTACTGTTCTGATGTTAAGCAAAATATAATTTTTACTGGGAAAAAAATTATACAACTAACAGAATTTCATATGATATTCTATAGGTCTCCAAATGAGGATATCACCTAAATCACCAAGAAGAATGATTTAAAAAGAAAAGTCCTTCGAGAGAAAGCCCAAGAGCAAGGTTTCCCAGAGAATTTTTTTTTTTGTATCATCATCATCTCAGGGGGCTACACAGCCAAGTAAGCCTGGGAAACTAGAGTTTATTTGCATACCATGGCCTTGTCTTGAAGATTCACAATACACATTAGTGTATTAAAAGCCAGAGTCTTTTAAGTAGTAAGTAGTCCCAGAATAAATCAACCTCTTTAACATTTCTAAAGCTTATTTGACTATGGAATCTTTTTTTTTTTGCAGATAGCACAGACTAGCATGGATTGAACTAATCTTCTCTGGACCTTAACTGGAGAAACATATCTAGAGCAAGGGCTGGCAAACCTTTTCTAGAAAGGGCCTTATAGTACATATTTTAGGTTCTGAGGACCATACAGACTCTGTTGCAACTGTTCACTTCTCCTGCTGTAGCATGAAAACAACCATAGTTAATACATAAACAAATGGACAAGGCTATGCAATCCAATAAAACTTTCTTTACAAAAAAGAGGACAGGCTGAATTTGGCCCACAATTAGCTCACTTCTATCTGGAAAAAACTAAAACCTTAGGAAAAGGACTTCTGTTTGTCAAATCACTGTTAGCTAAGTTAAAGGCCTCCTGTGATTCAACAACAATTTTAAACGGCAACACTAATGGTGGTGGCAATAATAATAATGATAATAACAACAGCAACAGTTACAGATACTGAACATGTTGCTACTCAGTGCAGTAAAACATATATTTTCTGATTTCATCGTTAAAACAAAGCCTCGTGGGGTATGTGTAATTATTATCTCATTTTACCAACAAGAAAACTGAGGCTGAGTGAAATAATATACCCAAAGAAATACGAATATAAACTGTCAGAGCAAAATTTCAAACACTGATTTTTAACTATAGAACCTATATTCTTCACCAAAATACCCCTTTATAATAGGCTGCCATATCTCTTCTTTTGGATATGTGTGGTAGATTGTTATAGTAATGGCCCTCAATGAATCCCATCTCCTTGTGTCCCCAGGGGGGACAGTGCAAGGAGTAGGATGGACAGCATGAAATAATTTTTTTCTCCTTCAAATTACATAATGCATTCTTTTTGCACTATTTTAGATTTCTCAAAAAAGTCTAGTACAAATTCAATCTATGGCAGAAGCTAGTATTATTTCATCCATACAGAGGTAATAAAAATCACCTACCAGTCACTTGTTACCTCCCTCTAGGCCCAATCACGGGGGCTGGTACATAATAACAGCAAACATTTATTGAGCACTTACTATGGGCTAGATATAGTGCTAAGTGCATGGAATCTAATAACCCCTTGAATATTCTCAACTGTCCTATAAGTACTATTATTATCCCCCACTTTCCAGGGAGAGGACGGGGTGCAGAAAGGTAAAGTTGGTTGCCCTAAGTCATGTGATCAGTAAGTGGCAGAGCCAGGATTTGAACCCAAGCAGTCTGTTCCAGGGCCTGCATTCTTAACCATCACTATACATGGTACACAGTACTCATGGTTCCTCTGACTTCAGGCTGCCTCTGCTCCGACCCTCATTTGCAACTGAAGTGGGCCTAGACTCTGTTTGTGCAGCACCCTTGCTCTTCCCTTACTAGGCCAGTCCTGTCACCAACCACCAATGGAATTTGGAGGTGAAAAGTAGGGAAATGAAGCAAGAGTCACATGTAGAATAGTGGAATCTATTAGCACTACCCTAGTTTCTGAAAACAGATAAAATTATCATCCATTGCCACACTAAATCTCAGGTCATAGCTAAACTGAGTCCATTAAGTATAGGCTGATTAGCCTTTATTCAAGAAGATCATACCAACAGTCCCTAAAGTAATTTAAAACTTGGTAAATAGCACAGTTACTAACTGGCAATAAGGAAAACACATTCACTGCTGTAGATCTTCTTAGCTGCCCTTTATATGGTATCACCTTTCTTCTCTATCTTTAATTCCTAAGTTTGGGGTAACAAGGGATGGGGTCTTAGGCTGTCTATATCACATAAGAAACACAAGTGTGAACACAAGTGCAGCTCCCAATTCAGCTTTTAATTGAAGAGGAACTTGAAAGCCACCATGCCAACACCGGAAGCACAGTACTGTGGAATGACCTGCCTAGACGGGAGGGAAAGCCCGGCGGTGCCCCCCCTTTGAAGTCCAGCTGCCTGAGATTCACTGGCAGCCGACCTTCAAAGAGAGCCGATGCTTCCTTCCCTCAGCCTGGCTGCCAAGCTTCCCCGGGCAGCTGGGCAGATTTAGCCACTCTCTGCCCAGCTGTCTGTGAACCCTGGCAGCCAGTTCAAGTGAGGGATAGAGAGGTGGTAAGGAAGGGAGGGTGAGGAAGCAGGGGAAGAGGGTGGCGGGCCCAGTGGCGCCAGAGAAAGAGGATGCTGGGTTCCCTTGGAGCTGACCTTATCAAAGTCAGTCCCAAAGACCAAGCTTCCAAAGGGAGTACAATCCAACTACACTACAAAGCAACCTTCCAGAGACCAGAGAGATTTCAAATACACTTTCCTTCAAAAGCTGAGTGAATCTGAAATGTAATCTTCTAAAGATAACCCAGTTGCTGCAGAAAATAGTCCTATCTCTACATAGGGATGTGAGAACCAAAACCAAGGTCAAGCATCAAATGTACAATTTTTCACTGATTTTTATTTTCCAGCAGCATGAGTTTACAATTCTTGGAGACTTTTGGGGGTTGTTTGCTGACTTTGTTGTGGCAACCCTTCTGTTCCCCTGGCAGCCAATTGCTGAAACAACTTATCTGTTTCTGCGCCTGTGCAGCAGATGCTTGGAGAAGACTGGCTTATTTAACATAAACATTACCAATGTGCTGTTATGTTTATCCTGTTGAACCACATGCTTGGAGTAAGGAATAGTGAGTGTTATCAGCTGCAGGTGCAAAGGGGATGCAGAGCAGTTCTGTATGTGACAACAAACTCTCGAAGAAGTCTAATCAAGAATAAGACTTTAAATTTGGTAAAGTAGGAGACAGAGTGATGAGAATATAGGTGAATGGAAAGGAACAACTGAAGAGGTATAAAGAGAAATGTAAATCATCAGATTTTCATCGTAGATGAAGTCCTCTGGCAGCTATATGGCAATGAAGGAAAGGGAGATTAGAAGCCAGGGGAGAAAAAGGACCATACATCTCAGGCAATCTTTTCTCTGTTTAGCACAATTTGATTAGAAAAGAAAGGCATGGATGAGCTGCTACACTATGATAGCATGAACAAAAGACCTAAATGTTCATACAGACTATCTTATTAAGTCACTAGCTACAAATTCATATTCCCGATTCTTTAGATTTCCTTGAAACTGTATGACACAGCAGCCAGCACCTAGTGATATTAAAGACATACAAACCAAAAGTTATGATCTGAATTTAAAAATATAATACTGATCTTATACAAGAAGAACCAATTAATATTTGCTAAAATTCACTCATTCTACAAACATTTATGAGCCCTTGTTACATGCAAGGTACTATGCTAGGTGTGGCAGATGTCAAGATCTGTTAAATGGCTCCTTGCTCAAGATGAGATCTATCTAGAAGGGGAGGCAAACATTAAAAATATCTACAATGCACAAAAAATAATGGCAGTATCCATAAACTGTACAGTAAAAACACCAAGGAAAGGTCAACTTTATCATGGTAGTATAATGGTGATAGATTCAGAAGGAATGGAAGATGGGAAGAGAAGTCAGGTAAATCCCGGTGAGGATGCTGGATCACAGTCTTTGAAAGTCAAGCAGGAGATCTCTAGGGATACAAGAAATGTTACTTCACTAGAGGACACCAAATAGAAAAGTCTTAGAAGTGTGAAATAGCACCTTACTTTTGGATCTATAGGTAGGACACAATAACAGACCAGGAGAAGATAAAACTGGAGAGCCAGAAGTCAAACCATTAGTGGCCTCATATGCCTTTCTATGGAGTTTAAATTTTTACCTTGTGGGTAATGTTGATTTTCTGAAGGGATTTAAGGACAGAGGAGTAACATTGTCATAAGAGTATTTTAAAAGATGACCCTGCAGTGGTAGGAAAGATGAACTGGAAAAAGGAAGATCAAAGGCAGGGAGGATGAGTCAAGAAACATCTGCAGTGGTTCAGGTGAGGGCTTGAGCTGTGACATTATGGAGGAATAGGTAAAACAGCAATTTAAATTGCAGTCGGTGACTTTGGTATGGGCAGTTCTGGCTAATTTGTGAAGTGGATGTTGCAAATACAGTCTATTCTGGATAAAACCTGGCAATGACAAAAGGAAGGGTTGCAAGGCTTTTGTTAAATAAAATAAATAAAAAGCAGAAACTTGAGCATATTTTCTAGGGGCCAATAGGGATGAAAAGGATAAAAATACAGGACAGGGAGTAACTGATAGACTTAGGTCTCAAAGGAAGCAGGAAGGACATAATCAGGCACACAGGTGGAAGGATTAGTAGGGAACTACAAGAGAAAGACCTCTTCCTTGGAGACTGTAGGGAAGGAGGCTGAGAGACCGAGGCAGTATGCACACAGAGATACATACAAGGGCACAAAGTCTACCAGAAGTCCAGCCTATTGTCCCTATTTTCACAAGTAAATGGGAGGAGATAATTGAGTAGGAAATGGAGGTTGTAACGTAAACCAGAGAAAAGTTGGGAAAGCTTGAAGATACCCAATGAGATGAATTACAAGAGTTAACTGGAAAAAGAAAAGAGACACTGCCAAGGCCAAGGCCCAGAAGAAAATAAAAATCATAAATCCGGAATGGTACCACCCTGCAAAACTGTGGGGTTTTTTCAGGTCGGACTTAAGAGCCAGAGCAAGGAAGCAAAGAAATCATACTACTGGGATTGCAGAGTGGAAAACAAAATAAAGCAGTTTAAAATCTTGGTAAAATATATATTACAGAAATCAAATAATCTTTTGCCTTTTCTCCGAGTGCTATGTTCTGGAGTTAACTGGTTTAAATTTGCATTTTTGGCTCAAAAGTCAAAACCATGGTCAGTATAATGCAACTTCAACTTAGTTGCTCTATTACAAAAATAAAAACATTTTCCCTTTTTAAAATTAAAGAAAATGTCCTCACAACAAAAAATAAGAGTATAAATTTTTTTTTATTATTAGGATCATATTAACTTGTTTCAAAAAAGCAGGAGTTCCAATTTACTCACTTAAGAAAAATCAATTTGAAGCAAATGTTTATTGGTTGCTTTCTAGGTCCCTGGCATAGTGCTGTGCTTGTAGGAACAGATGTAAAACATAGTCTCTGCCTTCAAGAAGATTACACTGTAATTCATATACTCAGTATTTTAATAACACTTTTTCCTTGTTAAAAACCTCTTAGATTTGATGATCCTACTGATGTAGCCCTTTCAACTAAAACCATAAAAACAATCATTAACCAAATAGTAACTGACAGAGAAAAACAAGAAATAAAACTGTATGTTCATTTATCCTTTTTAAAACTCCAAACTATACTTGGGATCATTTACTTTTAATTTGAGTAAGAGAGTCGGAGGAAGAAATGAACAGGAATTTATAACAATTTGCAGGCATTCAAAAAAGTAGAAATTTCCAGTTTTCCTAATACACAAAAAGATCTAACACCCCTCATTTTCACATTGCAACAACAGGCTGATGGAGAAAACCTAACTGACTGCCTCACGGTAACATGACAAAAGAAACTGTCTTAATCTGAAGTAAAGAAGATGTTGTAACTCATTTATTAGTAAATCAGTAAGTACAAGCACAGGGATGCACTGAAACCATTTTAATTAAGGGAGGCCAGGTCGTTTCCCGCTTTGGGCAGACAAATGTGTTTTGGGGATGGACACAAATCAGTCTTTGTTAGGAATCCAACGTTGAAATAGAAAAATAAATATCTTTGAAGTATTTAATATTTACCTTTATGCTGGCAAACATTTACTTATCTGTAAAACTGTGCTACCTCCACAAGTTCAGAATCTTATCTTAAACTCTCCTGTTTACCTGAGTTTTAAAGGAAAAACGTTGAAGTTTTGCTGTTAACCAGTATGTCATGTTCTGAAAGACTATTCATAAGTGTATTTGTTCCTAATGAAACTGCCTTTGCAAAAATTGTAACTGAGGAAATTATGGCAGTCAAAGAAATCAGACCTAACTGACTTCATCTTGCTTCTAATCTTTCAGTTGTCCTTCCTTATTCCTGGGCGTAGGCTAAACTAACCTTGGGAAGGAATTCAGTTTATAGTTTGACTCTAAAACAAAATTGGTAACAGCCTTTTCCAGAAAAGAGCGCCTTCTTGCCTGGGGGACCATTCTGCCTTTGCAGTACTAACAAATTAGTTACAAGTTTAAAGGTCATGCAGTCTCTGGTTGCAAGAGTCTGAACCTCCCCAAACTGCTCATGGGAATAAAATCACTATTAATTAGTATGAATAACACCACTATTATAAAACCTAAGATCAGTGCTTGAGATATTTTGCACACCCTGTACTTGATGGATCAGCTAACACTACCCCGACTGGTAATCCGGCTCAACCACTTCTGCGATCCCACCCAGGAACATAAGACAGCAAAAAAATCTCACTTTGATCCTCTATAATTCTATCTCCAACTTGACCAATCAGCACTCCCCACTTATATTTATCTTACGTTTAAAAACTCAATCCCCCGAATGCTGGAAGAGACTGATTTACTCAAAGAAACTGATTTGAGTAATAATAAAACTCCGGTCACCCACACAGCTGGCTCTGAGTGAATTACTCTTTCCCTATTGCAATTCCTCTGTCTTGAAAAATCGGCTCTGTCTAAGCAGTCCTTCATACTACCTGTCGGTGGCAGGCACAGCTTTGGCCCAGGGCCAAGGGACAGATACTACATTTCGATATATGGCAAAAACTATCTATCACTGACAGGTCAGGAAGTCCTCCATACCCTATCCCTTCACAGAGAAAAAGAAAGCACTTGCTCTGATCCAAGACCCCCTACAGACACAAAGCAGCATTCAAGGGCCATCAAGACAAGGGGCAGGAAACCCACCTGTGTTCTGGAGCCATACTGTCTAATGTTAGAGCCACTTGCCACATATATTGAGATCATTAAAAATGGGTACTGTGATTAAGGAACTAAATTTTAATTTTAACAAAGTTACATTTAAATACAGTTGTCCCTTGCTATCTGTGGGGACTGGTTACAGGACTTCCTATGGATAACAAAATCTGAGGATGCAAAAGTTCCATATATAAAATGGTGTAGTATTTGCATGTAACCTATGTACATCCTTCTGTACACTTTAAATCATCTCTAGATTATTTATAATACCTAATACAAAAAAAATGCTACATAAATAGTTGTTATACTGTATTTTAAATTTTATAGGGTTTTTTGTTGTTGTATTGTAATTTTTTCTGAATATTTTCAATCTGTGGTTGGTTGAATCTGCTGATGCAGAACCTGAAAATATGCTGGGCCAACTGTAGTCACATATATGGGGCACCACAGATCTACATGCTTCAACTGAAAAGCAAAAGTTGTTATATGAGATTTTAAAAAGCAAGAGTCAACCACAGACATTTATTAAAAAACCTAAGGAAGATTAGTTTAAAAGTAAAAGAATAGAAAAAAGATTTACCAGGCAAATACAAATCGAAAGAAACCTGGAGAAGCTATGTATCAGATAAAGTAGATGCTCTAATAAGGATCTAATAAGGAATGTTACCAGGAATCAAGATACGTAACATAATGATGAAGGGGTCAATTCAGCAAAAAGATACAATGTGAAATGTGTATGCACCCAATAAACTTAAAATACAGAAAAAAAAATAACTGAAAGGAGAAACAGACACATCTGCAATTATACATGAGATTTCAACAGTCCTCTCAGTAATTGATAAAATAAATAGACACAAATTCAATAAACATATAGGCTGACATGATCAACACTATCAACCAACTTGATCCAATTGATATCTATAGGATACTCTATCCCCAAACAGCATACATATTCTTGCTAAGTATAAATGGAATATTTATTGAGATAAGCTATATTCTGGATCAAAAAACAAATCATTATAAATTTAAAAGTTTAAAATCATAGGAAGTATATTCCAGACCACAGTGGGACTAAAAGAGAAATCAATTAGCAATTGATTTCTATTAATTAACAGATTAACAATTAATTAATTAACATTAATATTAGAGAACCAAAATATTTGGAAATTATACTACACACTTCTAAATATTCCATAGTTCAAAAATAAATCACAAAAGTAGAAAATATTTTGACATAAATATTTATTCATTGAAAACAAACATAAAATATCAAACTTTTGGAAGCTGCTATGGACTGAATGCTTGTGCCACCAAAAACTCACATGTTGAAGTTCTAACACCCAATGTTTTCATACTGAAGGTGAGGCCTTCTGGAGATAATTAGGTTTAGATGAGTTCATGAGGATAGGCTGCTATGACGGAATTAGTGCCCATATAAGAAGAGGAAGACAGACCAGAGCCTGTCCCTCCTCCCCCACTCCACCCCATCTCTCTCAGTCACATGAGGATACAGACATGAAGCCCTTTGCAAGCTAGAAGGGGGCCTCCACTAGGAAAGAAATCTGCTGGCACCCCGGATTTGGAACTTCCCAGTCTCCAGAATTGTGAAAAATAAATATCTGTTATTTACGCTACCCAGTCTACAGTATTTTGCTATGGCAGCTTGATCTAAGACACAACACAGTGTTTAGAGAAGAATTTAAGACACGTAATGTATATATTAGAAAAGATATTTCAAATAAAGTCCTATGCTTCCACTTGAAGTTAAAACAAAAATGTCAGTGCTACTACTTGATTGCAGTATGTTGCTAGGAAGTATTAATATGTTTTCTGACTGTGGAAGTATCTACCTTAAAATCTATATACAGTATATGCCACTGGGGAAATAGAACATGTTTTCTTTTTCCCTGAAGAAATGAAATAATAACATCCTTGTAAATCATTTTCTAAGAACTGGTTGAAGGGAAAACAATAGAATGTATTGTGTGCAGATCATTGAAACTCCTCCTACAGATAGAAAATCTGATTAGCACCAAAGAGACCTTTCTAGTATGGAGATCAGGGATTAATTCACCCAAATGCAAACGCCTAGGCCCCTTCCTCAGGCCCTCCCTTTAATTAAATGGTCTTCTAGTGGGACATAGGAAGACAAATATCAAAAACAAAACTTCAAATGTTTATAAAATAATACAAAACAGAAATCACAACTGGCAAACAGTTAGATAAGGGGAGGCTGTTAGCCACCCATCATTCTTGTCAAAAATCTGGACTTTTGACCATTTGGGGGGGTTCTGTATTATTCATTCACTCATTCATTATCTAAACAGTTGAACCACCTAAGCACTTTTGAGGCTAAACAAATGGCACCTAATTAGGGGACCTCATAGTGGAGTGTAGGAGTACTGTATGGGCTTTCACACAGGCAGATTGGGAGGAGGAAGTGACTAATTCTGCCTAGGGGACAGAAATGTCTTTACAGAGGTGATAATATTTAAGGGAGTTCTGAAAGATAACTAGAAGGTTGCCAGGCAAGGAAAGGGGCAAGGCATATTCTAGGCAGAGGGAACATTATTTTCTAAGGCAAGGAGTGGGAAACTGCATATTATGTTTAGAAATGACAAGCAATTGCTTAGTAGCCTAATACTCATGCTGCTGTTTCTCATCATTATATATGACTAGAGAGTTGTCAATACTTGAATTTCCACTAAAAAGGTATCTTTTGTGAATACGTGTCTTTTTTTATCTAGCATCTACAGCTGACATTTGAACAGCACAGGTTTGAAATGCAGGGTCTACTTATATGCAGATTTTGCCCTGCCTGTGCCACCCCTGAGACAGCAAGACCAACTTTTCTCCTCTTCCTCCTCCTCCTCTCCTCAACCGACTCAATGTGAAGATGATGAGGATGAAGACTGTTATAGTAATCCATTTCCACTTAACGAACAAATACATTTTTTTCTTCCTTATTTTCTTAATGATAATGACAATTTCTTTTCTTTAGCTTATTTTATTGTAAGAAGACAGTACATAACACATATAACATACAAAATATGTGTTAATTGACTTTATTTATTGGTAAGGCTTCTGGTTAACAGTAGGTTACTAGAGGTTAATTTCTGTGAGTCAAAAGTTAAACGTGTATTTTTTGTTACGCAGGAGTCAAAAGTATGGAGGAGGGAAAGTACATGGTATGTTCTGTAAACATTACACAGATTTGCTTGGTTAGAATATAGAAATGTAGACGGTAAGGCAGAGACTTACTGGAATCAGATTATCAAGGGTCTTAGTGACAGGGAACAACTTCTACAATCCTACCAGTGGTCCTGCTCCAGTGGCAAAGACTAAGGGATTTGAACTCTAACACACATCTGATGCCCAGGGTGACATCGGCTCAATGATTTTCAACCTTATTAATTATCAAGACAAATTTAGTGCCAGACTCTCCAAATCATGATGTACAAATGAAGTGGAGAGGGATCTATCCAGAGATAAAAGACCCTCTCATTACCCTTTTGAAATTCATAGTAAGTAGCAAGTTCACTCCTTTAATATTCTGCCTCTACAAAAATGAAGCCTGAGGTGGCTGGCAAGATGGCCAGCTCCGGTCTGCAGCTCCCAGCAAGATCAATGCAAAAGGCAGGTGATTTCTGCATTTCCAACTTAGGTACCCGGCTAATCTCATTGGAACTGGTTAGACAGTGAGTACAGCACAAGGAGGGCAAGCAGAAGCAGGGTGGGGCGTCGCCTCACCTGGGAAGCACAAAGGGTCAGGGAACTCCCTCCCCCTAGCCAAAGGAAGCTGTGAGGTACCCTGCTATGAGGAACGGTGAATTCTGGCCCAGATACTGCACTTTTCCCATACTCTTCACAACCCACAGACCAGAAGATTCCCTCAGGTGACTACACGCCCAGGGCCCTGGGTTTCAGCACAAAACTGGGCGGCTGTTTGGGCAGACACCAAGCTAGCTGCGGGAGTTTTTCTTTCAGATCCCAGAGGTGCCTGGAATGCCAGTGAGACAGAACTGTTCACTCCCCTGGAAAAGGGGCTAAAGTCAGGGAGCAAAGTGGTCTAGCTCAGTGGATTCCACCCCCACGGAGCTCGGCAAGCTAAGATCCACTAGCTTGAAATTCTTACTGTCAGCACAGCAGTCCAAAAGTTAACCAGGGACACTAGAGCTTGGTGTAGGGAGGGGGCATCTGCCACTACTGAGTCTTGAGTAGGTGGTTTTCCCCTCAGAATGTAAACAAAGCCCCTGCGGGAAGTATGAATTGGGCAGAGCACACCACAGCTCAACAAAGCCACTGTAGCCAGGCTGCCTCTCTAGATTTCTCCTCTCTGAGCAGGGCATCTCTGAAAGAAAGGCAGCAGCCCCAGTTAGGGGCTTATAGATCAAACTCCCATCTCCCTGGGACAGAGCACCTTGGGGAAGGGGCAGCTGCGGGCACAGTTTCAGTAGACTTAAATGTTCCTGCCAGCCAGCTCTGAAGAGAGCAGCGGATCTCGGAGCACAGCACTCAAGCTCTGCTAAGGGACAGACCACCTCCTCAAGTGAGTCCCTGACCCTCATGCCTACTGACTGGGAGACATCTCCCAGCAGGGGTCTACAGATACCTCATACGGGAGAGCTCTGGCTGGCATCCGGTGGGTGCCCCCCTGGGATGAAGCTTCCAGAGGAAGGAACAGGCAGCAATCTTTGCTGTTCTGCAGCCTCCACTGGTGATACCCAGGAAACAGAGTCTGGAATGGACCTCTAGCAAACTCCAGCAGACCTGCAGCAGAGGGGCCTGACTGTTAGAAGGAATACTAATAAACAGAAAGGAATAGCATCAACATCAACAAAAAGGAAGTTCACACAAAAACCCCATCCAAAGGTCACCAGCATCAAAGACCAAAGGTAGATAAATCCATGAAGATGAGGAAAAACCGGCAAAAAAAGGCTGAAAATTCGAAAAACCATAAGGCCTATTCTACTAAAAAAAATCACAATTCCTCACCAGCAAGGAAACAAAACTGGATGGAGAATGAGTTTGATGAATTGACAGAAGTAGGGTTCAGAAGTTGGGTAAAAACAAACTCCACCAAGCTAAAAGAGCATGTTTTAACCCAATGCAAGGAAGCTAAGAACCTTGAAAAAAGGTTACAGGAATTGCTAACTAGAATAACCAGTTTAGAGAAGAACATAAATGACCTGATGGAGCTGAAAAACATTGGCCAGGCACAGTGGCTCACACCTGTAATCCCAACACATTGGGAGGACAAGGCAGGCATGGATCACGAGGTCAGGAGTTCAAGACCAGCCTGACCAACATGATGAAACCCTGTACCTACTAAAAATAAAATCTTGCATTCAATACTTTCTTCAGTAGCTAGTACAATGTTCTACAAACTCCTGCATTCCCAATAAGTTGATAATAATATAATAACATCCTGAATGAACAGGAGCTTCACAGTTTACAAAGCACTTATATGTGTACTCCAACTTTCCATGCTTATGACAACCCAGTGAGACAATCAGAAAAGATACTTGTATCACATCTATAATCCAGAGGCAAACCACAAAAGATAAGAAAGGTTAACTGACCTGCCCAAGATCACAAGTCCCACTTCCAGCCCCCGCCCCGCCTTCATCTCAATTGTTTTGATAATCCAAAGTAAGGAAAGAGCAATCCCCTTGCTCTCATCTCACCTATCCCATATACCCCACCAAATTTATCTTCCTAAAACTTTTTGTTGAACATGTTACTTCTATATGTACAGACCTTCAGGAAAATAAGTAAATAAATAAAAGCAGGTACGATGATACTCATGCTCTTCCACAACCTACTCCCAACCTATATTTCTGGTCTTAATTCCCACTATCCCAGTGAAAATCCTTTGCTCTAGATATAGCTGAATGGCCACTACCTCTTGGAAAGACTTCCATCTTCCATTTTGTATCTTTACCTAAGCTATCCTTTACTTTGAGAACCTTCCTCTCTCCTCTCTGCCTGCCTTACACATCTTAGTCTAGGCACTTTTTCCTACATGAATCTTTTCTAGTATACACACAGCAACCTTTTTAAAATATCTTATTTTGGTTTGATTTTACAAAGTTGGGCACAGAAAGATGCCATTAGATGGCTTATCACTCAAAATTAACATTGTTTAGCTTTATGTCATTCCTAAACAATTTCTAAAGATTGTTTTGAAAATCACTGAGTCCACTGAAAATGTTATTAATGAAAAGTTAATGTCTTAAACTAATAAGTAGCAAAATTCAATAGAATCAATAGATTTCAAAAGAGATGAAAGTTAAGAAATGGTAGAGAAAATTCTTGCTCCAAGTGAACATTTTTATAAATGGAATAACATCTTCACGTTTGAAAACTCAAGTTACTTTTCCTTTCTTAAAGAAGACAAACTTATTTTAGCCATAATTCAAAATCCTATGAATAACAAGCTACAAAGAAGTGGGAAGTACTCAACTTGGCAGTGTTGTTTTATTTAAAGCCAAAGAAATGTCCACAACCACAATTTTTATCCATAAACTCCAGATGGCACAAGATTGGTAAAGATCATGTTTGTTGATGTTTTATTTTACAGTGACTTCTAACAACTGAACTATCAAGAGATTACCACTAAAAGAATAGTTCTCTGTCTCTGGAAAATAAAACTATTTTTTTAAAGTAATTAAGTAGTTCAGGTCAATATTGAAATAATCACGGTGATCACTCTTTATGGTGGACTGGCTTCATAAAATTAGATGAAAACAGTAGGATATTTGGCATAAAAACAGAAGGAAGGTCAATATGCCTGAAAGACACAGTAGTGTCTTTCAGGAACAGAACGCAAAGGCTTAAAGCTGGAGATAAAGCAACGACAAGACAGGCAAAAACCCTGCTTTCATGGAGCTTAGAGGGCATCTTGAAGCATCCTATAATTTGGAAGTAAAATACATTAAAATACCTTGCAAATTTATCCACATTATCTTTACATTAGATTTAACATATAAAGAACGGCTGAGCCTCAACCTATATAAGACTTCTTCACAACACAGAAAAAGAGTGTGTCTACAAAATAATAAAAAAATACCATATAACAACTGATATGGTTTGGCTCTGTGTCGCCACCCAAATCTCATCTCAAATTGTAATCCCTAAGAGGGAGGGAAGTGATTGGATTATTGGGGGGGGGTTCCCCCATGCTGTTCTCATGATAGTAAATTCTCAAGAGATCTGATGGTTTTATAAATGGTAATTTTTCCTGCACTCTCACACACTCTCTCTCTCACCTGCTGCCATGTAAAACACTCAGTAGTGTACTGGCTTCCAGTCTGACCAAGCGTAGTCCCAGTGGTGGGTGGCCACAAGCATCTTGTGCCATTCCTCCTTTAGCTCCAGGCAGTGAGCATAGAGAGACTCTTTGTTTGGGAGAAAGTAAGGAGAGAGAACAAAGGTTATCAGACAAAAGTCTCTGCCTGATAACCCAGAGAATTCCTCCAGATCTTATCCAAGATCACCAAGGTGGTACTTCTATGAGTGTGCAGGAGCCACCACATTACAGGGCTTGGGGTGCCCCCTAATGAAAATATGACTACAGTGACCAAAAACATAGATAAAAATACCCAAGTCCCTTGAAATACCTGAAAAGTCTTCCTAAGAATGGTGGGTAAAAACAAGCTCAAACTACAAGATTGTAGTTCAATTCCCAGGCACTGAAAAAAAAATTCACAAGCATCAAAACTACCCAGGAAAACATTACCTTACCAAACAAACTAAATAAGGCACCAGGGAACAATGCCAAAACAAAGATATGTGACCTTTCAGACAAAGAATTCAAAATAGCTGTTTTGAGGAAACTCAAAGAAATTCAAGATAACAAAGAGAAGGAATTCAGAATTCTATCACATACATTTAACAATCAGATTGAAATAATTTTAAATAATTACATAGAAATTCTGAAGTTGAAAAATGTAACTGACATGTTGAAAAATGAATGCATCAGGGTCTCTTAATAGTAGAACTGATCAAGTAGAAGAAAGAATTAGTAAGCTTGAAGACAGGCTATTTGAAAATATATAGTTAGAGGAAAAAAATAATAAAAAAGAATGAAGCATACCTATAAGATCTAGAAAACATCCTCGAAAGGGCAAATCTAAGAGTTATTGGGCCTAAAGAGGAGGTTTTAAAAAAAAAAAAAGAGAAAGTAAAAACTTTATTAAAAGCGGTAATTACAGAGAACTTCTCAACTTTAGAGAAATATATCAATATTCAAGTATAAGAAGGATATATAACAACAAGAAGATTTAACCTAAAAAAGACTACCAGAAGACACTTACTAATCAAACTCCCAAAGGTCAAGAATAAAGAAAGGATTCTAAAAAGAGCATTCAGAGAAAAGAAATAAATACTATACAACAGGGTTCCAATAGCCCTGGCAGCAGACTTTTCAATGGAAACTCTACAGGCCAGGAGAGAGTGACATGACATTTAAAGTGCTGAAGGAAGAACACGTTTGCCTACAATAGCATGGACAGTGAAAACATCCTTCAAATGTGAAGGAAAAATACCGAAATTCCTAGAAAAACAAAGCTGAGGAATTTCATCAACACTAGACCTGTCCTACAAGAAATGCTAAAGGATTCTTCAATCTAAAAGGATATTAATGAGCAAAAATAAATCATTAAAAGGTACAAAATCATCTAAAGGTACTAGTAATAGTAAGTACACAAAAAGCATAGAATATTAAAACATTGCAATTGTGGTGTGTAAAGTACCAAAAGCTGAGGCAATCAAAAATAATAAAAACAACTCTTTAAGACATAGTACAAAAAGATATAAATAGTAAAAACAAAAAGCTAAAAAGTGGAGGGATGAAATTAAATTGTAGAGTTTTTATTAGTTTCTCCTTGCTTGTTAGTTTATTTATGAAATCAGTGTTAAGTTGCCACGAGTTTAAATAATGGGTTGTAAATGTCACAGTATTTGCAAGCCTCATGGTAACCTTAATTAAAAAACATACAATGGATACACAAAAATTAAAAAGCAAAAAATTAAAATGTATCACCAGAGAAGATGATCTTCACTAAAAGAAAGATAGAAAGAAGGAAAGAAAGAATAAAAGACCACAGAATAACCAGAAAACAAATTTTAAAATGGCAGGAGTAAGTCCTTACTTATCAGTAATAACACTGAATATAAATGAACTAAACTCTCCAATCAAAAGACATAGACTGGCTAAATGGATGAAAAACGAGACCCAATGATCCATTGCTTACAAGAAACACACTTCAACCACAAAGACACACATAGACTGAAAATAAAAAATGGAAAAAGATATTCCATGCCAATCAAAACCAAAAAGGAGCAAGAATAGATATGCTTATATCAGACAAAATAAATTTCAAGACAAAAACCATAAGAGACAAAGAAAGTCACTACATAATGATAAAGGGGTCGATTCAGCAAGAGGATGTAACAATTATAAATATATATGCACCTAACACTGGAGCATCTAGCAAACATTACTAGAGAGAAAAAGAGAGAGAGTGAGAGCGAGAGAGAGAGAGCGCACGAGAGAGAGTGCGTGCACCAACACAGTAATAGTTGGAAACTTCAACCCCCCCACTTTCAGCACTGGTGACATCTTCCAGACAGATCTTCAATAAAGAAACATCTGACTTAATCTGCACTATAGACCAAATGGACCTAATAGATATCTACAGAACATTTTGTCCAATGGCTGCAGAACAGACATGCTTTTTGTCAGCACATTAATAGATCGTATGTTAGGTCACAAAACAAGTCTTAAAAAATTCAAAAATGTCATTAGAGAAATGCAAATCAAAACTACATTGAGATACCATCTCATGCCAGTTAGAATGGCGATCATTAAAAAATCTGGAGACAACAGATGCTGGAGAGGATGTGGAGAAATAGGAACGCTTTTACACTGTTGGTGGGAGTGTAAATTAGTTCAACCATTGTGGAAGACGGTGTGGCGATTCCTCAAGGACCTAGAAATAGAAATTCCATTTGATCCAGCAATCCCATTACTGGGTATATATCCAAAAGACTATAAATCGTTCTACTATAAGGACACATGCACACGAATGTTCATTGCAGCACAGTTTACAATAGCAAAGACCTGGAACCAACCCCAAATGCCCATCGATGATAGACTGGACAGGGAAAATGTGGCACATATACACCATGGAATATTATGCAGCCATCAAAAACGATGAGTTCGTGTCCTTTGTAGGGACATGGATGAACCTGGAAACCATCATTCTCAGCAAACTGACACAAGAACAGAAAATCAAACACCGCATGTTCTCACTCATAGGCGGGTGTTGAACAATGGGAACACATGGACACAGGGAGGGGAGTATCACACACTGGGGTCTGTCGGGGGAAAAAGGGGAGGGATAGTGGGGGGGTGGGGGAGTTGGGGAGGGGATAGCATGGGGGGGAGAAAGGCGAGATATAGGTGATGGGGGAGGAAGGCAGCAAATCACACTGCCATGTGTGTACCTATGCAACAATCTTCCATGTTCTTCACATGTACCCCCAAACCTAAAATGCAATAAAAAAAATAAAAATTTAAAAAAAAAATTCAAAAATGGAAATAATATCACATCTTATCTGACCACTATGGAATAAAACTAAAAATCAGTAACAAGGGGAATTTGGATACTATAGAAATGAAAATGAAACAACATGCTCCTGAATGACCAGTGACTCAATGAAGATATTAAGAAGGAAACGGAAAAATTTCTTGAAAAAAAAAAAAGATAACAGAAACATAACATGCCAAACCCTGTGGGACACAGCAAAAGCAGTACTAAGAGGAACATTTATAGCTATAAGCATCTACATCAAAAAAGAAGAAAAACTTCAAATAAGTGAACTAATGATACATTTTAAAGAACAAGAAAAGCAAGAAAAACCAAATTCAAAATTAGTAGAAGAAAAGAAATAATAAAGATCAGCTCAGAAATAAATAAAATTGAAATGAAGAAAACTGAAAGATCAACGAAATGAAAAGTTGATTTTTAAAAAGATAAAATTAACCAACCTTTAGCCAGACTAATTTAAGAAAAAGAGAGATGACCTAAATTAATAATATTAGAAATCAAAAAAGGAGACATTACAACCAATACCACAGAAATTCAAAGGAATATTAGCAGCGATTATGAGCAATTATATGACAATAAATTGGAAAATCTAGAAGAAATTGATAAATTCCTAAATGCATAACCCTTACCAAGACTGGACCTGGAAGAAATCCCAAATCAGAACAGAAAAATACCAAATAATAGGATGAAACCATAATAAAGTTTCCGGCAAAGAAAAGTCTGGCACCTGCTGGCTTAATTGCTGAATTCTACCAAACATTTAGAGAGCTACTGGCCAGGTGCGGTGGTTCACTCCTGTGATCCCAGCACTTTGGGAGTCCGAGGTGGGTGGATCACAAGGTCAGGAGTTCAAGACCAGCCTGACCAACATGGTGAAACCCCATCTCTACTAAAAATACAAAAGTTAGCCAGGCGTAGTGGCTCATGCCTATAATCCCAGCTACTCAGGAGGCTGAGGCAGGAGAATTGCCTGAACCTGGGAGGCAGAGGTTGCAGTGAGCTGAGATTGTGCCACCGCACTCCAGCCTGGGCAACAGAATGAGAATCTGTCTCAAAAAAAAAAAAAAGCTATTAATCCTACTCAAACGATTCCAATTAATAGAGAATACTTCCAAATTCACTCTACAAGGCCAGTAGTAGCCTTGGTATGAAGGTTACTTCTTCCTTGATACCAAAACCAGACAAAGACACATCAAAAGAAGAAAATGATGAACCAATATCACTGATAAACACTGATGCATACTGATGAATACTGATCCTCCAGAAAATACCAGCAAATGAATTCAACAACACACTAAAAAGATCATTCATCAAGACCCAGTGCGATTTATCCCAGAGATGCAAGGACAGTTTAACATATGCAAATCAATGTGATACATCATATCAACAGAATGGAGGACAAAAACCACATGATCATTTCAAAGGATGCTGAAAAAGCCTTTGATAAAATTCAACATCCCTTCATGATATAAACCCTCCAGACACTGGGTATAAAAGAAATATACCTCAACATAATAAAAGCCATATGGACAGACCCACAGCTAGTATCATACTGATTGGGGGGGAAAACTGAAAGCCTTTCCTCTAAGATCTGGAACACAACAAGGATGTTCATTTTCACCACTGTTATTCAGTATGTTATAACTAGAACAATCAGACAAGTGAAAAAAATATTTAAAAAAAAAAACCTTCCAAATTGGAAAGAAAGAAGTCAAATTATCCTTGTTTGCAGATCATATAATCGCATATTTGGAAAAACCTAAAGACTCCATCAAAAACCTGTTAGAACTGATAAATTCAATAAACTTGCAAGATACATGTCATACAACAGTCAGTAGCATTACTATATGCTACCATCAAACAATATGAAAAAATCCACAAAGTAATTCCATTTAAAAGAACTACAAATAAAAACTAAATACCTAGGAATTAACCAAAGAAGTAAAAGATTTCTCTAATGAAAACTAAGAAACTGATGAAGACAACAATAAATGGAAAGATATTCTATGTTCGTGAATTGGAAGAATCAATATTGTTAAAATGCCCATACTATTCAAAGCAATATACAGATTTAGTGCAATCTCTATTAAATACCAATGACATGACATTCTTCACAGAAATAGAAAAAAAAACTATACTAAAATTTATACAAGCCATGAAAAACTCAGAATAGCCAAAGCTATCCTAAGCAAAAAGAAGATCTGGAGAAATAGCATTATCTGACTTCAAATTACACTACAGAGCTACAGTAACCAAAATAGCATGGTACTGGCATAAAAACAGACACACAGACTAATGAAACAGAATAGAGAACCCCAAAATAAATCCACGTACCTACAGTGAACTCATTTCTGATAAAGATGCTAAGAATACAGACGTAGGAAAAGGACAGCCTCTTCAATAAACAGTGCTGAAAAAAACAGATATCCATATGCAGAAAAAATGAAACTAGACTCCATCTCTGCATATACAAGAATAAAATAAAAATTGATTAAAGACTTAAGTCTAGGATCTCAATATATAAAACTACTGAAAGAAAACATTGGGGAAACTCTCCGGGACATTAGTCCGGGGCAAAGATTTCTTGAGCAATACCCCACAAGCATAGGCAACCAAAGCAAAAATAGACAAATGAGATCATATGAAGGTAAAAAGCTTCTGCACAGCAAAGAAAACAGTGAACAAAGTGAAGAGACAACCCACAGAATGGGAGAAAATATTTGCAAACTACCCATCTAACGAGCTTAATAATCAGAATATGTAAGGACTGCAACAACTGTATTGGAAAAAAAACTAGTAGTCTGATTTAAAAATGGGAAAAATACTTGAATAGACATTTCTCAAAAGAAGACATACAAATGAGAAACAAATGTATGAAAAGGTGTTCAACATCACTGATCAATCAGAGAAATGTAAAACTACAATGAGATATTATCTCACTCCAGTTAAAATGGTTTTTATCCAAAAGACAGGAAATAAATGCTGGTGAGGATGTGAAGAAAAGTGAACACTCATATACTATTGGTGGGAATGTAAATCAGCACAACCACTAAGGAGAACAGTTTGTGGAGCTTTCACCAAACTGTACTGTTTGTAACACAAAGAAAGAATAAATGTTTGAGGAGATGGATATCCCATTTACCCTGATGTGATGATTATGCACTATATGCCTGTATCAAAGTATCTCATGTAGTCCATAAATATATACACCTATTATGTATGTACCCACAAAAATTAAAAACATTTTAAAACATTGTAATGTCAAATATAAATATTCTTATTTTCTAAAGTTAAAAAATTTAATTAATTACTATTTTCTGGCAACAAGAAGATGAAGAGATGAAAGAAGAAAGGAAAGAAAGAACAAACTTACTAAGCATTTGGAAAGAAAAAATAGAGTTAATATAGAAATGAGCAGAAGAGCAGACAGGATGTTATGGGTGAGGGTGAGGGATGGTATCAGAGGGCTAAGAAGGCTAAAATATGAAATGAATCATCACCAGCTAGCTGATCTCAAAATAAATACTTGCTAAACTTGCATAAGCGTAAAAAGTTTATACTACTAAAGGGATTCCCTCACACTTACAGCAATAATCCTTTTGAAATTTTTACAGGTATATGTAAATCAAATCTTGTATTATTTTTTTAAAGTTACTACTTCTAAAACTTTTAAAGTAACATTTAATTACAACCCCAACCCTATCAACTATCTGTGTCCAGAGAATAGACCTTTCTAAAATAGTTGGTTTATAAAATAGGTTATGCTCCTACAGAAAAATAATCAGTATACAAAAATAAGTGTTTCAGTCATCTGTACCTATAGCAGAGAAATGAGCCTAATGTTTACACTTAGAGGAACTAGGCAGTATTAGGCCAGGAGAGGCTGGGAGAGAAAATCTAAGTACAAGAAAGTAAGTGAGGCCAGGTGTGGTGGCTCCTGCTTGCAAATCCAGCACTTTGGGAGGCACAGGTGGGTGGATCACCTGAGATCAGGAGTTCAAGACATTCTGGTCAACATGGAGAAATCCTATCTCTACAAAAAATACAAAAATCAGTCGGGTGTGGTAGCACATATTTGTAATCCCAGATATTCAGGAGGCTGAGGCAGGAGAATCACTTAAACCCGGGAGGCAGGGGTTGCAGTGAGACGAGATCATGCCATTGTACTCCCATGTGGGTGACAGAGGGAGACTCTGTCTCAAAAAAAAAAAAAAAAAAAGGAGTTGGGGGAAGAAAGTACGTGTCCGGGCATGGTGGCTCATGCCTGTATTCCTGGTACTTGGGGAGACTGAGGTGGCCAGATTACTCAAGGCAAGGAGTTTGAGACCAGCCTTGCCGACATGGCAGAACCCTGTCTCTACTAAAGATACAAAAATTAGTCGGGCATGGTGGCACACACCTGTAATCCCAGCTACTCAGGAGGCTGAGGCATGAGAATCGCTTGACCCCGGAAAGGGTAGATTGCAGTTGCCATGAGCCAAGATTGCTCAACTGCACTCCAGCCTAGGCGACAGAGTGAAACTGTGTCTGAGGGGAAAAGAAAAAAAAAGCATGCTATGAATAAGGGAAATGAAAGAGAAAAGGCTAAAGGTCATATTCTTCATTGGTTTGTAGTGACCACAGAGCTGAGGAAAAATAGTTCCAAAGACCCACAGCAGTTTTCTTGTGATGAATAGAGTATTGGGAAGCAAGTGAATTGACGATTATGCTAACCCAGTGAGGCAGGCTGTAGCCTACAAACATTCTCTTTTTTCTAGCATCGTCTGGTTAACCTATAGAGAATTTAAGGATGCTACCCAGAAGTCAATTTTATTCAAGTGAACATGAACTTCTGTATTCTTTTTAACTGTCTCGTATTTCTAGCTAGCTTAGATCATTGATAGAAGAAAAGTCCCAATTCTTTAATAGAACAGAAAAGTACCAAACTTGTTTCCTTAATTTTCTCCTTTAAATGACTTGTGATTTTTAATTTTATATAGAATTTCCAAATTTAGAAAGACAATTTAAAATTTATTGAAGAATAAATGCTGCTTTAAGATCAAAAGGTAGGCTAATATAGAAAGCAAGTATCTGTTCAGATTTAAACCCAAAGTATAACCTACTTTTAAGACTTTATAGCCTAGAGCAGAAAGTCTTTAGATCCAAATGTCAGCATGTTCTTTTAAAATTATTATTCTGATTATTTTTAACTCCATCATTCTCTCAATGAAAAAAAACCAAACACAATATAGCCTATTTATTAAAAACTGGTGAATACCACATCAGAAAAGAGTAAGACATATCTATAGAAGAACTATCATGCAAATAAAAAATGTATCAGCACTGACAGCAACCATCAGGAATGTTCGCTCGCATAGTGTAAATAGCATTAAAAATTGAAACAACAGTTTTTCTTTTTTTTTTGCTTCTGTAAGTTTGTCAATTCTTTTTTCTTTTGAATATATATATGTTTTTTTTATTGCATATTAGGTTTTGGGGTACACGTGAAGAACATGAAAGATTGTCCCAGTACTGGGATTGCTGGGTCAAATGCAATTTCTATTTCTAGGTCTTTGAGGAATCGCCACACTGTCTTCCACAATGGTTGAACTAACTTACACTCCCACCAACAGTGTAAAAGTGTTCCTATTTCTCCACATCCTCTCCAGCATCTGTTGTCTCCAGATTTTTTAATGATCGCCATTCTAACTGGTGTGAAATGGTATCTCAATGTAGTTTTGATTTGCATTCCTCTAATGACCAGAAATGATGAGCACTTTTTCATATGTTTGTTGGCCTCATATACGTCTTCTTCTGTAAAGTGTCTGTTAATATCCTTCACCCACTTTTGAATGGGCTTTTTTTTTCCTTGTAAATCTGTTTTAGTTCTTTATAGATTCTGGATTTTAGCCCTTTGTCAGATGGGTAGATTGCAAAAATTTTAGACTTGAGAGGATGCAAATGTCCAGGAATTTATCCATTTCTTCCAGGTTTACTGGTTCATGTGCATAGAGTTGTTTGTAGTAATCTCTGAGGGTGGTTTGTATTTCTGTGGAATCTGTGGTGATATCCCCTTTATCGTTTGTTCTTTATTGCATCTATTTGATTATTCTCTTTTTTATTAATCTGGCTAGTGGTCTATTTTGTTGATCTTTTCAAAACACCAGCTCCTGAATTTACTGATTTTTTGAAGGGTTTTTGTGTCTCTAGCTCCTTCATTTCTGCTCTGATCTTAAGTTATTTCTTGTCTTCTACTAGCTTTTGAGTTTTTTTGATCTTGCTCCTCTACCTCTTTCAATTTTGATGATAGGGTGTCAATTTTAGATCTTTCCTTACTTCTCATGTGGGCATTTATTGCTATATATTCTCCTCCAGACACCGCTTTAAATGTGTCCCAGAGATTCTGGTACGTTGTGTCTTCGTTCTCACTGGTTTCAAAGAACATCTTTATTTCTGCATTCATTTCATTGTTTATCCAGTCAACATTCAAGAGCCAGTTGTTCAGTTTCCATGAAGCTGTGTGGTTCTGAGTTAGTTTCTGAATTCTGAGTTCTAACTTGATTGCACTGTGGTCTGATAGACTGCTTATTATGATTTCTGTTCTTTTGCATTTGCTGAGGAGTGATTTACTTCCAATTATGTGGCCAGTTTTAGAATAGGTGCGATGTGGTGCTGAGAAGAATGTATATTCTGTCGATTTGGGGTGGAGAGTTCTGTAAATGTCTATTAGGTTTGCTTGGTCCAGGTCTGAGTTCAAGTCCTGGATATCCTGTTAATTTTGTGTCTCGTTGCTCTTGTCTAATATTGACAATGTGGTGTTAAAGTCTCCCACTATTATTGTCTGGGAATCGAAGTCTCTTTGTAAGTCATTAGGAACTTGCCTTACCTATCTGGGTGCTCCTGTATTGGGTGCGTATATATCTAGGATCTTTAGTTCTTCTTGTTGCATTGATCCTTTTACCATTATGTAGTGTCCTTCTTTGTCTCTTTTGATCTTTGTTGGTTTAAAGTTTATTTTATCAGAG
The DNA here is from genome assembly GCA_036589455.1 of Ateles fusciceps. Taxonomy (NCBI): domain Eukaryota; kingdom Metazoa; phylum Chordata; class Mammalia; order Primates; family Atelidae; genus Ateles; species Ateles fusciceps. The sequence goes on from JAZHEH010000572.1 coordinate 5,730,205, forward strand.
ACGAGAATTGCAACTCCTGCTTTTTTTGCTCTCCATTTGCTTGGCAAATCTTTCTCCATCCCTTTATTTTGGGCCTTTGTGTATCCTTGCGTGTTAGATGGGTTTCCTGGATACAGCACACTGATGGGTTTTGGCTTTTATCCTATTTGACAGTCTGTGTCTTTTGATTGGGGCATTTAGCCCATTTACATTTAGGGTTAATACTGTTATGTGTGAATTTGATCCTGCCATTTTGATGCTAGCTAGCTGTTTTGCCTGTTAGTTGATGCAGTTTCTTCATTGTGTTGATGCTCTTTACCATTTGGTATGTTTTTGGAGTGGCTGGTACTGGTTGTTCCTTTCTATGTTTAGTGCCTCTTTCAGGAGTTCTTGTAAAGCAGGCCTGGTGGTGATGAAACCTCTGAGTACTTGCTTGTTTGCAAAGGATTTTATTTTTCCTTCACTTATGAAGCTTAGTTTGGCTGGATATGAAATTCTGGGTTGAAAGTTCTTTTCTTTAAGGATGTTGAATATTGGTCCCCTCTCTCTTCTGGCTTGTAGGGTTTCTGCTGAGAGATCCGCTGTGAGTCTGATGGGCTTCCCTTTGTGGGTAACCCGACCTTTCTCTCTGGCTGCCCTTAGCATTTTCTCCTTCATTTCAACCCTGGTGAATCTGATAATTATGTGCCTTGGGGTTGCTCTTCTTGAGGACTATCTTTGTGGTGTTCTCTGTATTTCCTGGACTTGAATATTGGCCTGCCTTGCTAGGTTGGGGAAGTTTTCCTGGATAATATCCTGAAGAGTATTTTCCAGCTTGGATTCATCTTCTGTATCACATTCAGGTATACCTATCAAACATAGATTAGGTCTTTTCACATAGTCCCATATTTCTTGGAGACTTTCTTCATTCCTTTTTACCTTTTTTTCTCTAATCTTGCCTTCTCGTTTTATTTCATTGAGTTGATCTTCGACCTCTGATATCCTTTCTTCTGCTTGGTGAATTCGGCTCTTGAAACTTGTGTATGCTTCTCAAAGTTCTCGTGTTGTGTTTTTCAGCTCCATCAATTCACTTATATTCCTTTCTAAGTTGTTTATTTTTGTTAGCATTTCGTCAAATCTTTTTCAAGGTTCTTAGTTTCTTTGCATTGGGTTAGAACATGTTCTTTTAGCTCACAGAAGTTTTCTTATTACCCACCTTTTGAAGCCTGATTCTGTCAATTCATCACACTCATTCTCCATTCAGCCTTGCTCCCTAGCTGGTGAGGAGTTGTGATCCCTTGTAGGAGGAGAGGCATTCTGGTTTCGGATGTTTTCATTGTTATTGCACTGGTTTCTTCCCATCTTTGTGGATTTATCTACCTGTCGTCTTTGTAGTTGTTGACTTTCAGATTGGGTCTCTGAGTGGATGTCCAGTTTGCTGATGAGGAAGTTATTTCTTTCTGTTTCTTAGTTTTCCTTCTAACAGTCTGGCCCCTCTGCTGTAGGACTGCTGAGGTCCACTCCAGGCCCTGCTTGCCTGGGGTTCACGTGCAGCGGCTGCAGAACAGGGAAGGGTTGCTGCCAGTTTCTTCTTCTGCTATCTTTGCCCCAGAAGGATACCCGCCAGATGTCAGTCTGAGCTCTCCTTTATGAGGTGACTCTTTGGATACGGGGGTCAGGGAGCTGCTTGAGGAGACAGTCTGTCCTTTATAGGAACTCAAGTGCTGAGCTGTGAGCTCCGTTGTTCATTCAGTGCTGCTGGGCAGGTACCTTTAAGTCTGCTGCAGCAGAACTCAGATACTTCCCCTTTTTTTTCTCCCCCCCCCCAGGTGCTCTGTCCCGGGGAGTTAGGGCTTTATTTATGAGTTTCTGTTGTGCTGCTGTCTTTTTTAGGGCTGCCCTGCCCAGCGAGGAGGCAGCCTAGTCACTGTTTGCCTGCAGAGGCTTTGCTGAGCTGCTGTGGGCTCCGCCCAGCTGCCGTGTGAACTTCCCTGCAGTCCTGTTTATATGGGAGTAGTCAGAACTGCCTCGGCAATGGCGGCCCACTTCTATAATGGCAGACTCTCTCTGTAATGGCGGGCTGCCTCGGCAATAACAAACTACCTCCGTAGTGGTGGACTGCCTTGGTAATGGCGGACGCCCCCTCTCCCACAGAGCTGGACCGTCCCGGGTTCAGGTGTGCTTGCTGTGAAACTCTCAATCCAGAGCATTTCAGATTGCTGGTCTTTGTGGGGGTGGGACTGGCCATGCCTGATCATCTGGCTCCCTGCCTCAGACCCCTTTTCTTCAGTTGAATGGGAGACTCTGTCTCCCAGGCACTCCAGTCACCAGTTGAAACAGCACCCAGATTTGTGTGACTTCTTGTGCCGAGACCCGCTGCACCAGCTGAAACAGCCATGCTGGGGGCTCGTGGCACTTTTCACCCGGGAATCTCCTGGCGTGGTTCCCCTGTTCGGTCCCCTTCTTTTCAGTTCAATGGGCAACTCTGTCTACCAGGCATTCCAGTCACCAGTTGAAAAGGTGCCCTGATTTGTGTGAGATTTTGTGCAGAGACCCGCTGCGCTGGCTGTGCTGGAGGTGCTTTTCCACCCAGGAATCTCCTGGTCTGGCTCTGTTTCAGTCCCCTTTTAATCAGCTGAATGGGTGACTCTGTTCCCCAGGTGCTCCAGTCAGCAGCTGAAACTGTGCCGGGACCCCCGTGTGAGTTTTTTGAGAGGAGAGCCACCGCGCTGGCTAAAACGGCCGCACTGGGGACTCGTGGTGCGTTTCCACCCGGGAATCTCCTGGCCTGGCTCCCTATTTCAGTCCCCTTTTTATTAGTTGAACGGGTGACTCTGTCTCCCAGGCACTCCAGTCGCCAGCTGAACCGGCGCCCAGACCCATGTGAGTTTTTTGAGCAGAGAGCCGCAGAGCCAGTGAAACAGCCAGGCTGGAGACCCGTGGCGCTCCTCCACCCAGGAATCTCCTGGTCTGTGGGCAATAAAAATCGGTCTGGAAATGCGGCGACCACTCACCCTCCGGTGTGCTCGCTGGGAGCTGCAATCCAGAGTTGCTCCTACTCGGCCCTCTTGGATGAAACAACAGTTTTTTCAATGTTAGATATGTGGAATAGGTATTTGAGGAGTTTTTAAAGAATTTTTTCTCCTAATAAAGACAAATCAGTGGAATGCTCATTTTTCAAGTCTGTGCTATTACAATCATGATAATTCTCTGAAAGCAGTGTATAAAAAAAACTTTTTAAAATATAAACTTCAGAGACATAAAACAATCACTTGCAAATGTCCATAGGGGCTCAAAAAAAAACAAAAAAACTATAATACAGTGGCTAAAACAATGTCTTTGAAATCAGACAGACCTGTGTATTTTGGCTGTGATATTTCTAGTTGTACAATAGGCAAGTCTCTTAACCTCTTTAAGCCTTAGTTTTCTCATCTGCAAAATGAGAAAAATAACACCAATTTCAGTGAGCTGTGGTGAAAATTAAATAATAAAGGTAAAGTGCTCAAACCACTTCTGGTACCGGGCAAATGATCAACAAATAACAGCTATTCTTTTTTTTTGTAGGGGTAGGGGACGTAGTCTCACTCTATTGCCAGGCTGGAGTGCAGTGGCATGATCTCGGCTCACTGCAACCTCTGATTGCCTGGTTCAAGCAATTCTCCTGCCTCAGCCTCCCAAGTAGCTGGAATTACAGGCATGTGACACCATGCCCAGCTAATGTTTTTTGGCATTTTTAATAGAGATGGAGTTTCACCATGTTGACCAGGATGGTTTCGATTTCCTAACTTTGTGATCCGCCTGCCTTAGCGTCCCCAAAGTGCTGGGATTACAGGAGTGAGCTACCGCACCTGGCTATTCTTTCATTATGATACAGGCAATTTAAAAGTAAATGACTATTGAGAAATAGTTGCCGTACTATTAATTCTACAGAATATGCCAACCAGAAGTCAAGGATATATTTTAAATCAATGGAACAAACCACTTAGTCATTATGATCACCATGAAAGAGTGTTATGGAAACCTCTCCACTGCCCTCAGGGAGCTTATAATCCGAAAGAGATGACACTGGCACCAACTAACATGTAAAAATCCAGAGCCATTGACAGAATTGTACAACAAACTTAGACCAGAATTAGCTTAAGAGCCAAAAAAAATAATAAAAGAAGGAAATAAGATTTAAAAACATTCATACATAAATAAGGTTCACAGATTAGGAGTTCCTGGATCCACAAATGAGACAGGAAAAGTATTTAGAGAGTAATTTTTAAACTTTTTCCTGTCTTACCAGCATTTTCAGTGAGAATTCTGTCTTTCCTTCTATGGACTGTGAACTGACTACAATAAAACTTTGAGGTAAGTTTTGACGAGTCTTCAGAGACTGATAATGATGTCCACATCCACTGGGGAAGAATCAAAAACTGCTTCACTGAGTCTTAATAAGATTAGAATGTGTACAGTTGTCCAGGAATTTCTCAAGTTTTTCCATCATATTGCTATAATTCTTTAAGGAAAACTTACTCAAACAGGCAACTAGGGAAACAATTTCAAAGCTCTGACATGATGATACTACTGTTCATTATTTAAATAAATATTCTCTCTGGGTTTATGTTATCCATTTCTTCTAACTGGTCTTATTTACTCATCCCTTGGGCAGCCAGTGAATAGCCTAATTTTGCACCTCACACTTAAAAAAATCTATTAAGTTAGTTACATTTTAAGTACCATGTATATTAAATTATTCTAGAAATACATAAAGATAATTGAAGCTAATATTTTAGTCTTGTTTTTGAAAACAATAAATCTTTTTCCTTCTGAAGCCTGGGGTGTCAGTTACTACTTTTCCTTGTAAGCAAATCAGCCAAAAACTCATGCTGTGCAGACCCCAATAACTGTCAAGAACAGAGTTAATTCAGTAATATACCAATTAACAAAATCTGATCTCTGATCTCAGATCGCTGTAAACTTTCTTCTGTAAAATACATACTAGAAAGGTTCATCAAGAGAAACGGTATTGCTGACATGGAATTTGAGAACTTGGCATATTAAAATCAACCAGAAAACAAACATATATAAACTTCTAAGCTGATAAGAGAATCAAAATAATAACTGCTAATACTGAAATACAGAACTTACTACCTGCCAAGTACTGCTCTTTATGTGTATGTGCACGTATGTGCGCATGTGTATGTATTTGGTCCTCCTGACAAGTCCGGAGGTAGGTACTGCTATTACCCCCATTTTATAATTGTAAAAACTCAATCAGCTAATAAGCAGCAGAGCCTAAATATGAATCCAGGCATACTTCCAAAGTCCATACTATTAACCATTGTACTATAATGACTTAACTAAATTCATTAGCTCAATATAATACATATACAAGCAAATTAAAACTTGAAGTGCTGAAAAATATACATGTCTCAAAAACAACTCTTAAAACATAAATTCATTTTAATGGGATAATATCTAAACTTTTTGTATACGGATACAGATCAGAGGGCATTCTCAACTGTACTAGAAAGTGAAATTAGGCAAAGAATGGAAAGTAGATCCCAAAATTAACTGGGGAGGCTACATAATCAGGCTCAGAAAATACGTGAGAAGATGCCCAGATCCTGGCCAGATTCCCAGACGCAGAACCAGCCTGGAGGACGCCCACTGACACTCCAAAGTGCTGGATGTGACACCATCAGTGGCACTGCTACTCCTGAAAACTGAATGTTTCCACTACTCCTGCTGCCAAACAGGAATAGAGTCTCTCCTTTCACTAGCTCCTGAATCAAAGCCCAGAGTGCATGGAATTGATTGGCCAAATCTAAGCTGAATACCTGCATTCTCATAACACAAGGAAGCCAGGAAAGTGAGTATTTGCCCTTCTTGGATTTTGGAGTGAGAATTACGTGTTCTACAATCCATTTAGTGGTACCAGGAGACATGACTGTCTTCCAGAAGGTGACTCTCAAAAGCTAAGTCATTTATATGTACATATGCTCCTTGTGCATGTTCTTGTTTTAAGCTTTTAGTAATTCTTAGGAATGTTAAAGACCAAAAGTTTACCTCTTCGTTTACTGAACAGACCTTCTTGATGTCCTAAAATTGTCTCTTTCAAAACTTTCAAAATCCATTAATTTTGGCATTTTCTGATTTAGCATGTGAGTATGTGGGAGAGAAGGGTTTATGTGAGCTGACTTAACCCTGCTATGTTGACACCAAGGGTATTTCAAAAACATGCTTAAGGTTAACATATTATTTAAAAATCTTTTTTGGCTGGGCTCAGTGGCTCACACCTGTAATCCCAGCACTTTGGGAGGCCGAAGTGGGCGGATCACCTGAGGTCAAGAGTTCAAGACCAGACTGACCAACATGGAGAAACCGCATGTCTACTAAAAAAAATAAAAATAAAAAAAAAAAAAAGAAGAAGAAGAAAAAGAAAAGAGTCTCGCTCTGTTGCCCTAGCGATCTTGGCTTACTGCAAACTTCAGTTCCCAGGTTCAAGTGATTCTCCTGCCTCGGCCTCCAAGTAGCTGAGATTATAGGTGCCTGCCACCACACCCAGCTAACTTTTGTATTTTTAGAAGAGAAAGGTTTTCACCATGTTGGCCAGGTTGTTCTCAAACTCCTCAACTCACTTCAGCCTCCCAAAGTGCTGGGATTACAGGTTGTAGGCTACCGCACCTAGCCTAAAATTCTTGATTTTAAAATAATTTTAGACTTACAGAAAAGTTGTTAAAAATACCAGAGGCTGGGCGCGGTGGCTCACGCCTGTAATCCCAGCACTTTGGGAGGCCGAGGTGGGTGGATCATGAGGTCAAGAGATCGAGACCATCCTGGCCAACATGGTGAAACCCCATCTCTACTAAAAATACAAAAAATAGCCAGGCATGGTGGCACATGCCTGTGGTCCCAGCTATGGGAGGCTGAGGCAGAAGAATCACTTGAACCCAGGAGGCGGAGGTTGTAGTGAGCCGAGATTGGGCCACTGCACTCCAGCCTGGCGACAGAGCAAGACTCCGTCTCAAAAAAAATAAAAATACTACAGAGCGGTCCCATATCACAACTTCCCCCTAATGTTAACATCTACCATGATCATGGTATAATTATCAAAAAAACAGAAGAGTAACACTGATAGAATTCTATTAGCTAATGTATAGACTTCATTTCTTTTTCACCAGTTTTCCAACTAATGTGCTTTTTTTTTTCTAGTCCACATGAATGCAGGATCTCACATTGCATTTAGTTGTCATATTCCCTTAGTCTCCTCCAATCTAGGACAGTTCACGATTTTGACATGTGAAAAGTAGTGGCCAGTTATTTTACAGACTATCTCTCAAGTTGGGTTGGTCTGATGTTTTCTCATTATTAGGTTAAGGCTATACATTTTTGGTAAGAATGCAACAGAGTGTTGTTATGCCTTCTGTGCATCATATCAAGATTTACATGATGTCAATATGTCTTATTATGTGATGTTAATTTAATGTCTGTTAAGGCAGTATATGGCAGGTTTCTTCAGTGTAAAGTTACTAATTCTCCCTTTGCAGCTGGTAACTATCTTGTGAGGAAATACCTTGAGACAATGTAAATATTCTGCTTCTCATCATAGCTTTGCTCAATTAATTTTAGCATCCATTAGTGATTCCTGATTACAACAATTATTACTATGGTATCGGCTTCATGGTGACTTTCTATTATTCCTTCTACATTTATTAATTGGAATTATATTGTAAGGAAGAGTTGTTTCTTATCTACTTACTGAATTATTTCTATCAGTATGCATTCATGATATTTAACTTATTCTATGGGTTATAGTTGACAGATTTGTCCCAGATTCGGTTACAGGGAGCTCTTTCCAGTTAGCTCCTGTGTCCTTCTGACATGCCTCCATCCTTTTGTTAAACAAATTATCCCGGGCTGGGCGTGGTGGCTCATGCCTGTAATCCAAGCACTTTGGAGGCCAAGGCGGGCGGATCACCTGAGGTCGGGAGTTCAAGACCAGCCTGACCAACATGGTGAAACCCCGTCTTAAAAAAAAAAAAAAAGAAAAAAAGAAAAAAAAAAACAAATTATCCCAACTTGACTAATATCATTGTATTAGTCCATTCTCATGCTGCTAATAAAGACATACCTGAGACTGGGTATTCTACAAAGGAAAGAGGTTTAACTGACTCACAGTTCCACAGGGCTAGGAAGGCCTCAGGAAATTTACAATCATGGTGGATGGAAGGAGAAGCAAACACTCCCTTCTTCACATGGCAGCAGCAAGAAGTACAGTATGAAGGGGCAGGCGGGAGAACCCCTTATAAAACCATCAGATTTTGTGAGAACTCACTATCACAAGACAGCATTAGGATAACTGCGCCCATGATTAAATTACCCCCCACTGGGTGCCTCCCATGATACATGGGGATCATGAGAACAACAATTCAAGGTAAGATTTGGGTGGGGACACAGCCAAACCATATCAATCACTGAGAAAATATATTCTACAGTGAGCTCAATTATGCTAACTTAATTCCTTTGTCAATTACCTTTATGGTACAAATGAAACATTTCTAGTTTCTTTCCCTTTTCAGTTTAATTTTACTTAAATTTTTCTCACTGAGATTCAGTTGTCCATATAACTTCAATACCAAATATTTATCTATTTTTAAAAATTCATTGGGAATTTTCTTTTGTGATCACAGTGCTACCAAATCCAATTCTGCAGAGTCAAATACTGCAGATGTAAATTTTAAGAATTTTCGCAGCTGGAGGTAGAGTTTTAGAGGTCCTTTAGCCCAATCTACTCATTTTACAGAGAAGAAAACTGAGGAAAGGTGAGGTCAAGCATTTTACCTTAAACAGCTAGTTTTGAAGAGCAGTGGCATAAAAGTTAGTACAGTGCTCTTCTTCTACAGTACAGTGCAGGGTCCTCTCCTAACCCCTATCAAAATTAGTTCCCCCACACACTGAGAAATGCATCTCTACTGAGGTTAACGGTGCCATTTCACTAAGGATATACATCCAGAAGGAAGTTTGATCCAAACTTGAGTAAGGCAGGAAGAAAGCTAGTTAAACATGGGCCAGAGGTCCTAAGCAAAGTGGTAGTAATATAGGTACAAAAGGCACAGGGTGAAGGCATGAAAAGACAAGGGAACTGTGGAGGAAAAAATCAGACCTCAATGAGGTTTTGCAAACAGAAATCCAGCCTCAAGTCAAAAAAATTGGGGCATTTTTAAAAATCTAGGATCTAAGGAAAGAGGGTAATAGGCATGGATATAAACCCCCAATATTAGTAAATTAATTCATTTACTTATTCAACTGAGCTGGATATGGACCTGAGTACTTTGTGACTCAATATATCCAGAACAATTCATTACAGCCTTCCCTGTCCCTCCACTTCCATGGGCAAATCTCCCTGCGTTGATAGGTAGCCTGGGTCTCCAGTTACTTATTCTCACAAACAACTTGTCCAACATTCCTTACATACAAACATTTACCAAGTTGTATATTAAATATACATATATATTTACACATATATATTTAAATATATCCTAACGTCACTTTAGTATACTCTCTGTTCTCCATTCCCACTCCACATACTTGGTTGAGGTTCTCATCATCTCTCACTTAAGACTGGGTTCCCTGATATCTGTGAACTCACCTCCTGCCTATTTCCTTATTTCCTCCAATCTGTGTTCCATATAGACAACGAAGTCATTTCTAAAAAAATGTAAGTCTGATCACAGACTTCCCTCTCCATATCACACCACTCCAATGTCACCAAGAGAGGTAAGGTTAGAGATGTGTGAGGTAAGGTTAGAGATGCATTTGATAAAGCTTATTGAATCTATCTACTGTTTTTGTAACATACAGAGCACAGAAAGCAAAGCTTAATAAAGTCTTCTTAGATAATTAGGAAACACAAAATACATACTAGTTTTAAAATATTGAAAAATACTCTCCTGTAGGATAAAATAGAATCACTTGGTCCAAGTCTGTCTTTATAAATGGGGAACTCCACACAAACTGGCGATCACTATCAAATTTGAACATACACACATGCATAAACTTGAACATACACACATCCCTGTATGTTTCAGGTTGATATAAGAGGGGCACTGTGAAAGCCTGTAAACTTAGGAATATAGTAGGGGATGCTTTGTTTTTAGCTTACTATATCTTATTTAACAAAAGTATTCTTAATTTATCAATATAAAAATAATACCTACAATGTATTTTGCTGTTAACTTCAAACTACTATTCAGTGAAATGTCTAAAATATATCTTCCTCTTTGAGACACATATTTTATGTGTGGGAAGACATTCAAGCTCCATCCAAGTATCTTTAGTATCTCCATATGTTTTAACTCATAGCATTTGGAAAGCTTGCTCTGCTTATAAATGGTTTACAGGCAAACCTCCTAGGTTTAAAAATAAAAATAGTTAAATGTCATCTGGCTACTAGATCCCGTGAATGACAAAAAATTCCATTTAAGTTATGGCCATTTAAACTTAACAAAATGTTTTAATTTTATACCATTTCTATAATCTTAATTCACTACCTCAGTATAAAATATATAATGCATAAATATAGTATAGAATAAATTATTTCCTTCAATGTATATGAGCTTGACACATTATTTTCCTTAAAGAAAACAGATATAAAATTTAGAAGTACTTCTAATCTAGTCATTTTAAGAGATAGTATTTGGAAATACAGTGAAGGGGAAAAAACTCTGGTAGTCGCTCCTTGCCTAATTATAGTCATGGGTCACTAAATAATGAGAATAAGTTCTGAGAAACATGTCAATAGGTGATTTCCTCATTAGGTGAACATCACAGAGTGTACTTAAACAAGCATAGATGGTAATAAGGCTTATATGGAATAACCTATTGCTCCTAGGCTACAAACCTGTACAGAATATTACTATACTGAGTACTACAGGCAACTGTAACACAATGGTATTTGTGTATCTAAACATATCTACACAGAGAAAAGGTACAGTAAAAACATGGTATAAAAAGTAAAAAATGGTATCCCTGTATAAGGCATTTACCACGAAAGGTGCTTGCTAGACTAGAAGTTGCTCTGGGTAAGTGAGTGGGTGAGTTAGTGACTGACTAAAGTAGTGAGTGAATGTGAAGGTCTAGAACATTACTGAACACTATTGTGGGCTTTATAAACACAGCAAACTTAGGCTACATTAAAATTATTAAAAGTGTTTTTCTTCCTTCAATAATAAATTAAAGGTAGCTTACAGTAATTTTTGAGTATATAAACTTTTAATTTTTAAAAATGTTTGACTCTTGTAATAACACATAAAACATAAACACACATATAAGCTATATAAAAATATTTTTTCTTTATATCCTTATTCTATAAACTTTTTTCTATTAAAAATTTTAACTTGTAAAACTTTTTTGTTAAAAACTAAGACACAAATGCACATGCTAGCCTAGACCTACACAGGGTCAGTATTATCAATATCACCGTCTTCCACCATTATATATCATCCCACTGAAAGATGTTCAGAGGTAATAACACACATGCAACAGTCATCTCCTATGATAACAATGCCTCCTTCTGGAATATTTCCTAAAGTACCTGAGGATCTTTTACAGTCAATACTTTTTTTAAATAAGTAGAAGTAGACTCTAAAATACACTAAAAGTATAGTACAGTAAATATAATAACCAGTAAGTCATTTATTATCAAGTATTTTGTACTATACATAATTGTATCTGCTCTACTTTTATATTACTGGCAGCACAGTAGGTTTGTTCATACCAGCATCACTGCAAACACATGAGTAACACATTGCACTATAACGTTAAGATGGCTATGACATCACTAGGTGACAGAAATTTTTCAGCTACATTATAATCTTATGGGAGAACCACCGCATACACAGACTGTCATTAACTGAAATGTAGTTATATGGTGCATGACTGTACTTGAGTCTAAACTGATCTCTCTTCTTCAACTTGTATTCCATTTTGATCCTTATTAACTGTAATAGAGGGGACCATGGGATCATCTTTGCACTGTGTCCCCTCTGCCTCTCCTGGCTTTCCCCCCCCCACTCAACCAGTTCTGCTGGTACTCTGTGCGTGCACAGATAAGAATTAGGATTTTTCTTTGTGAGCCAGATCCTCCAACAGACAATGTTGCCCATGATAATATACATTCCCTGGCTTTGGAACAAGTTGTAGAGGAGAATGAACCCTCTAGAATCACTCCCTTGTTGATTGCCCTTCACGTAGGGTGGATGAATGGGATCCCACACACTGAGAGGCCCTAGAGATGATGATTAAAAGTATAGATCCTGGAGCCAGACTACCTAGAGTCAAATCCCAGATCTACCTACCTCTTACTCTATATCCTTAGGTAAATTACTCCATCTCAGTTAATTCATCCTTAAAATAGGGATAAAAATACTAACCTCAAATAACTATAAAATGAGCAAGTACATTGAAAGCATTAATAACAATTCCTGGTACATAGTGGGTAGACAATGTTAGCAGTTATTAAAATAATTATTACTATTATCACTACTATTGTTATCATCACTATTGTTACTAACAGTGAGGTAGGTAGCAGTGAGGAGGTGAATTGCCTGGTCAAGAACTATATATCACATTAAAATAAAACTAACTACCTTCACTGGACAAACTCTGTTGCTTTAGTTCCATAACATATTTACAAGACTATGAAGGTCAGCATGATGGCTAACTAGAGATGTCTGGCATTTGTCCCCCCAGCCTAAAAAGAACCAAGGCTACAAATAAACAACTAAGATTTGATATGAGTGTTGAAGGGAGAGTTCTGGAGTGCAGCAAGGAAGTGAAGATGCATCTGTAATGACTGGAAGTCCAGGAGGGCAGCATGGAAGCACGTGGCCTCTACAACCCCATCTCCCCCCACCTGGATCAGATCTGCCTGCAGTCAGAGGGAACTTTCCACCATGGGAAAAAGGTGAGCAGAAAATTACCACCAACTCCCATTGCCACCACAAATACCTATAGTCCTTACAACAGAAGAATCTCACGGTCCTTGCAAGCTTTCAGCTCCATTTGGAAAAATGCTGAGAATTCATGCAGTTTCACTGCTCCAGATTAGGAGCACAAGGTGCACCTTCTCCCCTGTGAGACGAGCTACTGCAGCACAGTGCCATCTTGTAACCTGAGGCACCTCTGGAAGGCTCCTTGCTCAGGGAGGCAATAGCCACTGCACTTCTCCAGCACTGGGTTTCTATATTCATTATGACAAGCCCATACATTGTATATGAATGCCATAACCCCAGCTGCACAGAGTACAGGCCCAGGACTGTCTATGACTCTGGTCCTACACAGCAGGTAACCAACTCCTGGGGCCACACTCCCAACTGGACTAAAGCCTACCAGTCCTGCCTATGACAAATCCATCCTTGAGCTGGCCAAATTGCTGCATGCCCTCTGCCATGTGGGAGAGGCCTACGAGTCTACGAGCAGCTGATATACCTAAGTGCCCACACTCAGGGATCTAGAAACAACCCCATAGAGCCCTCCTCCCTCCTCAGACATGCCCTGTCCAACATCCTCACATCCTCAACAAGGACCTGAGAGACAATTCTGTAGGCCACCCATTGTGGAAACACTGCAGGCTGATGAAGCAGTCATGAGCCTAAATACATAGCTGAGAAATAGCCCCATAAGCCATCTCCAGCAGACATGCCCTAGTCTGGCCAAGCAACCACAAGCATGCCTGTGCTCCTGGCTAGAGTAACATCCCCTGTGGCCGCAACCCCAGTAAGCCAGAATCCAAGCTGCCTGACCCACTGTGTGCATGATGCCCAACCTAAGAGATAGCCCAGTGAGCCCAACCCTAGCAAAGCTGCACTACTGTCACCACAAACTCTCTCAGCCTAGGCCACTGAGAAACTCTCAAATGCCCCCAGTATGGATTACAGTTGAAGAAAGTTTATGAAGACTACACTACTGTTTCCACTTAGGACCAAAGCCAATGCACTCCACCAAATCAACAACCCGAGATCCATTCATATGAGTAAGTCTTTCCTTATGACACCTAGTGAATAAAATTGGAAGAGGCAACTGGTCCACCAGATTCATAGAAATTTACACAGAGACACAAAAACAATGAAAAAGCAAGGAAACATGTCACTTCCAAAGAAAAACATAATTCTCCAGTAATAGACCACAATCATAAGGAAATATATGAAATGTCAGAAAAAGAATTCAAAATAATAATCTTAAGGAAACTCAGTGAGCTACAAGAGAATACAGATAAACAATTTAACAAAGTCAGGAAAACAACTTATAAGTAATAAATTCAACAGAGTATCATAAAAAAGAACCAAAAAGAAATCTTAGAGCTGAGAATTAAATGAATGAAATAGAAAATATCATTGAGAGCTTCAACAACAGACTATACCAAATGGAGGAAAAAAAATTCTGAACTTGGATGATACGTCTTTTGAAATAACATAAGCAGGGACAAAAATGAATAAAAAAGAATAAGGAAAGTCTGAAGGATTTATTAGACACCATCAAGCAAGCAAATATTCACACTATGGGCATTCCAGAAAGAAAAAAGAAAGGTCAAGGTGAGAAAATCAAATTTAAGGAAATAATAGCAGAAAATTTCCCAATTCTTGGGAAAGAGATGGGCATTTAGGTCCAGGGAGCTCAAAGAACCCCAAACAGATACAACTCAAATGGATCCTCTCTGGAACTCAACATAGTCAAACTGTTAAAAGATAAAAAATTCCAAAAGCATTCAAGAGAAAAAAGTCAAGTCATAAATAGAGGAATCTCCATTAGACTAACAGCAGAGAGCTCGGCAGAAAGCTTACAGGCCAGAAGAAAACGGTATGATATATTCCAAGTATTGAAAGCGGGGATGGGGAAACCCTGCTAGCTAAAAATACTATGCCCTGCAAAACTATGCTTCAGAAATGAAGGAGAAATAAAATCTTCCAATAGAGAAGCAAAAACTAAAGGAATCTATCACCACTAGATCAACCTTACAAGACATGCTCAAGGGAGTCTTACAACTGGAAGTGAAAAGACAATAACCACCATCATGAAAACATGTATAACCATAAAACTCACTGGTAGAGCTGATACAAAAGGAAAAAGACAAAACAATCAATCCCTATCACTACAGAAAACCACCTAACCATAAAAATAATAAGTAAGGGAATAAGTAACAAAGCATATGCAAAATAACCAGAAAAATCAATAAAATAAAGGAAGTCCTCACTTATCAATATTCTTGAATGTAAGTGGATTAAATTCCCCCATTTAAAAGATACAGACTATCTGCACAAATGATAGAACAAGACACAACCATATTCTGCCTACAAGAATCTCACCTCAACCAAAGAAAAACAACAAAAAAAAGAATCTCACCTCAGCTGTAAAGACACACTTAGTCTGAAAGATATTCCATGCAAATGAAAATCAAATGAGCAGGAGTACCTACACTTATGTCAGACAAAACAGACTTCAAGTTAAAAGCTATAAAGAGACAAAGTACATTGTATAATAAAAGGATCAATTCAGCAAGAGAATATAACAATTGTAAATCTATATGCATCTAACACAGGAGCACCCAGATATATAAAGCAAACATTATTAGATCTAAAGGCAGAAATGGACTTCAATACAATCACAGTGGGGAACTTCAACACCCCACTGTCAGCACTGGACAGGTCATCTAAACAGAAAATCAAGAAAGAAACATAGATTTAAACTGCACCACAGGCCAGAAATGGAGGCTCATGCCTGTAAACCCAACACTTTGAGAGGCCAAGGCAGAGGATCACTTGAGCCAGGAATTTGAGACAAGCCTCGGCAACATAGTGAAGCCCTGTCTCTACAAAAAAAAAAAAAAAAGGCTGGCTGTGATGCCATATGCCTGTAGTCCTAGCTACTCAGGAGCCTGAGGAAGGAGTATCACTTGAGTCCAAGAATTCGAGGCTGCAGTAAACTATGATCACACCACTGCACTCCAGCCAAGGTGACAGAGTTAAACCTTGTCTCTACACAAAGTGCACCACAGACCTAAAAGACATTTACAGAATATTTCACCTAACCACTTTATTTTTTTCAGCAGTATATGGAACACTCTCCAGGACTGACCATATGTTAAGACACAAAACAAGTCTCAAAAAATTTTTATAAATCAAGATCATATGATGTATCCTATCTTACCACAATGGAATAAAACTAGACATAACAAGAGGAACATTCAAAATTATACAAATACATGAAAACTAAACAAAATGCTTCTAAACAACCAATAGGTTAAAGATGAAATTAAGAATGAAATTTTTTAATTTCTTGAAATAAATGGAAATAAAAACACAATGTACCAAAGCTTATGGCACACAACAAAAGCGGTATTAAGAGGCAAGTTTATAGTAATAAATGCCTATGCCAAAAAACTAGAAAGATTTCAAATAAAAAAACCTAACAATGCACCTCAAAGAGAAAAGAACTAGAAAAGGAAGGGAAAAAAAAAAACCAAACCCAAATTAGTAAATGAAATAAAAAAAATCAGAGCATAAATAAACAAAAATGAGACTGAGGCCTGGAGTGGTAGTTCATGCCTATAATCCCAGCACTCTGGGAGGCCAGGCAGGAGGATCATTTGAGCCCATGAGTTTGAGACCAGCATGGGCAACATGGTGAAACTTCATCTCTACAAAAAAATACAACAATTAGGCAGGCGTGGTGGCACATTCTATAGTCCCAGCTATTCAGGTGGCAGAGGCAGGAGAATCACCCGAGCCCAGGAAGTTGAGGCCGTAATAAGCCAAGATCAAGCCACTGCACTCCATCCTGCGAGACACAGTGAGACCCCGTCTCAAAAAAAAAAAAAAGAGACTAAAAAAGATACAAAAGATCAATCAAACCAAAAGTAGCAAAAGTAAGAAAAAAAGAGAAGAGACTCAAATTTGAAAAAATCATAAACAGAAGAGGAGACGTCACAATGGACACCATAGAAATATAATGGATCATTAGAGAGTACTATGAACAACAATATGCCAATAAATTTGAGTTCAGAGGAAATGAATAAATTCCTGGACACATACAACCTACAAAAATTGAACCCGGAAGAAAAAGAAAACCTGAATGGATCAATTTCAAGTCATTAGAGTGAATTAGTAGTAAAAAGTCTTCCAACAATGAAAAAGTCCAAGACCAGATAGCTTTACAGCTGAATTCTAACAAACCTTTAAAAAAGAATTAATACCAATTGTTTCCAACCTATCCCACAAAATAAACGAGGAGGGGAATTCTTCCTAATTCATTCTATAAGGCCAGCATAACCCTGTTACCAAAACTAGACAAGGATACAACAACAACAACAACAAATGGAAAACTACAGCCAGTATCCCTGATGAACATTGTTGCAAAAATCCTCATCAAAATACTAGCAAGCTGAGTTCTAACAACAAATCAGTAAGAAGATACATCATAATCAAGTGGGATTTATCTCAGGAATGCAAGGATGTTTCAACATATGCAAATCAATAAACAGCACACATCCTATCAACAGAAAGGACAAAAACCACAAGATGATCTCAACAGATGTAGAAATAGCTTTTGATAAAATTCAACATCTGTTCATGATAAAAACTCTTAATAAATTAAGTATAGAAGGAATGTACCTAAACATTATAATGGCCAAATATGACAAACCCACAGTTGGCATCTTACTGAACAAGAAAACGCTTGCAGCTAAGAACTGAAACAAAACAAAGATGCCCAATCTCACTACTCTTATTCAACATACTAATAGTCCTAACCAGAGTAATTAGGCAACAGATACATAAAAGGCATCCACATATACACATCGGAAAGGGAGAAGTCAAAATGTCCCTGTTTGCAGATGACATGATCTTATATATAGAAAAACCTAAATACTGTACTACCAAAAAAAAAAAAAAAAAAAACCCTCTTAGAACTAATAACAGAATTCAGTAAATTTGTAGGGTATAAAATTAATCTACAAAAATCAGTAGCATTTTTATACATGAATAATGAATTACTTATCCCGCAGGTGATTAATATCCAGAATATACAAAAATGTCAACAGAAAAAACAAACAAAAGAAAATCCAATTAAAATATTGGTAGGCCGGGCATGGCAGCTCACGGCTGTAATTCCAGTATTTTGAGAGACTGAGGCAGGCAGATCACATGAGGTCAGAAGTTCAAGACGAGCCTGGCCAACATGGTGAAACCACATCTCTGCTAAAACTACAAAGAAAATTAGCCAGGCATGGTGGCAGCTACCTGTAATCCCAGCTACTCAAGAGGCTGAGGCATGAGAATTGCTTGAACCTAGGAGGCGGAAGTTGTAGTGAGCTGAGATCACACCACTGCACTCCAGCCTGGGTGACAGAGTGAGATTCCAACTGAAATAATAATAATAATAAAAACAAAAAATAAAATATGGGCAAATTATCTGAACAGATGGAAGAAGACATACATATTATCAACATGTATATGAAAAAATACAAACATCACTAATCATCAGGGAAATGCAAATCAAAACTACAACAAGATAACATCTCATTCCAGTTAGAATAACTATTATCAAAAAGAAAAAAAAAATAACAAATGCTGGCAAGGATATGGAGAAAAAGGAACTCATACACTATTGGTGGGAAGGTAAATTTGTATAGCCATTATGGAGAACAATTCCTCAAAAAATTACAAATAAAACTACCAGATGATCCAGCAAAGCTACTATTAAGTATACATTTTTTAGGGCCCAGAAAAAAATATCCCAAAATTAAAGCCTCAGAGGTAGCCTCTAAAGCAAATGTTTTTCTCTTTCTCCTGCCCTCCTGTCTCTCTGTCCCATTCTCTCCAGAGGCTGGCCATAGAAACTAGAATCCCTGGCCCTCAAGGCGGGTTTAGAAACCAAAACCCCTATTCCTCAAAGCTAGTCATAAATCCTATAAATATTACTCTAATTTTCCCTCTGGCTTTCAGTGTAAAAACTGACCACAAAGGAATTATCTAACCTACATTGTTTGACTGTAGGTTATAACAGCCCCATTCCAGAGAGAGTCTTGTCCCATACCCGGGAGGAAAGAATGCATACTCAGAGAACCCAGAAAGAATCTAGACAGATGGCCCTCCTAGGTTTCCCCAGTCTGTTAGCATTAGATCACCCCTATTTGTCCAATCATATTTCTATATGACTGTCCATACTTTGTTGAACCTAAGCATAAAAATGAACAATTTCCCCCTGTATCTTTTGATCTTCATTCTGAAGGCTCCTGTGTATACATGATAAATAAATCTGTATGCCTTTTCTCTAATTAATCTGCCTTTTGTGAGTTGATTTTTCAGTAAAACGTCAGGGGAACCAAGGGAAAACTCTCCCTTATCCCCTACAGTATCCAAAGGAGAAGAAATCCATGTGTCAAAGAGATATTTGCACTCCCATGTTTATTGCTGCCCTATTCACAATAGCCAAAATATGGAATCAACCTAGGTGTCCAATAATGAATAAAGAAACTGTTATATATATGCACTATGGAATACTATTCAGTCATAAAGAGAATGAAATCCTGTCATTCATAGTAACATGGACGGAACGGGAAGATAAGTGAAATAATCTGCGAACAGAAAGTTAAATACCACATGTTCTCACTCATGTGAGAGAAAAAAAAGTTGATCTCGTAGTAAAAAGTAAAACAGAGACTACTAGAGGCTGAGAAAGGTAGAGGGAAAAGAGGGTTAGGAAGATTTGTTAACAGATATACAAAATTAGAGCCAGATAGGAGAAATAAGTCCTAGTGTTCTGTACCACAGCAGGTGGTACAGAATAGCTGGAATGAAGATACTGAAAATTCATTCAAATAACTGGAATGAGGATATTGAAAATTCCCAACACAAAGAAATGATAAATATTTGAGATGATGGATGTTACTTATCCTGATTTTTGATCACTATACATTATATGTATCAAATATAACAGTGAAGTGAAGGAAAGGATGAATTCATCACTATGTACGTCATGGATATGTACAATTATTAGTTGTCAATTAAAAAATTAATTTTAAAATGGCTATGAATATGAGTGACTGAATAAATGAATGCACACTTAATAGACCTTCAACCAAGTACCAGGGACTGTGCTGTTTACTTACACAAAGATTTTCTTATTTGATCATTATAACTAGGTAGAGATGAATTTTATTGTTCAGATGTGGCAACTGAAGTTTGTGATGCAAAATACTATTTCTATCATACCAGAACCACCACTGGGGAACTTAAGAAGATCATAAAAAGATAAGCCATATTGTGCTAATCTGGAATATTCATAATAGCTGATATTAACTCAGTCTCTATGAAAAAGTATAAAAGTTCCAAAAAATTTAAACCAGATAACTTTTAGAACATAATATACTTGTCTATTGACTATTATCAGTTTTACAGTCTGTTAATTATGCATAAATTAATTTTCACAACAAAGATTTACATATATAAATTATTATAAATTTTACAACAAAGATATATATATAACTATATATAAACTATATATTTGTATTATTTGTATCTTTAAAACTCTGAAATCATCTAGATTACTACTTGGTAAATAATGGATTTTATATGTTTGAGGATAATGAAAACTGCAATCACCAATATTTAGAAGAACACACTCTCTGAATTTTAGGAATTCAGTTATGAAGGACTCTGGGAATAATATGCAACCCTTTTAACAGTGAAATGAAAGAAAGAATGAATTCAGCTATAGCAAGACAAATTTTAGAAGGTAAAGGAAATAACATTAAATAGCAGTCAATCTCATAGTGAGAAAGGTATATTTTTAAAATTTCCTTCAATTATTTCAGTTATAACAAGCAGAAAGTCTTGATTTAGCACTGATGTGTCTTTAATACCCCCATAACTTTTGCTAATATTCCTTTATAACATAGAAAAATCTAAGACACAGAGCCTTGGCAGATAATAGTATCTAGCTAGTATCTGGCTAATGAATGTTTTATTTTCAGAATTTGCTATGTTCTATTTAGAATCATATTGGTTTTTTACATTTTTTATAGTATTAGAATGTTTCTTTTTAAAGTGGGAGAATGAATTATTATTAATTAATAGGTCTGGGGTGTTTTTACAGGATGATGAAACACTTTTGAAACTAGAGAACTGGTGGTTGCAACATTTTGAATACACTAAATACCAATGATTGTATGCTTTAAATGGTTAATGTTATGCTGTCTGAAGTTAATCTCAAATTTTTAAAATTATTTGGAACATTTAAATAAATCCATTTCTAACAATTTAAAAAACAATATGATGATGTATACATATGACCAGAATTATAAAAGTAGTATGCAAATAAGTGAATTTTGGGAAATAGATTTACCTAGAGAAATTGGATTGGATTTGTATAGATGAGATTTCTAGAGGTGAACTATAAGAAGCTAATAGGTAGAGCCTTGCAAACTAATGTTGGTAGCTTTTCAAGATACCAAGAACCTGGTAAATTTTAGCCTCAGGTGATTTCTAGTGGCATATCAGATGTCTTCAAGAGCTTAGGTAAAAATCCTGAAGCAAACAAAATGTATTCTACATTCATCTGCTTCCTGTTCTAAATCTCTGCAGTCCCTCTTACTCTCTATCACCATTCAAGTGCACATCGTGCTCATGATGTCCTCTGCTCATTCAACACCCTAAACCCGTTTTTCTGTTTTCAATTCTTTAGTCCAACTTCTGTTTTAAAAGTGTAGGCTTTAGCTATGTTTGAAAAGGGTTAATATTAGCCTTGCCTATCTCACAAGGCTTCTGAAAAGATAAAATTATATTTGAGACATGCTTTAGAAGTGTTTTTCAAACTCTAGATCCTAACTCATTAGTGGGTCATAAAATCAGTTTCATAGGTTCTGGTCAGTACTTTAAACATGAAACAAATTGGAACACAAAAAAAAATGGAGTGCACACTGCAATAGGAATTGTTACGGTTAACTTCTTTTTCAGTTTCACATATGCCTGTGTGTCTGCACAAAGATATGTGTATAATCAGTCACAATATAAAATGTAATTTTCTGTGATTAAAAAATAAAGCTTTACAAGACAAGTATAATAGGTGTTTTCTGCTATATTTTCAAATAGAGAGCATATAAAGAATGTTTTTCAAAATAAAACAGGGTTACTACCTAACAAATGCAGTGATCGGCTCCTTAGCCACCTGCCCCATGAGCATCAATGCAGCATTAGTGTTTACCATCCAGGTTAAAACCTTGATGGCAAAAAACAGTAACAGCAGCAAGAAACAATAATAGTAGCAAAAAACAAAATAAACAAAAAACAGACTAGTCAGTAAAAATACCACTCAATGAGAATAGTTCTATAATTAACGATAAAAAATTGGGGAAATAACTTTAAAATTATATCTGAATTAAGATTTGATCCTTGCATTACTTTGTAGGCTAAAGCTGAAAGCCACGAAAACTGATAAAGAACAAAACTGGTAAACATTGTGCTCAAAGCAGCAAATATACTAAAATTGGAAAGATACAGAGAAGATTACCGTAGCCCCTGTGCAAGGATGACATGCAACTTTGCAAAGTTTTTTAAGACATTTTAAGACAGTTTTGTATCATTTTGCTATTACCAGTTTAAATCT
Organism: Ateles fusciceps; assembly: GCA_036589455.1. Classification (NCBI taxonomy): domain Eukaryota; kingdom Metazoa; phylum Chordata; class Mammalia; order Primates; family Atelidae; genus Ateles; species Ateles fusciceps. The sequence goes on from JAZHEH010000572.1 coordinate 5,752,810, forward strand.
GTGTAAAGGAAAAAAACTGGTAAATATTAAAAAATATTCTAAAAGGTTGAGGTTTAACAGAATCTTGCAAAACTCTTTAATTTGAGTCTAACATATTATAATAAACATGTCTGAAAAGTTTTTAAAAATCTGATAAATTACTAAGGCTTGGGTAATGAGTAGAAGAAAAAACAAAAATGAAACAGGGAGGACTCACTGCAGCACCAAGAGCTTTGGAGCGCAAATCATCACTGGTTGCATCACTTCTCCAGTTGCAATGAATCAAAGAGTAGGTTAAAAGAGAATGCACATAGACCAGAGAACTGTTTCACATTTTGGCTCAGACTTGACTTTGTGTATATAAAAAGCCCTACTAGTGGCTCTATTAAGTGAACATTTAACATTTACTATTTTGTTTATAATAGTTAAAACAGTAATGTTTGGCCTTGTCCGCTTACAAAATAAATCATAACTGTCCTGATGCTGAGAAACATGGCTCAGGAAATCTCTCCACTAGAGAGAGGGATCCCTTATATAGGCTTCCTAGAGACTATAGTCATCCTGCAGAGAGTCTGACCATTTAGGTGACATAGCCCTACATAGATAACCATAGAGGAGTAATTGTGCTTTGTAACATGCCAAAAATTTCGTCTTTTTTTTTTTTTTTTAAGAATTAGGGAGCATTTACTCCTATTGCCAATTGATACAAGATAATAATAAAAATAAAATTAACTGGTCAAAACTGGCTAGAGTAACACAAATTCAAAACAGGCTTCCCCTATTTCATGCAACCCAAACTTTTCACTCTCAAAGACGCCATTAACCATTAAAAAATAAGGCACCCATGACACAGAATTAGCAAATGTGTTTTATAAAATTACTTTCCAAATCGCATTATCTATTTTATACCATTGCCCAACTCTTTTTAAAAAGGCATAATTTAAAATACTGTAAAAAACAAGAGCTTTACATTATCCATTTGTTAGCTCTGGCTTCAAAAAATCTTCAGAATCCAAACATTACCTTCACCACTAAAACTCTTTTCCAGAAAATTACCTGTATGTCTAAAATAGCCCCTAATCAGTCACCCTGCTTCCACCATTTTCTCCCTGTAGTTATTCTCCATGCAGAACTGCCAGAATTATTCTTTTAAAAATGTAATTTGAATAATGCCAATCCTCTTCTAAAATCCATGTAATGGCTTTTCACCACCATTAGAAGAGTATCCAAACTCTACATGATCAAAAAAGCCCTATTAGATATGATATATCCACCCACCTCAACCTTTTCCCACTTCTTCCTTCACTTTTCCCTATGTGAAGACTGACGCGGGTGCGTCACTTGAGGTGAGGAGTTCAAGACCAGCCTGGCCAACATGATGAAACCCCATCTCTACTAAAAATATGAAAATTAGCCAAGCATGGTGGCAGGCACCTATAATCCCAGCTCCTCAGGAGGCTGAGGCAGGAGAATCACCTGAACCTTGGAGGGGGGAGGTGGCAGTGAGCCAAAATTGAGCTACTGCACTCCAGCCTGGGCAACAGAGCAGGACTCTTGTCTCAAAACAAACAAAATCTTATTGTTTGTACAAATATTTCATTTTGACCTCTATATTTTGACTAAATTCAAGTCACTAGTGACAGTGGAATTAGATCCCTCTCTTGAACCTATTTATTCAATATAATGAAAATATAAGATTATATTAACTGCTTGCTTATATTTATACATCTGACTCTCTAACACCATCTCTTATGGATATAATTTAAACTGAAGTTTTTGGTTCATGATTTCTTTTCTGTCCTAAATATCAATACACTTTCATAAATATTCATATGTTTTCTATTTCTGCCAAGTTTAGCAGAAATTTTTAATTCTTCTAACCTTACCTGTGAGTTCCAATGTTTTAAGAATACTTTTAAAACTCTTTATAAGTAAATACTTATGTTAACTCAATTTTTCTTTGGGCTTCCTCAAGCAACGTTGATCAATATGCAATCATATTAATCTATAAAGTTTTGTACATAATGTTTTCATCAGTTACATTTTTCCCTTCTATGCATTTAGGCAGTGTATATGTTTTACCTTTTAAGTATACTGCACAAGGTCCATATTTTACAATTAGACTATGAAAGCCAAGATTTTTGGGGACACAACTTAAATATCTACAGTGCAGGTAAACAAAGCCCTTGAGATTTAATTCAACAAATACTTATCAAGTCCCTTCTATGCATGGTTTACATACCAACAGAGTCAAATGTAAGGAAGAAAAATCCTCACCCTCAAAGAGCTAATAACAGTGACATACAAACTTTTGTATCCTTAGCCAACAGAGGCAAGGCATAGATTACTTACGTCACCCATTCCCATATTCCAGTGGAAAGAGAACTCAGGGCTAAAAGTTCCACTGTACATGAAATATTGAAAAAATTATAATCCATTTTAATAAGAACATAGATCATCTACTTTTTAAATGTCTTTATCGAATTATAATTTAAGACCATAAAATCACCCATTATAAGTCTGCAATTCAATGATTTTTAGTTAATTTACAGAGTTGTACAACCATCATCACAATCTTGTTTTAGAACATTCCCAACAGGGTCATTTATTTTTGAACCATATAGCAATGCCATTTTGGAGTGCACATTCTAGAGTCAGAGTTCCAGGCTCCAAAACTTACTAGATGCATGACCTCAGGCAAGTTGTTAAACCCTTCACTGCTGTACTTCAGTTTCTCATCTAAAATCTGTAGTTAATGGTAGTACTTAATTCACAGTATTGTTCTGAGGGTTAAATGAATTAAAATATATATAAAGCACTTGAAACGGTCCCTGGAATGAAGGAAGTATTCAATAAATATCACTTATTGTTAACACTATATGCTTTAAAATATAGTTATTGGAAAACAATAGGCTGAAAATACTACTGATGCAAATAGGCAACACTACATACTGAAGGCTAAAGCAAACAACTTATAAAACGCACTTATTTGATAATAAGTTTAAGGAAAAGTAATTTAAAATTTAAAAACAACATGCACACGTCTGTTCGTTGCAGCACTGTTTACAACAGCAAAGACCTGGAACCAACCCAAATGCCCATCAGTGATAGACTGGACAAAGAAAATGTGGCATATATACACCATGGAATACTATGCAGCCATAAAAAATGACGAGTTTGTGTCCTTTGTAGAGACATGGATGAATCTAGAAACCATCATTCTCAGCAAACTGACACAAGAACAGAAAACCAAACACCTCATGTTCTCACTCATAGGAGGGTGATGAACAATGAGAACACTTGGGCACAAGGAAGGAAACAACATTCAATGGAGTAGGGTGAGGGGGGGTGGAGGGGGGAGGGGGAGGGGAGGGGACAGCAGGGGGCGGTTAAGGATTGGAAGGGATAACACGGGGAGAAATGCCTGATGTAGGCAATGGAGGGGATGGAGACAGCAAATCACCATGGCATGTACGTACCTATGCAACAATCCTGCAGGATGCAGGATGTGCACATGTACCCCAGAGCTCAAAGTACAATAAAAATAAATAAACACTAAAAACAACAATAAAGCAACTGAAAACCAAACCCATTTAAAATAAAACCTTCAATGCTCTGACAGCATTCATTTATTTATTCAACAAATATTTATTAACATGTCATGCTCGTCTTGGGCATAGAGAAACAGCAAATAAGACAAAAAGTCCCTGACCATATAAAGCTTAAAGAGAAACAAAATAAATAACCAGGCAAACTAAAAATAAAACAAAATATTTTCAGGGTTTACATCCCTAGATATATAATCTTCTAGTCCATAACAGAGCATCACGGAAAGAATGGCATCTGATTGGGCCTTCCTCAATGGATGTTGGATAGTGGATGGTGGCTATTTCCACCAGCAGTAGGGGGCTGGTGGGAGAGGCATACAGGGTGGAGTGATTAGTATAGGAAAAGGCACCAAGGCAGTAAATCAGAGGATAATCATAGGGCAACAAGTATAATCTAGTCTGACTAAAAAGTTTTTTGATTTAGGCTGGGTGCAGTGGGTCCCGTCGGTAATCCCAACACTTTGGGAAGCCGAGGTGGGTGAACCACTTGATGTCAGGGGTTCAAGACCAGCCTGGCCAACGTGGCGAACACCTATCTCTACTAAAATTACAAAACTTGGCTGGGTGTGGTGGCGTGCCCCTGTAGTCCCAGCTACTCAAGAGGCTGAGGCAGGAGAATCACTTGAACCTGGGAGGCGGAAGCTGCAGTAAGCCAAGACTGTACCACTGGGTGACAGAATGAGACCCTGTTTCAAAAAAAAAAAAAAAAAGGTTTTCGATTTATGGAGAAGGTTACGGAAGATACTCAAAGTTTGGAAAAAAATATAAAAGCATAAAATGAAAGGCTGGAAGTGTCAGTCTGAGAAAATTTGAATTTTATTCAGCATATGACAAGTACTGAAGTAGTAAGTAATGCATTTACCATGATTTAAACTGGGGCTAGGTTTATCAGCATATGGACAGAGAAGGGTGAGGATATCCAGCATCACAAGTTAAAGATGATGAGGATCTGAAGTAGAATGAAAGAAAGAGAGATGAAATTGAGGGGGTGGATGTGAGAAACACTAAAACACAGAACTGAAAAGACTGACACTGGTTACAGGAGGTAAAGAATATTCTGAAGTTCTAAATGGAAAAATAATAAAAATAGCAAAGTCTAAAGAAATAATGAATTCTAAAAGAGACAGTTGTATTTTGCATATACTGAGCTTAAGTTCTGGCGTATAATCCTGGTGGGTTGTTCCACACATAGCTGAATGTATGTCTAGAGTCAAGAACGCTTAGCACAGAATTAAGAAAATTTGGTCAGCAGTCACTAGAAGTAATGGTTACCGAACTTAAAATACTTCATCACCTCAACAGAAAACTGAGAATGACGACATCCCTTTGCACTAATACGGAATCCCTGATACTACATTTGAGCAACTGTCTTACCAACATCCCAAATTACATGGTCCTATTACTCTTGTGTTACATGTTTCCTATTGTATTCTCTGTGAGTAAAATCCTGGTGTCCTGAAATTTCATGACGCATGGCTTGCTGTGCGTCTTTTTCATTCTTTCCAGATGAGTCCCTCCTCTCTGGAAAATCATGTTTTTTCAGTTCTGAGACCTCCTTATTTTTAGTAACTTTCTTATCTAATTCAATCCTCCCTCTCCTATATTTTCACTGGAACTTTCTAGTCAAATACTAGTCCCTAAATTGACACTGTAAGTCTCCTACCTTTTTTTCTATCACTGTCTTTTATTCTACTTTCTGGATTTCCTTGACTATATATACTTTCTGGGAGATTTTAATATTCCTAGGGATTCCTTCCCTTACATCCCAATCACATATATACTTTGCAAGAGCTCTTCCTTAATCTCTTAAAGTTCAGATTTTTTGGTAGTATTCTGCTTTAGTTTCTTGGTTGTACTATTCTCTATTTTCTCTCTGAGAGTATCAATTATAGAATTTTTTCCTTGAAAATTTCTTCAGTTTTCTACATTATTTCTCTCTCCTCTGACTTATTCTGTTTAGTGTAAGTTTCCGTATTTCATATTAGAGGATTTTCTCAAATGTCTGGTGGTCCATGTCTACCATTGATATTGAAAGGAAAAGCACTAAAACGCAAATTAGAAACCGTATGGCAGGGGCCAATATCTTTTCTGTAAAGGGCCATATAGTAAGTATCTTGGGCTTTGAGGACCATATACTCTGTTGCAACTACTCAGCTCTGCTAATGTGATGCAAAAGCAGTGAAAGATAATATACAAATGAATGAACAAAGCTGTTATAATAAAATTTCTGGACACTGAAATTTGAATTTCGTATAATTTTCATGTGTCACAAAGTATTTTTATTTTTATTTTTATTTTCTGATTCCATTATGATAGGCTGAGTAATACTCCCAAAGATTTCCACATTTGAGTCCCTGGAACCTGTCAATATATTACCTTATGTGGCAAAGGGAAATTAAGGTTTCAGATTGACTTAATGTTGCTAGTCAGTTGACCTTAAAATAGGAAGATTATCCTAGATTATCTGAGTAGGCTAGATGTAATCACAAGGGTCTTTAAAAAGTGGGAGAGGAAAGCAGAAAAGATGGTCACGGTGTTATGACGGAAGGACTCAACCTAATGTTGCTGGCCTTGATGATGAAGGAAGGGTGCCAGGAGCCAAGGTATAAGGGTGGTCTCTAGAAGCTGGAAAAGGCAAGGAAACAGATTCTTCCTGGAGCCTCTGGAAAGGAACAAAGCCCTACTGACACCATGATTTTAGCCCAATGAGACTTTAGCCTATAGAATTGTAAGATAATACATTTCTATTATTTTAAGCCACTAAATTTATGGTAGTTTGTTACAGCAGCCATAGAAAAATAATATAACCATCTAAAAATGTAAAAACCATTTTTAGCTTGCCATACAAAAATAGGTAGTGGGCTAGATTTGGTACATGGGCCATAGTTTTTCTGATCTTTAGTACTCTTGAGCCAGACAGCCTGGGATGGAACCTCAGTTATGCCACGTACTAACTGTAGTTTTGAGTAGGCAAGTCAATTTCTTTGTTTCTGGGATTTCTCGTCAATAAAATGATAATGACAGTATTTATATCATAGAGTTGCTATGTGAATTAAAAAATTATGTGTAGAGTGCTTAAAATATTGCCTGGTTCACAGTAAGTACTCAGTAAATGCAATAATAACAACAACAACAACAACAACAATAAAAATAATGACAACAACAGAGGAGAAGGACAGGAGAAACAACTCTACATGAAGATTTTCTTTGCCTGGAATATAAGATCTCTTTATTAGGCCTCCTTTAAAAGTAATTCTTTTGTTTTCTGTGATAGTAAAGGGAGAGCAGTGATTTGGCTATACAGAGCAGAGGAGGGAAGTGTAAGATAAATCAGTTTGCCTTTTACAGGCTTCTCCCATCATGGCTAAGGTTTCAGCTTTCTCTAGGTGGCTAAGTCAGTTACCATTTATGCATCTGGCTTCCAGCTTCCAACTGAATCTTGACATCTCTTTTCTGCTATCAACTACTCTCTAATTCTCTTCATCTATGTGGGTTTATGCTTTAAAAAGGGCCTTTCCTGTCACTTCAGTGAGGTTTCAGGAGGAAGCCTGGTTGAACAAAAGTGTTCAACCTGTTATGTTTTAACTGGAAGTCTTAAATTATTATATGATTCATAGCCTTAAAAAACAAGGATAATAATTATCCATATTTTAAAAAAATTTTAACCTAACTTTTGCAAAAGCCAGTATTTTTTCATTTAGTAAATGTTGCTTCTAACAGCATATGTGACAAGAGCATTTACAGAATTTTATAAGAGCATTATTTACAAGAGCATTATTATTAAAACTTTATATAACTCTGTGAAAATAACTGACAAATTAGAACTTAAGTTTAGAGCCTGCAAGTAATTTGCAGTTTTGATGGTTATTTTTGTGTTTTGAATCAATGATATACTTTTTTGGAAATGTAACCATTGGAAAATAGGCATGTCAAAACACTATAGAATAGTTAACATGTCATATGTGTTCTCCTGAATATTTGTAAAAAGATAATTATAATTCATATATCTACTCAGGCATAACTAAAAAATGGGTCCATAGCATTGTTATTTATTGATACTGGTTACATTTGCATACACTGAATGACTGACTGTAGCAAATCACCTATACTCTTTATCTTCCTAAACCAAACCTTCAGTCACCAAGAAACCTGTCCAACTTGTATTTGTAAGATGTTCACAGCCAGGTAAACAATATGTTGAGGTCTAACTCTACCATTCTACAAAAATTGTAAGTAGGCTAGGAATTAAAAAGAAAAAGAGAAATATCAGCAGTTTTTAAGAACCTGTTATGTGCACGTCCTGTCTAAATGCTTTAAATATATTATCTAATAAAATCCTCATAATGTGATATGGGGGAGATCATGCCCTCATTTTGTAAATAAAGAAAATGAGAACAGAGCTTAGGAAAGTCAGGACTTATAGACATGAAATCTGAAGTAAAATATAATGTAATTGTATATCTCAGGTGTCATCTATAAAATGTGCTACAGAACTATGCAATAGACATTTAGCTGTCCATATATATGTATATATTCTTCTAGATTCCCAGCATTAGGTCTATTGAAGAGACAAAACATTGAATTTCTAGCATTGCTCTTTATACACAGAGATAGATGATTTTTTTTTCTCAAAAGAAGATACCAGAAACATTCTCTAAATCATTTAGTTTTAAAAAATTATTTAAAACATAAAATATAGGCTTTTTTTTCCCACAACTACTCTCTCTCCTTATGGTGAATATTGTGCTACTTTAACTTGAACATCTATTATTAGGTAAAAGTTGTGAATTATTGTTAGGTGATTGGTCTTTGCAGTAAGAAAAGAGAAGACACTTGGATGAGGTCATTAGCCTCGGCTGCAAGCACAGTCTTAGCCATTGGAGGTCATGTTTAACTTATACAAGTCCTTTGATGATATCACTATCAGGAAGATAAAGGATACCTATTGACTACAGAGTAATAAGAATTTTAAAAACTCACCATACAATATTCCCAAGATTGATAGCTAAAATGGTATGTCAAATAAGTTTTTTAAAAAAACAAGGTTAAAGTCAAAATAATCTCAAAGAGAAATTTTGAAATGAAACATGAGTTCTTCACACATCTTCACAGTTGCAGATGGCAGTAAATAATATGTAATAAAATGTTTTCTAAATCAAAGTCATATGACTTTAAAATTATGCAACAGATGACAAATTTATCACAAACAAGGCTAGAAACAAGGATAAAACATTATATGCTAAAAATATTTCAAAGCATTCTTTTTTAAAATCTCCAAAATCTTGAATACCAATAGCTTAATATTCAATTTAGGGAGTTTAGATTGCTCTAATAGGTATAAATGAGAAATAAAAAGAAAATATTAAGAGCACAGCTTCATAAAATTATTCCTTCTTGCTAATAATCTAGCTTAGTACACATACATAGGGAACCTCCATAAAAGTAAATACTGCTTTCATTTTTAGTGTCTATGACAGCTTCATAAGAATATCCAAAAAGCCACAAAAAGAAGCAATTACCAGCCATTAAAAAAAATTCCCTACAGAAAGTAGTTAACAAATGGTATGAGAATTTGGCTTAATTTAGTTTACTTAAGGTATGAGAGAAGAATATTTAAAGCTGCATTATAAAAATTTAACAAAAAAAACACTACTAAAAGCAAATTTTGTTTTTGTTTTTGAGACAGAGTCTTGCTCTGTTGTCAGGTTGGAGTGCAGTGGTGCAATCTCAGCTCACTGCAACCTCTGCCTCCCAGGTTCAAGCAATTGCCCTGCCTCAGCCTCCCAAGTAGTTGGGACTATAGGCACACACCACCATGCCTAGCTAATATATATATATTTTTTTTTTTAGTAGAGAGACGGTTTCAACATGTTGGCCAGGATGGTCCCGATCTCCCGACCTCATGATCTGCCCACCTCAGCCTCCCGAAGTGCTGGGATTATATGTGTGAGCCACTGTACCCGGCCAAAAGCAAATTTTTTATTTGTGAAAATTATTTTTAACAAGATAAGGCCCAGCAGATGGTGTCCAACAGTGAGGAGTGACTTCTAAGAGACTTTAAGCAACTTGAGGGCACCCAGGGACTCAACGCCACCTCTCCCATAAAACATCTTTATTCTACTTTACTTTTTTTTCATTATATCAGATTAGCTTGCTGGTGATTCTAAAGAGAAGACTCAAGACTGTTTTGAGAAGAATCTCAAAAGATCCTTTAGTATCATTTTTCTATGCAGAATAGCTCCCTACTTCTACTTTGTTTAGTAAACTATGAACATTATGACTCTGTAATCCCTATTAATCCTGTTGCTCATCCAAACTGTGCACCTTCCAGAGACCCTATAACTGCCCACCTGATCTCAGCCTTCCCTAACTCTTCCATATGATGAGCATCATACAAAGCAGCGTCTGGTCATAAATTACCTTACAGATCATTCCCTGAATTTTGTACAGACTACTTAAAGGTTTAAATTTCTTTTGTCTTATTCTCAGTAAGGTGAGAGGTCCTCAAAAATACCAGTTGAAATGTTCCAAATATGAACAGTTACAGATACACAGATATGGAGAAAAGTACAAAAGGATACCTATCAGGTAATTTATAAGCACTAAGGGATAGGGATGGGACAATGACAGAAGAAAGGAGTGGTATAGAATAAAATAACAATAAACCAAAAAAACACAACATTTTTTTGAAAAGTACATATTTCATGTATATAAAATTATATGATCCAATTTAAATACTTAAAAAAAAAAAAAGAAAAGAAAAAGAGCTATGGCTATTATTTACAAAGCTGTTTATGCTTTCAAATAAAAAAAGCAAACTTCAAATTCTCTCTACATAAAAACAAAATTTTTAAATCTATGTATCTGTGAATACATGTATTAAGAAGGGTGTAGAAGGACATAAAGTAATCTTTTAACATGGTTTATCTGACAGCAACTGGAAACATTTAAAGATTTGCTGTGTGCTGGATATTTCTCTCTTCATATTTGCTGTCTTACTTGCCAGAAGCTAATTTCCTGATATAATTACTGTCTTTGCCTCAGATTGTTCTGATCCACTGTCTGGCATGGCTGAGAATGGGGGCACTGAACAGCCAACTGAGCTGGAGAAATCTTGCAGCTTTCTTGGTAAGGCATTGCGCTGTGTGGTGATTTTCTCAAAGGAACAGCCCAAGAATCTGGGCAAGGGCTTGCAGGGAAAAGAGCAATAGGAAGCAATCAGAGAGAGGATGGGTTAAGTTGCTAGTGGTGCCTATTGCAAAATCAAACAACCTTAAATATTATTCCCTACCATCACCTGTGTCTGGGGGAGAGCAAAACTCCATGAATAAGATGAATCCCAATTTTCCTGACAAAAACTTAGCCTACAAATAGTAATCGCAAGATAAGAGTACAGCATGTTCTTTTAGTGAAGAGTCTAGTCTTCTGTAGATTCCTGATAGACATTAAAGAACAGAAACAGTGCTTTGTCCAAAGTCAAAAAATGAATCTGATAGGTGTTTTTATATGAAGATAAGTTATTAGGTATTCATAAGACTATACATGCTGAGTTATTTTAAAACCCAGAAATTATACAGAAACATAAAAATAGTTTTTAAAAATTTGCCTATCAGCAAATCCAAAATCAGTCACCTATACAGATTAATATATTTATATATCATTAAGAATAAACCAACTACTTCATACCTCTCTCTTCTCCCCTCTACCCCAAAACTCATACATATACCCAACTCTATCTCATTGTGTGTTCACATAACTAGGATAGTTTTTTATGCTAATATTTTTTAAACGTATTCTTAGATGTAAACTGACCATCTCATTTTATGTTACTATTTTAGAATACACACATCCATTTATTCATTCGACAAATAGTTATTGAAGGTCTGCTACATACTAGGTACTGTCTTCGCTCTGGAAATACAGCAGGGAGTAAAACAGACAGCAATCCTTTCCCACATGCAGCCAATATCCTACTGGAAGGGAACAGCCAATAAAGTGGGCCAAGTGCAGTAGTTCATGCCTGTCATACCTGCACTTTGGGAGGCCAAGGCAGTTCAAGACCAGCCTGGGCAACATAGTGATACCCCCATCTCTATAAAAAATAAGAAAATTAGATGGGCATGGTGGCACATGCCCATGGTCTCAGCTACTCAGGAGGCTGAAGCTGGAGGATCAACTGAGTCTGAGAGGTCAGGGACACAGTGAGCTGTGATCATGCCACTGTACTCTAGCCTGAGTGACGGAGTGAGACTTCGTCTCAAAAGTTAAAAAAAAAAAAAAAGTAAAACATACAGTATAGCAGGTCAGACAGTGATCAGCACTATGGAGGAAAATAAGAGGGGTACAGCTTACCACTGGCAGGGAGAAGGCTGCAATTTTAAATGGTGTGGTCAGAGAAGGTCTTGCTAAGAAAAAATTTTAGTCCTCTGAACTGAAAGAAGTGAGAGAATATGCCATATGAATAGCTATTAAGAGTGTTACAGACTGATGGGTTCGACGTGTGCAAAATCAGGATGCATGCTGTTACCGCTCCAATGTCATCTCCCACTATTCTGCCCCACTCTGTCATATCACGCCAACAAGGCAACAGACACCTTGCTGTTGCTCAAATTACGCTGGTGAATGGGGAACAGAGAACCAAGGAGGCAGTCCAGATCCACAGAAGCTTCTCTGAAGAGGCCTTCTTCTTAAATGAAAGGCTGACCATCATTATATGAATAAAAAGGAACCTTAAAATAACAACCACTCCTCTTAAGCAGCAATGTCCAGTGAACTTTCTGCAATGATGGGAATGATGTAAATTGTTCAATAAGTAGCCACTGGTCACATAATGCTACTGGGCAACCAAAAGTGGCCAAGGTGATTGAGAAATTGAAATTCTAATTGTATTTAATTAAAACTTAAGTAGTCAAATGTGGCTATGTGGTCAGCATACTGACCAATATAATTCTAGAGTAAAGGAAGGTCTTGAGAACACAGAAATGTATCATTAATAGAGACACCTTACTTCTAAAGAAATATATTTTGTTTAATTTACTAAAGTTCAAGTTGGTCTAATGAAAATTCTAGGATTAAATGGTGGCCATTATGGTAGTTTTACTTAACCACCACAAAACACAGATTAACCATTATCTGTCATATAATTATTTAACTACTGCATGAAAAAACTATTGCTATTGGGCATTCTCACATCGGCTTTAGTGTTTCCCCTATGGATGTTTTTTTCCTGCTGAAAAAAAAAAAGTTAAGAAATTTTTTAAAAAATCCAGGCCGGGCGTGATGGCTCACACCTGTAATCCCAGCACTTTGGAAGCTCAACGAGGGTGGATCTTTGAGGCAAGGAGTTTGAGACCAGCCTGGACAACATAGCGGAACCCCGTCTCTACTAAAAATACACAAACTAGCTGGGTGTGGTGCTACACAACTGTAATCCCAGCTACTAAGGAGGTGAGGCATGAGAATTGCCTGAACCAGGGAGGCAGAGGTTGCAGTGAGCCGAGATCATGCCACTGCACTCCAGCCTGGGTGACAGAGCAAGATTTTGTCAAATAAAAAAAAAAAAAAGAAAGCAAAAGAAAAGAAAGAAAAATTTTTTTAAAAATCTGTTTTCAAATCAAGCTGTTTCCTGCTGACAAGTTTTTCTTTTCAACTTGATTTGTTTCCAGTTGACACACATTTGTATGCAAAAGTAAAAATATGAATAAAATATAACAAATGAGATATTATATAATAAACTATACATTAATTTATTAAATACATTCTAACAAAACAAAGACTGTAATTAGCTGAATGGCTTAAAGAGATATTTGTTAGAAAGTGGCATTCCAATGGCTTTATTTTCTACAAAACTGAAAATAGGAGAGATACTCCTTAATTCAAGATACAGAAGACAAATCTTTAAAAACTATTTCAACGTTACAAAAATATATGGGTTCTAAGACAAAGTCATATACATATACACTATACAAAAAAACACTACTATTAAAGCTACACAAGAAAACTGCATGTTTTATAATTTCTGTGTTTAAGTCAACAGCACCCAGCGATGATGAAAGCCAGTTACTAAAAAATTCACTGCTTGGGTAAAACTCAGTTTACAGTTCAAAGAAGTTTTTAAGATTTCTATGCTGTTATAAAGCTTTATGAGGTTTACAGTGGAGATGAAAACAGAAATAAAAAAGATCCAACAAACAGAAAATGCCAAAGATATTTTCAGCATTATTAGTATGGATTCTTTTCCCGTCTATCATCATATTTTTATCTTCTTCCAACACATCTGCCTGAAAAAACAACTGTGTTTCCTGGGATCCCCTTCAAAATGCAGAAAATGTTTTATACACAAAGGTGGAATATATGCATATATATTTAACGAGAATGAAAACTACATGAGGATAGGAATTTTTGATAAGTATTATCAGTGCCTAGAATAGTGCCAAGTTTATAGTACATACTAAATATTTACTGAATTAATATTTTGGCCAGAAACTTTTATAAAATAAAGATAACCAAATTGTATTATAACATTTGTGTAGAATTTTATTTTAACACTGGTGTCTAGACTCATTCCACTTAACAAACATCTTTGTTTTACCATCCATACATAAAACAAGAAGCTTCTTACAGCTTATTGGTAATTGAAAGAATTTGCCAAGGGCTTTTGTATTTATTATTTATATGGATTCTATCATTTCTTCCAATTCCAAACTTCGTTTATTCTACTAATAACCTAAAACAGTAAAGAAAAAACCTGAAACCTATCTAAATGAAATGCCATAGAATATTAAAATATTATTTAAATTACTAGAAAAATAACTGCAAAGCAACTGATGGCTCATCTTGGACTTTTCACATTTTTCTGCTCACTCTTGTTTTATATTACTATCAAACACTTCACTTTCAAACTCAAATAAACTAAGATGCCATATAATAAGCTGCACTATGGTTTTTAAATTGTATACCAAAAGAGTAAATTTATCTTAAAAACAAAATATAATATGTACTGAAAAATACAAAGTTGAAATGTTTGCTGAAATACTGTATACTACAAAAGTCTCAATGTTTGATCACCTAACACTAAAGTTTAAATTAGGTCTAAATTCAGGAAATTCACCTTTATAATATTTTAACGTTTGTCTTTATAAGGTAGCCATCTTCTAAAAAAAGATTTAAGTGTCCTTAACTTACAGTCAAATTTCGGTCCCATATCTGTATGCTTCCATTCTGGCAGGCAGCTGCTATGAGGTTTCCATCTCTACTATATGTGCACGTAGTGGGAATGACCTTTTTGCCCTGCATCGTCCGTGGTTTAAACACACTTTTTTGCTTCTTTGGATTTTCAACTTCCCACGTCCTCACAGTCCTAAAAAGAATCAGGAGATTTTCATTTATTAAAAAAAAAGGAAAAAAAAGTGGGGGGGCGGTGAGGGTTTAAAATAGGGAAGAGTCTATAAAGACTGCTTCACCATTATGACACATAAATCTAATAATTATTTTAAAATAAAATAAGACACGCACTGTAAAAGATTATCTTTATAAATGAGGTTACTCATAGAAATAAAGTAAAATATTTGAATCATGTTGGCATCAAATTGAATAGGAAGAGGCAAATTCTACTTCTAATCAATCAGAGTTATTAATTCTGACCCTCTAAAGCAGTAAGTAGCCTCCAAATTATTCTGACTTTACCCCCTGATCAGCAAAACTGTTGAATGTCTGGCCCCTATATAGGCATGTTAATTTTTAAATCACTTACATGTGTTAATGCACTGTTTTTAACTTACACCAGAAAACACACTGAAAAAATAAGTCGTTAAAAGAATAATATCCTGCTCTAAAGCCCAAGCAAAGATCTCATTCGTCTAGGGGAGAAGCAGAAATCCACATGTCTGTTTCTGAACTTTTGCCAGCAACAATAGCCTAGTCCTGGAGCAGAGGAGTAACACCACTCTACTCATAGTCCTAAGCAAAGGAGCACTGTCAGTAAGAGAGGGTAGAACAAAAGGCACATGACCCAGAGGGAGAATTTCAAAAGCATAAAATACAGAAAAACAAAGATGAGGTAAGCAATTTCTTGCCAGAAACTATGCAAGCCAAACCACTATGGAACAACATCCTTAAAATTCTAAAAGAAAAAAACTAATTGTCAGTCCAATATTCTATAGCCAGTCAAAATATATGTTAAAAATAAGGTGAACTCAAGATTTTTTCAAATGGACAAAAGTCGAGGCAACTCACAATCATCAGACATCTACTAAAGTAAATGTTAAAAGACATTCTTAAGGAAGAATAAATATGACAAAAGTGAAAATCTGAATCTACACAAAGAAACAAAGAATATTACAAATGTAAAAATAAAGGTAAATGTAAAATGCATTTAAAAAATGTTCTCTCTCCTTAAAAAATAAATTGATATAAAGCAAACATTGTAAAAAAAAAATGTACTGTGAGTTTTATAACCATGTCCAAGTAAAATGTATGACAATATTTGCACAAAGGTTGAGAGGAGAAAAATATGTTTTATATTATACTTGAAATGGCACAATATTACTTGATGAGAGAATTTGATATGTTAAAGCAGCATATTACACACCCTAAAGCAACTGCTACCACATTTTTTAAAATCAATACATAATAATGAAGATACACTGAAAACAAATTAATTCTATCAAAAACAGGAAAAGATAAGAAGTCAAAGCAATGTGATAAGTACACAACAAAAAGCAACACGGCAGATGTAAATTCAATCTCATCAATAATAAAATTAATTAGAAGTGATCTAAAAATTGTAATTGAAAGACAAAGATTATTAGAAGCTTTTAAGTTTCACATAATCCCTTTTCCCTTTTTTTGCTTTTATTGCCTGTGCCTTTGGGTCATATATAAAAAATCTAAGCTCAGACCAATGTTGGAAAGGTTTTTCCCTGTTTTCTTCTAGTTGTTTTACAGTTTCAGGTCTTACGTTTAAGTCTTTAATCCATCTTGAGTTGATTTTTGGATATGGTATGAGATAAGGGTCTAATTTCATTCTTCTGCATGTGGATATCATTCTTCTGCATGTGGATATCCAGTTTCTTCAACACCATTTATTAAACAGACTGTGTGTTCTTGGCATCTTTGTTGAAAATCAATGGACTGAAAGTACCTGGGTTTATTTCTAGACTATATCCTGTTCCACTAGTTGATATGTCTGTTTTTATGCCAGTACCATATTGTTTTGATTATAAATGATTTTATTTTGAAATCAGGGGTCTGATGTCTCCAGCTTTGTTCCTTTTGCTTATAAGTGCTTATAATTTGAGATCTTTCGTGGTTTCATATGAATTTTGGGGTTTTTTTTTTCTATTTCTATGGAAAATGACAAATTTTGATAGAGATTGCATTAAATTTGTAGAACACTTGGATCATTTGGACATTTTCACAATATTAATTTTTCTAATCCATGAACTACCTTTCCATTTATTTGGGTCTTTTTCAATTTCTTTCATCAATGTTTGATAGTTTTGTTTTGTTTTTTGATACAGAGTCTCACTCTGTCACCCAGGCTAGAGCTCAGTGGCGCCATCTCCACTCACCTCAGCCTCCGCCTCCCTGGTTCAAGCGATTCTCCCACCTCAGCTTCCTGAGTAGCTGGGATTATAGGCAACCACCACCACACCTGGCTAATTTTTGTATTTTTAGTACAGACAGGGTTTCACCATGTTGCAGGCTGGTCTCGAACTCCTGACCTCAAGTGATCTGCCTGTCTTGGCCTCTCAAAGTGCTGAGATTAAAGGTGTAAGCCACTGTGCCTGGCTAACAGTTTTCAATGTACCGATCTTTTAATTCCTTGGTTAAAGTTATTCCTATGTATTTTTTAAAGTTATTGTAAATAAAATTATTTTCTTTAATTTCTTAATTTCTTTTTCAGATAGATTATTGTTAGTGAGGAAGTTGAAAATCTGACCAGACCAATAACAAGTAAAGAGACTGAATCAGTAATAAGAAGTTCACCAACAACAAAAAAAAGCACAGGACCTGATGATTTCATTGATAAATTCTATCAAAGAGTTAAAGAAGAATTAATATAAATTCTTCTCAAACTGTTCCAAAAAAGTTGAAGAGAAAGGGAATAATTCTAACCCTATTTTTCACAAGGCTAGCATTGCCCCGATACCAAAGCCAGAAAAGGATACCATAAAAAAGAAAGCTACAGAACAATATCCCTAGTGAACATAAGATGCAAAGATCATCACCAAAAATATTAGCAAACCAAATGTAACAGCTTATGAAAAAAGATAATTCACCATGATCAAGTGGGATTTATCCCAGGGATGCCAGGATGGTTCAACATATGTAAACCAATAAATGCAATATACTACTGTAACAAAGAACAGAAACCACATGATTATCTCGACAGATGCAGAAAAAAGCATCTGTAAAATTCAACATTGTTCATGATTAAAAAGAAAAGCGCTCAACAAAATAGGTATAGAAAGAATGTATATCAATACATTAAAGGCCATATGTGATAAGCCCACAGCTAACATCATACCCAAAAGTGCAGAGTTCATAGCTTTTTCTCTAAAATCAACATCAAGAAAAGGATGCCCACTTTGACAGCTTCTACTCAACACAGTACTGGAGTCTATTAGGAAAGAAAAGAAACTCATCCAAATAGGAAAGAAGTGAAATTGTTCATTGATGACATTACACACAGAAAACTCTACAGATTCTACCAAAAACAAAAACAAACAAACAAAAAAAGTACTGTTAGAACAGAGAAACAAATTCCAGAAAGTTATGGGTCACAAAATGTTTGATTAATATTTTATTGAACTTCCCAACTGCTTTCTAGAGTAGCTGTACCCTTTTAAATTTGTACCTGTAATATGTGAGAGTTCTAGTTTCTTTGCCTCCTCATCAATAATTTTAATTGTCTTTTTTATTATAACCATTCTAGTGGGTATGGAAAATGCCATTGTGATTTTTATTTCCATTTTCTTTACGACTAAGGATGGCAAGCATCTTTTTATGTGCTTATTGGGTATGTGCATATCTTTCTTTAGTGAAATAGGTAATCAAATCTTTTGCCCATTTAAAAAATTAGGTTGTCTTTTTATTGAATTGTAGACATTCTTTAAATATTCTAGATATCAGTATCTTATCAGATACATGTTCTGCAAATATTTTCCCCAAGTCTGGCTTGTCTTTTCGCTTTCTTGATAGTATCTTCTGAAAGGCATAAACTTTTAATTTTGATGAAGTCTAACTTATCTTTTTCCCTCTTTCATCATTTGTGCTTTGGTGTTGCATCTAAGAACTCACTGCCTTATCCAAGGTTAAATAAATTTACTCCTATGTTTTCTTTTATGACTTCCTTTACATTTAAATCTATGACTTATTTTGAATTAATTTTTATATTGTATAAAGTTCCAAAGACACCTTTCTCCATCCCCCAGATGGCGTCTTGCTCTGTCACCCAGGCTGGAATTCAGTGGTGCTATCTCGACTCACTGCAATCTCCACCTCCCGGGCTCAAGGGGTTCTCTTGCCTCAGCCCCCTGAGTAGCTGGGATTACAGGTACATACCACCATACCTGTCAAATTTTTTGTATTTTTAGTAGAGATGAGGTTTCACCATGTTGGCCAGGCGGATCTCAAACTCCTCACCTCACGTGATCCACCGCCTCAGGCTCCCAAAATGCTGAGATTACAGGCGTGAGCCACCACGCCCAACCCCAAATTCACCTTTTTACATATAGATAACTAGTTATCCCAGCATTATTTGTTGAAAAGACTCGTCTTTCTACATTGAATTGTTTTGGCATTTTTGTGGAAAATCAATTGGCCATAAATGTAAGGGTGTAAGTGGTTATTTATTGTAGCATTCATTCCTAAGTCTAACTCTAGATTTGATAAGGCCTTTTTATTTTTCCAAACCCTTTTATTGAATGAATATTTTGAGTTTGTTCCAGAACCACATAACTTAAGTAACTGTAACTAGAAAACATGAACCAAATAAATTTCTCCTAAATGCAACTGTATTCTGAAATTACTGTGTACATGTATAAAAATTGTGTCTCAAGTGTTTATAAAAATTACTATGGGTTTTATATAGAAGTTAAAACATCTTCCCATTTCTGTGAACTTCAATATCTTAATATTTGGGCATTTTTTAACAGGAGGTTTTCCTTGTTAGATTCATTCTGCCAAGCAAGCCTGCAAGTTTTAGACTTTTATATCACTCGAGTTGCTTATGTAGTCCTTCAAGAGAAATTAAACCAAGATCTCTAAAGTGATTTCCATGCAAAATTAATGCTTCCCTTTACCTCTGCCAAACTCTGATGCATTTATGCAGCAGATGCCAGAAAGTTTAGAATTTGTATCTGGAAAGAATTCAAAATTTTAAGACAGAAAGCATTTGTGCCTGGGGCAATGTAATGATCCCACCTGTGTCATTTGCTTGTCTTCTGGATGTTTTCATTGTACATCCAGAAAGGCCCAGGCAGATCCTTCTTCTATTTTTAAATCTTTTTATGAAACACAGTTTTAATTTTACAAGACCAGATCTCACTCCAAGTTTCAAAATATGTGTTCTTCAGCATAAAATGTTTTGACAGATATCTAATGGCCTAGCACTTTAGCATCCATTTTTTAGGCATAGATTCAGAGATTTGGAGCCATAAAATCATAGTGTAATTAGTCACTATCAGATGCTGGATAAATTTGTACTTCTAGGTGAACTGCTTTCTTTCCCTTTCCCTTATTGTGAAAACTATCTCAATCTGTTAATATACCACTGAAATAAATGGAAATATCTGTTGAACTTACTAGTTTTGATATTTTATTTATGGTCTAAGAAGAGGAGCAGAAAAGACTTGGTATTTATTGAGTGCCTGCTATGTTCTCCAAGTATTATCCTAGATATGTTTATATCCCTAATCTCATTTAATCCTCAAAAACCCTTACTGTTGGAATTATGATTCCATTTTTAGAAATGAAGAACAAGCCAAACAATGACACTTTATGTCTGTGTGTGGCCTTTTATATCATAATTCTAAAGTATCATCTGATATTTGTGACGTTCAGTTATTTAAAAAACTGACTATCATAATTTATAACCACTGTTGCAGAGTTGAGGGTAGAACGAAAGACAAATGTGGTATTCTTCAACTTTTTGTACTTATATTTTTGGAAAACATAGCAAACAGAGGTAAGAGCCAAGTAAGCAATACAGAACATATTCAATAGGGGGAAGGCTGTATAATTCACAGATACAAATAGTACTAAAACAACTAAATATCCATATGCAAAAAAATCAACTTTGAGTCATATCTCATGCTACATACATACAAAAGCTAATTTAAATAATTCATAGATCTAGTTGTAAAACTTAAAATTGTGAAGGACAGTATCTACCACCTTGAGTAAGGCAAAGGTTTCTTAAATCAATCCCTAAAAATATTGGTAAATTAAACTGTCTTAGTCATTTTGTGTTGCTATAACGAATATGTGTGCCTGGGAGAAAAGAGGTTAATCTAGTTTATAGTTCTGCAGGCTAGGAAGTACAAGAAGCATGATGCCAGCACTGCTTGGCTCCTGGTAAAGACCTCATGCCTGCATAGTGAAAAGCAGAAGAGGAGCAGGCAAGTGCAAAGAGATTACATGGTGAAAGCAGCAGCAGGCAGAGAAATCAAGAAAGCCAGACTCTTCTTAAAAACCCACACTTGTGTTAACTTGTATTCAGAATATCTAAAAAGCTCTCAAAATTCAACAATAAGAAAAATAACCCTATATTTAAAATGGGCAAAAGATTTTTACAGACAGTTCATCAAGGAAGAGAAACAGATGATAAATAGTATATGAAAGGATCCTTAACATCACTAGTCATTTCAGAAATCCAAATTAAAATCACAAGACACTGTTACTACAAACCTATGAGAATGCCTTTTAAAAAAAAACTATTGATACCTAGTGCTGATTAGGATATGGAGCAACTGGAATGTGCATACATTGCTTGTGGGAATGCAAAGTGGAAATGCAACTTTGGAAAACATTTTTTACAAAGTTAAACATATACTTCACATATGACCAGCAACGTCATTTCTAAGTGTTATCTAAGAGAAATGAAAATTTATTTTTTAAAAAACTAACAGCAACAGCAGCTTTGTTCACAGTTACCTCAAACTGGAAACAACCCCAAATCTTCATTCGGCTAATACATTAAAAAATAGTGGTACATCCATAGAGTGAAATTTTATTCACCAATAAAAAGTAATAGAGCACTGACACATATAACAACTCAAATACATTATGCTTAAAAAAGCCACACTCAAAAGGCTACATATGATATAATTCCAGTTATATTAACATCTGAACATGTGATAACATAGGGATAAAAAATATGCCAATAGTTGCCAAAGGTTAAAGGTGGGGATGGAAGGGTTTCTATAAAAGGGCATCACAAAGGAAGTTTTTGGAGTGACACAACCATGCATTTGTCAAATCACGTAGACCTACACTTGTAAAAAGGCAAATTTTAAGTATGTTAGACTCCAATAAATGTAACATAATTATACATATAATTTGTTAAATCACGTAGACCTACACATGTAAAAAGGCAAATTTTAGGTATGTTAGACTCCAATAAATATAACATAATCATACATATTTTATATATATATATATATATATATATATATATGTGTGTGTGTGTGTGTGTGTGTGTGTGTGTGATAAATATCAATAAATCTACTTCTCTCTCATGAAGAAAAATCTAGACTTAGTTACTCCATAGCTGGTCTGGTGGTTCCAGAGTCAAGGACCAGGGTACCTTCGATTTTGTTGCTCTGACAAGATGCTGTTTGTGTGCAGCCATCATATCAACACTACTGGCAGAGGAAAGAGTAAAAAAGAAGGCGTGAAAAGGGTCTGTAACCTTCTTTTGGAGACTTCCTCAAAGTTCCACACTACCCTGTCATTACACTTCACTGGTCAAAACCTAGTTGCTACTTTTAATCACATCTAACTGCAAGAGAAGCTGGAAAATACAGAATTTGAGAAGGAGAATGTTTGGTGGAGTATGCAGCTAGTAATATCTGTTACAATTCTGGTAGTTTCTAGATGTCAAGGTGTCTTGTTACACTGGGGTTCTGTTCCCTTGCTCTTCAGTAGGTTGCTTTAAATCTTGGAGTTACGAAGTGCCTCTCTATTATTCCTGTGTACTGTTTCCCTAGCCCTTTTTTGAGCTTACATTTTGCTAGTCACTAGTTAGTAAAATTTTGTTAGTGCAATCTTAACATTATGTCAGGCACTGGGTTTGACAGCTCTGAAAACTGAGTTTTAGTAATGTTAAGCAATTATGTTTCCAAATAAAGCTGAGAAGACGACTTGCAAAAGTAATGTATAAACAAAACTCCCAAAATTTCATTTGGAATATAACATAAATATTTGACAGCTTCACAGAAAGTGGTGGCTATTCAAAATCTATACATTTAACATTCAATTGTCCTTCAGTGTATATAGATTAGACCTCAACAAAGTTGATTTCTAAAATGCTTGGATAGAAAGTGACATTATTTCTTTCATTCAGGCAGCATTTATTGAGGGCCTAGTATTTCTCATGTTCCTACTATGTTCAAGAAATGGTAAAGGCCCTAGGCATACAAAGATTAAACAAAACAAAAACAAAATCCTTGCTCTCAAGGAGCTCTTCTTATAAAAGAAATAAATGTTAATATGTGTAATTACAATGTATGTGACCTGAGTAAAGTAAGTTCTCTAGTTTTGTACTTTTTCAAAATTGTTTGGGCTATTCCATGTTGTTTGCATTTCCAGATGAATTTTAGAATCAGCTTATCTAATTTCTATCCCCAAACATCCTACTGGAATTTGATTGAGATTACATTAAATCTAAGCATTAATTTGGGAAGAAGTGCAATCTTAATACTGTTGACTCTTCTGATCCATGAATACAGTATATCTTCTTATTTACATATATCTTTTATTTTTCTCAGAAATGTTGTATGGTTTTCAGTGTACACATACATATATTGTCAGATTTCATATTTATTATGCTGTTAATGACTGGTATCATTTTCATAATTTTAATAATTGCTTGTTGCTAATCAATAGAAATAAAACTGACTCATAATTATTGACCTTGCATCCTGTGACCTTGCTAAACTCACTTATTAGTTCTAACAGAATTTTTGTAGATTCTTGAGATTTTTCTTTATCTCTCATTCCTTCCTTCCTTCTTGGCCCCCTCCTTTTTTTCCCCCTCTTTCCCTTCGTCTTTCCTTCTTTCCCTCGCTCCCTTCCTCCTTTTCTTTTTTTCCTTTTTATTTATTTATTTATTATTATTATTTTTTAAGACAGGGTTTCACCATGTTGGTCAGGCTGGTCTTGAACTCCCGACCTCAGGTGATCCGCCCGCCTTGGCCTCCAAAGTGCTTGGATTACAGGCGTGAGCCATCGCGCCCGGCCCCTTTCTTTTTTTCTTTTAAAAGACAGGATCTTGCTCTATATTGCCCAGGCTGCAGTACAGTGGTGTGATCATAGCTCACTGTAACCTGAATGTCTAGGTTCAAGCAATCCTCCCACCTCATCCACCCAAGCAGCTAGGGCAACGGGCACATAGCAACATGCCTAATTTTTGTTATTTTTTTTGTAGATATAAGGTCTCACTATATGTTGCCCAGGCTGGTCTGGAACTCCTAGCCTCAAGCAATCCTCCTGCCTTGGTCTGCCAAAGCACTGGGATTACAGGTGCGAGCCACCATTACTGGCTGAGATTTTCTATACAGATGATTATGTGGTCTCTACTAAAGAGACAATTTTATTTCTTCCTTCCAATCAGTAAGCCTTCCATTTATTTGTCTTACTGCACTGGCTGGCAATTTCAATATACAGAAATAATGAGAGCTGACATCATTGCTTTTTTCTCAAGCGTAGGGGAAAGTATTCAGCCTTTTTCCATTAAGTGTATTACAGATTGAACATCCCTAATTCAAACATCCAAAATTCAAAGTGCTCCAAAATTTGAAATTTTTTGAGCACTAACATGACACCACAAGAGAAAATTCCATACCTGACTTCATGTGATGGGTCTCAATCAAAATGCATGTACACAACACACAGTTCATTCAGCCTGCCATTGTTTGTTGTTGCTATTGTATAACAGTTTGATACACGTATTCTGGTGATGTTACTGTGCTGCCTAGCTAACCTGAACACATTATATTTTTTACAGTATTAATGATATGTCATATTTTTCACTGTTAAGTACTTACGTATGAATAAGCATAAGAAAATGCTTATTGGTGACATATGAATTCAAAGTCAGGAATGATGGTGATGCCAAAACACTATAGTTTTCCACATGCATAACTGAAACAATGACACTTTTGCTTTCTAATGGTTCTAGGTACACACAGTTTCATGCACAAATTTTTTTCAAATATTATATAAAATTACCTTCAGGCTATATAATGTATTATGAAACATAAGTGAATTTTGTACTCAGACTTGGGACCCACCTCAAGACATCTCATTACATACTGCAAATATTCCACAATGTGAAAAATTCCAAAACCCATAACACTTCTGGGCACAAGCATTTTGAATAATGGGTACTCAACCTGACCCTGTAGGTTTTTCACAGATGCCCTTTAACAGAATGAAGAAATTCCATTCTAATCCTAGTTTGCTGAGAGTTTTTATCATGAATGGATGCTGGATTTTTTTCAAATGCTTATTTTATATCAACTGAGATGATGACATATCTTTTCTCTTTTTTAAGACTGTGCATTATATTGCCTGATTTTCAATCCTTCTTTGCAATCTTAAATATGACTTATTAACCTATTAATAAACTGCTAGTTTGAATTTGCTGATGTTTTGCTAAAGATTTTTATTTCAGTTCATTGGAACTATCAGTCTACAGTTTTCTTTTTCTGAAGTGACTTTGGGTTAGGCATCACATCACATCTGGGTAATGTTGGCCTTATAAAACAAGTTGGAGTTTGTTTCTTCTTTTAGTTTCTGGAAGAGTTTGTATAGAATTGGTATTTTTTTCTTAAAGTAGAATTCAACAGTGATGCCATCTAGAGTTTTCTCAGTGGAAAGGTTTTAAATTATATATCCTTTCTACCTGCTCTAGATTCCTAGGACAGGAATGTCTCAATTACTGGTGTCTTATGAATGACCTTTCATAATTTGTGTCTTTCAAGGAAATTTGTCCGTTTCATCTAAGTTATCAAATATATTTGTATAAAATAATTCATAAAATTTCCTATTATCTTTCAATGTTATTAAGCTCTACAGTGACTTTACCTCCTTCATTCAAGATATGAGTGTCTGATAGTGCCTGCAATTCCCTCCCACTTTTTTTTTTTTTTTTTGAAACGAGACTCACTCTGTCGCGTAGGCTGGAGTGCAGTGGTGCAATCTTAGCTCACTGCAACCTCCGCCTCCCAGGTTCAAGTGATTCTCCTGCCTCAGCCTCCCAAGTAACTGGGATTACAGGGATGAGTCACTATGCACAGCTAATTTTTGTATTTTTAGTAGAGAGGGAGTTTCACCATATTGGCCAGGCTGATCTTGAACTCCTGACCTCAAGTGATCTGCCTGCCTCAGCCTCCCAAAGATCTGGGATTACAGGGCTGAGCCATCACACTCCTCCTCCTTTTTTAAATTATTATCAGCACAGCTAGACATTTATCAATTTGATCCGTCTTCTCAAAGAACCAATTTTTTGGTTTTTAATTTCAATTTTATTCATCTGCTCTTTCATTTTTATTATTTTCATTCTTCTGCCTACTTTGGATTTAATTCTTTCTTTCTCTCTTTCTCTCTCTCTCTCTCTCTCTCTCTCTCTCTGGTTTTTACTCTGTTTTGGTTTTCTAGTTTCTTAAGGTTGAATCTTGGGTACCTGATTTGGGGTCCTTCTGTTTTTCTATTAAGACATCCAGTTGCTGCTACATTTTCCTTCTATGATCTGTTTTTGCTGAATAGCATTAATTTTGATATGTTGTATCTTCATATTTGCTGGATTCAATGTACAATTCTAATATCACTTGTGTTTTTGTTTTTGTTTTGTTTTTGACTCATGGATTACTTAGAAGTGTATTCCTTTGTATTTAAATATTTAAGAAAAGATACATTTCCAGATACATTTCTGTTATTGATTGCTTATTTTTGGATACTGTAGACACTTTGTATGATTTCAGCCATTTTATATTTGTTCAGTTTTTTATGCCACAGAATATAATCTGTTTCGATGACTGTACAATGTGCACCGGAAAAGAATGTACATTCAGTTGCCGTTCAGTTATGTGTTCTAAAAATATTAATCAACTCAGGCTGGTTAGCAGGTTTTTCAGGTCTTCTGCATACTTACTAATTTTAGCAGGGGCATGTGTTGTCTATTTTTCTATCAGTTACAGAGAAATCCTGAAGTGTACAGCTTTAAGTATGGATTTGCCATTTCACCTTTTATTTCTCTAAGTTTGCTTTCATATTTTGAAACTCTGTTATTAAGGGTATATGCATTTAGGATTGTTATATATTGTGATTAGTTGACTCTTTATCATTATAAAACTTTCCTATTTGGCTCCAGTTAAATTCCTTGTTTTGAAGTCCATTTTGTCTAACATTAATATGGTCACTCCAGGTTTTTTAAAAATTATTTGCATTGTACTCTTTCCACCCTTTTACTATTAACCAATTTAAATCTTTATTATACATAAATATAATTATGTCTATAGTAATATAGCTAGATACACTAAGTATAACTATACAATACATATATTTTACATACATACGGTATTCTCTTTCCATCCTTTTACTATTAAACTATCTAAATACTTAAATATAGATAGATGAGAAGGATCCAAGATGGCCAATTAAGAGCAGCTCAGGATTGCAGCTCCCAGTGAAAGCACAGAGGATGAGTGGACGCCACATTTCCAGACAGATTTTTATTGCCCACAGACCAGAAGATACCCAGGTGGAGAAGCCCCACGGGTTGCCAGCGCGACTGGTATGGCCATTACGGCTGTTTTGCCAGCGCCCCGGCGCAGTGGTTCTCCATACAAAACACAAGGATCTGGGCACCATTTTAGCTGGCGATTGGAGCTCCGGGGAAGGCAGAGTTGCCCATTCATCTAATTAAAACGGGGAATGAAACAGGGAGCCAGGCCAGGAGATTCCCGGGCAAAAAACCGCCACAAATCTCAGCGCCACTGTTTCAGCCAGCGCAGTGCATCACTGCACGGGAAATCACACAGATCCCGGCGCCTTTTCAACAGGCGAATGGAACACCTGGGAGACAGTCGAACGTTCAACTAAAAAAAAAAAAAAAACGAAAAGGGCTCCAAGGCAGGGAGCCAGGTGATCAGGCTCGACTGGTCCCACCCCCCACAAAAAAACAGCAATCGGAAACGCTCTGGATTGAGAGTCTCACAGCAAACACAGCTGAACCCAGGATGGTCCAGTTCTGTGGGGGGAGGGGGTGTCCGCCATTACTGAGGCAGTCCACCACTACAGAGGTAGTTTGCCATTGCCGAGACAGCCCACCACTGCCGAGGCAGCCCGCCATTACACAGAGAGTCCGCCATTATAGAGGTGGGTCACCATTGCCGAGGCAGTTCTAACTACACCTGTATAAACAGGACTGCAGGGAAGTTCACGTGGCAGCTGGGCAGAGCTCACATCAGCTCAGCAAAGCCTCTGCAGGCAGACAGTGACTAGGCTGCCTCCTCGCTGGGCAGGGCAGCCCTGAAAAAAGGCAGCAGCACAACAGAAACTCATAAATAATGCCCTAACTCCCTGGGACAGAGCACCTGGGAGAAAAAAAAAAGGAGGGGTTTCTGAGTTCTGCTGCAGCAGACTTAAAACGTACCTGCCCAACAGCACTGAATGAACAACGGAGCTCACAGCTCAGCACTTGAGCTCCTATAAAGGACAGACTGTCTCCTCAAGCAGCTCCCTGACCCCCATTTATCCAAAGAGACACCTCATAAAGGAGAGCTCAGACTGACATCTGGCGGGTATCCTTCTGGGGCAAAGATAGCAGAAGAAACTGGCAGCAACCTTTACTGTTCTGCAGCTGCTGCAGGTGATCCCCCAGGAAAGCAGGGCTGGGAGTGGACCTCAGCAGTCCTACAGCAGAGGGGCCAGACTATTAGAAGGAAAACTAAGAAACAGAAATAACTTCCTCATCAGCAAACTGGACGTCCACTCAGAGACCCAATCTGAAAGTCAACAACTACAAAGATGACAGGTGGATAAATCCACAAAGATGGGAAGAAACCAGCGCAATAAGAATGAAAACACCCGAAACCAGAATGCCTCTCCTCCTACAAGGGATCACAACTCCTCACCAGCAAGGGAACAAGGCTGAATGGACAATGAGTGTGATGAACTGACAGAATCAGGCTTCAAAAGGTGGGTAATAAGAGACTTCTGTGAGCTAAAAGAACATGTTCTAACCCAATGCAAAGAAACTAAGAACCTTGAAAAAAGATTTGACGAAATGCTAACGAAAATAAACAACTTAGAAAGGAATATAAGTGAATTGATGGAGCTGAAAAACACAACACGAGAACTTTGAGAAGCATACACAAGTTTCAAGAGCCGAATTCACCAAGCAGAAGAAAGGATATCAGAGGTCGAAGATCAACTCAATGAAATAAAACGAGAAGGCAAGATTAGAGAAAAAAAAGGTAAAAAGGAATGAAGAAAGTCTCCAAGAAATATGGGACTATGTGAAAAGACCTAATCTATGTTTGATAGGTATACCTGAATGTGATACAGAAGATGAATCCAAGCTGGAAAATACTCTTCAGGATATTATCCAGGAAAACTTCCCCAACCTAGCAAGGCAGGCCAATATTCAAGTCCAGGAAATACAGAGAACACCACAAAGATAGTCCTCAAGAAGAGCAACCCCAAGGCACATAATTGTCAGATTCACCAGGGTTGAAATGAAGGAGAAAATGCTAAGGGCAGCCAGAGAGAAAGGTCGGGTTACCCACAAAGGGAAGCCCATCAGACTCACAGCGGATCTCTCAGCAGAAACCATACAAGCAAGAAGAGAGTGGGGGCCAATATTCAACATCCTTAAAGAAAAGAACTTTCAACCCAGAATTTCATATCCAGCCAAACTAAGCTTCATAAGTGAAGGAAAAATAAAATCCTGAATTCTACCAGACATACAAAGAGGAGCTGGTACCATTCCTTCTGAAACTATTCCAAACAATCCAAAAAGAGGGAAACCTTCCTAAATCATTTTATGAGATGAACATCATCCTGATACCAAAACCCGGCAGAGATTCAGCAAGAAAAGAAAACTTCAGGCCAATAACCATGATGAACACAGATGCAAAAATCTTCAATAAAATACTGGCAAACGGATTGCAACAGCACATCAAAAAGCTTATCCACCATGATCAAGTAGGATTCATCCCAGGGATGCAAGGCTGGTTCACCATAAGCAAGTCTATAAATGTAACTCACCACATAAACAGAACCAAAGACAAAAACCACATGATTATCTCAATTGATGCAGAGAAGGCCTTTGACAAAATTCAACAGCCCTTTATGCTAAAAACCCTCAATAAACTAGGTATTGACAGAACATATCTCAAAATAATAAAAGCTATTTACGACAAACCTACAGCCAATATCATACTGAATGGGCAAAAACCGGAAGCATTTCCTTTGAAATCTGGCACTAGACAAGGATGCCCTCTCTCACCACTCCTATTCAATATAGTACTGGAAGTTCTAGCCAGAGCAATCAGGTAAGAAAAAGAAATACAGGGTATTCAAATAGGAAAGGAGGAAGTCAAATTGTCTCTACTTGCAGACGACATGATTGTATATCTAGAAGATCCCATCGTCTCAGCCCAAAATCTCCTGAAACTGATAACCAACTTCAGCAAAGTCTCAGGATACAAAATCAATGTGCAAAAATCACAAGCATTCCTATACACCAATAACAGACTTAAAGAGAGCCAAATCAAGAATGAACTGTCATTCACAATTGCTACAAAGAGAATAAAACACCTAGGAATACAACTAACAAGGAACGTAAAGGACCTCTTCAAGGAGAACTACAAACCACTGCTCAACGAAATAAGAGAGAACACAAACAGATGGAGAAACATTCCATGTTCATGGTTAGGAAGAATCAATATTGTGAAAATGACCATACTGTCCAAAGTAATTTACAGATTCATCGCTATCCCCATCAAGCTACCAATGAGCTTTTTCACAGAACTGGAAAAAACCACCTTAAACTTCATATAGAACCAAAAGAGAGCCTGCATAGCCAAGTCAATTCTAAGCAAAAAGAACAAAGCTGGAGGCATCACACTACTGGACTTCAAACTATACTACAAAGCTACAGTAATCAAAACAGCATGGTACTAGTACCAAAACAGAGATATACACCAATGGAACAGAACAGAGGCCTCGGAGGCAACACAACACATCTACAGCCATCCGATCTTTGACAAACCTGACAAAAACAAGCAATGGGGAAAGGATTCCCTGTTTAATAAATGGTGTGCAGAAAACTGGCTAGCCATGTGCAGAAAGCAGAAACTGGACCCCTTCCTGACACCTTACACTAAAATTAACTCCAGATGGATTAAAGACTTAAATATAAGACCTAACACCATAAAAACCCTAGAAGAAAATCTAGGCAAAACCATTCAGGACATAGGCGTAGGCAAGGACTTCATGACCAAAACACCAAAAGCATTGGCAACAGAAGCTAAAATAGACAAATGGGACCTAAGCAAACTCCATAGCTCCTGCACAGCAAAAGAAACAGTCATTAGAGTGAATGAGCAACCAACAGAATGGAAAAAAGTTTTGCAGTCTACCCATCTGACAAAGGGCTGATATCCAGAATCTGCAAAGAACAAAAATAAATTTACAAGAAAAAAACAAACAATCTCATCAAAAATTGGGCAAAGGATATGAACAGGCACTTTTCAAAAGAAGACATTTATTTTCCACAAACATATGAAAAAATGCTCATCATCTCTGGTCATTAGAGAAATGTAAATCAAAACCACATTGAGATACCATCTCACGCCAGTTAGAATGGCAATCATAAAAAAATCTGGGGACAACAGATGCTGGACAGGATGTGGAGAAACAGGAACACCTTTACACTGTTGGTAGGAGTGTAAATTATTTCAACCATTGTGGAAGACAGTGTGGTGATTCCTCAAGGACCTAGAAGTAGAAATTCCATTTGACCCAGCAATCCCATTACTGGGTATATATCCAAAGGATTATAAATCGTTCTACTATAAGGACACATGCACACGAATGTTCACTGCAGCACAGTTTACAATAGCAAAGACCTGGAACCAACCCAAATGCCCATCGATGATAGACTGGACAGGGAAAATGTGGCACATATACACCATGGAATATTATGCAGCCATCAAAAACAATGAGTTCGTGTCCTTTGCAGGGACATGGATGAACCTGGAAACCATCATTCTCAGCAAACTGACACAAGAACAGAAAATCAAACACCGCGTGTTCTCACTCATAGGCGGGTGTTGAACAATGAGAACACATGGACACAGGGATGGGAGCATCACACACTGGAGTCTGTCGGGGGAAATAGGGGAGGCACAGCAGGGGGTGGGGAGTTGGGGAGAGATAGTATGGGAAGAAATGCCAGATACAGGTGATGAGGAGGAAGGCAGCAAATCACACTGCCATGTGTGTACCTATACAACATCTTGCATGTTCTTCACATGTACCCAAAACCTAAAATGCAATAAAAAAGAAAATACATACCAACATTCTTCTCAGACAAAATTTACACTCTGCTGTTATAAACCAAATACCTCTAAAGCTCTTTATGAAGCACTTGCAAAACCTTTATTTCACTAAATCAAGCAGCAAGAAGCCAGTCACAGTGGCTCATGTCCATAATCCCAGCATTTTGTGAGCCCGAGACAGGCAGACCACTTGAGTCCAGGTATTCAAGACCAGCCTGGGCAACATGGCGACACCCTGTCTCTAGGAAAATACAAAAATTAGCTGGGCATGATGGCTCTAATCCCGAGTACCTGTAATCCCAGCTACTTGGGAGGCTGAGGCACAAGAATCACTTGAACCCAGGAGGCAGAGGCTGCATTGATCCAAGATCGCATCACTGCACTCCAACCTGGGCAGCAGAGAGAGACCCTGTCTCCAAAAATAAAAAAATTAAAATAAATTAAGGAGCAAGAAAAATCAGTTTGGTAGTGGATTAAGAAGGAAAGAATGCTACATTACACAGAGAGTTCTAGTCCAAGTGACCTCCTCAACCACTGCAAGTAAAACAGTACTCAACAGCTTTCAACCAAGATTAAATTAAAATCCTCTACCAGATGTCAAATGTTCGCCAACTAAAAAGCTGTTGCACAAATAGGATATACAGAGATACATAAACATATATATTATGTATACATACTTATATACATATGTGTTCATATATTTATATATATTAAATATATTATGTATTCATGTGTGTGTGTTTGCATATGTATGTATGTACGTATGTATGTATTCACCTCTATATCTCAATGTATTATATGTTCAACTCTATAGCTGAATCAGTGATCTAGCTGGGCATAGTGGCTCACACCTATAACCCCAGGTACTTGGGAGGCTGAGGCAAGAGCATCACTTGAGGCCAGGAGTTCAGGATCAGCCTGAGCAACACAGCAAGACCTTATCTTAAAAAAATGAAAGTAAACATTAGCCAGGTGTAGTAGTATGTGCCTGTAGTCCCAGCTGCTTGGGAGGCTGATGCGGGAGGATCACTTGAGCCCAGGAGTTCAAGACTGCAGTAAGTTATGATGGCGCTACTGAACTCCAGCATGGGCAACAGAGTAACTCCCATCTCTTAAAAAATGAAAATAAAAAAAAGTAACCTTAAATATAGTAGGGAGGGTAGGGGGAAAAAGGAAGTTAAGGGGGAGGGAGCAAGGAAGATGAACGAAGAGGAGGGCAGGGAAGGGAACTCATAATACGTCCTATTATGTTGAGGTGACTGGGTTCTTTTTTCCCCTCTAACCTCTTTTAATTTAGCCTATCATGAAGTTCACTAAAAAATATAGTACCATGTTCTAAGATAACACCCTCAGGTGCAGATGCTAAGAACTATTCTGCTTAGAGTTATGGCAAAGATGCTTCGTATTTATTTCAAAATAATCCATAGAGAATTTCATATACCTTCCAAATGCCAAATTAACATATTCCAAACAGTTAACCCATTTTCACTTCCTTTATTTTCTTAACATCTAGCATAGTTTTGTAAAAATAATAGGCTTTTCACAAATTAAAATCACATACCAGATGTATATTATATATATCTTAGTATCTACCTATCAATCTTTAATACTACCCTATTAAGTTCTCCTGAAATGTTCCTCAAAATAATCTGTTTCAACTAACTTTTAAGTCATGAACGCTGCTCCTGGCCCTGAAGAAACAGGGATAAATAGAACAGAGCTTTTGCCAACATGGTGAAGTCCCATCTCTACTAAAAATACAAAAATTAGCCAGGTGTGGTGGTGTGCCCCGTAATTCCAGCTACTCAGGAGGCTGAGGCATGAGAATAGCTTGAACCCAGGAGGAAGAGGTTGGGGCAATCCAAGATCATGCCACTGCTCCTGGCGATAGAGAGAGACTCAGTTTCAACAAAAAACAACAACAACAACAATAGGGCTTTTGCCTTCACAGAAATCACAGGGTAGCTGGTGAAAATGTTTTATAAGCATAAGCCATAGAAGTACAATTCAACAAATATAAATGAAATACTTTCCATAAACCAGGTACCTTGGTGGATACATGGAGATAAAAAGTGTCTGTTCTCCAAGAACATTTAATCGAATGGGGAAAATTATATGTTCCCCATATAACATGCCATCATATCATGAGGCAGTCATGCAGAAAAAAGGTATTTCACTGGGAATGATCTATGAAGGATTCTATAGAGGTGTGACTTTTGGGGAGAGCTGAGATTCTGTGGGTGAAATGCACAGATTAGAGATGGGGATGGAAGTGGCAAGGGGTGTGGGGGGTGAGGAGTGCAATCTAGAAGTTGGTATAAACATGCAAAGATGAGGGGGCTTGAAAATGCAGAGTCTATATAGGAGAAAAAAAGTAGTTTGCTTTGACAAGAGGATAAAGTGCACAGTAGGCATAAGTAGAAGATGAGATCATAAAAATACTGGCAAGTACTAGATTGCAAAGGGTATCCTTGTGAGATGTATTGAGATTACAGGATTTATATTCTAGGAGACAGTGAAGCCACTAAATAGAAGAGTGACTTAGGTCACAAATCAGACTTGTGTTTTAGAAAATCACTTGGATGGCAGTAGGGAAGACTGGAGGGGAGAAGTCTGTTGGTTAGACAGTCCAGGTGAACGATGATAAGGCCTGTTCTAAGGCAATGGAATGGGGAAAGTGAGGAGAAAACATTACTTTGAGGTGGGCTAGAGTTGTAATATTCAGTGAGGGAGAGCTGTGGAAGATGTGGTATAAGGTAAAAGGTAATAATTTTGGTAGAAGTAGCAATAGCAGATTAAGATTCAAAGAGTTGTGTGACATCCAAGTGGAGAATCTTGTTGTATAGGGTCTGGATGAAAGAAATACAATTAGCAATTGTTAGAATGTAGACAGAGATATGAAACCATGGGGACAGCAAAAGGCTTACCCTCATGGAACAGACACTGAGAGAACAGGCTGCAAAAAGGAAAAGGAGCTAGGCAGGAGATCAGAAAGGGGTACGAGGAGAGGGTTAGGAAGCCAAAAGAGAACGCTTTTAAAAAGAAGGTGTCATCATGAGTGTCAAATTACAAAGAGACGTTAAATAAAAGAGGACTGAATGGGCTTCACAGGATTTAGTAGACAAGAGCTCATAGATGACTTCTGTAAGAGCAATGTCAGTAGAATGGTAAGGGCAGAAGTCTATGGTATTAGGAGTGGAAAATGACAAGGAAGAGATACAGCAGAGGAAGAGTGTTCAAGCCTAAAACGCTATTTCAGTACAGATGGGAATCACTGAAACCTGGCCAAGACAAAGAGGAATGGAATTGAGGAAGTCAGGGTAGGGAAAGAAGGTAACATTCGATTTGGCTCCTAAATGATATGAAGGGTTGTAAGGTAGATTTGAAGGAAGGAGTTTATGGCAAAAGGAAAATCAAGAGCAAAAGGCCTTGAAAGGAATGATAAATAATCTAATATCTGATATAGTTACAACTCGAGGGATAGAAGTAGGAGGAGGTGCATACTTATCTGGAGATGATGATGGAAATTGGCTAGTACTAGATTGGGAAAAACAGTGCAAGCCATTAGGGATTATGCACAGTAATCTGTAAACCTTGGAAAGGCAACAGATAATCCCACTAAGGGGTTTGGGATTATGTCGGGGCAGGGCAGAAACCCAAACAATGTGCCCCAGAGTCAGCCAAGACTGATGCTCCAGTAACAGAGCTTGACAGTGGCTACAGAGTATGGGGCTAAAAAGGAATGAAGACAGTGTCCCAGACAAAGGTACTGGATGGAGAGCAGAAAGATGCTGTTTTTCACATAAATGGACAATTGGAGAAGACAGAAAGACACTAAAAAATGAAATGAAAATAGTAAAGATCTAGAACTTCTAATAGTATGTATTTCTGACCAACTGGAAATGAAAAGGAAGAAGTCACTAACAGAACTCCACTCGTCTCAAAAGGGCACTGAGAACAACAGAAGAATTCTGCAATTCTCCAACTGCATTTCTATGTTGTACTTGATTGGGGAGTGGGAAACTCACAATGAATCCACCTGGGGGCATAAAACAAGTCACTCAGCTCTCTTCCACTAATTAATTACTCTTAAAACATGTATCGAGATTTAAAAAATTGTATGTGGATTTGGCCTTAAAATATGGACAAAGAGGCTGGGCAAGGTGGATCACGCCTGTAATCTCAGCACTTTGGGAGGCAGAGGTGAGCGGATCACGAGGTAAGGAGTTTGAGACCAGCCTGAACAACATGGTGAGACTCCATCTCTACTAAAAATATAAAAATTAGCACGGCATGGTGGTGCACACCTGTAATCCCAGCTACTCGGGAGACTGAGGCAGGAGAATCACTTGAACTTGGGAGGCAGAGGTTGCAGTGAGCCAAGATCACACCACTGCACTCCAGCCTGGGCCACAGAGTGAGACTCTGTTGCCAAAAAAAAAGTGGACAAAGATGTAGTATGTCTGTAATTTCAGATGATTGTTTTATTTATGTTAAGAAGTAATGCCACATTACTACCTTCTGAAAAGAGCAAAGTATAGGTGGAGATGGAAGATAGGATATTTGGGAACAGAACAAAGAGATTACGGTGGTCAGCATAGGATAAAGTAGATACGACAAATCTTACAGAAATCTGTCTCTAACCACCCCTTTACTACGAGTGCTGCCAGGGCTCACTAGGGCTTCTGGACCAGCTTCTCCCTGGGTATATGCAGGTGCTTAAGGTGCAGAAGTTTGTTTCCCAACCAACTGATAAAGTTTAACATAATTACAGCTATTATTCCTTATTTTTAATGCTTCTGAAGTATAATACACATACAAATTTTTCACTCAACCAACAAAATTTAAAAGCACCAGACTCTACATCTGCAAAACAGATTTGAAAGATAAAATTTTATATGCCAAAGAGTGATTCAGTGCAAATTTGAAAATGAGATATTCATCTTTTGAAAGGGAATTGGTTTTTCCTGACTGAAAAGTTAAACAATGCTTAATCAAGTTGTAAAGTAGTGAAGTCAATGTTACCTTAGAAGTTTACACTAAAAATAATGAACCTTTTCAATATCTCTAACAAATTAATCTACAACAGAACTCTTGTACGTGGAGAATCGTTCTCAGAAATCATGAAATGTCAAAATGTGTTTGATAATGAATTCAGAATACTGGCCTAAGAATCTGAATAAGATTCTTGTAAGACTCATAATCATGATAGCTAACATTCAAGTACTCATCAGTGAAGCACGCACTATTCTAAAAGCATTTTATCATTTAATCCTCACAAATCTCTGAGGAAGGTACTACTATTATTTCTATCTTATAGACACAAAATTTATAAAAGGATTAAGTAATAATTAATGTAAACATTCAGTTGAGTGAAATAATCAACTAACAGAACTAATGTGCTGTCATGGCACATTACTGTCTACCTCACATTTCATAGTCCTGTCTATATGCATCCATGAAAACAAGTAAGGTCATAACAATTTTGGATTTACATGCTATCGATATTGTTGGTTCAAGTAGTACTTTCATTTGAGAAAGAATACTGCAAATTTTCCATATCTATAAAAGTAATTCAAAATAAAGTTGAATGTTACTTGTATTTTGAGTCTTTTAGGGATACTCTGAAAGTCCTGCTAATGTGAAATATGTTAAAGAAATCTAGTCTTTTCTCTTTAACAAAATGAATACCAACTTTTCCTCTCCCAATTAAGATAATCAATGAGAAAACCCTTTCAAAGGACACAAGTATAAGGGATCCTACCTACTATGACTGCTTGTCTCTATCTCCGATTATCCCTTATGCTTTCTCCACCCCCCCCACATCTGTGACACATTTGTTCATAAGGCAGGCATGCTTTCCTCAATAAGCTCTGCTCTATTCTCTCTCTCTCTCTTTGTTTAAGTTCTGGGGTACATGTGCAGATCTTGCAGGATTGTTACATAGGTATACACATGCCATGGTAGTTTGCTGCCTCCATTCCCCCCTTCACCTACATTAGGTATTTCTCCTAACGTTATCCCTCCCCAACCTCCC
Source organism: Ateles fusciceps (assembly GCA_036589455.1). Classification (NCBI taxonomy): domain Eukaryota; kingdom Metazoa; phylum Chordata; class Mammalia; order Primates; family Atelidae; genus Ateles; species Ateles fusciceps. Next base: position 5,791,230 of record JAZHEH010000572.1, read on the forward strand.
CACCACCCCCTGCTATCACTCCCCCTAGTCTCCCACCCACAAACAGACCCCAGTGTGTGATGTTCCCCTCCCTGAGTACATATGTTCTCATTGTTCAACACCCACTTATGAGTGAGAACATGAGGTGTTTGGTTTTCTGTTCTTGTGTCACTTTGCTGAGAATGATAGTTTCCAAATTCATCCATGTCCCTGCAAAAGACATGAACTCATTCTTTTTTATGGCTGCACAGTATTCCATGGTGTATATGTGCTACTTTTCTTTATCCAAGTCTATCCTTGATGGGCATTTAGGTTTGTTCCAAGTCTTTGCTATTGTAAACAGTGCCACTATGAACACACGTGTGCATTTGTCTTTATAACAGAACGATTTATATTCCTCTGGGTATATACCCAGTAATGGGATTGCTGGGTCAAATGGAATTTCTATTTCTAGATCCTTGAGGAATCGTCACACTGTCTTCCACAATGGTAAATTAATTGACACTCCCACCAACAGTGTAAAAGCGTTCCTATTTCTCCACATCCTCTCCAGCATCTGTTGTTTCCAGATTTTTTAATGATTGCTATTCTAACTGGCATGAGATGGTATCTCAATGTGGTTTTGATTTGCATTTCTCTAATGCCCAGTGATGATGAGCACTTTTTCATATGTTTGTTGAAAATAAATGTCTTCTTTTGAAAAGTGCCTGTTCATATCCTTTGCCCATTTTTTGATGAGGTTGTTTTTTTCTTGTAAACTTGTTTTAGTTCTTTGTAGATTCTAGATATCAGCCCTTTGTCAGATGGGTAGCTTGCAAAAAATTTTTCCCATTTTTGTTGGTTACTGGTTCACTCTAATGATTGTTTCTTTTGCTGTGCAGAAGCTCTTAAGTTTAATTAGATCCCATTTGTCTATTTTGGCTTTTGTTGCCATTGCCTTGGTGTTTTAGTCTATTCTCTTAAATAACTCTAGGGGGATAAATTTTCTATGTGTAGGGGAGGAGGAACAGCATGTAGGAAAAGAATCCACAACAGCTAAGGCACAGAGTTCAAATGAGAAAATAAACAAGGTAAGTCCAGAAAAGCTTTTAAAACTTTGCACAGAGGCTATGAACTACTAGTATCAACAGAGCAAGTGGAACCACCTAGGCAGCAATTTGCCATAAGAAACAGGCTATTTGAGAAAAAGCACTGGTGGGGACATCCTAAAGAAGTGCTACACACATGGACAGCCATGCTGAAACAGGATGAACCTGGCATACTCTCCACATGCTTTCCAGTAACTTAAGACCTTTAGGATTACACCAACAATCATAGAGATGCTCACTGCTTATAGCACCACCATTAAGTACAATAATATTAATAAAACCTAAAAGTGTATTAGCTCTGTATTATACCAGCAGTATGTTAAGCGCTTTACACATATTATCTTTTCTAAGCTCACTATTTTACAATGGTTACCTTTATTACCCCCATTTGACAGATGGCATGTGAGAAGTTATACAATCTCCCCCATGGTCACACAGTTAATAGTAGCAGAGTTAGGATTCTAATCCAGGTCAACCTAGTTGCAGAACATACCCTTCTGCTTTAACATCTAAAGGATAATTGTGTGTGAATCTGTGGTTGTATAATCATTACATAAAATTGGGGCAGACGCTGCTAAGCAGGCAGAGCATTCTTATGTTATATTGCTGATACAGGGACATCTGATATCAGGACTTTGAAAAGTATTACTACAGTATTGTTAGTCCAGTTTCCAGAGGCTGTAATCAATACATGTCTCCCTAAAATATTCAAAGGCTTACTTTCATAGTTTGGTTTTCACCTATCCCTATAGTTAACTAGTCTAAATGAAGGGGACAGCACAACACTTAAATTTACTCTAGGAGAAATGAGGAGCTGAATGCAACTGTAAAAATGACCCATTCTATGACACATTCTAAAAATGACCCATTCTACTGCTTAAAATGACCTATACTATAACTAGTAACTATAACTATTAGTTACTAACTAATAATGTAACAGATAAAAACTATAACTAAGTAGTGAGACAATCAAATGTCAAACACCCCAATAAGGCAGGGACTGCTAAAGATTTTTATTTTTTTTTAAGTTTTCAAACATTTCCCCAACCCCAGGAAATGTCTCAAGTACTATGAGAGCTAGGATTTGGAACTTAGTGAAGTATCTTCTGACTTAGATCTTATGAAAGGACACGCCCCCCTAATATTCAGCAGCCAAAGCAACAGAGCTGTCCCCATGTAAAACACTTAGGATTTATCAGACGAAATTCTGATAGCCTTGTCTGTCTGCTGGCCACCTCTAGATCTGTGTATAGTTTTGTGCACAAGGGGTTAGGCGAAGAGGAGCCTGTGAGTTACCTAAAATCGTATATATGTGAACTTTATAAAGACAAGGTCTATAGTTTCCCCCTAGATCATCAGAGAAAACTAACAACCATTAAAAACACAGCTCTAGGTAATCTAAACTTCACCCCTACCCAGAGAGCTGATTTTATATTCAGACTGCACTGTTTCGATCTCCTCTTAGGATGGCTTTTCTTCATTTTTAGGTGCTACTTAGACTTGTGTTAAAGAGTGCAACAAAAAATAATGACATGAATAATAGTATAGAAAAATGATTGAGAGTGAGGACAATAAAGTCATTTTGCCTGTTTCCAACTCCTCTCTCCTAACTTGTGATACTGGACAAGTCACTTGACCTCAGAGCTTCAGCTTCCTAACAGGAAAATAATAGTTACTCTATAGTTATTTTAAAGAATTGAATGAGATACATAATGCACTTAGCTCAGTGTCTTGCCCATAGTAAATGCCCAACTGTGTTTATTGTTCAGGACACTGTCTACATCCACCAGTGTGTTCCCCATATGAGGGTCCTGGGAAAAGTTTGATTGATTGTGTTTATTGTTCAGGATACTGTCTATATCCAGCAGTGTTCCCTATATGACGGTCCCTGGGAAAAGTGTTTCTTTCTCACTCTGTTGAAAGGAAAGGTCTATTTTCTCCTCTTGGAGATCCGAAGGCTCTTTTAACTGAGTATGTCTCCATTTTTGTCCTAGTCACTAGACAGTTTGGAGATGAATCTATAACCTAACTTCTCACACTGAGCGGCAAGACCTGCTCCTAATAATTCTTTGTGAACTAACTTTATTCCTTCCTCCTAACTTTCCCATGGCCCTGAATGTGTCATATAATGTTGTACATTTATTGTTTTGAATTTCTTCAAAATTTTGTTTGCTATGAGGTAAGGTGTGTGAAAACAAGCAGTCAAATTAACAAATCAATAAAAAAACGACAGTGCTATTTTGAACTGATATTTTGTGTTTAAAAAAAAATACTTTCCTAATTTATGAATATATTGGCTACACAGGAGAAAAAAACGTAATTCTTTGGACTTCTAAAAATGAGATCTGCCCTAGATCAATTTAGTCTCTCAAAGGAAATCTGAGTCAAGAGACATCAGTCAAAAAGCAAAACAAATCTGGAATGATCATGAGAACTTAACATGAAGAGTGATGAAGTAATGAGAGAATACAGCAACATGCTATTCCTTTGAGGTGGGTGTTTATATGTTCTGAAAGTTAATTAACATCTAGAATTCAATGCAGGGCATTTCACAGTAATGGGTTTAACTGCATCTATTCCTGGGAAAAACAAAGTTTCCATCTTTCACTGTATCAGACCCAGAGCAATGGTAAGTAGTATCCAGGCTGATTTGAAGGCCTTTATTTTCTGACCCAGATAAATGGAAATATGCCATAGCTGTCGTGTATTAAGCAGATGGGACACCAAAGGGGTTGAGCTGTTGGCCAAAGACAAAGGAAAAAAATTTCAAAATGTAAGCCAAAGCTTTCCATAGCTGCTTGACAATACAGCTTCCAAATAAACTATCTTAATTTGATTCACATGCAGAGAGTAGAAAATTAAAACAGAGCAGTGAACAAAAATTAAGTTAATTTATTAAACAGATAAAATTATAAGGCAACATATATTGATATCAGGAATATTTGCATTTCTGTGGATACTGTAATTCCATATTTATAATAAGTTATATATTGTCTTGGGCATACAACAAATAAAATGCAAATTTTTGAGAAGCAAATGTTTTTCCAAGAAGAGTATGACCTCTAATAAATCAAGATAGAGAAGAACCCAATAATTTTTAAGTATATTAATCTAAAAGTCCTAGGACAGCAAAATTAAAATGGAGTGTTAAGGAAATATAAAAGAGAAGAAATTGAAAACAAGGTGGAAATGATCTAAAGAAAAACATAATATAAAATGTTTGGGGATGTCTTATTTATAAAAGTTGCTTATCACAAAAATTCCATTGTGGGTGCCCAGTCTACTGAAAACTGTAAGAAGGAAAATGATATCATGTTAGATTATTCACAATAATGGAACAGATTTTAAAAATACACTGAGATTCAATTTTTTCAAGCAATAATCAAATCTCTATTTTAAATGTTTAATTGTTCATTGTCAGAACTGGATTTTGTGCCTTTTTTCTTTTTATTACTCTTCCAGAAGTGAATGCATTAAAAATTTCCTTTCTTCTTTCCCCTCCCTCTGTCTTCCTTCCATTCAGTCAGAAATTATTTATGGACCAAGTGATATCCCAAGCACTGCTCTAAGTGCTAGAAATAAAGTGCTAAAAAAACATGCAAAAATTCACATCCTTCTAAAGCTAATAGTCTGGTTACACGCCTTGATTCATTCACTTGTTCCAACAATTCCAATATTTCTCTTAATTGTGTGCCTTCAAGGAACAGAGAGCTTGAAGAAACACTGTAGGAATTAGAGAAACCGAATTTAATAGCAACATTAAGATTAAAATTACGCAGGAAAATTAAAATCTCAAAGAAGTTATTTAAACGAGAACACAACATGTGGAAGAGATATGGGTCAGGTTCAGGTCAGTGCCCACCTGTGGAAATGTATCTAGGCTAAATGTATAACTTTTTATGTGTTTCTGTATGTTTGAGTGCATTACACTCCCTTTCTATAAAACGTGTCACATCAGATTATATTTTACAGTGTACATTTTTCTCTCCCATAGTACATTGTGAACTCTTTGAGAACAGAGTCTAATTAACTGTTTTTACAAATAAGCTCAAATAATTTTATTGAATTGATGACATTTAATTATAGGAAGAAAATTACCTAAAATGTTATGTCTTAATCATTACACAAGAAAAATAATACTAACTTGCTTTGATTTTCAATAAAACTGAGAAACATTAGGTACACAGCCAAGAAAGTAGTATGTTATTAAAATTTCATAAATAGTGAGCAATTCCAGCTGAATGGTTACTGAAAGAAAGACAGCTTCCACATGTTGATTACACTACTACTCTGCAACTTTCTGACATCCAGCACTAGTGGATTTGTTATATTTAGAGTTATAAAATAAAATGACAGGCTGGCCACAGTGGCTCACGCCTATAATCACAGCACTTTGGGAGGCCAAAGTGGGCAGATCACGAGGTCAAAAGATCGAAACTATCCTGGCCAACATGGAGAAACTCGTCTCTATTAAAAATACAAAAATTAGCTGGGCATGGTGGCGAGTGCCTGTAGTTCCAGTCTCCTGCCTCGGGAGGCAGGAGAATCACTTGAACCCAGGAGGCAGAGGTTGCAGTCAGCTGAGATCACGTCACTGCACTTCAGACTGGCGACAGAGTGAGACTCTGCCTCAAAAAATAATTAACTAAAATAAAATAAAATGACAATGCCCTAGTACTGAGTCCAAAAAAGGCAAAGAAAATTTTCTAAAACTGTTGACCTGTTTATAATTATTCAAATCATTAACTTTATTCTTCCTCTCCCCTCTGCCTATATTCATGCACCATCCTTAATGATACTACCATTATTTCTACCTCTCCACACCTCTTCCCTTCTCTACCCACACTTCTTTCACCCTTTCCTTGCAGCCTCATTTTCTGTCTCTGCCACTTTACTGAAACTAAATTCTGAGAGAGATCACAATGACTCTCTGGCTGTCAAATACAACAATTATGCACATCGTTCACCTCTCTATTCCTTGAAGCCTTTTCCTCCTCTGACCCTTAGTTTTCCTGTGTCTTCTACATCTGACTTTTGTCTTTAAAAAGCTAGTTCGTGTTCCTCAGTGTTCTGAAGTAAATGTAACAATCCCTCTGGCTTCAGACACCATCTATATAATGACTCTCAGACCTAAGTTTTACTATCCAGGTATCTATCAATCGCCTGGGCTGCAATTCTACATTTCCAACTATCAGCCAGATGTGGTTTTCCGGCAGGCAGCTAAAACTTAACATGCCAAAAACAGAATGTACTATCTTTCCCCCTCATACCAGCTCTCCTCCTACCTTCTCTGTCTCACTAGGGGAGAGTCAGCATTAATACAACTGTTCAAGGAAGTGGTCTCATTCATCCTTGACTCCTTCTTCTCTATCCCTACAATGCACATGTGGCTTTCTGTCTAGAATACCATTTTGCCTCACAGATGTTTCTCTCTCCTCCATTCTTAACTAAAACATTATCTCCCTGGGAAAGTCTTCCCTGATCTCTCCTAGATCTCTAATTATTATTTTTTATGTATATTAGTACAATTTAATTATTTTTGATTGATTGACTGACAGGTTATCACTTGTCACCCAAGCTGGAATGCATTTCATCAGCTCACTACAACCTCAAACTCCTAGGCTCAAGCGATCCTCCCGCCTCAGCCTCCTGAGTAGCTAGGACTAAAGGCATGTGCCACCATGCCTGGCTTATTCTTTTTTATTTTTTGTAGAGAAGATGTCTCACTCTGTTACCTAGGCTGGTCTCAAGCAATATTATTATTTTATCATTATCATCATCATCCTATATATTTTACCCCGGCAGCTTCAAAGGACTGCTTATAAACCATAATTATTACTTCATTAGTGTTTTTCTCCCTGACTAGACTGGGAGCCATCCTGCTCACTAGCATCCCTTAGAACCTAGCTCAGAGTATGACACAGAGTAAGTGCCAATAACTCATGACTGAATGAATATCTTATCGATAATAAAGTCTGATGAATCCCATTCTGAAGCATGCTACACATTTGTGCCTTCTTTTCCCCCCAACTTGCCACATGTATCCTGAATTGGACATTTATTCCTGTTGTCTAGACTCAAGAACTAATCTTGTGATTGAGCTGAACTCCCTATCTTTAGCCTAGCTCTTCTTTACCCTGTCATAAAAATAAATTTGATGATGTTACTCCATTGAGGCAGCCTCTGAGGGTTTAGAAGACTACAGGAAAGAAAAAAAAAAAGACTACCAAATACTTACAGTACAGCACCCAAGGGTCTTCTTAAAATGATCATAAATCTACACTCAATTTTCTAGAATCTGGGCTAGCTACTTTGGGTTCTTCATTATAGATACATTGGAGGGTAAGAAAGCGTTCTTTGATAGAATAGGACTGGAAGGAAGGGCTAGCTATCAATAAATTAAAACTTAAAAAGAGCCTAGTCTTTCTAATGTCCTAAGTGAAAACAAAGTTTAGAGACTAAACAGATTGAAGAATTAATTGGTTCTTCTAATTATTAATTTTTTATTAATAAAATACAAGTATATAATAAAATCAGAGGAAAGGTCCCAAATTACATACGATGGACAGGAAAAGTAAGTACCTCTGAGGCTGTAACATTCTGGAATTGTGACCTGAATGATAAGGAGCTATCATCTTGCCTTAGAACACACCAGGAAGTAGGACAAACAAGTGAAACCTCCTTTCCTAATGTGAAAAAGAGCTCAGTGTGAGAAATGGAGATAAGTTGTGGCTGCAGCATAGTGTAATATGAGATAAGGTCAGATGGTGGAGAATCTTGTAATCCGGAATCTATTGTAAATGGATAAACTGTTGGATTTTAAGCAGGAGAAGAAAGAGAGAGAGAGAGAGAAAGAAAATCTGTTTTTCTATACTCATAACACTTCTGATGCAAAATGTGTGTGTGTTTTCCCATACCAACAATCAATTATCCAGCAGATATCAACCGGGAATCCTACAATTCAATTTAATTCTGACACTGTCTACCTGGAGTTAATATTAGACCCCACGAGTTTAGGCTCAGTCTCACAAGACAGCCCCTACTTCAGATGCCAATTGGAAGTTTGGGTTGCCGGTATTCGTAGCCAACCTGACTACAACTCCCTTTTCAGGTTTGGTAATTTGCTGTAAGGGCTCACAGAACTCAGGGAAACATTTGACTTATATTTAATGGTTTATTATAAAGAATACAGATGAACACTCAGATTGAAGAGAGATATGTAGGGTAAGGTCTGGAAGTTCCTGAGTACAAGAGCTTCTGTCTCTATAGAATTGGGTAGATTCCTGGCACGTGGTTGTATTTACCAACCTGGAACCTCTCCTAATCCCATAGTTTTGAGATTTTTTATGGAGACTTCATCACATCGACATAATAAATTATTAACTCAATTTCCATCTTCACTCCTCTCCCTGGAGGATGGGGGTATAGCTGAAAGTTCCAAATGTCTAATCGTGTCCTAGTTTTTCTGGTGACCAGCCCCATGCTGAACCCATCCAGAAGTCAACGAAGAGTCACCTCATTAGCACAAAAGATGTTTCTATTACCCAGAAAATTCCAAGGATTTAGGAGCTCTGTAGAAGGTGTGCCATCATCCCATCACCCAGGAAATTACAAGGGTTTTAGGAGCTCAGTATCGGAAACTGGGGACAGAGACCAAATACATATTTTTTATTAATGTCACAGCAAGAAAGAGCATAATATGATTTATGTTATAAATTCAGATTATGCAGTGATTCAAGTTAAAGAAGTGATTCATTCAATGTTTATATATTTGATAAATATTTAATGAGTGTTCACTCTGTATCAGATAGCGCTCTGGGCAGTGTCGGTACAGAGACGAGTGAGATGGTTAAAGCCCTTGCCCTCGCAGAGCTTTCATTCTGAGGGATTCCAGGAAGGCAAAAAGAAAACAAACAGTCCAGTTACGATACTACTGCAGAGTCCACGTGAGGGATTATAATGGCTTATAATGGCTTGGACAACATGGGTTGTTGTACAGCAGGAGAAAAATGGACAAGTAAGTGTTATATTTTAGATGTAAAACAGATAGGACTTGCTAAGGCGTTTAACATGAAAGGTAAAGTAAAGAAAAATCAAGGACTCTCACATCTCTCATCTAGACAATTACTAATGCATGGATGGGTGTAGTGTTATTGATGGAAATGAGGAAAAATCGGAGAGCTACAGGTTTGGGGGAAGAAAACCAAGAGTTTTATTTTGGTTATACAGCTTAAAGTATATGGTTAGATATCCAAAGAGGAGTTAACCAGCAGGTTATTGGATCTGTAAGTCTGGAGGTCAGTGGAAAGGGAAGAACTAGAGATGTAAAGGATTGAGGCACAGAAATGGGATTTAAACCATGGGACTTAGGAAAAGAGTACAAATAAGGGCAGAGTTCAGAATCAAATCCTGATATATTCTAACTTTCAAAGGTTGACAACAAGAGGAGAAGGAAACAACGGAAACTGAGAAGTGATGACTAAGGTAGGGAAAAGACAAAGAAATGTACATCACTGTAACAAGCCATGGAGTGGGGTGAGATGCTAGGATATCCTTTCAAGAAACAACTTGCCATTTAGTTGTAAAGAGTACAGTTAACTGACAACCTTCATCTGTTAATAGCCTTAGGATCTGCTTTGCTTTTGTGTCAAGGACCAATACTCCCCTAGCCAATAACAGAGCACACTGTCGGTAGTATGGACTGGCCAAGTCTACCTAACATGGGTTTTCTCTAATAAGCAACCCTTGCTCCAGAGGTCCCCGTGGGTTTTCAGATACTTTGTTAGATCTGCATCATGGTCTTCCCTGCCCAATCCTGCTTCCACCCCTCTCATCTTCCGTAGATGTTAGATCTTGGACTGAAGGCTTAACCAATCTTGGTTTCTTCTTCTTGAATCTTTTAGGAGCAATCCCCCTCCTCTCAATCAAAAATCTTGCCAGCCTATCTCCAGCTCAGCTCTTGCAGCCTGGGAGACCACATTAGTCACAAAAGCCAAGAGGAAAGAAAGTTTCAGGGAGGAAATGGTCCAGTGTGCTGAGGGTTGCTGAGAAGTCAGGAAACGAGAGAGAACTAACAAGTGGATTTGCAAAGTGAAAGTCATTGAGAACCCTCAAGAGTGTACTTTCAGTGGAATGGTGTGAATCAGACCTTAACTGAAATGCGCTCTGAGGTGAATGACAGACTAGAAATTAGACAGAGACTTACAGACAACTAACTAACTTTGGAACTTTTGCTGTGGGACAACAACAACAAAAAAGAGACAGTAACTGAGGGAGATTTAGGGTGAACAAGGGCCTTTTGTTATTCTTACTGTTTAATGAGAGCTACTGAAGGATATTAATAAGTTGATTGAAATGAGCCAGTAAAGAAGAATGATGACTTGGAGACAGGGAGAACTGTAGGAGTAAAGCCTTTAAGGCAAGACAGGAAATCTGAACTTGCAAAGCAGAAGAAAAAAATCACAGGAGGAAAAAAAACCCCCACAGGTTAGCTTATATAACTTCCAGCTTTCAACAAGTGCTGTTAAAGAACAGAACAAGAATTTCAAAAAGTATAACAGAGAAACTTCACTTAGACTAAGGATCTTTGAGGGAGTAAAGTTTGTCAGAAGAGTGAAAATAAGAGCACTCCAGGAAGAAGAAATAGCAGGTGCTAAAGCTAAGAGATGGAAAAAAATTTGAATTATTAGAGGACCAGAAAATCAGTTGCTGTGATGAATTAAAGAGAACCAGAACTAGATTATGCAAGATCATGTGGGAAGTAATAAACATTTCAGATCTTAGCTCAAAGCCTAGAGGTTTTAAGTTGGGGAGTTATGTGACTTGATTTGTGATTTTTAGAAAATATTGCTATGTTTGCAGTGGGAGGAAAACAAGTAAAAGATCTGTTGAGAACTGATGGTGATTTGAACTTAGGCAGTTGAATGCATTTATTCACTCATTCAAATAACATGTAATAGTAAGTAAAGTACACTGATTCAATATGTATTTTTAGAGGTAGAATCTACAAAACTGGTGCAAGTGGGGTTAAAGAAAGGAAGTTGAGGCTGGGAAGGAGGTGGATGACAGGAGGTTGCTTGGTGGGTATAATGTATGTCTCTCCTCTGATGGATGCACTGAAGACCCTGACTTCACCATAATACAATATATCAGTGTAGAAAAATTGCACTTGTACTCTATGAATAGATACAAAGAAAAAGAAGGAGTTATCAAGGATAACTTCTAGGACTCTGGCTCAATCAACTAAGCAGAACTGCTTGTAATAGCAGAAGTACACCAACTTCCCAGGAGCCCCACAGACCATCTAGATCCAGCAGCCTGTTTTCTTGGTAGTATACCAAGGCCTTCCCAGTCCCACCTCAACAGTCACAACATCAAATGAATTGCACAACACAGCTTTATCCAGTGTATTTCTCCCACAATGTTTAACTACCTCATTTTATGCCTCAGGGAAGGGATTGCCTACTGAAGTTGGAATCTGGTTATGCATATTAATGCTGCTCTCTTGACCTTTACATATAATTTTACACATGTTTCAGTGACAGAACATAATTCCTCAGCCCAGCAATTTATTTATGGGCAGTTTCTGAAGCTGTTATCACTGACTTCTCCTTCTGGCCTTCATGGGAATTAGAAATCCTTACTCATTGCAGCAGGTCCTTGCTCCTGTATCTAAGACAATCATTAAACTCCATAAACCAGATCTTAATACCCCTCAGCCTTTTTTTTTTTGCTTTTCTGACTCCAGATGTCATTCTTTTTGCTCCCATAATTAGACATATCCTTTACATGAAAGCACAACAAATAATCAAGCCCCTATATTCCCTGCAATAAAATGTCAGAAAAGATGTAGAAAAAAAATTGAGTAAATTAAGCACATTGAAATTACCAAAACGAAGGGAGAAGGGATGTTACCAGTTTTGAAAGTTATAACCAAAAATACAAGGAATCTATCTATCAATCTATCTATCTACTTTTCCATTCAACATCAGTGAGTGTTGCATGCTAAATCAAACGTAACCTTTATCCCTAATATACTCCAGTGGATTTTAAGAGTAACTCTCTTCCAATGAAAACCCCTGGTGTAACTTAATTATTCAATAGGAAGTGGCTTAATGTACTTAACACAAATGAATACATGGACTTAAAATAATCCTCCAGAAGTTATTAAATTTATTCCAACATCTAGGCAACAACAGACTCTTTGACTGACTGTTACATATTGTGGCACTTTCTTGAAAAATCATTTTGGATCCAAACACTTACTAGAGAGTATAAGGCTAGTCTATTCTTGGCCAATTGTAGATTATTAACTATCTACCTCCTTCTCCTATGTTAGGTAACAATGCATATTTTGGAATGGGATTCCAATTTGTATTTGAATGTTGTTAGAGAAAAGAGTATATGATAAAGTTCATCCAATAGACAGCACTGTTTAGAAATTTTGGTTTTGAAGTGACTTTTAATATGCAATTTGAAACGCTGCTTTTTGCCTAGGGCCATATTCAAAATCAAGCCTTCAAATCCACAAACATTTTCAACCACTACCTACTTGTCAGCCACAGTGAAGAACAGTAAGAATAAAAAGATGAGCAACACAAGATGCCAGTCCTAAAAAAAAAAAGTCATACAAACTTGGTGAACTCAGGAATTCAATATCTTGTCAGGGCACATAGATGTATATAAAATCATCTATGAGAACCTTATATGTGCTACTACAGCTATTAAACTACGGCAAGATAATAATTTTGCTGAGAAAGGCTTCACAGAAGAGGAACTATTTGAGAAACATCTAGAAGGAAGACCGGGAGTTCAGTAAGTACAAAAATGGGTGAAGAACATTCTAAGTGGGAGGAACAACCTGTGCTTAGAAACAAAGGATATGAACATGTTACTAAAACCAAAGGACATTTCTTCAGACATCACTTTACTTGGCCTCATAGCAGCCTTTGATCTTGATCATTCTCATATCCTTGACACATTCTCTTAGTTCTGTGCCAGTACTCCCTTAGTTTTCCTCCTATTTCTCGGTTAATGTTAGTACTCTGTGGACTCCTCTTTGTCTCTTAAATTTCGTCATTTCCTCAGGATTCAGTCTTGGGTCCTTTTGTCAAAAGTGAAAAGCTCTCTGCTTGGTTGATATCATCCTTTCCCATTATTTCAATTACCAAATACTCATGACTCTCAAAGCTGTATCTCCAGAACAGATATTTCCTGCGTTTCAGAGGCAAAAAACTAGCTATCTGCTGGCACTTCTTAAAAGTTTCTCGTGTACTTCAAACTTGACACTTTGAAAACTGAATTGTCTTCCTCCCAAAGCCCCGTCCTGCTGTGATACCCCTCTACCTCAGTGAATCATCCAGCCAGCTTTCCAAGCCAAAAACCTGAACATCATCCTTGATTCCTCTACCTCCGTTACACTCACCATTGAGTCAGACCCTATGCCCTGTCAATTTTGCCTTTCAGTAGAATGTCATCTACTTCTCTTTATACCAACTGCTAGTGCCCTAATTTATGGTCCCATCACCTCTAGTATAGATTACTACAATATCCTCCTAATTGGCCTCCCTGCCTCTAGTCTTGCTTTTCAGTCTGCCCTCCACAATAATATGTCTTATAGCATCTTGCATAACCTGGTTTCTAATCATACTCTAAACTCATCTCCTGCTATTAGTCCCTACTTCTTCTATATTTTCAGCCATAATTACATAGTTATCTTGCCTTTAGGTCTTCCTACATAAATTTGTCACTCATAAAATGCTATTTCTATCCTTTTTCTACAATTGCCACTCTACCCTTTAGGCCTAAAATTATACATAACTTATTCAGGGAACACGGATCCTTCAATTGCTTCCTCTTATGTGTTCCTATCATTAGAATTTCTATTCCACTGTATTTTACCTTGCTGTTAACTAGTCAGTATCTTCCTAGACTGTAAGCTCACAAAAGCCCTAGACAAGGTGCCTATGCATACTCTGAATGCCTAAAAGCAATCTGTGTTATGATGAAACAAATGAGAAAATAAGTCTTAACACACTTCATCAAAACATTGAGCAACAAGAATGAAAAATGAGAACAAGATGACAAGGGGCATCTTGTGGTTTCCCCTTCTAATACAATCAATCAAACAAATGATATATGAAATGCTAGTATCAAAGGACATGAAAACAACAACATAAACAATTATTTGCAAGAAGGCAACTTAATTCAACAAACACTTGAGAGCAGCGAACAACCATAGAAATTATTTTTGCCTTTAATTCACTAATTTTGCAAAAATATCATTCAGGACAATTTTTTGAGAAAGCAGCAAGTGACTTCCCACCCTCTCCAAGGAAACACATTCTAAGATCAATCATTATGTAGAAGTTAGACATTGCTGCATAATAAACTACCCCAAACCTAGTAGCTTAAAACAATAAACATTTATGGCTCTTAACTCTACAAGTCAGCTGGAAATTTCATTTTGGCTACGCTTTCTCATAATTCTGCAATAACCTTACAGGTTAATATGATTCTCATAATTATGCTTTCTCGTAATTCTGCAATAGCTTGACAGACCGGCTAAGACTGGCTTATCCAGAATGGCCTCCCTCATGTATATATTGTGGCTGGCTAGCTCTTGGATGGGGTGACAGGTAAGAACACATCTAGCAGACTAGCTCAACCTAATTATCATGCAGGTTAGGCAGGGTGTTCCATGAACAGAGATGCACACAGCTTTTGGGGCTTAGCTTCATACTTGACACACCATCACTTCTGCCACTTCTATCAGCCAAAGCAAGTTATAATGCCAGTAAGGAAACAGATTCTACCTCTACAGAGTTATATTGCAAGGGGCACAGATACAGGGAGGGAGTAATCAAACTCATTTTTACAATCAATATCCCACTCACTGCTTAGTACCTACCTGACCCTACACATGCATCTGTCTTGAGCAGTACAATTCAGTATAAGATATTCATAATTATGATTCTCATACAGCAGAAAATTCAGTAACACTCAGTATATCATAGGGAGAGAAGATTATTGTAAAAAGCATGCCATGATCAGAACAAAGGTTAAAAGATTTGCACTCAATAAATAACTTTATTGTGGTGCCATGCCCCACTGATTTCAGAGAAGGGTGATTGTAATATAATGCATTCTGTTTATTCACTGAGAGTGCTCTCAACAAGACCTGAGAAAGTTAATAGGACAGTCTATTGAATTACTGGTAACAGGATTCAATTAAACAAGGGCTAAACCAAAGTTAGACCTTTTAAATATATTTTAAAACTTGCATTTATAAAATTTAAGAAAAGGACCAGGTAATAGACCTTCTCAACACCTGCCACTTCCCAAACAGCACACCTGCTAAACGTTTCCCACACACCTGCTACACAGATAAAATTCTCTTCAAAAATTCATAGAATCACTCACTATACCCCTGTACCACTGAGTGGGTGGGTGAGTAGAGCTAAATGAGGAGCTCCTACGGCAAATACACATAAACCTGGCAACCTACTGAAAAGAAAATTAGATGAAAACTTTTATATGTGCAAGCTGATATCACTGAGGTATTTTTCAGCAACCACAAAAACTGTGCTGGCCTTGACCAGGTAAATAGAAACCAGACCAAATAACAGATAAGCTTAAAAGCATGCAGATCTTCAAATCCAAGTGATATTACTGGGTGCACTTGATCCTTAGACTATGTGGCCTAGTTTTGCTGGATGACCCTCTAATTTCTGAAAAGTGCTACAGGATCCTCCTGACAACGACCTCTCCTAACTCCAACATGGGAACTCTTTGCATTTCCGATGTGGATTTTAGAGACAAAGATAGAACACTGCGATCTGCCAAGGCTGAAAAGGGTATCACTTTCAAAGGTTAAAAAAATCTCCCCCCTCCCCTTTTTTATGATGACTACCCAATTATACAAGCCAGGCACGATAACCGGGAGCAGTAAAAGAAGTCTTCTGTAGCCATGCTCAAAACTCATGTCCAAACTCAGTGAAAAAGCCCATGAGACATAGCAATGCAATGCGTCTTTTGGGGGCTGCACATCGAGTAATTAACCTAGCATGGGAAAAAAAAAGTTAACATAAAAACAAAAATCTAAAAACCTGATGATCTGTTAACACTTCTTATCAGAAGCTATTTTGTTATTTTTAAATAGTTTAGTTTTTCATTTCTTTTAATTTTACATAAGAACATCAAGTTATACAAGAGATTTATTCTTAAAATTCTATAGGCAGAACAAAATTTTGTAAAGTGAAATCCATTCTTCCTCTGGGAGCTATTATAAAATCCAGCATGTGTATCTATATATAAGCATGCTCCTGAGACCATGGATTTAGGTTATATTTTTGTGTACCACAATAAAAGTTGTAGTGTGATGACTAGGTGTGTGATGATACTTATTTTCCACATGCCCAGCTGATCCAAGACTCCAGGTATCTTTTATCAATATCCAGCAATAAAACCGTTTCAGCCCTAATTTATTTACAAATCAAAATTAATGTCTTGATTTTTATGTCTAGGGAGAAAATTGAGAAAACAGCTTATTTCAGGAATAGTCACAGTAACAACTACTTTACTATTATTAATTTTGGAGACCCCAGGTTCTAACATCACTTCCCAAAATGAGTCAGAGAAGCCTTACAGTGATGTTCCTTGGACATGCTTTCTCCCAGAAGTCTAATAACAATCTTAGGATGATTCTGACAGTTCTCTCCTGAACTAAATCCCTGGTGAACTACACAGCAGATCTCCACACTAACAGAATCTTTGGTCAAAGTGCAAATTTCAAAAAACATTCCCTTTACCATTTACTCTCAACCCTTGGATTAAACCAGGCAAAACTAGGCCTTATATATTAAACTTGTATAATTAAGTACATCTTTCTAATTGATAATTCAGTAGTCATTCAAACAATCAAGTGTCACAGCTATCAAGGTTCTTGAAAGTTTGCTCCAGGAAATAAATAAGCATGATCTATAAAAAATGTCAATTGTTTGTGTGCAAAAATGGGGTATTTCTAAGACTGAGAAAAATTGCAGGAAAGTTTATTTTGAAAGTATTTTAAACATTATTTTTATTATAATTACTATATAAATAGTTGTTTGTACCATGAATGAAAAGTATTCTAAGCAAAGAAAAATACAATTAAGTTCATTGTATTTGTCCTGATTTGGGGGTTAAAGAAAAAAAAAAAAACATTTATCTCAAATTTTCAAAACAAAAACAAAACAGAGGTAGATTCAACAAGCTCTTACTAAATAACACTATGTAATTAATGATATACTATTATGCCTAATTATACAGTGATGATAAGTTATTACCACAGGAGGAAAACAAAACTTTAGTAACATACTACTAACAAGTATTTAATGCATATAGCTTTTAATTACATAATTTCACTAACATGAAGGATCAGTGGTACTAAACTATTATTTATTTCACTTTCAATGCATCATTTTAAAATTCAGAGTAAATTAGTGGTTGCTACAGACTAGGGTAAAGGGAAAATGGTGAGTGGCTGCTAAGGAATATAGGGTTTCGTTTTGGAGAGACGAAATATTCTAAAAACTAGATGACGGTAGTACAACTCTGGGAGTAAACTAAAAACTACTGAATTGTATACTTGAAATGGTGAATTTTATGGTATGTGAATTGCATCTCAACAAAATTGTTGTAAAACGCAAGTAATGATAACATTTTTATTACCTGAATTCCTGAAAAGAAAATAAGTACTGATTCCATATCTAATATGCTGAACATATTCAAATCTTCTATTTATAAACTGCTTTCTCTATTATCCCCTGAAGGGTTACTCTAATGATCTAAATATCCCAGGTTTCTAACCACTTTTCAAAATATAGAAATGACACTAAACAACTGAAGATTTTGACATCTTGATGAACCCATTTTTAAAAAAATGTTTAAATTCCAGTGGGCTACATAATATAAAGACACCTGTTATCCTGGGA
Organism: Ateles fusciceps; assembly: GCA_036589455.1. Lineage (NCBI taxonomy): Eukaryota > Metazoa > Chordata > Mammalia > Primates > Atelidae > Ateles > Ateles fusciceps. The sequence goes on from JAZHEH010000572.1 coordinate 5,809,270, forward strand.
ATTAGCAGTTGTAAATACAGACAACATAAGTAATTTCACACATCAAGTTGATGTGTAATAAAATAAATATACTCAAGTTTCTTCTTTCATCAAGATAACAGACTCTAACGATAAATGACTACAGCTCATCTTGCTAAGATCAAAAGGGAATGACTTTTGCAGCAAAATATGTCTGCAAGCTAAACTATTTCACCAGCTCAGTTACTGATGACACAAAAGCAGTCTTACATTAAGCAGCGAAAAAGAAGAAAGAAAAGATATCAAAAGGTATTCTTAAAAGACCTTGAAAGCAGTTTGTCAAGATTGTCAACTGCTTCGTAACATTTATTTAGACTTTAGAATTTTATGCATCCAGAGGAGTATCTCTGAATTGTGCTGACAACACAATAAATTTTTCATTAACTGTAAGTGCTCTGCAGATATTTCAATCCCACAAAAACTATATTAATAATTCCTTCTTATTCCCACCTTATAATATCAAAGTCAATTTACCACTATTGAAATACCCAGAAAGAACAAGATCTGTAAGATCTTGATCTTTGTTGTTATACAAAATGTCATGTAAAGTGGTTCAGTTTATTATAATGTTATTTCTAAAAGGCTATGTAATAATTTATTTTGTATCTAAATCTTAACTACATAAGTAACTACAGATGTTTATGCATAAAAACATGAGCTATACCTAAATTGCCTTTGAAATAAAACAACTAGAAAAGTATCAATTAACATCAATATAAAAACTTTTTTAAGCAGTAATCCAGAAGTACTCAAATGCAAAAAGGTTTTTTAAAAAAGGGCTGTAAGTGAAAACTGCAACTAAAGTATAAATGGATAACTTCATTCTTTTTTTATATCATAAATTTTATCAGATCCTATACAAATGTGATGCCAATGGGAGTCTCACAATTTCATCTTAGGAAAGGAAGCAAAATTGTTTTTCTATCTGTAGTCTAAAAAGCTGAGTTTCCTGTAAAAAGATCTAACTTGTCCACATTTGATAGATAAGAGAATTAAGCCTCAAAGTCATTAATTAACTTGCAGGTTTCAAATCTAAGTTTTCTGATTTTTCTAGAATGTCATTTTTTTTTTCTTTTGAGACACAGTCTCACTCTGTCAGCCAGGCTGGAGTGCAGTGTTGCCATCTTGGTTCACTGCAACCTCTGCCTCCCAGTTCAAGATATTTCGTGCCTTAGCCTCCCAAGTAGCTAGAATACAGGCATGTGCCACCACGTCCAGCTAATTTTTATAGTTTTAATAGATACAGGGTTTTGCCAGTTGACTAGGCTGGTCTCAAGTGATCCACCTGCCTTGGCTTCCCAAAGTGCTGGGATAACAGGCATGAGCCACCACGCCCAGCCTAGCATGTCATTTTAAAAAACAAAGAAAATTTTTCCCTTAACGACATAAAATTTTAACATGCATTTGGTGTCACCTCCTCGTATGTAGACCCCAGGACCACGAGACAGCACCACAGTATCTACCTGGAATGCCGCAAATGCCTCTTTTTTCCTTGCCACTATTTCCTTCAGCCTTGATTCTCTAAATCCTTCAGCCAATAATTCTCTTTTCTACAGCAATACATGAAATAATTTATATATATATAAATAGCAAAAGCGCTTACAATTTCAGATGCTATCTTAAATCAATGGAGAACCTTTCTAATTTACTACTAAAAAAGCAGTAAGTCACAATACAAACTATAATAAAAGGGATGCTACCCACCAGAGGATTAAGCTTTGCCAATATAATGAGACCTATTTTATAAAAATAACTCTCATAACGACATGGCCTGTTGCCGAGACCCTCCTACAGCAGATCCTGTCCTTGTTGGGGATAAAACAAGCTTTAGCACCATGCCAACAAAACAGCTGCCAAAAATGAATTCTTCCTGATTCTAGAGAACTATCACTCCTTTTCCCCACCAAGGTGGCTAACCTTATTTGTTGTTAGCACGTGTTTTGGCTATATAGCTTATTTAAAGATTTTATGCAATTTAAATTAAACAGCTGTTTTAGCATAGTGTATGCCATCTCTGTGATATCAGTGAGAAAGACTTCTAAAAGAATTTTAAAATATGGATTTATATATTGATCAAAATAATGTTATCCCTCAGTGTTCTATGTTACTTAGAACAATTCTTCTAGGACTTCGAGAGAGAGGAAAGAGGATACCAAGAAGTATAAATTGTCCCTGTCTTCGTGGCACTTAAAAGTATTATTTAAAGAGATTATTTTTTCCTGTAATACCAGTGAAATGAGACACAGCAAGTCTGTAATAGCCAATCATAGCCATCTTCTTAGTAAATTTCCCTGACAGTATGCATAACAGACTACTTGTTTCATGGAATTAAGACAAGAAAGCAGTTGATCCGGTAATAATGACATACACATGAGACTACCAGTCACAGGTGTACTACATGGCCAGCTCAGTTAAGTTTGACTTATAAGTTTTTCTTCAGAATTGGCTTCTTGGTGGTGTGCGCCTATAGTCCTAGCTTCTCAAGAGGCTGAGGAAGGAGGACAGCTTGAGCCCAGGAGTTCCAAGCTGCAGTGGACTATTATCGCACTAGTACAATCTGTCTGGGTAACAGAACAAGACTCTGTCTCTTTAAAAAAAAAAAAAAAAAAAAAAAGAAACCAAAACCTAAAATGCAATAAAAAATATATTTAAAAAAAAAAAAATCTACTTCTGCAAGCCCTGTTCATGTAATAAAATAAATGATGAATAATTAGTAGGACGTCCAGGGAAGGCCCAGTGAAGGCCTTGTAATTCCAATTATCACAAAGCTTCTAGTTTTTTTTTCTTTTGAGACAGTCTTGTTCTGTCGGCCAGGCTGAAGTGCAGTGGCGCCATCTCGGCACACCGCAACCTCCGCCAACCAGGTTGAAGCTGATTCTCCTGCCTCAGCCTCCCAAGTAGTTGGGCTGAGATTACAGGCGCATGCCACCACACCCAGCTGATTTTTGTATTTTTAGTAGACAAAGGGTTTCACCATGTTGGCCAGGCTGGTCTTGAAATCCTGACCTCAGGTGATCCACCCACCTCGGCCTCCAAAAGTGCTGGGATTACAGGCATGAGCCACTGTGCCCAGCCAGCTTCTATGTTCTAACAAAGAGGCCTAGTCTCTTTTTTATAAAGAACTATTGAAGCATATCAGATAGATTCATTTATAATTTGGAATATACAGTTGCCTAACTTTAAGAAATTATGGTAGGAATCAGCAATAACTAAGAAATAATTATTCATGTTTGGTCAGCAAAGGGTATATAAGTTAAAGATTTGAAACAGCAGAAAAATAAGAAGGAAAAGTGTCAAGCTACTATAGGCATATAACAGATGACACTTGGCTTACCAGGCCAACTCTAATATTTGACTTTAAACTGAGAGTTCTGGAGAGGACTGGCTTGTAGTTCATAAAATACACCCTAACAGAAGGAGCTGAACTAGATAAAGAGAAAATATATGGTCCAACAGGTCAGAGAAATAACTTTAAATAAAGTAAAAAAAGGAAACAATTAGTTGAAAGTATAAAATCTATAATGATTTTGAAAAAATATCTAGCCCTAGATCTATTCCCCCAAAACAGTACAATATTAGCAATTTATAATACTTACATTAATAAATGTAATGTCTATCTCTCTCTCTTGAATTACAGAAACTCATAATTCAAGCTAAATGGAAATAATCATTTGCTCTTCTTGGTTTTAAGTTCTCTATCACTGGTATTGCTTAAGTTGGCTAATTAAAATATCAAAATTTTATTCTACTATCAAGAAGAAATTATTTTAAAAACATTAAAAATCTAAAAGTTATGAGCATAATCAATAAATACTATAAAAGTTCTTGAATCAAAACAAGAAACTAAAACAGGTGACATTTTTAAATATAAGAAAAACAATGGATTTATGCTGTTAAGGGATAGTGAGAGTCAATTCATAATATCCTAAGGCCTTTCAAAAGCTTTATACTCCTACTAACACATTTCTGTCAATCAACACCCAATAAATCAATATTTCTATAAAACTTCACAGGAATATGCTCTGGATTAATATTTGGTGTTAAGTGAGATGAAGGAGGAGGAGAATGGGTAAAGGAAGAAGCGCAAGAGAGGAAAAGTTGGGGGAAGAAGACAGAAAGGAGGTGAGAGAGAGAGAGGGTGGAAGAGTAGAGAAGGGGTAAGAATAAATTCAATGTGATAAATTATGCCAGGCCAAATTATAAGAAAAGTTCAATACATCTTGCTTAGTGATGAGAATAGTGTAGGATAAGAATACACAGAACTGGCCAGGTGCAGTGGCTCATGCCTGTAATCCCAGGACTTTGGGAGCCAGAGGCAGGCGGATCCCGAGGTCAGGAGTTCGAGACCAGTCTGGCCAACACAGTGAAACCCCATCTCTAATAAAAATACAAAAACTAGTTGGGTGTGGTGGCAGGCACCTGTAATCCCAGCTACTCAGGAGGCTGAGCCATGTGAATTGCTTGAACCTGGGAGGTGGAGGTAGCAGTGAGCCGAGATCGCACCAGGACACTCTCCAGCCTAGACAACAGAGCTAGACTCTGTCTCAAAAAAAAAAAAAAGAAAGAATACACAGAATTATGAGAGTAAGTATTGGGGGGAAGATAAATTAATAATCCAGCTAGGGAAAGAAGTGAGGATAGGAATAAGCAAGAAAGGGGAACAAAACTAGGCTTACTAGCTTAAGAATGAGATCGCTGTGGAGCCACCTGCTTTCTCTATAAAGGAATTAAAATGTATCTATATAAATAATATAGATGGCTAATAGATAACGCAGAACAGAGAAATAAACTTTTGTCAAAAAGTGTGTATTTATGAATCAAAGAAAAAAACTGTTTTAAAGAATCAACGTGCACTGGGTGCAATGGCTCATGCCTCTAATACCAGCACTTTGGGAGGCTGAGGAAGGGTGGATTGCTTGATCCCAGGAGTTTGAGCCCAGCCTGAGCAACATGGCAAAACCCCATCTCTTAAAAAAAAAAAAAAAGTTTAATTAACCAGGAGTAGTGGTGTGCACCTATGTCCTAGCTACTTGAGAGCCCCAACTGGGAGAATCACTTGAGCTTGGGAGGTCGAGGCTGCAGTAAACCCTGATTCTGCCACTGCACTCCAGCCTGGGCAACCAGTGCAAAATCCTGCCTAAAAAAAAAAAAAAAAATCCGAGTTCGATACACTGAGTTTAAAACAAAACATTCAGGATGAACTACATGCAATTTAGGATCTTCAAAATATAAATATCAAACTATGTCAGAAAATCTAGACAGATTACATCATATAAGTATTCCTAAATAAATGGCTGATATCTCTTTTGAAAGTACATTCAGAAGGGCTTTCACTGCATCTAAAAACAAATGAAATTCTTAAAGAATTTTAACTACTACTGAAACCTGAATAGCCAAGGCAGTTGGCATATTTAGAGTGATAAAGTGGTCATGCTAGTTCTTACAGGAAATGTAACACTCTTTAATAAACTAATTAGTTTCATAATAAATAAACTAATATATTTCATAATATACCTCAAAATAAATCTGAACGGGGGAAACTAAATTAGATGCTCATACAATACAGAATATAAACAAATCATTCTTTTTTTTTTTAGTAAAAGGCGAAAGATTTATTCGTTATGAAGAGAAACCAGAGCATAACAAATCATTCTTTATTACACGGTCAACTCTGACAAGGTAGATTACCTGATGTACGGATTAGCCACAAAATATATGTTGATTTAATAAGATATTTAGAATTACCATGAACCAGAGTTAAATGTCCTTATTAGAAGATACCTAACACTTGAAACTAGTTACCAAAAACTCAGCACTGACTCTGCTACAATGTTGAAACTCCTCTTACCACTAAGACTGTAGTACCTCCCATTCCTTGCCAATAGTGTGTCCCAAAATAAAGTAATTACTTGAGATTCCCACACAAAAAGCAACTGAGGAAGAGGAGAAAAAAAGGAAGGCTCTTGCAATTGCTGATCTTGTGAGAGAGTCATATGAGTTAATACAAAGTGCTTATAAGAATCCACCTGGCACAGAGTAAGTGCTTGATAACACTGGCAACTACCCTCATACAAAAACAGTGTCTCAAGTCATGGTCTCCACAAAGTCTCTAGGAAAAATAAAGAGCGCATATTTGGCAAACTCATGGTTGATCTATTCAGGGTTCCTGTCTTGCCAATGCTTTTCAGAACCCATCAGCATTAATTACAATAGCTACTTGGCTTGTCATTAACATCAGTGATTTTTGCTAACCTTTTTTTGTTTAAATGAATTTCACAGATTTCAAGCACTAATTTTGCTGTTTTGAAACAACAGCTACCCATGCTGGCTGGCCATATTATTTCATTCAATGTTCAAGTACCACCAGATAGAGTTAATTCAATTTACCTGATCTTTTATTTTAGAAGTTACAGAGGTCTAAAATCAAAATCTCAATGATTTCATCTCTAACATCCAATTGCATTTCAAAAAGAAAAAAATATATTAAGCCCAATAAAACCCCTCCAAACTCCTTCTTCCTTAATGCTAATTTGGATAAAACACAATTGGCAGTTGGCTCCCACCCTCCACAATAGGCTCAACCTAGTCATTTAATCAATTTTATTACATAGCCCTATGATTAATGTCATTTCATATTTTATACAACTGAATATTTGGGGCTCCTTTTATACTGTTATGGAAGGGTTTTACTGTATCCCTAATTGACACATGACATTCTTATGTTTAAATTCCACATTATTCCTGCTCTCCAAGACTGACCAGCCCATCCTTCCCTATTTACCTCTAATTGCTACTACAATTGCTCACAGTTCCAAGGCATCTGCCTGGTTAAAAGCAATGTTAACAGCTGCCCAAATTATAAGATGAATTAAAAAATCATTAAAAAGAGATAATACTGTACTGAAAAATGTGGAGATGAATAAAGCATTTGGTATTGCAAACATCATTGGTAAGTTTGCTTAAGATCAACGACCTCTAAAAGAAAATATGACTTGTGAGCGAAGGTAACACATGTTTATTATAGAATTTAAATATTTCAATTATCAGAGCTAGAACAGAAACAAAATAATTTTAAAACTTTTTTCAAAATCAGTAAATTAGCTTTTTCAAACAGCATTTCACATCCAAAACAGGTGAGTTAAGGTACCTGCTAGTCTACTCAATCCCCCCGATATTAGAAGATAAAAATTAGATGATAGTAGCTATCATGGAATTGGTCAAATCATACAATTCAGTCAAACAAGAATTAGTACACAAAAATAAATTCTTTGGAAAGTGAGACTATTCTTCTCAAATACTTTTCCGCATCTAAATATGAACAATGATCATATGCTTTTTGTAATAAAACAAAACAAACAAAGAGGAAGAAAATCTAAAATACAGAACAAGTTGCACATGTAAGATACTTAACAATATTATTTATAATAGAGAAAAGAGAGTAACAATGGCTTGGTTAATGATGGACTTAAAACTGAACATTGGCTGGGCGCAATAGCTCACACCTGTAATCCCAGCATTTTGGGAGGCTGAGGCTGGTGGGTCACCTGAGGTCAGGAGTTCAAGACCAGCCTAGCCAACATAGTGAAATGCCATCTCTACTAAAAACATAAAAATTAGCCAGGTGAGGTGGAATATGCCTGTAGTCCCAGCTATTTGGGAGGCTGAGACAGGAGAACTGCTTGAACCCAAGAGGTAGAGGTGACAGTGAGCCGAGATCACATCACTGCACTCCATCTGGAAGAGAGAGACTCCATCTCAAAAACAAAACAAAACAAAACAAAAAAACTGAACATTATACCACAAGTAAGAACTCTATCACAGTAGAGAAAGGGGTTTCTGGCATAAGGTTAAGAGGGGGGGAAAGGTGAAATATTATGTAAACTATACTTACAGCATGCTCAATTACATGTAAAAACAATCTAAGACATTTCCTCCTCTCAAAACATTACTAGTCTAAACTATCAGAACTTGGGAATCACAGGTGACATCTTGTCTCACTAAATTGCCCAAGATTTCTGCAATGTTGTTATACTGCTTTTAGATATAAGGAAATACAAAGGGCACCAGAAAAAAAAATCATAGACTTATAACCTCATAACCTTAAGAAATTCATTCATCAATCTAAGCATTTGAGAACTTCATCTCTTTTAATGTTTATATTATGAGAATGTTGTGTTGGAAGTGGGGATAAGATGTAATTCATCTAATATTTATAAATCATAAATAAACATAATTAATAATAAATGTTTTAAGAGTCTATGAAAAAAGACTGCCTTGCATCACTACATTATACTAATTATGCTGTGAACTGGTTGGGCTTTTCTTGTCAATTTTTTCTGTGAATTTTCCAATGCATTTATTGCCTACAATTCTAGCAGCTACCATTAGGTGGTGCCTTATCATGGGAGCTAAGGCCTAAATAAGGGAAGAGGTAAGGTACACAACACAATTTTATAAACAATAGAACATGTTATCAATAAACATAATAAAATGTAGCTAACTACATTTTAAGAGATTCACTTTAAGAGATGGCTGGCTACATAAGAAATATAACGTAAAGAAATGTAAATAATTCCCTAATACATATTTAAACCATATGTTTAACCTTTATTTTTTTCCAGTAAGTTCCTATAAAATCTATAACTAAGACACAGAGGCTTGTACCTGCAGTCCCAATACTCGAGAGGCTGAGGCAGGAGGGTTATTTGAGCCCAGGAGCTTGAGGCTGTAGTGCACTATGATTACACCTGTGAATAGTCCCGGCATTCTAGCCTGGGCAATATAGCAATACCCTGTCTATTTAAAAAAAAAAAAAATATATATATATATATATATTTTTTTTAAATAGAGTATATATGACTGTGACCGATAGCCTAAAACGTAACAGCCTACAGTTTATTCTGTTCACTGCTTCTGCTTATTTCTGACTTGCTTTGACCAATTTAAGGCTTCTGGGATTCAGAGCTGGATATGAAATCTTACTGGGGCCTGGAATTATTTTCCTTTAGCTACTTTCCTGGAAGACATCCATTCATCTTTCAACCCCAATCTAAAATATTATTTCCATTGTGAAGCCTTCCCTGATCATCCAAGCAACATCTTCCTCCAAATCTCTCACAGAACTTGAGCCAGGCAGACCTAGGTATAATGCTTATTTAGCCCTCTGTAAGACAGTAGGCCAGGACATACACATATATTTTATGAGCCAGCAATGTTAGCCTATGACCAAGATTACATCAGCCTGCAAAGCCAGCCAGTTCTCTATAGGCCAAGACCTGATAGAGATAGTCTCACAATTTCCACAACAGCTCTTAACAAGTACATGACTTAGTAGCTGTCTTTGGTAATGCTGGCTAAGTATGAACAACCTGAGTGTATTAAAAAAAAAAGGAGTATTGCACTGAACCAATGGCAAAGTTTGCAACAAATTAATTAACCAAATGGATCGACTGTCTCCGTGGAAGGCTATTGCTGAAGCAATATGTCCATAAACCCTCTATGACAGATGTTTGTAAACCTTTCAATAACACTAACAATAATATTAACAACTAACTGTTATGGAGTGCTACTATGTGATGACACTATTCTTAGCACTTTCAGTACATAAACTCAATTAATGGTTGCACAATCCCATTTTATAGAAGACAAAATAGAGGTATGGAGACATTAAATAGCTTGCCAAAAGTCACACACCAGGTAAATGGCAGAGCCTGGATTCAACCCTAGATATTCTGGCTCCAGAGGCTATCCTCAGAACTACTACATTATACTCCCTTGCAGCTAAAAGAAATATAGAATGTTTTCAAAATCTGGAGAAAAGACACAATGATGAACTTGTGTCTGCATGCTACACTCAATAAAAATAGTGATTTGCACATAGTAGATACATTTTACACAGACAGCACATGCACAAGCACACACGCATGTACACGCACACACACACCTGAAACAAAAATTTCAGGAAATAGTACGGCTTGCAACACACACTGACAAGTTCTACTCTATTTGATCTTGTAGAAAATGTTGATCATGATGCCAAAAATATTTTAACATTCAGTTTGAAAAACACTGCACTACCACAGGATCAGCTTTAGAATGCAACCATCCATTCTGAAGGAAGATGCAGTGAACAGGATACAGATGGTTGTGTGCTTAAGATAACAAAGGCTAGAGAAGGAATGCGGTATAATGGAGCCAGACATGAGTTCCAATTCCTAACTCCACCCCTAAATAAATGTCACTTCCTTATTTGAACCAATGCCATGAAGATTAAGTTAGAGTATATAAAGCTCCCAGCCCACAACACCCTTAAAGAAAGGGCTTTCTTCCACCACACCAACTACCAGGGTTACTCTGTTGGCTTCAAGTTGTTTTTATGAAAAGCACGGGCTGGGGTTATTTTGAAGTAAGAAAAGATCCAGAAATTGACAATAGAACTTACTGAAGACTCAAGCACCCTCTTATCTGGAGAGAACTTTCTCAGGTGAGTCTAAGCTAACTCGCAGGCTGAAAAGTACCTACAGGAAAACTTTGCTCTTGCACTATGGGATGTCTGTCTCTTGGCAATTAGGGCTTCTTGTTACCCTGAAGAAACAATCCAGAAGAGCCACTTCCATCCCTTTGCTATAATTTAGCATTATATGTGTCCAATGATCACAGGAGACTAGGAAGCTCCCTGGAGAGTGAAGACCTTGGTGTTTTTATCTCTGTGCATTCAGCTCAAGGCTGGTGCCAAATGTAGCAAATGACCCAAAATAGTAGATATTTAAAAAATGTTTGTGGAGTTTAACTGAAGAAAAATTTTCAGCTCTGGCAAGAGGGAGAAAAGGCACTCCAAATGGAAACCTGTATCCATCATCTGTTTCAATTCTGTAGGGCCCGTTCTTTGCCTCTTCTTCCTGCACTCCCACAGGAGGTAAACATTCTTGGGTAACCACTTTTACCCTACCCACTGCTTTCACTCCTCCTTCCTAATCAAAGTCCTTGCTAATGAAAATTTAGCACTGGCTTGTTTCTTTGTAGTTTAAAAATTCTTCTTCATATAGATAACTGGTATTTCTTTAAAGGTTGGGATTAAATTAATGTAGCCTAAGTCTTATTTTACAGCAGAGACACTGGTTCAGAAAGGACAAATACATTGCCTAAGCTCAAACAAGCAGTAGATGATAGATGTTGAATTGATTTATGGTTCAAACTTAGCACGATAATAACAGCAAACTTGGCCTTTGTATTTAAAATGTATCTGGTTGAAGGAAACAAAAAGCAGAATAAATGGAAGTAAACATATTAAGGATCTACTATGTGCCAAGTACTGTGCCCTCTGTATATCATCACATTTAAAGCTTGCAATAAAACTACAAAGTTGTACAACTACTTATCTTACAAATTATCTGGCTGACATAAAAAAAACTATGGAGCTCAGCCAGGCACGGTGGCTCACGACTGTAATCCCAGCACTTTGGGAGGCCGAGAGAGGCGGATCACCTGAGGTCAGGAGTTTGAGACCAGCCTGGCCATCTCTACTAAAAATACAAAAATTAGCCAGGTATAATGGTGCAGGCCTGTAATCCCAGCTACTCAGGAGGCTGAGGCTCGAGAATTGCTTGAACCCAGGAGGCAGAGGTTGCAGTGGGCCGGGATCACACCATTGCACTTCAGCCTGGGTGACAGAGATTCCGTCTCAAAAAAAAAAAAAAAAAAAAAAAAAAAAAAATATATATATATATATGGAGCTCTGAGACGTACATAACAATTTATCTCCCTATGCATATATGTTAACCTCACTAGACTGCACTAATTGGAGAAGTCTAATATGAATGCTGAGTTACATATTTTAAAGAGATATAGTGAATACAGAATCTTTAATTGCATGTCACTGGTAGAATCAAACTAATTGTTATGACAAATCCTTAAAAGACTGGTAATAGATAGTAATATAACAAAATGTATCAATGGTCATTAAAGTGTTCACAATAAGCCAATGAGCTTTTATGTGTGTCACATCTACAGATGACTAGCCTAACACATATTGAAATACTTTTTTCTTTTTTTTGAGATAAGAGTTTCCCTCTTGTTGACCAGGCTGGAGAGCAGTGGTGCAATCTTGGCTCACTGCAATCTCCGCCTTCCAGTTTCAAGCAATTCTCCTGCCTCAACCTCCCAAGTAGCTGGGATTACAGGTGCCCCACACCATGCCCAGCTAATTTTTGTATTTTAAGTAGAGACAGGGTTTCACCATGTTGGCCAGACTGGTCTCGAACTCCTGACCTCATGATTCACCTGCCTTGGCCTCCCAAAGTGCTGGGATTACAGGCATGAACCACTGTGCCTGGCCAAAACAAAATTTTTAAAATATGTATTAACTCATTAAGAATAATACCAATAAACTTATCACATGCCAAATGACATGTTTTAAGAAAAGACATGTAAACAAAAAATGTTTCATACTGATGAGGCTGAGGTTGGAGGATTACTGAATCCAGGAGTTTGAGGCTGCAGTGAGCTATGACTGTGCCTGTGAATAGCTACTGTACTCCAAGCTGAGCAATATAGTCAGATTCCATCTCAAAAAAAAATCCATTAATAAATAATTTCCCAAAATAATAGTAAAAAAAATGGCATTGTTTTACTTTTTTTGCAAATCACTTTTAAATGGGGCTTAATAGAAGACAGCTGGATTCTCCTATCTACATCCACATTCAATCTGTTACAATATGTTTTTTTAGTTGAATCAAAATGAAGGAAGTCCTTCATACAGATACACAGAAAAAAAAAATATTATTTGAGTATCCCTTTCTGATAGTTGTGGATCTCTTCTTTGATATGATACCAAAACTTAACTAGAAGGTTCTTAAACGTTTGTTGCAATATGGAATCTTGTTTTTATATTTTCACATTAAATTCTATAGGTCCATCCTGCATTTTCAATGAATCTTTTAGTTATGCAAGGTTTTATAACACAATGCACTGGTTACCTGAAAAATACTGGTAACTGGGTTATGCACATCTTTTAAATGTTGGTACATTTAATTATACAGATGTAAAAAAGTATTTTGTTAATACAATCACCAACATTTTCACAAAGGCCTTTAAGTATTTGGGAATTATCAAGCTCAAACGTGCAGACATAAAGTTCCAAAATTCTAAATGTTGCTTGAAAGGTCAAATTTTATCATTGGACATCAACACTGCCCAAATGTTTACCCTTAAAGTGACTACTTACTTAATTCTATTTTTTTCTTTTTTTTTTTAAAGAAAATATCTGCCAAATACCCAGTCTGAACAACCATAATTTGTCTGTAGATAGTTTTTTCAAGTAAAAATAACTCATTTAAAAAGTAGTTAGCTCAAACTCAAATAATCATGCAAATGCTTTCCCTGCAGACAACCATCATATTTTTGGTATGCAACAAAATTGCTTCCTATGCCTTTCCAATTATATACAGAATAGTAAGAAGATGTAAACAACGGTTAAGATTTAAGAAAACTAATTTTTACTGCTTCATCAAGGATATTCTTAAGTAAAACTGGCTTTTAGTTTTTTAACAATGAGCACATGTCAGTGAAGAATTTAATCACTAGTAGTAGAGACTGGTGCCACGCCTTGATTTAGGCCAAGATGGCAGAAGTTTTACCCACCACTGCTTTGGTCTCATCAGCACAAATGTCAACACAGTGAAGAAAAAGGCAAATTTTGCCTTAGTATTATCAAAAGTAAGTTTTGACCTTGTGGACCAGCTGAAAGAATCTCAGGGATCTCCAAGAATCAGTGGATCACATTCTGAACGTTGCTGTTGCAAACCATTTTTCATCCAGCATTATCTCCCATGTATCTTTAGAGAATTTGCTGAATATATTGTGTTATCCATTACCCATCCCACAGTACATAGAAAAGACATTCTAACTGCTGGTGCTAGTTTCTTAAATCTAAGATGAATTACTATAAATGAGGCTCTGGAAGATTTTCTCAACTGTGGGTTTAACTACTCACTCCGCCACAGACTATTTATGTGACCTAGGGAAAGTATCCTATCTTAGCATCAATTTTCCTATCAGTAAAACTAGGTAAGGGTTGGACTAGCTCAGTGATTCCCAACTCAGGGGGTGAGCAGCACAGGGATGGAGCTGAAATACACTACAAATGAGCAGTCTTACAGATGGGAGTATATTTCATATGTGATAACTCCACAGGCAAAAAAAGAACCACTGACCTAATGCACAAAGGCCATTCATTATAAAATTCTTAGAACATGATAACAAATCGCATTTATTCACCATGTTGGCCAGGCTAGTCTCGAACTCCTGACCTCATGATTCACCTGCCTTGGCCCCCCAAAGTGCTGGGATTACAGGCATGAGCCACTGTGCCTGGCCAAAACAAAATTTTAAAAATATGTGTTAACTCATTAAGAATAATACCAATAAACTTATCACATGCTTTTTTTTTGCCTATCGCATTTATTCCCCACAGACAATAGAATAATTTGTTTTAATATAAATCTGCTTGTGACACTCCCGTTCTTTAAAATCCTTTAAACTCTTGTAGTTGCCCATAAATGTGTTCAACATGGTTTATAAGGCCCTACATAATCTGGTGCCTGCCTGTTACAGCAAATTCACCTCATGCTGTTGTCCATCTTGCGCCTCTATAATAGTAATGGTTGAATTCCTCTCAGTTTCTAACAAAGGTTTCTAATGTGCTGTTTCCTCTACCTAAAATGGCAGCCCCAACTCTGCCTACCAATAACCACTCATCTTTCACATCTCAGCTTTAATATCACTTCCTCAAGAGAAGCTTTTACTGACTCTCCAGACTGCAGGTGTTGTTTATATGTTGCTCCTTCATGTCACTTTACACATTTATAATTATATATGTAATTTTTTGAGTATTTTTAAATGTCTGCCTCCCCAGTGTATCATGAATTCCACAAGAGCAAGAACCATTGCATTTATTCACAGGGTCTAGCTCAGGCCATGCACATAGTAGGCTATCAATAAATATTTTCCACTTGACAGACAAATGATTTTCCAATAACATAATAGAATTTAAAAAGATAAAAGATGTGGATTTGTAAATACATCATTCTGTGAAAAATAATAAATTATTTAGTGGTTTATGAAAAAGATTTATAATGTGAAGACTCTTTAAGACATATAAGTAAAACTGCCTAGGTAACATTAAGAATACTAACCACTACATAGTTATTATGTGGTATAAAAAGAAGCTGACTGACCTCTTCAGTTATTCTATATAGAGATAAACCTACGTACACAAATTTTTGTTGGAAAGAATATCATCTGTGAGTCTGATTTTCTTTATGAAGACCATATTGAAGGACTCAAGGGACCACTTAAGTCTGTACTAAGTGTGTTTGTCGATGAGCTAATACACCTTTCCAAAAATAACTTTTGTTTTGTTCTAATAGAAACCAGCTCATTAAGTAAATATGTATTAATTACTGGCTTCAAACGAAAGCCAGTGAAATGAGATCTTCCTATTTTATACTCGAATTTATTACTTTACAGTAACAGAAGTGTTATCAAGAGAAACCTACTCAACTGGAGCACTTTTTAAAAAGTAGTAACAGGCAGGGCGTGGTGGTTTATGCCTGTAATCGCAGCACTTTGGGAGGCCAAGGCGGGCAGATCACAAGGTCAGGAGTTTGAGACAAGCCTGACTAACTTTGTGAAACCCTGTCTCTACTGAAAATACAAAAATTAGTTGGGTGTGGTAACACACACCTGTAATCTCAGCTACTCAGGAGGCTGAGGCAGGAGAACCACTTGAACCCGGGAAGCGGAGGCTGCAGTGAGTCAAGATCACGCCACTGCACTCCAGCCTGGGTGACAGAGCGAGGCTCCATCTCAAAAAAAAAAAAAAAAAGTAGTAACAAAAACTAACATTTTCATCAAGACAAATGTTACAAGCATTATCACAAGGAAAAACAGTTTATAAGACAGAAATAATTTTACCAAGTCACATAAACTTCAAGATTTGGAAAGAGGCAACAAAAAAGGGCAACTCATCATTCATGTCCTTAAAAAGTGCCTGTTAAGCAAAATCCGACCATATCCTGCCTATAAAAAACTCATTTCACCTGTAAAGACACATGTGGACTGAAAGTGAGAAAAGGAAAAAAGATATTCTACACAAACAAAAACCAAAAGTGAGCAGGGGTAGTGACACTTAGATAAAACAAACTTCAAATCAAAATGTGTAAAAAGGCATAAGGACATTATGATAAAGAAATCAATTCAGCAACAAGATATAACAATTGTAAAGAGATATATACACTCAACACTGGAGCACGTAGGTATATAAAGTAAATATTATTAGATACAAAAGGAGAGATAGATTCCAAAACAACAATCAGTGGGAACTTCAACACCTCACTCCCTGCATTAGATGGATTATCTAAACAGAAAATCAACAAAGAAACATCAAATTTAAGTGGCACTACAGACCAAACAAACCTAAAAGACATTTAAAAAACAACTCACCCAACAGCTGGAGAATATATATACTTTTCATCAGTGCATGAAACAATCTCTAGGATTGATCAAATGTAAGGTTACAAAACAAGAATCAAAAGTTTTTTAAAAATTGAACTCATATGAAGTATCTTTCTGACCATAATAGACTAAAACTAGAAATCAATAACAAGAGTAACACTCAAAACTGTATAAATAAAATTAAATAACATGCTCCTGAATAACCAACATGTCTATTAAAAAATTAAGAATTTAAAAATTCCTAGAAACAAATGAAAATAGGACCACAACATACCAAAACCTATGGAATACAGCAAAACCAGTGCTAAAGAGAAGTTTATAGCAACACATGCCTATACCCAAAAAATAGAAAGATTTTGAAAACACAACCCTAATGATATACTTCAAAGAACTAGAAAAGCAAGAAGAAAACCACACCCAAAATAATGAGAAAAGGAAATAACAGACATCAGAGCAGGAATTTAAAAAGACCAAAAAAAAAAAGAGAAAAAAAAAAAAAACATTAGCTAGACTAAGAAACCAAGAAAGAAGACCCAAATAATAAAACCAGAAGTAAAAGAGAATATATCACAACTGATACTACAGCAATAAAGGAATTATTAGAGACTATTAAGAAAAAAAAACTATAACTGGAAAACCTAAAAAAAATGCATACCTTACAAGGATGGAACCCAAAAGAAATCAAAAACTTGAGCAGACCAATAACAAGGAATGAGATTGAAACAGTAATAAAAAGTTTAATAAAGAAAAGACCAGGACCAGATGACTTCACTAATGAAATTCTGCCAAATATTTAAAGAACTAATACCAATTCTTCTCAAACTCTTCCAAAAATTTAAAGGGGAGGGAATTCTTTTAAATTCATTCTACAAGGCCAGCATAACCCTGACACCAAAAGCAGTTAAGGACACATCCAAAAAAAGAAAACTACAGGCCAATATTGCTGACAGATGCAGATGCAAAAATCCTCAACAAAATATTAGAAAACCAAATCCAAGAGTATATTTAAAAGACTGTTCACCCTGATCAAGTCGGATTTATCCTAGGGATGCAAGGATGGTTAAATATACTCAAACCAATAAACGTGATACATCACATCAATGTGAAGGACAAAAATCATATGATCATCTCACAGATGCAGAAAAGACATTTGATAAAATTCAACATTCCTTCATGATAAAAACTCACAACAAATTAGTTATAAAAGAACTTCAATATAATAAAGGCCATATAGGACAAAGCATAACTAGTATCACACTGAATGGGAAAAAGCTAAACACTTTCCCCCTAAGAACTAAAATAAGACAAGGATGCACACTCTCACTACTCTTAATTCAACATGGTACTGGAAGTCACGGCCAGAGCCATTAGGCAAAAGAAAGGCCACTCAAACTGAAAAGGAGAAAATCAAACTGTCCCTGTTTACAGATGACATGCTCTTACATACAGAAAAACCTAAAGACTTCACTTAAAAGTATTTTAATTTGATGAAAAAAATTCAGTAAAATCACAGGATACAATATCAACAACAAAAACATCAGTAGTGTTTCTGCACACCATTCCTTGGTCAAAAAGCTATTGGTGGAGGACCCAGGTTCCTCTAGTTCTCACTATAAAGTACACAGTCTTTCCATTATGTCATGCCACAATTTACCCAAAATTTTAATTTTATAATTCATCTTTAGAAGCTATAACCAAATTTTAAAATATTTATAATTTACTGAAACCTACCATCAAAAGCATTTACTAGTGACAATCTTCATTTCTCCAAGTGTTTGTCTAACACTACACCCTGAGTATAACATATGTTACTGACTTTGGGGAGAGAGAATAATTTTTATCAGTATGTCTGGAAAATGCTGGTTTCTTTTGTTAATATAGCTCTCAGGATGGCTAATGGACTTACTCTTTGGCACTGTGCCTCTCTAAGTAGAAGACTAAAGAATCCTTTCTCCATGGATATCTTACAGTTACAAGCAGTCTGAGGCATGGACTTAGGAAATCCTGTTATGTATAATCCAATGCAGACAATCCCTGACCACTGGGCTCTCATAATCTAAACCGGCACTGATATGCAGAAACTTAAAATACACTGAAAATGTATCCCCTAAAAATCTGATTAAGGCAGGGTGTGGTGGCTTACTCCTGTAATCCCAGCACTTTGGGAGGCCGAGGCAGGTGGATCCCTTGAGGTCAGGAGTTCAAGACCAGCCTGGCCAACATGGTGAAACCCCATCTCTACTAAAAATACAAAATAATTAGCCAGGTGTGGTGGTAGGCACCTGTAATCCCAGCTACTCAGGAGGCTGAGGTGGGAGAATCGCTTGAATCTGGGAAGTGGAGGTTGCTTTGAGCCAAGATCACACCACTGCAGTCTAGCCTGGGCGACAGAGCAAGATTCCATCTCCAAACAAACAAGCTTGATTATGTGGAGTGCAACTAACTATAATCTTCATGACTCTTTTTTTCTCTATCTCAAATAGAGCTTTTAAAGGAAAAAAAGGTAAGGTTGCGAGGGGATGACATCCAAATAACCCAATATTAAGAAAGTCCTCCCAACATTTTATTTTGAAAAGCTTCAAAGCTACAAAAAAGTTTAAAGAGCACAACAAATATGTCCTTTCAACAAACACCATATATCATAACAGTTAATCATATCTGTCTTCTCAATCTCCTTCTCTCTCTCCTCTTTCTCTACATATATGCGCGCGCACACACACACACACACACACGACACCATACACACTTTATTTTTGCTAGACCATTTAAAAGAAGTTGCATATCTTATGATATTTCCTACCTATTCATCAGCTGGTATCTTCTAAGAACAAAAACGTTTTTCTTCATAACCAGGATTCTACATAACATGATTCAGTAATATTACTGCATCAGTTTTTAACTGACTCGTACCAAACCATTCCCAAAACTCAATAGCTTAAAATAACCAGCATATATCATTGCTTATACAACTACTAGCCAGCTAGGTCGTTCTGTCCTAGCTGGGTTCACTCATATGTCTGTGGTGAATTTTGCTGATCTAGGCTAAGTTCTCTGACAAGTTTGGGAGTTGGCTGGATATAAGACGGTCTAGAATGGCCTGAGCTGAGACTACTGACCTTTCTTCTACCAACTCTTCCACCCTCCAACATAGCCAGGGCTAGATCAGACAGCAATGTCATAGTTCCCAAGGGAATATAAGCATAAAAGCATGCAAGAACTCTATTTTTTTTTTTTTTTTTTTTTTGGAGACACAGTCTCACTCTATCGCCAAGCTGGAGTACAGTGGTGCGAACTCGGCTCACTGCAACTTCCACCTCCTGGGTTCAAACGATCCTCATGCCTCAGCCTCCTGAGTAGCAGGGTCTACAGTACGCACCACCACACCCAGGTAATTTTTGGATTTTTAGTAGAGACGGGGATTTCACCATGTTGGCCAGGATAGTCTCCATCTCTTGACCTTTGTGATCCACCCTCCTCGGCCTCCCAAAGTGCTGGGATTACAGGCGTGAGCCACCATGCCTATCCAAGAACTCTTAAAAGCCCTATGCTCCAAATAGACACATCATAACTTTTGACATTCTTGTTGACAAGCTCAGATTCATGGGGTGAAGAAATAGACATGGCCTCTTTGTGGGAGTAGATGCAAAGTCACATTGCAAAGGGCATGGATATAAGTAATGATGAAAAATTGTGGCCATATTTGCAATTAATCAGTCATATCACCTAATAATAAAAATTTTCCCAACTGTCCCAGAAACATATCTTTATTGCTGTATTCTGGTCTTTCTTCCTTTCTTTCCTTCTTTTCTTGGGAGGAAGTAAGATGAGATCAAGGTTCACAAATCACATGATTTTTGTAATGCCTGCCATGATCCCTTAATCTAGAGTAGTCCCCTACCTTTCTTTCTTTCATGATATTGACATTTCATGACACTTGGTTGCTCAAAAGAAACTAAAGTTACTAGATTTAATTTCTCTAAATATTCATTTTACCGTACATAAAATAAATCTAAATATAAAATTATGTCTTTTACTTATAGGTAAAATCATCTAATCATGGTTCACTATGTATTTTTTCATGCTTTAGAGAGTTTATCATTGAGGGCCTAAATTAGTATTCCTCTGTATTCTTCAGTAAGTTCATCTCCTCTCTCATTAATTCCCTATTTTTTCATAAAAAGAATTTATACCAAAATACACATTTCAAACTCTCATGTGACACTTCCCTAATTCTCCCAAGCAGTAATGTTAGCAACCCTTCCTCTATGCTCCCAGTAGCTACATGTTGCCATTGCCCATGAAAGTTTTTAATACTGCATGTTCAGCCTAACTTTCCTTACCATTGCATCCTGGAGTAAAAGTTATACTCAATTTGATTTTATAAAAAGTCTCTGGTTCTTACTTCTACCAACTATTGGGAATTCTAACCCTCAAAGACTTATTTCGTACTTGGGGTCACTTTTTACAAATGCTTACAAATAGATCCTATGGCTGTTTTGTGATCTCTGCCAGTTCCTCCTCTTTTATTTCACCCTAGATCCACTTTCTCCATGCCCATCTTTAAAAAAAAAAAATTACAATGGGCCTGCCACTGCCTCACTATTCTTCCATATTTTCTATCTCTTCTGACTATGGGGGAAAAAAAATATCTTCTTGCTTTTTCCTCCTTGTTAACCGATGATACACAGATAAACATTTCACAATGAGTTACTATGAAAAATAGAGACGATTAGATAAAAATAGCAAACACTGAGGAGATAAAACTTCACAAAAGTTTTTGTTTTTATAAGTATTGGGAAGTTATTCAAAACTTTTTCTAAAATGCAAATAGTTGAAACTTTTCTTCAAAGCTCCTCCTCATCTCTGCCAAAACACACAACTCCCCCAAAGCTGAAAGTTTTACTGATTATTCATCAGTTAATATGAAAAAAAGTCATTAGTAAGTCCTTAACTTTACTGGTTTACTTTACTTTCATTTCAAAAGTAATCAATTCTTCCAGTAGGACGACACAGAGTGGAAGGCACAGTAAAAATGCGTTAAGTCACTCAGAGGGAAGAACTATTCTGCCATAAAGAAGGTGGACAAACATAAGCACTTTAGTTTCCCTTTTAGAAAAGTGAGGTAATTAACTCTGTGATAGTTAAGAGTCTTGGCTAAAATTTCTATGATTCTCACTTACACACAGAAGGTGTTTAATATTATTCTGCTGAATTAAAGACTGTATTACTATACCAATAGACGGGGAAAGCATTTGAAAGATGGGTTTTATAAACCTTAATCAACAATTGGTCTCTATTAAATTATTACGTAGATTTTTTAAAATAAAATGTCAAAACATATGTAGATTTACAAAGAGTGAGAAAACCATGACAAAAGGCACTGTGGAGCATGTTTCTACTCCAAGTTCAAGACAGCAGAAACTGTTTTTGAAAACGCAACATCTATAACAGCAGGATAGGTCTAACTTTTAAGATTTGTGAGAAGGCAGATATTCTTAATTGTGGAAAGGCAA
The DNA here is from genome assembly GCA_036589455.1 of Ateles fusciceps. Classification (NCBI taxonomy): domain Eukaryota; kingdom Metazoa; phylum Chordata; class Mammalia; order Primates; family Atelidae; genus Ateles; species Ateles fusciceps. Next base: position 5,831,313 of record JAZHEH010000572.1, read on the forward strand.
GGAAATTCACAGATTTGCAGCCAAACATCAAGCATTCTTTTTTTTTTATAAGAGATGAGGTTTCTCCATGTTGGTCAGGCTGGTCTCAAACTTGTGACCTCAGGTGATCTGCCCGTCTCGGCCTCCCAAAGTGCTAGGATTACAGGCATGAGCCACTGCACCCAGCCACATCAAGCATTCTTACAATCATTCAACTAATGTATTTGTTCTGGGTCCTGAGTGTTTAAAATATTTTACTGTGCTTTACCCTAAGGCTGTAGATTATAACCAACTGTCAGTTATTTGCCAGTTATAAATCTCATCAACATTCCAGGTAGGCTTAAATTTTAAATGGTAAAAAGAAAATAAGAATCATTCCAAATTCTGCTAACAACTTAATATAAAGCAGTCAAAAAAATAAAGAATTGCTGCTACTATTCATTTTTCATAATCAAACACTGAGTAGATCAAAAGTCACAAACTTTTTTCAACTGAAGTCTCCAAGAACACCACAAAAATGTGTAGGTGAACCTGCCTTTCATTAATGTTATCACTAAAAGACAGAATTTTTGGACTTCAGGACAAACATAACCTGGTGAAGGAGGCTAATTCTAGATGCTTATCATTCTTGTGCTGTAATATTCATCCTTGTTGGGGGAAAAATGGACAAGGTTTAGTGATTTACTAATGTCTCTCAGCAGTAGGCAGACTAGCCAAAGGCATACAAAGTAGAATGGTAAGAAGTCTCAAACAACAAGGGCTCTGAACATTCCATTATTGGGCACATTCCTATGCACATGTTTGTACAGGTGTGTAAGTCTTAAGTTCCTCTAGCATTCCCCCCCTCTGTATTAGCGTGCTAGGGCGGCCATAACAAAGTGCCACAGACTGGGTAGCTTAACCAACAGTAATTTATTGTCTCACAGTTCTGGGGACTTAGAAGTCCAAGTTCAAGGTGTCGGCAGGTTTGATTTCTGAAGGCTTTTTCCTTGCCTTCCTGATGGATGGCCACTTTCTCACTGTGTCCTCACATGGCCCTTTCTCTGTGGATGTGCATCCCTAGTGTCTCTTGGACTTCTTATAAAGATACGAGTAATACTGGATTAGGGCCCACATTCACAGCCTCATAATCATCTCTTTAAAGACCTTAACCCTAAATACAGCCAATTCAGCCCATAACACCCTCTCCTCCCTGAAATGTTATGGCAACAACTCATAAAAATCACAGTGTATAACGAGAATAGCAGTGGGAAAATTACAAATGGCAGAATTATCAAAATCTTATTACATTAAAGATGTTAATATGACAATTAGCTGGATATGAAGGCGAGAGCAGTCATAACAGATCTGAACCAACCTGGACATATAAATTCCTGAGTAAGCAATGGAAAAACCCTTCAAATAATAAAAGCATCTGATTCACTCACCAGTGCCAATGGGCTGAGCTCTGTGCTGAGTTGGAACTGGCTCAGTACAAATTCTGTACTATGGACCCGGATTACACCAGCGTCATTTATGCTATCACTCAGTACACTATTACAATTCAAACTAGAAATAGGTCCTCATCAGATCATAAAAACTCACAAGTAGAAAATACTTCCTTTGGATAAGTATTTTTTTATCTTCATTATCATCTGGTTTTCATTAACATTTACTTCCAAGTAAAATCCAGTAAGTTCTACTAATTCTTCATTATTAATTTTCATTCTGGTAAACTTAAGAAAACCAAAAAGATTGGCATCTTGCCCTCTTCCTCTTCATTTCATTCCTATATTCACCTCATCTCAGGTTTGTTTCATACTAAAACTCCTGGAATTAAAAACTTAAGGCACTAGCATCTCTGACTCACACTCAGAAAAGATGTCCATAATTTAACTTAGTATGCATGAGGCTGGAACAAAATAGTAAGTGCTAGCTTGGCTTTCACTGGAATAGTTTCTCACAAATGCCATCTGACTCCTCATTCCAACTGCTTCTAAACTAATTCACAGTATGTGCTGTTTACATTAATGTCTCTCACTGACCTCGTCAGAGCTTCTCCATCCAATACTAGCAACAGCCATAGCTTCACAAACATTCATCGTGTATATTAAGCAGTAAGTGCATAATGCTGTGATGACACAGGAGGCGTTGAAGTAAATAACCTTTTATCCAGAGGTTATCTACACCATGGTCATTAGTATTCAACATATGTAGCTTCCAGGTGCCTATAATGAGAGGCAGGAGGAGAGTAGAGATAGAAAGCAGGAATGAGGAAAAGAAAGAGGAGGATATTACTATTATGAATACGACAGAGCCTGCTAAAATGATCCTAATTTAAAGCCTAAACAGCCCTCAATAAAGTCTTCCAAGGGAGTGAGGAGTTTATAAAATGTGCAGTTGATATTTCTCTCTGTCATGCTAACCAACACAGAAGAGAATAAGATAAAGCAATGAAAAGCAGAGTGGCTCTCTGATATATAAGATACTTTAAGAAATACAGAGCAAATTTTGCCCAAAGGCCCTCACTGAACTAATTCGTGAATCAAAGAGTATTTCTTAATCGAAAATGAACTTCATAGTATTAGACCTATGAATTCTGATGATGCCTGATCAGATACTAGTGGTTCTTAACAATCCATGCAGTTTTCCAGTATGAAGGAAAATAACAAATACACCATGGTTATTCTTTTCTTTTTCTGAAAACTATTTAGGATATTTTACAGTGTCCTGTGATAAAATATTCATTTCACAATCACACTGAAGTATAAGCAAAAGTATTAGTAATTTTACTTTGTTTATCCTGTTAATCCAGAGTTTCCTCAATAATAAAATTAAACCATTTAATATAACCAATAATAAAATTAAAACTTTCTTACCCTAATGTCTTAGGGTAAAATAACAAAACTATGATTCTGGATACTAACTGCCTATTTTAAAAGATGGAAGCTTTTGATCTCCAAGGATAATTATTTTTAAATATTGATAGCTCAATTCAAGTTATATGCTTTCTTGGACTGAGAAAGACTTGCAAGTACATTTTAATCAAACTACTATTCATCAGATTATATTTAGAAGCCCACAGATCCCATTCCTGTGCTCCTTTGCCTCTTTTTTCCACTTCCTATGTTTACATGTCCAGGTCTACTCACCTTTCCTTTATGGGAGAACTCAGCCCATATGCAATACAGAGTACACTTTCTTATATCATGGATATTTTCCCAAAATTTTTGTCATATACAGCATTTTCTTCCTAATTGCTTCTGCTTACTGCTAAAATTTCTTCTAGATTTATTAAATATACCTTTTCCAAAAAAATATACTAAAAAACAAAGCAAACTTTGTAAAATCATTCTGGGTTTGGATTTTAATTCAAATTGATGGATGATCTTGGAGGTTCCATGAGGTTTTTATTTATGGCTATGATTATAAATCCAACTTCTGGAGAAATGGGGAACTTGGATATGGGTGCCAGATAATAGAAAACGAGAAAAATACTCCTCATTTTAAGAGGCCAGTATAAGTCCAAAGTCCAGTAAAAGTATTACAAAGAGAATTTAAAAGTCCTCTAGAGAGGAAAAAAAAATTGTCAAAATAAAAATCGAGGCCGGGCGCGGTGGCTCACGCCTGTAATCTCAGCACTTTGGGAGGCCGAAGCGGGCAGATCACAAGGTCAAGAGATCGAGACCATCCTGGCCAACATAGTGAAATCCCATTTCCACTAAAATATACAAAGTAGCTGGGCGTGGTGGTGCACGTCTGTAGTCCCAGCTACTCGGGAAGCTGAGGCAGGAGAAAATTGCTTGAACCCGGGAGGCGGAGGTTGCAGTGAGCCAAGATTGCAGCACTGCACTCCAGCCTGGTGCCTGGCAACAGAGCAAGACTCTGTCTCAAAATAAATAAATAAATAAACAATAAAATAAAATCGAAATCCTGATAAAACACAAAATTCCTAAATAGAGCAGAAATTTTCTAAAGTGAACAACTATGGTTTACTACAGAAATTTAAGAATATTTTAACATTAGAAAATATATTAATAAACTTCTCCACATTAATAGGCCAAAGAAAAACAACGGCTAGATTACATCAAATATTAGGAAAAACCATTTGATAAAGTTCAACATCTGTGATAAAATTAGAAATATAGGTTGAGTATCCCTAATCCAAAAGTCCAAAATGCTCCAAAATATGAAACTTTTTGAGTGCTTTTTGAGGCATTTTTGATTTTAGATTTTCAGTTTAGGTATACTCAACCAGTAATGCAAATATTCCAATATCTGAAAAAAAACTGAAATCCAAAATACTTCTGGTCCCAAGCATTTCAGGTAACATTTACTCAACCTGTAGAACAAAATTTCTTTATTTTGATAATGTATAACATTATATACCAAATCCAACATGCTTTAAAAAATATAAATTTTAAAACAAAAGCCATGTATTAGGATTGGAAGAGCAGTGACAAAACTGCATTTATTTGGTGGCTATTTTCAACTTTATCTGCTCTGTTCAGCAAGAAGGAATATACATATAGCTTACCTAAAAGAAATATCAGATTGCTAAGAAACCATGGGAATACAATGAAACCCAGCCCTACTTACGCTGATGAGATCTTGGAAATGAATAAAATAATCCTCATCACAGTCAGACAATGTGGTAGCACCATCACCAAGGTGCCCCACAACACAACTTCAAGGCAAAGGAAATTTGTCCTTCCAAAGGGGAGAATATTGGAACACATTTTTATGAAGTAAGTTCTTGTATCCATTACTTATAGAAAAGAAATTTGCTTCTTCTGCTTATATCTGTAAATCAACCATCATCACGTCTGTGGCAACCATTCATAAAGTATACAAACCACTCAGTGGGTTCACATTCTGGCTCATGCTATTGCAGCAATACTTAGAATCATGTGTCCTTGGGAAAAACATAATCAGTTTCTTCATTTAGAATATGTAATAACATTACCACCTACCCCACTGCTGTGAAGAAAACATAAGATAAAGTGCTTGAGATACATAATGTGTAAGTACTGGCACATATTAAGTTCTCAATAAATGTTAACTATTATGACCTAGTATCCCAATGTTACCTCACTGGAAAATGTTAACAACCTGTAAAGAGACCATTCCTATTGACTTTGAATTTCCAATAATATTATGGTACTTCCAGAGAGGAGCAAGAGTCAATTTTTTAAATTTTAATTTAATTTTTTAAAAAACAGTACAGATTTAGTACTCTTCAATGGCTTGGTTTGTCATTACTTTAAAATTTTAGCACTTTATATTTTAGCCTACAATACCTTATTTGACTGGCCCTGTCCTCTTTTCCAAACTCATTTCCTATCTCTCTCACTTTTCCGACCAATCTATGAAATGTCAACTACTAGTCTTTCTTTCCCTCAAATATGCCACATTGCATTCACATTTCAAGGCCATTTTATATAATATCATTTTGTAGAGGAAAGTTCTTTCCCTGTGGCTGCTCCTTTGCATAATTTAAGTCTCAACTGAAAAAAAAAAAGGAAATTCCTAGGAGGCTTTCTCTCTACATGAAGTAGACCACTGTTTCCTATTCTTTATCCTTTTGCTTTAACTTTACTCTTAACACTTCCTACTACAGAAATTATCTTTTTATTACTATCTGTATCTTATCTATCTCCCAGCACTCATCTCCACTAGAATGTAAGCCTCATGAAGGCAGAAATTTGGATTACATAGTGAGCACACAATATTTGCTGAGTGAAATGGGTAAATGGGCTGATATTCCATAGCTTAACTTATAAATAATTACTACCCTCAGGGTCAAAAAAAAAAATCAACCAAACAGCAAACCATCTTAATTTATTACTGGCAGATTTCTTTAAAAGGTATATATATAATGGGAGTCTACAATTAAAGATCCCTGATCCTCACACAGAGCTATGACTGAAGAAAGCCTGACTTGTGGCCAGGCGTGGTGGCTCATGCCTGTAATCTCAGCACTTTGGGAGGCCAAGGTGAGCGGACCACCTGAAGTCAGGAGCTCGAGACCAGCCTGGCCAACATGGTGAAACCTCATCTCTACTAAAAATACAAAAATTAGCTTGACGTGGTGGCGGGCGCCTGTAATCCTGCTCAGGAGGCTGAAGCAGGAGAATTGCTTGAACTCAGGTGATGGAGGTTGCAGTGAGCCCAAATGGTGCCATTGCACTCCAGCCTGGGCAACAGAGTGAGACTCTGTCTCAAAAAAAAAAAAAGAAAAAGAAAAAAAAAAAAAAGAAAGAAAGCCTGACTTGTACAGTATGGGGGGAAAAAACTGGTATACATCTTCAAAGGTACAATATACTACTAAGTCAATGATTTGGACAGGGAACTAAAGAATTATCTTTTAAAAGAATGGGATAAACTACATTTTATACCCAGTAAAAGATGTCACACCTGTGGAACTTTATCTAAACTGTTGTTTAGAGGATTAATACAGTTAAGTAAGTTTCCTTATACCCTATTCAAAACCTTTTAAATGGATCTTTAAGATGGTGAATAGGAGGCAGGACTAGCTTGCATCTCCTGCTCAGACAGGCAGAGCAATGTGTGGAGACTCATCATGAACTTTTGCTCCAAGAACTTCCATAGGAACATACCAGGAAAGCCAAAAGAATCCACAGACCCTTTGAGGTAACTGGATCACCACTGCAGGCTCCCTGAGACACCGAAAAACTGTGAGTCTGCTTGCTTTCTCAACAGGGAGGCTTGTGGTCTGGGGAAAGTTCTCAGCCCTGGTAACCAGCTGCCTGGAAATAGACTTGATGCAGTTGAGTGGAGCACGGCAGGAGTGAGACCAGCCTTTAGGACTGGGGGCCACATGGGAGTGGAGAGAGGACTGTGACTGCAGGCTTTCCCCCATTTCCCTGTTGACCTGTATGACTCAGCAGAGGCAGCCATAATCTCCCTGGGGAATATAACTCCATTGGACTAGAAACCACACTCCTACCTCCCTACAGCAGCCACAGCAAGCATCATGCCCAAGGAGAGGCTGAGCACAGACACGCCTATCCCTTCCCCAACCTGTGGGTCTTTCTCTATTCACCCAGGTAACCAAAGACAAACGTCATAATCTCTTGAAAGCTCTATGCTCCTGCCCACTGCATGAGAAACCTGAATACTTAACCAGGTATCCCTAGAACAAGTTTGTTGTTGTTGCTGTTGTTAAGTACAGACAGAGATTCACCATGTTGGCCAGGCTAGTGTCAAACTCCTGACCTCAAGTAATCCGCCTACCTCCACCTCCCAAAGTGCTGGGATTATAAGCATGAGCCACTGTGCCTTGCCCCTAGGCAAGTCCACATCCTCCCTATAAGAACACAGCTAGTGCACTCTTGAAAGCGCCACCTCCTGGCTGGAGGCCAACCAACACAAAAACAGCACACTAAACAAAAAAATAACCAAGGACCTTAACAGAGTCCACTTCATTCCCCTGCTATCTCCACCAGTTTAGGTGTTGGTATCCAGGGCTGCAAGACCTCAAGATGAATCATATCACAGGACTCTTCGCAGACACACCCCAGTACCAGTCTGAAGCTCAGTAGCTCCACTGGACAGCTAGATCCAGAAGAACAAAAACAATCAATCCAGTTCAGCTGTCAGAAAGCCTCATTCCTAGGGGAAGGGGGAAAACACCACATCAAGGGAGTACCCTGTGGGACAAAGAATCTGAACAGCTGCCTTTGAATCCCAGATCTTCCCTCTGACATAGTCTACCCAAATGAGAAGGAACCAGAAAAACAATTCTGGTAATATGACAAAACAAGGTTCTAACACCCCCAAAAGATCACACCAGCTCATCAGCAATGGATTCAAATGAAAATGAAATCTCTGAATTGCCAGAAAAAGAATTTAGAAGGTCAATTATTAAGCAAATCAAGGAGTCGTCACAGAAAGGTGAACTTCAACTTAAAGAAATCAAAAACATGATACAGGATATAAAAGGAAAACTCTTCAGTGAAATAGATACCATAAGTAAAAAAACTAGTGTGTCTGGAAATCAAGGACACACTTAGAGAAATGCAAAACGCACTGGAAAGTCTCGGCAATAGAATGGAACAAGCAGAAGAAAGAACTTCAGGCTTTTGAATTAACCCATTCTGTCAAAGATAAGAAAGAATTTTAAAAAATGAACAAAGCCTCCAAGAAGTCTGGGATTATGTTAAACCAACAAACCTAAAAATAATTGGTGTTCCTGAGGAAGAAGAGAAATCTGAAACTTTGGAAAACATATTTGAGGGAATAAAGAGAATTTCCTGAACCTTGCTAAAGATCTAGACAACAAAATATGAGAAGCTCAAAGAACACCTGGAAAATTCATCACAAAAAGATCAGTGCCTAGGTACATAGTCTTCAGGTTATCTAAAGTCAAGACCATAAAAAGAATCTTCAGAGCTGTGAGACAAAAGCACCAGGTAATCTATAAAGGAAAACCGATCAGATTAAGAGCAGATTTCTCAGAAGAAACCTCACAAGCTAGGAGAGACTAGGGTCCTATTTTTAGCCCCTTAAACAAAACAATTTTCAGCTAAGAATTTTATATCCAGTGAAACTAAGCTTCACAAATGAAGGAAAGATAGTCTTTTCCAGATAAAAAAAAATGATGAGAGAATTTGCCACTACCAGGCCAACACTACAAGAACTGCTAAAAGGAACTCTAAATCTTGAAAGAAATCCTCAGAATACACCAAAATAGAGCCTCCTTAAAACATAAATCTTATAGGACCTGTATAACAATAGCATAATGAAAAAAACAAAAAACAAAAAACAAGGTATTCAGGCAACAAACAGAATGATGAATAGAACAGTACCTCACATCTCAATAATAACATTGAATGTAAATGGCCTAAATGCTCCACTTACAAGATACAGAATGGCAGAATGGATAAGAATTCACCAACCAAGTTTCTGCTGTCTTCAGAAGACTCACCAAACACATAAGGATTCACATAAATTTAAGGTAAAGGGGTGAAAAGATATTCCATGGAAATGGATGCCAAAAGCAAGCAGGAGTAGCTATTCTTATAACAGACAAAATAAACTTTAAAGCAACAGCAGTTTAAAAAGACAAAGAAGGACATTATATAATGATAAAAGGACTAATCCAACAGGGAAATACCACAATTCTAAATATATATACACCTAACACTGGACCTAACACCAGACCTAACACCTAACACCACATTTATAAAACAATTCCACTAGGCCTAAGAAATGAGATAGACAGCAACACAATATTAGCGGGGGACTTCAATACTCCACTGACAGCACTAGTCATCAAGACAGAAAGGCAACAAAGAAACAATGGACTTAAATAACCCTAGAGAAATGGGCTTAACAGATATTTACAGAACATTCTACCCAACAACTGCAGAATATACATTCTATTCATCAGTACATGGAACATTCTTCAAGACAGACCATATGATATGGCCCAAAATAAGTCTCAGTAAAGTTAAGGAAATCGAAATTATATTGAGTACTCTCTCAGACTGCAGTGGAATAAAACTGGAAATCAACTCTAAAAGGAACCTCAAAACTATGCAAATACATGAAAATTAATAACCTATCCCTGAATGATCCCTGGGTCAACAATGAAATCAAGATGGAAATTCAAAAATTCTTTGAACTGAACAATAATAGTGACACAACCTACCAAAACCTCTGGGAGACAGCAAAAGCTGAGACGACAGTTCATAGCATTAAATGCTCACATCAAAAAGTCTGAAAGAGCCCAAATAGACAATCTAAGGTCACACCTCATGGAACTGGAGAAACAAGAACAATCCAAACCCAGCAGAAGAAAAGAAATAACAAAGATCAGAGCAGAACTAAATGAAACTCAAATGGAAAAAAAATACAAAAGATAAATGAAACAAAAAGCTAGTTTTTTGAAAAGATAAATAAAATTGACAGACCATTAGCAAGATTAACCAAAAAAAAAAAAAAAAAAAAGAGAGAGAGAGAGAGAGAAAGAAAATCCAAATAAGCTCAATTAGAAATGTAATGGGAGATATTACTACTGATACCACAAAAATACAGAAGATTATTCAAGGCTACTATGACCACCTTTATCCACATAAACTAGAAAACCTAGAGGAGCTAGATCATTCCTGGAAATACACAACCCTCTCAGATTAAGCTAGAAAGATATAGAAATTCTGAACAGATGCATAACAAGCAGCGAGATTCAAGTAGTAATAAAAAACACTGTCAACAAAAAAAAGTCTAGGACAGAATAATTCACAGCTAAATTCTATCAGACATTCAAAGAACAGATACCAATTGTATTGATGCTGTTCCACAGGACACAAAAGCGGGACTCTTCCCTAAATCGTTCTATGAAGCCGGTATCACCCTAATACACAAAACAGGGAAGGACATAACAAAAAAGAAAACTACAAACCAGTATCCCTGATGAACATAAATGTAAAAAATCCTCAAAAAAAAAAAAAACTAATTGAATCCAAAAGCACATAACATCTGCAAGTCAATAAATGTGATACATCACATAAACAGAGACTAAAAACAAAAATCACATGATATTCTGAATAGATGCAGAAAAAGCATTTGACAAAATCCAGCATCCTTTTATGATTAAACTCCTCAGCAAAGTTGGCAAAGAAGGGACACACTTAACATAATAAAAGCCATCTATGATAATCCCACAGTTAACATTATACTGAAGGGGGAAAAGTTAAAAGCATTCCCAAAGAACAGAACAAGACAAGGATGCCCAGTTTCCCGACTTCTATTCAACATAATACTGGAAGTCCTAGCCAGAGCAATCAGGACAAGAGAAAGAAATCAAGGGCATCCAAACTGGTAAGGAGGAAGTCAAACTGTCACTGTTTGCTGATATTGTATACCTAGAAAACCCTAAACACTCATCCAAAAAGCTCCTAGAACTGGTAAATGAATTCAGTAAAGTTTCAGAATACAAAATTAATGTACACAAATCAGTACCTTGTTTGCTATACACCAACTGTAGCCAAGCTCAGAATCAAATCAAGAACTCAACCCCTTTCACAATAGCTGCAAAAAAAAAAAAAAACTTAGGAATTTACCTAAACAAGGACATGAGATACCTCTATAAGGAAAATTACAAAGCACTGCTGAAAAAAATCTTAGATGAGACAAGCAAATAGAAACACATTCCATGCTCATGGATGGATAGAATCAATAATCAGAAAATGATCATACTGCCAAAAGCAATCTACAAATTCAATGTAATTCCCATCAAAATACCACCATCATTCTTCACAGAACTATAAAAAACAACCCTAAAATTCACAGGAAGCCAAAAAAGAGCCCACATAGCCAAAGCAAGACTAAGCAAAAAGAATATATCTGGAGGCATCACATTATCTGACTTCAAACTATACTGTAAGACCATAGTCACCAAAACAGCGTGGTACTGGTATAAAAATAGGCACACAGACCAATGAAACAGAATAGAGAATCCAGAAACAAAACCAAATACTTACAACCAACTGACCTTTGACAAAGCAAACAAAAACATAAAGTGAGGAAAAGACATCCTATTCAACAAATTGTGCTGGGATAATTGGCAAGCCACATGTAGAAGAATGAAACTGGATCCTCGTCTCTCATCTTATACAAAAATCAACTCAAAATGGATCAAATACTTAAATTTAAGACTGAAACCATAAAGATTCTAGAAGATAACATCAAAAAAACTTTTCTGGACATCGGCTTAGGCAAAGACTTCATGAGCAAGAACCCAAAAGCAAATGCAACAAAAACAAAGATAAACAGATGGGACTTAAACTAAAAACCTTGTGCACAGCAAAAGAAATAGCAGAATTAACAGACAACCCACAGAGTGGGAGAGAAAACCTTTACAATCTATGCATCTGACAAAGGACTAATATCTAGAATCCACAAGGAAGTCAAATACATCAGCAAGAAAAAAATCCCATAAAAAAGTGGACTAAGGACATGAATAGACAATTCTTAAAAGATATACAAATGGCCAAGTATGTGGAAAAATGCTCAACATCACTAATTATCAGGGAAATGCAAATCAAAATCACAATGCAATACCACCTCACTCCTGCAAGAATGGCCATAATAAAAAAATATAAAAAAATAGATATTGGCGGGGGATGTGGTGAAAATGCAACACTTTTACAATCTTCACATTGTTGGTGGGAATGTAAACTAGCACAACCACTATGGAAAACAGTGCAGAGATTACTTACAGAACTAAAAGTAGATCTACCATTTGATCCAGCAATCCCACTGCTAGGTATCTATCCAGAGGAAAAGAAGTCATTACACAAAAAAGAGACTTGAATATGCGTTGTTTATAGAGGCACAATTTGCAAATGCAAAAACATGGAACCAGCCCAAATTCCCATTAATCAACGAGTGGATAAAGAACATGTGAGATAGATAGACAGACAGACACACACACACACACACACACACACACACACACGCACACACACACACCATGGAATACTACTTAGTGATAAAAAGGAACAAAATAATGGCATTCGTAGCAACCTAGATGGAATTGGAGACTATTATTCTGAGTGAAATAACTCAGGAATGGAGAACCAAATATCATATGTTCTCACTCACATGTGGGGAGCTAAGCAATGAGGACACAAGAATGATACATTGGACTTTGGGGACTTGGGGGGAAAAGGTGGCAGGTGGAAAGCAGCCATTGGGTACAGTGTACACTGGTCAGATGATGGGTGCACCAAAATCTTAGAAATCATCACTAAAGAACTTATTCATGTAACCAACACCACCTGTTCCCCAAAAACCTACTGAAATAAAAAAAATTTTTTTTAATTTTTTTAAATGGTCACTGATGTAATCAAAAAAAGAAAACAAATTTATAAAAAAAAAAAAACCTTTTAAATGTTGATTCTGTATCACTGGTCTTGGAATATAACATTCAATGCTTCTCAAATTTACTTGACCACAGAATGACTTTTGTCAAACTTCTCATTTACATATCCTGGAAATCAATTTGGGGAAAACTGCTGTAGTGTTCATAAAAGTTATTACATTATCAACTATGAGAGCCCACCATTCATACTGATCCATAAAGAGTTTTTAGAACAAGGTTTTCTTCCCAACTGCTCTATTTAAGTTTTAACCAGAATAGCCCAAGTCCTCTATGGTCCAGTAGTGTATTTGTTAATATCAATTATTCATTTTCTTATCTTAACACACTGCATAAGTCTCTGCTGCTTAAGTCTCTACGTAGTTGTGGGCATCCCTGTCTTGTTTCCTTTTTAAATGCAAGTAGCTTCAGTACTCTAATATTTAATACAATATTTACTTTAAATTTTAGTAAATAATTTTTATCAGATTTAGGGAATTTCTTCCTATCTCTATTTTACTTAGAACTTTTACTGGGAGAGACTACTAAATTTTATCAAATGTCTACTTTATCATATAATAAAATCATATAATCTTCACCTTTCATTGTTCAATAAAGAAGAATACTGAAATATCCTGATGGTAAAATATCCTTACATCCTAGAATAAACCTTACCTAGAATAAACCTTACCTAGTCATGCTATATTATTAATTTAGATTGCTGATAAATTTCACTCTCTAATAATGAAATAAAAAATGTAACCTTTAACAAACATATCTTAACTACTTAATAAAGTAATTATGCTGCTAAAAAGACTAAGATAAAAAATAACACTACATAATCTGATTTACCAGAAATCTCAGCCAAATGTATTTATTTTATTTTAGTCACATTCTTATTTGTATAGATTGACAAATTTCAGTTTCTTTTAGATCAAATTAATTTTTTAAATTTCTCTATGAAAGTGAAATTATGTAATTTGCCTTCTAAAGATAAATTTCAGAAAACATGCAGTATCTAAGAATATGAACAGCAACTATGAATGTTAATAAGGCAAATTTATGTATCAGAAAGTTAAAAGATGAAAGACAAAATAACCTAAGAACAAAAAAGATCTTTAACTGAAGTAATGGTTCAATAAATAATACCACTTATATTTTTTTAACTTATAAGATTTTTTATTGTAATTTTCTCTGTAATCAAACAAAGCGCATTCTTATGAAGAATGCGCTTTGTTTGATTACAGAGAAAATTACATACTACTAAATTTACATACTAAAATGAATCACACAATGTAACAATACAAGGAAAATCTGCTCAAATATTCCCTATAATATTCTTCAGTCATGGATGAGCAGATATAAATGCAAAAGAATCTTAACCACTTAATCACTGGCAAGGATATGGAGAAAAGGGAACCCTCATACATTGTTGGTGGAGGTGTAACTTAGTACAACCATTATGAAGAACAATTTAGAGGTTCCTCAAAAACCTAAAAATAGAGCCACCATATGATCCAGTGATCCCACTGCTGGGTATATATCCAAAACAAAGGAAATCAGTACATCAAAAAGATATCTGTGCTCCCATGTTTGTTGCAGCACTGTTTGCAATAGCCAAAATCCGCAAGCAAGCTAAGCGTCCATCACCAGATGAATGGATAAAGAAAAGGTGGTACATACATACAATGGAGTACTATTCAACCATGAAAAAGGAATGAGATCCAGTAATTTACAACATTAGTGGAACTGAAGATCATTACGTTAAATGAAATAAGCCAGGCATGCAGACAAACACTGCATGCTCTCACTTATTTGTGAAATCCAAAAATCAAAACAATGGAACTCATGAACATAAAGAGAAGAAGGATGGTTACCAGACGCTGGAGAGGGTAGTGAGGGATGGGAATGAGGTAAGGATGATTAATGGGTTAAAAAACAAAAAAATAGAAAGAATGAATAAGGCTTAATAATCGACAGCACAACAGGTGACTGTAGTCAATAACATAACAGTTTTAAAATAACTAAAAGAGGCCTGGCGCAGTGGCTCGTGTCTGTAATCTCAGCACTTTGGAAGGCCAAGGCGCGTGGATCACCTAAGGTCAAGAATTCATGACCAGCCTGGCCAACATGGTGAAACCCACCTCTACTGAAAATACAAAATTCAGTTGGGCATGGTGGCAAGCACCTGTAATCCCAGCTACACGGGGGGCTGAGGCAGGAGAATCACTTGAACCCGGGAGGCAGAGGTTGCAGTGAGTCGAGATCATGACACTGCACTCCAGCCTGGGTGACAAGAGTGAAACTCTGTCTCAAAAACATATAAAATAAATAAAATAAAATAACTATAAGAGTTTAATTGGATTGTTCGTTAATACAAAGGATAAACACTTGAGGGGATGGATAACCATTTTACATGATGTGATTATTATGCATTACATGGCTATATCAAAATATCTCACATACCCCACAAATGCATATACCTTCTGTGTACTCACAAAAGTTTAAATAAAATTTTAGGGCTGGGCATGGTGGCTCATGCCTATAATCCCAGCACTTTGGGAGGCCGAGGTGGGTGGATTACCTGAGGTCAGGAGTTCGGAGACCAGCCTGGCCAGCTTGGTGAAACCCCACGTCTACTAAAAATACCAAAGTAGCTTGGTGTGGTGGCGCATGCCTGTAATCCCAGCTACTTGAGAGGCTGAGGCAGGAAAATCACTTGAATCTGGGAGGCGGAGGTGGCAGTGAGCCGAAATCACACCATCGCACTCCAGCCTGCGCAACAAGAATGAAATTCCATCTCAAAAAAAAAGAGAAAATTTAATCAATTTCCTCAGTTATTACTTTCAAAATCAATCTTAGCCAATAAGCTTGTTAGCTATTAGACTCAGATGGAAATAAGTCTTTACCATAAAAAGTAACAATTAGTCACAACTGCAATGCCCTTTGAGTCTACTTAATAGCATCAATCTAACCCAACCTTAATAAAGTCTACAGGAATTTATAACACTCTTGTTTTCATAGTGTCCATTTTTGTTAACCAAATCCTACACTATCACGTAAAATCAAAGAAAAGAACAAGAATATATAGGCGGAGTGCAGTAGTTCACGCCTGTAATCTCAGCACTTTAGGAGGCCGAAGCAGGTGGATCATTTGAGGTCAGGAGTTTGAGACCAGCCTGATTAACATGGTCAAATCCTGTCTCTACTCAAATACAACAATTAGCTGAGTGTGGTGGTGGGCACTTGTAATCTCAGATACTTGGGAGACTGAGGCAGGAGAATCACTTGAACCCAGTAGGTGGAGGTTGTAGTGAGCCAAGATTGCGCCACTGCACTCCAGTCTGGGCAACGGACTGAGACTCCCTCTCAAAAAACAAAAGACAAAATATATATATATATATAAAATAAGAATTCCTAATATTCCATTTACTACTTTACTGCCAAAATTGTAACAATACAAATGTTAAATAAAATACCTAAAGATATGAATGTATTAGATGAATTATCAACAATACTCACGCATCATTTGAGCAAGTCATAAATTCTCCCTTTATTTTGGGATGCCATGAGCCAGTATGAAGCATTGCTGTGTGACCCTTAAAAATAAGGACAAAAAAAAAAGAGATGTTTTAAAAAGGTAAAAATAAACTAACTAGAAACCGACATCATTTTTAAATGTAAAATTTTTTAGTTCCCCCGAAAGTGCACCATTTTAATTATAAACCTATATTATTTTATCCCAATTTTTTCTCAGAACATGCTTTGTTTATTTCACTTTGTTTAACTCTTTGTGTACCACCCCGTGCCCACTTCAGGAATTAGCTCAGTGCTTTTATGTAACAAGTACTTAATAAGGTGGGAAACAGACAGGAAAGTGACATCCTTTCTTTAGGAAAAAAAAAAGAAAGAAAAGGTAAAGCCATAATAAGAAAGACAGGTCCTTCTTCAAAGATTATGACTCCTTTCTTCAATGAAAGACAATCAAGAATAGAAAGCAGTAACAAATAAGCAAGGTGAGGGCAAGAGATTGGGAGGGAAATCCATATTTCCTAAAAATGTGTCAACAACCTTGATTCTACCATGTCTCTGTAAAAATAAGTATGTGAGTAAAGGAAGAATATATTTTAAATGAGGAAAATTAGCTCCACGAAGTACAGAGAATATAAAAACACTATAATTAAAACAATGTGATGCTAGTATATGTAAACTGATATATACGCCAAATCAACTACAGAGTACATAGAAAACATAAACTCACACACATACGCAAATGCATAATTCCCTCTTAGGCAGCAAAGTCAGCTAGAGTAGTCTCATACAGCAAGTCAGATTTAGGTGGGACAGAAAAGAGACTGGTCCTTTTTAGCATAATAACTGCAGTGACTCTTACTCTGACACAGTTCAAAATAAAGTTATGATTAAAGAAGTAAAATGTATATATTTAAGTGACTTACGAAAAAAATAACACTAACTCTCTGGAAAGACACATGGGCCTGGAGATCATCTTCAGCCAAAGTTGTCTACAATGCCTCAAATAGTATCTGACCAAGGCCTGACATTCTATTCATGTTTACAGAATACAAATGAGGGGAGATGGAGACTCTTAGCCCTGCAGGAGATACGAATTGAACCAATGCCTGGAGGGACTAGATGGCAAGTCCAGGAAAGTGGGTTAGTTAAGAAGGAATGGAGGAGGGAAAAGGAAGGAAGGGGTAAAGTGAAAATAAAGCAATGAGACAAAATGTTAGCAATTAGAAAAGTGTCAAATTAATAATTTAAGCATCCATCTTAAAATATTAGAAAAAGAAGGCAAGTAGAAGGAAAGAAATAAAGTTGACAAACTTCTAGTCAGAACAAGAAAAGGAGAGAAAGAGAGAGAAGATAGAAATTACCAACCAATTCAGGGAAAATTAGGAAATACATCACTACTGACCCCAAAGAAGTATTACTATTATAGTAATTTTATGCAAATAAATTCGGTAACTTAGAGAAAAGAAGAACTCGAATAGTCCTATATCCATTAAATATACTGAATTCACAGTTAAAAGCTTTCAAAAATGGAAAAGAAAACCCCAGCCCAGTTGGCTCCACTGGCAAACTCTACGAAACATTTAAGGAAGACATAACATCACTTTTTCGTAAGTTTCCCCAAAACAAAAGAGGATGGTACACTTCCAGATTCATTTTATTAGCACTGCCCTGATACCAAAATCAAGCACAATACAACATAAGAAAGCCACAAAACAACATCCCTCATCAACATAAAAGCTAGGATCTTTGACAAAATATTAAACCAGTATGTAAAAAAAAAAAAACAATACATTGCAACCAAGAAGGCTTTGTTCCAAGAATACAAGTCTGGTTCAATAATCAAAAATCAATGTAAATAACCACATTAACAGAATAAGATAAAAAATTCAGAAAAAGCATTTGACAAAACTCAGTATCTATTCATGATAAAAAAAAAACTCTCAGCCAATCAGTGATAGAAAAGAACTTATTCAACTTGATAAAGCATATTGTCTTAAGTCAGCTAGGGCTGCTATAACAAAACACCATAGAGTAGGTGGCTTAATCGCCATACATTTATTTCTCATAATTCTGGAAGTTGGTGAGGGATCTCTTCCTGGCTTGCAGATGGGCCATCTTCTCCTGTATCTTCATATGGTCAGGAGAGAGGAAGTTCTAGTATCTAGTCCTTTTTTTTCAGAAAGGCACTAATCACATCATAGAGAATCCACCCTCATGACCTGATCTAAACCTAATTACCTCCCAAAGGCCCCCACCTCCCATCCCCATCACTATCAGATTGGAGGTGATGATATCAATATATAAATTTTGGAGGAACACAAACATTCAGTCTATAATAGATACATATAAGAAACCTACAGTTAACATATTTAATAATGAAAGATTAAATATCTTCCCTAAATGTCAAGTTTTAAGCAAAGATACCTAATCCCACCACATTCACATTCAATGTCAATCTGGAAGTCCTAGTAAGTACAATAAGGCAAGAAAAAAAAACAGGCATTCGGATTGTAGAAGGAGAAATAAAACATTCGTTCCAAGATACTATGACCATTTATGTAGAAAATCCCAAGGAATCTATAAAAAATTTTCAAAAAAAAATCAACAAAATTTCTGTGCACTACCAATGAACAGTTAGAAACCAAAAAATATTTTAAACAGTGCTATTTCTGATAACTCAAAAAATGCTTATGCATAAATCTAATAAAATATAATCAGGACCCCTAAGTTGATATATTATAAAACTTATGAAAGAAACAGAAGGCTTAGCTAAATAAGTGGGGGAGATATACTGTGCTGATGAATCAGATGACTCAATATAGTGAAAACATCAATTCTCCAAATTGATCTTTCAACTCAAAATAATTCCAAAGAAAATCCCAATAGAGTGATCTTGTGGAAGTAGAGACTAGAATGATAGTTACCAGTGTCTAAGAAGGGTAAGGAAGGGGGAAGATAAAGAGAGGTCAGTTGATAGGTTCAAACATACAGCTAGAAGGAATAAGTTCTAATGTTTGATAGCACAGTCGGGTGACTACAATTAATGACGATGTCTCATATATTTTTAAATATCTAGAAGAGAGAACTAGAAATCTTCCCAACACATAGAAACAATAAATGTTCAAGGTGATAGATACCTCAAATACCTGAACTTGATTACATATTCTATGCATACAACAAAATATCATGTATACCCCACAAATATATACAAAAAGAATGTATCCACAAAATAATTCTAACAAGATTCTTTGTAGATATAGACAGGATGATTCTAAAATTTACGTGAAAAAGTAAAGATATTAGATTAGTCAAAACCATTTTTAAAAAAGAAAAAAAAAAGTTGGAAGACACCCTACCAAATTTAAAATTAAATTTGTTAATATGTAAGAAATATTTAAAAGCTATAGTAATCAGAATGGTACTGACAGAATGGTACTGTATCAGAAAGAGGATAAATACATACCCATAAAATACAATGGAGAGCTTCAAAAAAACCCACTAAAATATCATCAACTATTGATATTTAATATTTGACAAAGATGCAAAGGCAATTTAAGAAAGGTCAGTTTTTCCAATTAATAATGGTGAAATAACTAATCAATCATATGACCAAAAAAAAAGAGAATCTCAACCTATTATTAATTCTGTATACAAAAGTTAATGTAAAATGAATGATAGCCCTGAATGCAGAATACAAAACAGTAAAACTCTAAGAAAAACTAGAGAAAATCTGTGTTTGATAAAAAGCTCTTATGTATAACACCAAAAACAGAATCCAGAAGACACTATAACTGACACCAAAGAAATACAAAAGATCATTTGAGACTACTATGAACACTTCTTTGCACACAAACCAGAAAATCTAGAGGAAAGGGTGAATTCCTGGGAACATACAACCCCCCCCCCCCCCAGAGCTTGCATCAGGAATAGAAATCCTGAACAAACCAATAGCAAGCAGTGAGAATGCATCAGTAATTTAAAAAACAGCCAACCAAAAAAACCTCAGAACCAAGTAGATTCATAGCAGAATTCTACCATACCTTCAAAGAAGTGGTACCAATCCTACTGAAACTATTCCAAAACACTGAGAAAGAGAATGTGGTACATCTACACCATGGAATATTATGCAGCCACAAGAAAGAATGAGATTATGTCCTTTTGCAGAGACGTGGGTGGAGCTGGAGGCCATTATCCTTAGCAAACTAACACAGAAACAAAAGACCAAATACCACCTGTTATCACTTATAAGTGGGAGGTAAATGATGAGAACACACGGAGACACAGAGGGAAAGAACACAAACTGGGGCCTATCAGAGGGTGAAGGGTGGGAGAAGGGGAAAAAAGCAGTAAATATAACTAGTGGGTACTAGGCTTACTACCTGAGTGATGAAATGATTTGTACAACCAACCCCCATAACACACATTTACCTATGTAACAAACCTGCACATCCTGTACATGTACCCTGAACTTAAAGTAAAAAAAAAAAAAAAAGATTGAGAAAGAGGAGGGAATCTTCTTTAACTCATTCTATGAAGCCAGTATCACCCTGATCCCAAACTCAGGAAAAAAACATAACAAAAAAAAACTACAGAGCAATATCCCTGATGAGAATAGATGCAAAAATCCTCAACAAAACACTAACTAATCCAGCAGCCCATCAAAAAGATAACTGACCATGATAAAGTGGGTTTCATCCAAGCGATGATGGAATGGTTCAATATATGTGATATAGTTTGTGTATTTGTCCCCAGTCAAATCTCCTGCTGAACTGTAATCCTCAGTGCTGACGGTGGGGCCTAGTGGAAGATGTTTTGATCATGGGGGTGAATCCCTCATGGATTGGCGCTTTGTGGTAGTGAGTTCTTGCAAGACCTGGTCATTTAAAAGTGTGTGACACATCCCCCCCTTAATCTCTCTCTCTTGCTCCTGCATCTGCCATGTGAAGTACCTGCTCCTGCTTCACCTTCAGCCATGAGCAAAAGCTTTCTGGGGCATCCTGAGAAGAAGATGCAGGTGCCATGATTCCTGTACAGCCTGCAGAACCACAAGCCAATTAAACTTCTTTTCTTATAAACTACCGAGTCTCAGATATTTCCTCTCGACAATACAAGAACGGCCTAACATGCAAGTCAATAAATGCAATTCACCACATAAACAGAATTAAAAACAGAAACCATATAATCACCTCAATGGATGCAGAAAAAAAACATTCGATAAAATCCAGCATTCCTTTATGATACAAACCAGCAACAAACTAGCCACAGAAGGAAGATACCTCAAAATAATAAAAGCCATATATGACAAATCCATAGCCAACATCATACTGAATGAGGAAAAGTGGAAAGAGTCCCCAACCTCTCTCAAGAATTGGAACAAGACCAGGATGCCCACTTTCACCACTTCTATTCATCATAATACTAGAAGTCCTAGCTAGAGTAATCAGGCAAGAGAAAAAAATAAAGGCTAACCAAATTGGAAAAAGAAAGTCAAACTATTTCTGTTTGCTGACAATATGATCATGTACCTAGAAAACCCTAAAGAATCCTCCAAAAGACTCTGAGATTTGATAAATGAATTTAGCAAAGTTTCAGGTTACAAAATCAATCTACACAAATCAGTAGCACTATATATACCAACAGTGACCAAGATGAGAACCAAATCAAGAATTCAATCCCTTTTACAATAGCTGCCAAAAAAAAAACTAGCAATATACATAATCAAGGAGGTAAAAAAGAAATACAAAACACTACTGAAAGACAATAGAAAAGAACAGAGAACCCAGGAATAGAGCCAAATACTTATAACCAATTGATCTTTAACAAAGCATACCAAAATATAAATTGGGAAAAGGACACCCTATTCAATAAATGGTGCTGAGAAAACTGGATAGCCACATGTAGAAGAAGAAAACCTGATCCCTACAAAAATCCTCAATGGATTAAAGCAATTTGGCCAACCCATGGCCTGGAATGGCTTTGAATGTGGCCCAACACAAATTTGTAAACATTCTTAAAACATTACAAGATCTTTTTGCAATTTTTTTTTAGCTCATTAGCTACCATGTTAGTGTATTTTATGTGTGTCCCAAGACAATTCTTTTTCCAATGTGGCCCAAGGAAGCCAAAAGACTGGACACCCCCTGTATTAAAGAGTTAAATCTAAAACCTGAAACCATAAAAATTCTAGAAGAAATCCTAGGAAAAGCTCTTCTGGACACTAGCAAAGAATTTATGAGTAAGATCTCAAAAGGAAATAAAACAAAAACAAATAAGTGGGAACTAATTAAATTTAAAAGCTTCTGCACAGCAAAAGAAATAATCATCAGAGTAAAGAGACAATCCACAGAACGGGAAAAAATTATTTGCAAACTATGCATCCAACAAAGGACTAATACCCAGAATCTACAAGGAACTCAAACAAATCAACAAGAAAAAAATAATAATCCCATCAAAAAGTGGACAAATGACATGAAGACACTTCTCAAAAGAAGATATAAAAATGGCCAACAAATATATGATAAAATGCTCAACATCACTAATCACTGGGAGAATGTACATTAAAACCAAAATGAGATACCACCTTAGCCCAGCCAGAATGGCCATTATTAAAAAGTGAAAAAATAATAAATGTTGCTGTGCATGTGGTGAAAAGGGAACACTTATAAACTGCTGGTGGGAATGTAAACTAGTACAACCTCTATGGAAAACAGTATGGAGGTTTCTCAAAGAAGTAAATCTACCATTGGATCTAACAATCCCACTACTGGGTATCTACCCAAAGGAAAAGAAGTCATTATATCAAAAAGACACCTGCACACATATGTTTATTGCAGCACAGTTCACAATTGCAAAGATACATAACTAATCTAAGTGCCCATCAACTGATGAGTAAATAAAGAATATGTGGTATGTATACAAAATGAAAAAATACCCACCCATAAAGAAGAACAAAATAGTGTCTTTTGCACCAACTTGCATGGAGCTGGAGACCGTTATTCTAAGTAAGGTAACTCAGGAATGGAAAACTGAATACTGCATATTCTCGCTTATAAGTGGGGGCTAAACTATGGGTACACAAAGGTATATACAGTGGTATAACGGACACTGGAAACTCAGAAGGGCCTTGGGAGAGAAAGGAGGGATAAAAAAACTACATATTGAATGCAATGTACACTACTTAGGCAATAAGTGCACTAAAATCTCACACTTCACCATTGTACAATTCATTCATGTAACTAAAAACCACTTGTACCCCAAAAGCTATTGAAATTTTTAAAATATTTTTTTAAAACACAATCTATAAAAAAATTTATAAACTACAGTTTATCAAAATTTTAAAAACTTCTGTTTTACAAGGTAAATGAACAGAAAAGCCACAGACTGGCCCACGCCTGTAATCCCAACACTCTGGGAGGCCAAGGTGGGTGGATCACTTGAGCCCAGGAGTTCGAGACCAGCCCGAGCAAAATGGCGACACCCCATATCTACAAAAAATACTAAACATTAGTCAGGAGCAGTGGTTCATGCCTATAATCCCAACTGAGGTGGAAGGATCGTTTAAGCCCAGGCTGGTGAGGCTGCAGTGAGCTGAGATTGCACCACTGCACTCCACCAAGGCTGACAGAGTGAGATCTTGTCAAAAAAAAAAAAAAAAAAAATTGCAAATCATATATTTGAAAAAGGACTTACATTCAGAATACATATATACACATTTTTTTAACTGAAAAACAAACATTAACAAAATAAACACTTCTCTCTTCCCCAATCTAGGCAGAAAAAATTAAATATAGACACTTCATCAAAAAAGATATAAGAAAGACAAACATAGGCTGGGTGTGGTGGCCCACAGCTGTAATCCCAGGACTTTGGGAGGCTGAGGTGGGCAGATCACTTGAGGTCAGGAGTTTGAGACCAGCCTGGCCAACATGGTAAAACCCTGTCTCTACTAAAAATATAAAAATTAGCCAGGCATAGTGGTGGGCACTTATAATCCCAGCTACTTGGGAGGCTGAGGCAGGAGAATCACTTGAACCCAGGGTACAGAGGCTGCAGTGAGCCAAGATCATACCACAGTACTCCAGCCTGGGTGAAAGGGCAAGACTTCATCTCAAAAAAAAAAAAAAAGAATGGCAAACATGAAAAGATGCTCAACATCATTAGTCATGGGAGAACACAAATTAAAACAACGAGATCCCACTAAACACCTATTTGAATGGCTAAACTCCAAAAAACTGACAATACTAATTGCTAGTGAGGCTACAGAGCAATGGAAACTCTCATTCATTTCTGGTGGGAATGTAAAATGGTCCAGCCACTTTGGAAGACAGCTCGACAGTGTCTTATAAAGCTAAACACAGCCTAACCACGGGATCAGCAATCACACCCCTAGATAGTCACCCCACTGATTTGAAAACATGTTCACACAAAACCTACACACAAATGTTTATAACAGCTTTATTCATGAAGTTTTGTTGGTATAACATATCTTGC
Organism: Ateles fusciceps; assembly: GCA_036589455.1. NCBI lineage: Eukaryota > Metazoa > Chordata > Mammalia > Primates > Atelidae > Ateles > Ateles fusciceps. Next base: position 5,856,181 of record JAZHEH010000572.1, read on the forward strand.
CAATGGTACAGACATGGGGTGTGAGGGGAAAGGGAGAAGTCAAGTATAACTTACAGGTTTTTGGATTCCTCAATTGGTGAATGGCAATGCCATTTACTGAGATAAAGACTACTGCTGAAGGAATGGGTCTAGGAAGAAAAGTCACAATTTAATTTTTTGACATGTTAAGGAGAGATGCCTATTATATACACAACTAAATCTGTCAAGTAGGTAGTTGGTACTACTGGGCAGGTGAGAAAACAGAGGAAAATCTATAAATTTTTATGTTATTAGTGTCTATACATGATATTTAAACTTATCCAGAGGCGGAAGTATAATACTAAAGTGGGCTCAGCACCAAGCCCTGGGATATTCCAGTATTTCGAGGTTGAACAGAAAAGGAGAAGTGATAAAACAAGAGTGAAAAGGAACATGCAGTGAAGTAGGAAGAAAACCAAGAGAGAATAGTAAATTGAAAATCAAGTAAAGAAGCTGTTTCAAGCAAGTGACTGTAATCAGCTATGTCAAATGCTACTGAGAGTTACAGTATTACCAGAGCTGAGAACTGACCATCAGAGAGCCATGAATAAAGAATTGAATAAAATTCATCTCAATTTTGTGCAACCAGCCGGGTGCAGTGGCTCACGCCTGTAATTCCAGAACTTTGGGAGGATGAGATGGACAGATCACTGGAGACCAGGAGTTTGAGACCAGCATGGACAACATGGCAAAACCCCATCTCTACTAAAAATACAAAAATTAGCTGGGTTTGGTGGAGCACGCCTATAATCTCAGCTACTCGGGAGGCTGAGGCACAAGAATCACTTGAACCCCAGAGGCAGAGAGGTTGCAGTGAGCCAAAACTGCCACTGCACTTCAGCCTGGGTGACAGAGTAAGACTCTGTCTCAAAAAATAAAATAAAATAGAATAGAATAAAAATTCTGTGCAACCAACCAAAGTACTGAAAATAAAATGATTTAAATCCAAAGGATTTCCAAGGGTCCCATTAATCTTTCTCTTTTGAAAGCAGAAATTCATCACCCTATGCTTAAGAAAAAAAAATTTTTTTTATTTAAAAAATGAGAAAAAGAAAATACCTATTATCAAGGGCAAACAATTTCAGGGCAAAGAAATAGTTCATTGTACTCTCTCCCAGTTCTTAATATAGATAAATTTGAGCTGAAGACAAGAGGGAAGGAAGGAAGGAGGGAGGGAGGGAGGGAGGGAGGGAAAAAAAAGAAAATGAAGGGAAAGGAAAAAAAAAGAAAGAAAATTTCTGTTGACTAGTGGTTAATAGGGATCTGGCCTAATTTTGCCCCATTAAATAACTGCCTCTGGGCCAGGAAAACAGTTCATGATTTACAATAAAAGAAACATTCCAATAATCAAAGACATGCCCAACCTTTGAGGACTTAGATCCTAAACTACCATGTCTTTTCCAAGCTTGTACACTACACCACACTCTCATTCTCCTCCTCTGGTTAACTAAGCTCCATCTCCACTGACATCTCTGCCTGGTGTCTTAATCCAATGCATAGCCTGCTTACCTCCCAGTCAGTTCCTAGTTTACCAGCTTCCTCTCCTCACTTCCAGACTCAGGGAATCTACAGATGGCTGCTACACAATTCCATCATTAGAACCATACTTCCTATACTTTGTCTAAACAGCAACCCAACAACTCACTCAACACATACAGGTCTTAAAGGCAGGCCCCAGTAAGCAGGTCTTTTACTGGTATTTATTGATTAGAGTTGAAATAGCATCTTGTAATAGAAAGACTATTTTTCAATGAAAGAAAACTACCCCTCTTGCAGAAGACATTAGGATAAAAGGACATGTGGTCGCCTTAGCTGTTGAGTACCCAGAATAAGAACACAGATATTAGGTTAAACAAAAAAATTTAAAAGGCTGTAAATATTGTTTCTTATTTGTAAAGACAGGAGCATGACAAAGGCAATGGGAATGTTAAGTGCCCTTGTGTTAAAAGAGTGACCAAAATTAGTCATAACGAAATGAAGTTCAACTAAGGATTCTTAAATGGATCTAAACAGATTCAGTACCATGGCTAACACTAGTGGAACAATTTCTAAAGAAACACCTATTAAAGAACAGTTAGTGACTAAAACACTTTTTCAGCAAATAAACTACGTTTTCTCTCTTCTTCCCTTATCCAAACATAGGCACTCCTGAAAAATATCTTTCTTTACTTAAAAGACTTAACTGGAAATAGCTTAGAAGAAAGAATTAACCAACCATTTATTTTTCATAATATGCTATACTTTGAGAGAGAAAATTACCCATGACCAATATTGGTTTCCTCAAAACACACACACACACAGAGACAGGGAGGGAGGGAGGGAAAGAGAGAGCACTGATAATCCGTCTGTACTCTTGTGGCTGCCCAAATGACAAGAGTTATAAAAACAGCTCCTGTTGTAACAGTGCCATTTATAGTCATTGAATGATTTGGGGCTCCATGACCCACAAAATAAAAGTACCCATGTCATTGGCATGATGAGCTAACAAAGCCTACCCCTAAGAAGAGATGAAATGCAGCAGAAAATAGCAGGGAATATACTGGCAACTCGGATCCAAAAGTTCTTCTTAACTAGAGTCCATTCACTAGCTTTCAGGAATTATCAAATCTCCTAAAATAGTCAAAAAAAAATGTGTGTGAATACATTTTGCTGGGAAGAATGTTCATAGCTCAAATTCAGGAATTGGCACACATTTTTTCTAATGGGTCAGATAGCATTTTAGGCTTTGTGGGCCACATGCTCTCTGCTACAACTACTCAGCTCTACCACTGTAATGCAAAGGGAGCCACAGGCAGTAGTAAAATAATGGATGGATCTAATTAAAAGTTCCAATAAAACTTTTATTTACAAAAACAGGGGAGTCAGCTGGATTTGCGCCAAGGCCAGTTTGCCAACCCCAACACACTCTTAGTCATTTGCCTGCATAAATCGAGGATTCTAAAGTCCAAGTCTTTCTAAGTCCTGAGCAATTTTAATATTCATTCTAATACCTCAAAAACTTAAATTCAATCTTCCTTGACCTACTCAATTCTGATGACCTGTTACAAGATATTTCAGCAGTGCCAGCTATGGTTAATTCTGCCACTACCTTGAATGGTCATAATATGCTTCTAAAATCCGAACTCTCAATATTTACTGATTTAACAAATACTTATCACCAAATATGTTTTAGGCTATAGTTATTCCACTTACTGGCCACATAACTTCCTATCTTGCAATTTCTTGAATTTTTAAATTTTCAATATCCTAAACTTTACCACTCTCTCAGCATAATCCTGAGTGTCCTTTTGTTGAATCTACAATGAAGTCTTTTTATTCTAAAATAACCTCCCCCTGTTTTACCCCACAATCACTGTAGTCCATCCAAATACCTAGGCTCCTGAATAAGACTCAAGAATAAGATATGAACATGCAGAATGATTGGCTCTACAAATTTACATTTCATAGCCCCTAACACTTTCATAATTCTTCCAGTAATGTTTCTCTCACAACCATCAACAGCTATTCTATCGTTACAATTCTACTGAAGGTCCTATCCCAATGTTTCCCAATATAAAACTAGGAGATGACTCCACTAATAGATGGTGGCATTACCCATTTACTATCTAAGACTACCACTTGTAAATATAGCTGCATATGAGCTCATTCTTATCCCTTCCATCACCAGTGCAAATGTAGTCCAGCCGGGTGCGGTGGCTCACGCCTATAATCCCAGCACTTTGGGAAGCCAAGGCATGCGAATCCTTTGAGGTCAGAAGTTTGAGACCAGCATGGCAAACATGGTGAAATCCAGGCTCTACTAAAAATACAAAAATTAGCCAGGCATGGTGGTGGGCGCCTGTAATCCCAGCTACTTGGGAGACTGAAGCAGGAGAATCGCTTGAACCCCAGAGGCGGAGGTTGCAGAGATCCAGCCACTGCACAAAAGAGCAAGACTCCATCCTCCTCTCCGCCCCTGCAAAAAAAAAAAAGATTCCCTCCTCCTACGCAAAAGCTACCTCCTGCTCTTTGCTTGATCACAATCCCTAACACCTCCTCAAGGACTTTCATTGTTGCTTAATATGTTTGGTTTTTACAGAACTGCATTAGTTTTCTACTACTCTGTAACAAATTACCAAAAACCTAGGGACTTAGTACACCCCGAATTTATTAACTAACAGCTGTATAGGTCAGAAGTCTGGTACAATGTGGCTAGATTCTCTGTTCAGGGTCTCACAGACTAAAATCAGGATGTCAGCAGGACTGTACTATTTTCTAGAGGTTCTGGGGAAGAATCAACTTCCAAGCTTATTCTGGTTGCTGGCAGAATACAAGTTCTTTGTGGTTATAGTACTGTGATCCCCCATTTGCTTACTGCCTGTCAGCTAGGGCTACTCTTAGCTTTCTAGACACTATGTGCATCTCCATTAGACTAAACATGAGAAAGATTCTCCTTTGCTGACCTTGAAGTTGGAGGGATCTATGTGGCAAGGAATGCATTAGGAATGCTGACTTAGTAGAGTGCAGTTATACTGACATCCTGATAAGCAGAGAATCTAGCCACATTGTGCGAGACTTCTGACCTAAACAGCTGTTAGGTAATAAATTGGGGATATACTAAGTCCCTAAGTTTTTGGTAATTTGTTACAGAGCAACAGAAAACTAATGCATTTCTATAAAAACCAAACATATTAAGTAATGATGAAAGCTGTGCCCACAAATCTTTGCAAAACAACCTGTTCTTTATGTATAGCTGTTTAACTGGATGAGGAGCAAGACTCTTAAGCTTCCTAGAGGTTATCTGGTTTCGTTAGGAAGATCTGTGAGGCACACCCTTAATTTCTTAGAAGAGTCCGGTGTGACTGAATATGGTCACCTTTTGATCTTTCTAAAGTTATTATACAGCCACGCCCTTGGGTTTCTCTATACCATGCTTTCAGAAGTTATTTCTTTATGTTAGCATCCTTTGTCATCTCCATAGGCTAAAAATTAACTAAATCATCTATTCTTGGTTCCCTTTTAACAAAACTTTCATTGGTTTTCTCATATTTTACTATAAGGAGCAAGAAGAATGCAGGCAGCGCCTTCAACACTTTGCTTAGAAATCTCCTTGCCTAGATATTCAAATTCATCACTCACAAGTTCTGATTTCATCTTCAAAACCAGCAGCAGAGAATCTCCCTCACACCAAGTCCCTCCTACACTTAGAACACCTTTTGCCAGGAAAAGCCCAACTGCTTTTAAGTGCTCACCTGATGAGGCTGGATCCACTGAAGGCAATCTTCCTTTCTTAAAGTCCACTGTGTCATATAATGTAATCATAGGACTGCTAGCCCATTATACTTATAGTTCACAACTACATTCAAGAAGGGCAAAAACTCTTAGGAGCCATCTTAGAATTCACCCTACAACAAGAGCTTTGGGTGTAGCAATTCTGAAACTACTTTCCACATACTGTAACACTGAACAAATGAGTAAATATAACTATGATGTTAAAAGCCACGTTCTTCACTGTTGGAGAAGTAAATTAGGAATACGGAACAGGAAAAGGCTAAAGTTTGGATAAGAATTATATGAATCCAACTGAACTCATAATTTTTTACATATTTTATTTACTTTTAGATTGGTTGATCTCCCTCCTAAGTTTGTCTTTTGAGGCTAGAAGCAATGACACCCAACAGCAATGAATAAATCCAGAGTACCAGATCTTAATTTCTAAATTGAATTTTCTGTTGAAAGAAGCCATGGATCACTAGAAAAATAGGCAGGATCAAGTCAGGGAAAGTACAAGATGAGCCTGGAACATCTTGTTGTACCAAAATGTAAGAAAGTACTCTGTAAATGATGGGGGACACGTCAAAAGGGTAGAAGCCAATGTTTCTATTACATAAAAGCTTCTAGAAATATTTAGAAAATTCAAAGAAATAAAATTTACTTCAAATCATTCTTTTTTTAGTTATATCTATTATTAAAACCGTAAGTTAGCAGTTTTCTTTTAAGAAAACAAAAACCCAGAACAGTTATTTTAATTAAAATTAAATATTTTAAGTTTTTTTTTTTCTTTTTTTTAATTTAAAGTTTAGATGGTACTATACTACAGGTTGATGTGGTGGAAAAACGTGCAAATGGATGTTAAAATATTTTAAGTTCTCAGGAAAAAGTATTCACCAATAAAAAGACATGACTAATATATTTCATCTCCAAATAATAAGTGCCATTTTTTAGAATGGCTGGATATCAGAATGACTACATGTACTATTCAAAAATAAATAAAACATTTGAAAACACTCTTACCTAAAGTTTCCTATAATTCTTATAAATTCCATGATTAAGGTCTGCTAATGGAGATATCTCCCACTAAAATGTCCACACATTCTGAGGTACCCTGAACCTGCCTTCTCCACCGTGGTCATGTAATTTAAAAATAAATGGCAGAGAATTGCTTTCATGCTGAAAAGAAAAAGAATTTTTTTGCCTTTCTCAATCCTGGAGAAAGGCACTTAACAATATCAGCTCTAGATGAATTGATAACAGAAAGCTTGCTGGGGGACTTCAAGATGGCTATCTAGAAGCATCAGAAACTCACTTCCTCTACAAATAAAAGCTTAATGAGTAGATAATCACACTCCAAATACAGGATCAAAGAGAAATGCTAGAATTCAGCAGAGAAGTGATAGGTAACAAGCTGAGACTGGTATAAACAAGCTTCTAAAGTGGAAACTCACAATAGGTTCCACACACACCTGGAGATCCAAGCACCTGCAGCATGGCACCAATTTGAGAGCCTAGACCCCACCAGTCTGCCTTCTTTCTGGGGCCAAACAGTACCTGCATCTCCACATCCCTGAAGGCCCACTGACATACCCTAATTTCCACTGGGATGGTTGCAGCACATGACACCAGTTGGACCCAGCAGAGCGGCAGTATTCCCAGCACTCTAGATCAAACAGCATCGAGAACACTGAAGAAAGGGCAATGCAGAGCTCTGTGGATTATGTCTCTAGGACAAAGGGAGCTAGGATAAAGGGAGCCAAAATGCACACTCCCTAGAGCCCAAACCCACCTGTCTCAGGTCACTGTCACTGAGAGCAACCGTGCCCACCCACCCCCAGCAGCAATGCCCCATGACACCCGCACATCCCAAGGGCAGGCTCTCCCTGCCTGTTGCTGCAACCAGGAACCAAAGAGGGTGCTATCCCAGAGCCTGAGAATCACCTCCCTGGGGCAGGCACCACAGACAGCAACCTTGCTACCCACAACAACAGGGCTGTCATACATGTGCCTTGAGGACAGGCTCATCCCAGCCAATGCAGCCAATGCCACAGGGAACAGCAGAAGTGGAGACGAAGCATGTGCTCTCCAGAGACTGAAATGTATCTGCCTGGGATGGCTACCACTGGCGTCAATCCCCCCTCATCACCAACCCCACGGCCACTGTCACCAAGCCTTCCCCCGTAGCAGAGTGGTTCATTTCACATGCCCTGAGGATAGGATCTCCCTCCCCACTACTGCTGCTAAAACCACCACCCAAGGACACTGCCCAGAACATAGGGATCACCCAGCCCTGCCAAACACAGCTTGCATCTGTGCACAACATCAGAGGCCTTAAGGACAAGCTCACAAGGCCTGGCACTACCAACCCCTGTGCTCTCTATCACACCGCTCAGGGGCCTGTGGATTGCCCTGCACCATGGGTCACCTCAGGCACATGCACACAGCAAGAGACCAAACAGCCCCAGAATGCCTGCCACCACAAGCATCCTAGCACACCATCTGAAGGCCTAGGAATTGCCCCCATCCCACCCACCACAACATAAACCCATTTGGACCATCAGGGGTACGTGAGGACAGCCTCAAAATGCCTGACACTGTCATCCCCCCGAGTGCCCTGCCACACCACCCTAGGCGTGACAATGTCACCCCCACTGAGTGCTCTATCACACCATCCCACCACATACCCTAGGGATTGTTGTGCCCCACTGGTCACTTCAAGCAGGAGTGTGTACTACCAGGGGTCCTAGTAACAGGCTCAAAAAACCTGTTGCCAGTACCTAAGCATGCCATCCAAAGGCCTGCAGAATCACCCTGCCCAGTCTACCACCACTTGTGTCTATCCACACATCCTAGGGGCTGGAGGACAAGGTTACTAAGCCTGTCACGACCACCAGAGCTGTTACCCACCCATGTGCACCACCTGAGGGTCTGAGGACCAGGCTGCCCAGTCTGTTGCAGCCACCACTAATATCAAGGTGTACTACCTGGAAGCCCAGGCATTGCCCTGCCTCTACTACTGCTATCACCAACACCATGCACCATGCTCAGGAGCCTGAGGACTTGCTCACTCACTCAACCCACAGCTGCCACTACTGGCACCTGAAAAAGCCACCTAGAGGCTCAAATATCAGCCTGTCTGAACCTACTAACACCAGTGCCCATGTACTATGCGTAAGGGCCCAAGAACAGGAACATTCAGCTCACCATTGCCACCACCTGGGCCAGAAGACTGGCCCACCTGGCACTGCTATACCTAATAAATCCTCACCACAGCCTCCACTAACAAATTCACCTAAGCCTCTGAGGAAAACACAGACACCACTGACAGGGTTTAAAGCCAAATAAGTCACATCCAGAATCAATTCTGAAGTGCCCTAACCAACCAATAGCATAGATACAACTATAGGAAAAAGGATTCCTCTATGAAAGTCAATCCAAAAAACTGGAAGAAATAACTGTTACACCAGTTGCACAGATAGCAAGGTAAGAACACAAGAGGACTTCTGCCAAGATGGCCGAATAGGAACAGCTCTGGTCCGCAGCTCCCAGAAAGAGTGATCCAGAGGACAAGTGATCTCCACATTTCCAACCAACGTACCAGGTTCATCTCACTAGGACTGGTTGGACAGTGGGAGTAGCCCAAGGAGAGCAAACTGAAGGAGGGTGGGGCGTTGCCTCACCCAGAAAGTGCAAGGGACCACAGAACTCCCTCTCCTATCCAAAGGAAGCCATAGGGACTTTTCTGGGCACTCCAGCACTCTGACTCAGATACTGGGCTTTTCCCAGCATCCTCACAACCTACAGACCAGGAGATTCCCCTCCACTGCCTACAACACCAGCACCCTGGGTTTCCAGCACAAAACTGGGCAGATGAACCGCTCATTCCCCTGAGAAAAAGGAAGCTGAAGCCAGGGAGCCAAGTGATCTGGCTCAGCAGGTTCCACCCGAATGAAAACCAGCAAGCTAAGATCCACTGGCTTGAAATTCTCAGAGCCAGCACAGCAGTCTAAGCTCGACCTCAGAACTTCGAGCTCGGTGTGGGGGAGGGACATCAGCCATTACTGAGGCTCGAGTAGGTGGTTCTAACTGTGTAAACAAAGTCACTGGGAAGTTTACACAGCAACTGGGCAGAGCCCACGACAGCTCAGCAAAGCCACTGCAGGCAGACTGTGACTAGACTCCCTTCTTGCTGGGCAGGGCATCACTGAAAAAAGGCAGCAGCACATCAGGGACTTATAAATAAAGCCCCCATCATCCTGGGATAGAGAACCTGGGAAAAGGGGCAGTGTGGGTCCCGCTTCAGCAGACTTAAACGTCCCTGCCCAGCAGCTCTGAAGGGACCAACGAAGCTCTCAGAACAGGACTTGAGCTTTGATAAGGGACAGACTGTACCCTCAAGCAACTACCCAACTCCTATATATCCAAAGAGGTACCTCATAAAGGAGACCTCTGGCGGACATCTGGCGGGTACCCTTCTTGGACGAAGATAACAGAAAAGAAACTGGCAGCAACCCTTACTGTTCTGCAGCCCCCACGGGTAATTCCCAAGCAAGCAGCGTCCTGCAGCAGAGGGGCCTGTTAGAAGGAAAACTAAAAAACAGAAATAACTTCATCATCAACAAAAAGGACGTCCACTCAGAGAATCCATCTGAACATCACCAACTACAAAGACCACAAGTAGATAAATCCACAAAGATGGGAAGAAACCAGCACAAAACGGATGAAAACACCAAAAACCAGAACACCTCTCCTCCTACAAGGGATGACAACTCCTCACCAGCAAGGGAACGAGGCTGGATGGAGAATGAGTCTGATGAACTGACAGAAGCAGGCTTCGGAAGGTGGGTAAAAAGAAACTTCTCTGAGCTAAAAGAACATGTTCTAACCCAATGCAAAGAAACTAAGAACCTTGAAAAAAGGTTAGACACCATGCTAACTAGAATAGCCAGTGCAGAGAAGAACATAAATGACTTGATGGAGCTGAAAAACACAGCACGAGAAATTTGTGAAGCATACAAAAGTTTCAATAGCCAAATCAACCAAGCAGAAGAAAGAATATCAGAGATTGAAGGCCAACTCAATGAAATAAAATGAGAAGGCAAGATTAGAGAAAAAAGAATGAAAAGAAATGAACAAAGCCTCTAAGAAATATGGGATTATGTGAAAAGATCCACCCTACATTTGATTGGTGTACCTGAATGTGACGGGGGAGAATGAATCCAAGTTGGAAAACACTCTTCAGGATATTATCCAGGAGAACTTCCCCAGCCTAGCAAGGCACGCCAACATTCAAGTCAAGGAAATACAGAAAACACCAAAAAGACATTCCTCAAGACATACCCCAAGGCACATAATTGCCAGATTCACCAGGGTTGAAATGAAGGGGAAAATGCTAAGGGCAGCCAGAGAGGAAGGTTGGGTTACCCACAAAGGGAAGCCCATCAGACTCACAGCGGATCTCTCGGAAGAAACCCTACAGGCCAGAAGAAAGTGGGGGCCAATATTCAACATCCTTAAAGAAAAGAACTTTCAACCCAGAATTTAATATGCAGCCAAACAAAGCTTCATAAGTGAAGAAGAAACAAAATCCTTTACAGACAAGCAATTGCTGAGACATTTTGTCACCACCAGGCCTGCCTTACAAAAGCTACTGAAGGAAGCTCTAAACATGGAAAGAAACAACCAGTATTAGCCACTCCAAAAACGTACCAAATGGTAAAGATCATCAACATACTGAAGAAACTGCATCAACTAATGGGCAAAACAACCAGCTAGCATCAAAATGGCAGGATCAGATTCACATATAACAATATTAACCTTAAATGTAAATGGGCTAAATACCAAATCAAAAGACACAGACTGGCAAACTGGATAAAAAGCAAGACCCATTGGTGTGCTGTATTCAGGAGACCCATCTCACATGCAAGGATACACACAGGCTCAAAATAAGGGGATGGAAGAAGATTTACCAAGCAAATGGAGAGCAAAAAAAAAAGCAGGAGTTACAATCATAGTCTCTGATAAAATGGACTATCAACCAACAAAGATCAAAACAGACAAAGAAGGGCATTACATAATGGTAAAAGCATCAATGCAACAAGAAGAGCTAACGATACTAAATATATACGCACTCAATACAGGAGCACCCAGATACATAAAGCAAGTTCTTAACAACCTACAAAGAGATTTGCACTCCTACACAGTAATAGTAGGAGACTTCAACACTGCACTGCCAATATTAGACAGATCAACAAGAAAGAAAGTTAACAAAGATATCTAGGACTTAAACTCAGATCTGGACCAAGTGGACCTAGTAGACATTTATAGAACTCTCCACCCCAAATCCACAGAATATACATTCTTCTCAGCACCACATCGCACCTACTGTAAAAATGACCACATGATTGGAAGTAAATCACTCCTCAGCAAATGCAAAAGAACGGAAATCATAACAAACACTATCTCAGACCACAGCGCAATCAAGTTAGAACTCAGAATTCAGAAACTAACTCAGAACTGCACAGCTTCATGGGAACTGAACAACTGGCTCTTGAATCTTAACTGGATAAACAATGAAATGAAAGCAGAAATAAAGATGTTCTTCGAAACCAACAAGAACAAAGACATAGCATACCAGAATCTGTGGGACACATTTAAAGTGGTGTCTAGAGGAAAATATATACCAATAAACCCCCACATGAAAAGCAAGGAAAAGTTCTAAAATCGACACCCTATCATCAAAATTGAAAGAGCTAGAGGAGCAGGATCAAAAAAACTCAAAAGCTAGCAGAAGACAAGAAATAAGATCAGAGCAGAACTGAAGGAAATAAAGACATAAAAAACCCATCAAAAATCAATTAATCCAAGAGACGGTTTTTTGAAAAGATCAACAAAATAGACTGCTAGTCACATTAATAAAAAAGAAAAGAGAGGGAGAAAGATCCAAGATGGCCAATTAGCAGCAGCTCACGATTGTAGCTCCCACTGAAAGTGCAGAGAGTGAGCGGACGCCACACTTTCAGATGAATTTTTATTGCCCATGGACCAAGAGATTCCCCGCGGAGGAGCCCCACGGGTCGCCAGCGCGACTCTTTTGGCCGGAGTAGCCGTTTCGCAGGTGCCCCGGCGCAGCAGTTCTCAGTCCGGAGTATACAGGACTGAGTGCCCTTTGGTTGGCGTTGGAGCTCCGGGAAGACAGAGTCTCCCATTCAGCTGATTGAAAAGCAGACTGAAGTGGGGAACAAGACCGGGAGATTCCCACGCAGAAAAGCACCACGAATCTTAACGCCACTGTTTCAGCCAGCGTAGTGGGTCGCCGCAGGGGAAGGCTGGTTCCCCCCCCCCCAACAACAAAAAAAAAAACAGCAATTGGAACTGCTGAGGATTGAGAGTTTCACAGCAAGTACAGCTGAACCCGGGAAGGTCCAGCTCTGTGGGGGGAGGGGCATCCACCGAAGGAAAACTAAGAAACAGAAAAAACTTTACCACCAACAAGCTGGACGTCCACTCAGAGACCTAATCTGAAAGTCAGCAATTACACAGACGACAGGTGGATAAATCCACAAAGATGGGGAAGAAACCAGCGCAAAAAGGCTGAAAACACCTGAAATCAGAATGCCTTACCTCCTACAGAGGAATGCAGTTCCTCATCACCAACTGAACAAGGCCTGATTGAGAATGAATGTGAGGAATCAACAGAATTAGGCTTCACAAGGTGGATAATGAGAAACTTCTGTGAGCTAAAAGAACATGTTCTAGCCCAATGCAAGGAAACTAAGAACCTTGAAAAAAGGTTTGACAAAATGTTAACGAAAATGGACAATTTAGAGAAGAATGTAAGTGAATTAATGGAGCTGAAAAACACAATACAAGAACTTTGCGAAGTATGCACAAGTTTTAACAGTCGAATTGATCAAGCAGAAGAAAGGATTTCAGAGGTCGAAGACCAACTTAACGAAATAAAACAAGAAGACAAGATTAGAGAAAAAGGGTAAAAAGTCCCCCATATTTCTCCAAGAAATATAGGACTATGTGAAAAGACCTAATCTACGTTTGATAGGTGTACCTGAATGTGACAAAGAGAATGAATCCAAGCTGGAAAATATTCTTCAGGATATTATCCAGGAAAACTTTCCCAACCTAGCAAGGCAGGACAATACTCAACTCCAGGTAATACAGAGAACGCCACAAAAATATTCCTCAAAAAGAGCAACCCCAAGGCACATAATCATTAGATTCACCAGGGTTGAAATGAAGGAGAAAATATTAAGGGCAGCAAGAGAGAAAGGTCAGGTTACCCACAAGGGGAAGCCTATTAGACTCACAGCAGATCTCTCAGCAGAAACTCTACAAGCCAGAAGAGAGTGGGGGCCGATATTCAACATCCTTAAAGAAAAGAACTTTCAACCCAGAATTTCATATCCAGCCAAACTAAGTCTCATAAGTGAAGGAAAAATAAAATTTTTTACAAACAAGCAAGTACTCAGAGACTTCATTACCACCAGGCCTGCTTTACAAGAGCTTCTGAAAGAAGCACTAGATACAAAAAGGAACAACCAGTATTAGCCATTCCAAAAAACCCATCGGTAAGCTGCATCCAGACCCATCTCACATGCAAGGATATACAGAGACTCAAAATAAAGGGATGGAGGAAGATTTGCCAACCAAATGGAGAGCAAAAAAAAAAAAAAAAAGCAGGAGTTGTAATTCTCGTCTCTGATAAAATAGCCTTTAAAGTAATAGAAACCGAAAGAGATAAGAAGGACATTGCATAATGGTAGAGGGATCAATGTAATGGGAAGAGCTAACGATCCTAAGTGTATGCGCACCCAATATAGGGGCATCCAGATACATAGGGCAACTTCTTGGTGACTTACAAAGAGACTTGGACTCCCACACAATAAGAATGGGAGATTTTAACACTACATTGTCAATATTGGACAGATCAATGAGACAGAAGGTTAACAAGGATACCCGGGACTTGAACTTAGACCTCGAACAAGTAAACTTAATAAACATTTACAGAACTCTCTACTCCAAATCCACAAAACATATATTTTCTTCAGTAACACATCACATCTATTCTAAAAGTGACCACATGGTTGGGAGTAAATCACTCCCCAGCAATTGCATAGCATTTCATAGGTTTAAATGAAATATTGGTTGGCTGTTTGTTATTTTCCTCCCTTATTCCTTCCTGTCTCCATTGTATAACACAATTATTAGTATAAAAGAGCTTTTCAATACCCATTTTTAGACTGCATTCTAGCCTGGGCAATAGAGCAAGATTCCTGTTCTCTCTCCCTTTCTTCTTCTTTTTCCCTTTCTTTAATTCTCTTTTTTTCCTTCTTTCTCTCTTTCTTTTCTTTTTCTTTCTTTAAAAATAAATTTAAAAAAAAAAAAGAAAAGAGAGAACAATCAAATAGATGCAATAAAAAAATGATAAAGGGGATATCACCATTGATTCCACAGAAATACAAACTACCATCAGAGACTACTACAAACAACTCTATGCACATGAACCAGTAAACCTGGAAGAAATGGATAAATTCCTGGACACTTGTGCCCTCCCAAGCCTAAACCAGGAAGAAGCAGAATCCCTGAATAGACCAAAAACAAGGGCTGAAGTTGAGGCAGCAATTAATAGCCAACCAACTAAAATAAGTCGAGGTCCAGATGGGTTCACAGCCAAATTCTACCAGACATACCAGTTGTACCAAAGAGAAGCTGGTACAACTCCTTCTGAAACTATTCCAAACAGTACAAAAAAAGGGAATCCTTCCCCAAATCATTTTATGAGACTAGCATCATCCTGATACCAAACCCAGCAGAGACTCAACAAAAAAAGAGTATTTCAGGCTAATATCCATCATGAACATAGATGCAAAAATCTTCAATAAAACACTGGCAAACCAATTGCAATAGCACATCAAAAAGCTTATCCATCACGATCCAGTAGGCTTCATCCTGGGGATGCAAGGCTGGTTCAACATACACAAGTCTATAAACATAATCCACCACATGAACAGAACCAAAGACAAAAACCACATGATCATCTCAATAGATGCAGAGAAGGCCTTTGACAAAATTCAGCAGCCTTTATGCTAAAAACTCTCAATAAACTAGGAATCAATGGAACATATCTCAAAATAATAAAAGCTATTTATGACAAACCCGCAGTCAATATCATACTGAATGAGCAAAAACTGGAAGCATTCCCTTTGAGATTTGGCACTAGACAAGGATGCCCTTTCTCACCACTCCTATTCAATATAGTATTGGAAGTTCTAGCCAAAGCAATCAGGCAAGGAAAAGAAATAAAGCATATTCAATTAGGAAAGGAGGAAGTCAAATTGTCTCTACTTGCAGATGACATGATTGTATATTTAGAAGACCCCACAGTCTCAGCCCAAAATATCCTTAGGCTGATAAGCAACTTCAGCAAAACCAGTAACAGACAAACAGAGAGCTAAATCATGAGTGAACTCCCATTTACAATTGCTTCAAAGAGAATAAAATACCTAGGAATACAATTAACAAGGGATGTGAAAGACCTCTTCAAGGAGAACTACAAACCACTGCTCAACGAAATAAGAGAGGACACAAACAGATGGAGAAACATTCCATGCTCCTGGTTAGGAAGAATCAATATCATGAAAATGGCCATATTCCCCAAAGTAATTTATAGATTCAATGCTATCCCCATCAAGCTACCATTGAGTTTCTTCACAGAACTGGAAAAAAACACCTTAAACTTTATATGCCACCAAAAGAGAGCCCGCATAGCCAAGACAATCCTAAGCAAAAAAAACAAAGCTGGAAGCATCTCCGCTACCTGACTTCAAGCTATACTACAAGACTACAGTAATCAAAACAGCATGGTGCTGGTACCAAAACAGATATATAGACCAATGGAGCAGAACAAGGCCTCAGAAGTAACACCCGCATCTGCAACCATCTGATCTTTGACAAACCAGACAAAAACAAGCAATGGAGAAAGGATTCCCTATTTAATAAATGGTGTTGGGAAAACTGGCTAGCCATAAACAGAAAGCTGAAACTGGATCTCTTCCTTACACCTTATAGAAAAATTAACTCCAGATGGTTTAAAGATTTAAACATAAGACCTAACGCCATGAGAACCCTAGAAGAAAACCTAGGCAATACCATTCAGGACATAGGCATGGGCAAGGATGTCATGACTAAAACACCAAAAGCAATGGCAACAAAAGCCAAAACTGACAAATGGAATCTAATTAAACTTAAGAGCTTCTGCACAGCAAAAGAAACAGTCATTAGAGTAAACCAGTAACCAAGAGAATGGTAAAAAATTTTTTGCAATCTACCCATCTGACAAAGAGCTAATAACCAGAATCCACAAAGAACTTAAACAAATTTACAAGAAGAAAACCAAACAATCCCATCAAAAAGTGGGCAAAGGATACGAACAGACACTTCTCAAAAGAAGACATTTCTGCAGCCAACAAACACATGAAAAAAAGCTCATCATCACTGGTTATTAGAGAAATGCAAATCAAAACCACATTGAGATACCACCTCATGCCAGTTAGAAATGGTGATCGTTAAAAAAATCAGGAGACAACAGATGCTGGAGAGGATGTGGAGAAATAGGAATGCTTTCACATTGTTGGTGGGAGTGTAAATTAGTTCAACCATTGTGGAAGACAGTGTGGCAATTCCTCAAGGATCTAGAACTAGAAATACCATTTGACCCAGCAATCTCATTACTGGGTATATACCTGAAAGATTATAAAACATTCAATTATAAAGATACATGTACACATATGTTTATTGCAGCACTGTTTACAATAGCAAAGACTTGGAACCAACCCAAATGCCCATCAATGATAGACTAGATAAAGAAAATGTGGCACATATGCACCACGGAATACTATGCAGCCATAAAAAAGGATGCGCTCCTGTCCTTTGCAGAGACATGGATGAAGCTGGAAACCATTCTCAGCAAAGTGACACAAGAACAGAAAACCAAACACCGCATGTTATCACTCATAAGTGGGTGTTAAACAATGAGAACACATGGATACAGGGGAGGGGAACATCACACACTGGAGCCTGCCTGGGGGTAGGGAGCTAGGGGAGGGATAGCAAGGGGTTGGAGGATTGGGGAGGGATAACATTAGGAGAAACACTTAATGTGGATGACCAGGGGATGGATGCAGCAAACCACCATAGCATGTGTATACCTATGTAACATACCTGCTCTATCTGCACATACACCCCAGAACTTAAATTAAAAAAAAAAAAGAACACAAGAAACATGAAAAAGCAAGAAAAAGTGACACCTCCAAGGGAACACAATAATTCTCCACCAACAGATTCCAATGAAAAGAAAATATGAAATGTCTAAAAAACAATTCAAAATTGTAATTTAAAAGAAGCTCAGTGATACCCGAGAGAACACAGATAAAACAATGCAAAGACACCAGAAAAACAATTCAGGATATGAATGAGAATTCATTTGATGAGATGAGTAGAGATGAGAAACCCCATCGCTACTAAAAATTAAAAAATTAAAAAAATTAGCCAGGCATGGTGGCACATGCTTGTAGTCTCAGCTACCCGGGAGGCTGAGGCAGGAGAATCGCTTGAACCCAGGAGGCAGAGATTACAGTGAGCCGAGACTCTGAGACTGTGCCACTGCACTCCAGCCTGGGCAACAGAGTGAGACTCTATGCCAAAAACTATCTATCTATCTATCTATCTATTTATATTGTTGACTCATTAACATTGAACTCACAGCCAGTGGCACTACAGCATTCATGCCTGAATGAAGTTTATTTAACGCATGTATTTTCTCTGTAAGGCACATCACAGACTTCTTGGACTTGTGAATGCTAAGCAGCACTTCAGCGCTACGCTTGGGGGCTAATTTAAATGGCAAAATAACCAACGAAAAGTACAAAAGAGAAAAAAGCATGGCATTAAATAGACCACAAAAAGGATACCTGGCTATTCTATGAGAGCTGAAAAAGAAGGCAAATATCACCCTGTTCGCACTCAAATTTTTTGCCACTCTGTGCAAGCACATGACCACAAATGACTGTGAAAGTACTATGAGTACTAATTTTGGAGTTACAAAAAATAGTGAGTTCACAAATATGGAAGTTGCAAACAAGGAGGATCGAATGTATTTTCTTAGACAATCTAAACTCAAACAAGATTTGAATTCAGGCCAAAATCATGAGAATCAGAAAGGGGCACTAGATGGGGGAAAATAGTGAAAATCAGAATTAAAACAAAGGCTCAAAATTCTGCATCAACCATATTCAGTTCCACTTTAATACATTTGTGACAGACTACATTATTGTTCCCAACCCATCACCCCTCCCTAAATCTACAACCTTTCCCCAAGACAATGTAGTTCCTCCTGCTACAGACCAGGTTTATCTATTCTATCAATGTTAGCCATGGACAAGTTATGGCTTTGGCTGACTGCATGTCAGTGGACATGATATAAGCAATGGCTTAAAATGTACTTCCAAAACTGGAGTTTCCTTGTGATTCTGCTATCACTGTGACAAAAACACATCCTCAGGTAATCCACCGAACCAAGGAGGAACAAACACACAGAAAACAGACCTAGACTGTATCTGCAGCTTGAAGCCTCACCAAGCCAAGAACAGTCAACTCACAGACATATTAGCAGAAATAAATGTTGTTTCACACCTTATGTTTTATATAATTATTGACCTATAGTTAACTGATACATAATATACATTAATTTTTAAACATCATATCATTAAAAATATTTACTTAAAAAAATTGAGACCACTTTCTTTCCTCCCTTTTTTTTTTTTTTTTTTTTTTTGAAATTAAGAGACAGGCTGTCCCAATGTTTCCCAGGCTGGAGTTCAGTGGCTATTCACAAGCACGATCATTGCACACTACAACCTCAAACTCCTGGGATCAAGTGATCCTCCTGCCTCAGCTTTCCACATAGCTGGGACTACAGGTGTGTACCACACCATGTCAGCTCTCTCTCTTCTTCTTGTCCTAAAGCCTAGCAGAAAAGTAGCTGAGCAGAATGTTTTCAAAGATGCCTGCATCAATATCTCTCATCCAACATAATTTGTTTGATTTTGCTATTCACCCATAAAATGGTGGAATCTACCGCCCCTCCCTGCGAATTTGAGCTGGCTCTCTGAGCCTATGTAAGATCTGAAGCCAGATATTAAAGTACTTAATTAATTTCCATGTTTGTCCTTTATAGCCTAGCAATCAAGCAAGAAGTCAAACCCTAACGATATGGTTTGGCTGTGTCCCCACCCAAATCTCACCTGGCATTGCAAAAATTCCCATGCATCAAGGGTGGGGCCAGGTGAAGATAACTGAATCATGGGGGTGGTTCCTCCCATACTGTTCTCGTGGTAGTGAATAAGTCCATGAGATCTGATGGTTTTATAAATGGGATTTCCCCTGTACATGCTCTCTCTTGCCTGCCAAAATGTAAGACATGATTTTGCACCTCCTTGCCTTCACCATGATTGCGAGGCCTCCTCAGCCATACAGAACTGTGAGTCAATTAAACCTCTTTCCTTTATAAAATAGCCAGTCTCAGGTACATCTTTATTGGCAGTGTGTGAACAGACTAATACAATACATTGGTACTAGTAGAGTACAGCGCTGCTGTAAAGATACCCAAAAATGTGGAAGCAACTTTGGAACTGGGTATTAGGGAGAGGCTGGAACAGTTTGGAAGGCTCAGAAAAGAACAGGAGAATGTGGGAAAGTTTGGAACTTCCTAGAGACTTGTTGAATGGCTTTGACCAAAATGTTAATTGTGATATGGACAATAAGGTCCAGGCTGAGGTGGTCTCAGATGGAGATGAAGAATTTGCTGGGACTGGGGTAAAGTCACTCTTACTATGCAAAGAGACTGGAGGCATTTTGCTCCTGCCCTAAAACTTTAAACTTGAGAGACACAATTTAAGGTATGTGGCAGAAGAAATTTCTAAGCAACAAAGTGTTCGAAAAGAAGCAGAGCATAAAAGTTCAGAAAATTTGCAGGCTGATGATGCAACAGAAAAGTAAAACCTATTTTCTGAGGAGATTGGGTAGTAGAAATTTGCATAGGTAATGAGGAGCCAAATGTTAATCACCAAGACAATGGGGCAAACATCTCCAGGGTATGCCAGAGACCTTCACAACAGACACTCCCATCACAGGCCTGGAGGCCTAGGAGGAAAAAATGGTTTCATGGGCCCAGGATCCCCCTGCAGTGTGCAGCCTAGGAACTTGGTGCCCTGTATCCTAGCCACGCCAGCTATAGGTAAAAGGGGCCAAAGTACATCTCAGACCATGGTTTCAGAGGGTGCAAGCCCCAAGCTTTGGCAGGATCCACGTGGTGTTGAGCCTGCGGATTCATAGAAGTCAAGAATTAAGGTTTGGGAATCTCAGCTTAGGTTTCAGAAGATGTATGGAAATGCCTGGATATCTAGGCAGAAGTTTGATGCAGAGGCAGAGCTCTCATGGAGAACCTCTGCTAGGGAAGTGCAGAAGGCAAATATGGAGTTGGAGCCCCCACACAGAGTCCCCACTGGGGTACTACCTAGTGGAGCTGTGAGAAAAGGACCACCATCCTCCAGATCCCAGAATGGTAGATCCACTGACAGCTTGCACTGTGTGCCTGGAAAAGCTGCAGACACTCAACACAGCCAGGAACGGGGCTGTACCCTGCAAAGCCACAGGAGCAGAGCTGCCCAAGACCATAGGAACCCACTTCTTTCATCACCTGGATGTGACACACAGGAAGTCAAAGGTGGTCATTTTGGAGCTTTAAGATTTGACTGCCCTGTTGGATTCTGGACTTGCATGGGGCCTGTAGCCCTTTTGCTTTGGCCAATTTCTTCCATTTGGAATGACTGTATTTATCCAATGCCTGTATCCCATTGTATCTAGACAGTAACTAACTTGCTTTTGATTTTACAGGCTCATAGGTGGAAGGGACTTGCCTTGTCTAAAGTGAGACTTTGGACTATGGACTTTTGAGTTAATGCTGAAATTCTGAGTTAAGAGTTTGAGGGACTTTGGGGAACGCATGATTGGTTCTGAAAGGTGAGGAATGAGATTTGGGAGGGGCCAGGAGCAGAATGATATGGTTGGATGAGTCCCCACCCAAATCTCACCTTGAATTGTAATAATTCCCATGTGTCAAGGACAGAACCAGGTGGAGAAAATTGAATCATGGAGGCAGTTTCCCCCACACTGTTCTCATGGTAATGAACAAGTCTCATGAGATCTGATGGTTTTATAAATGGGAGTTCCCCTGCGCATGCTCTTTACTGCCTGCCACCATGTAAGATATGACTTTGCACCTCCTTGCCTTCCACCATGATGGTGAGGCCTCTCTAGCCATGCAGAACTGTGAGTCAATTAACCTCTCTCCTTTATAAATTATCCAGTCTCAGGTGGGTCTTTATTAGCAGCATGAAAACAGATTAATACGTCTATTAAGACTACCACACTGTGAAAAGACCCAAACTAGACATGTGGCAAGAGAAAGAGAGAGACACAGAGAGCCAGCAAGAAGAAAAGGGGTGAGGTAGAAGCGAGGAAGAAACAAAGACAGAGAGAGATGCCATGGAGTAGGACACCAACTGCAAACCATTTGGGCCCATTTTGTGTCTTATAGCCTTCCTAGTGCTCCCGCTGATACTATATGAAGCAGAACCTCTCAGTCAATCCACACAATTGTGAGAACAAGTAAACTGCTATTGTTTTATGACACTAATTTTGGGGTGAATTATTACATGATAACTCAAATAAGTTGCTAACAAATGTGTACTGAATTAATTAAATTCCTTAAAATATTCTGTTTACTGCTTACCTTGGTGTTGGCCATGTCCACAATATACTGGTCTCCCTTTATACATTCCATTACTTCAAAACCATCTCTGTCAATCACCTTGGCCTGAGAACTTCCAGATACAACAAGAATCATGTCTCCTGTGTTACTATACTGTAATGACTTGATCTGATGGCTGTACAAAAGAAAAGGAACATTGGTAAGATACTGAGCACAACGTTTATAGTTTTACTACTTTAAGTATTGCCAGAAAAAAAGTTACACAAATTGATAATTCCACAAAATAAGGAATTTCAACCTCAAATGGGTTCTAAATACCCACTGGCAGCCAGGTGCAGTGGCTCATGCCTGTAATCCCAGTACTTTGAGAAGCTGAGGCAGGTGGATCACTTGAGGTCAGGAGTTCAAGACCAGCCTGGCCAACATGGTGAAACTCTGTCTCTAACAAAAATACAAAAAATTATCCAAGTGTGGTGACAGGTACCTATAATTCCAGCTACTTGGGAGGCTAAGGCAGGAGAATTGCTTGAACCTGGGAGGTGGAGGTTGCAGTGAGCCATGATGGCGCCATTGCACTCCAGCCTGGGCAACAAGAGCAAAACTCCGCCTAAAAAAAAAAAAAAAAAAGAATACCCACTGGCTATCCTGGTAGCTCTCTCTTCCCACTCTCCACTGCAATCTATTAAAACCCTCTCTAATTACCTTATATCTTCAACCCAACCAACTCTCCCTCTTTCAACTGTTGAATCTTCTGGGCCTTTCTCAGAAGAAACAAGAACTGCCTCAACTTCCTCTCATTACTGCTATAAACTTAACTGTACCTAAACTTTCTTCCTCCTCCTCTTTCATTACAATCATAGAAATGAACCTCTTCCAGCCTATGGCAAATCGTACTTATATACTGGATCTCATCTCTCCCAGTCTCCTCAGGAACTTCTACTGACTACATTCTCGCTCTCGTCCCCTTCACAGCTAAGCTGTTTGAAAAAATTTTCAAGCCTCCTCATTTTTTTTCTTTTTTTTCTCCCTTTTTTTCTCTAGTGAATCAAACCTCCTCATCTCCTCATTTAATTCTCTAGCACTACGGTACCCTTTCCACCACTCACCACTCCACTAAAACTGATCCTGCCATTGTGGCTGTAGTGAATACAGTGGTGTGCTACCCAGAATTCCCCCTTCAGAAGTGAAACTCATTCTCCCAGCTTCCAGGATTTTGCTTACCGATGGCTAATAGCTGAACTCTCAGGAATTTCCCTGAGTTGCAACTCCCTCACCCAAAGGTATGCTATTATACCATCCCAAAATAGCCTACATTCAACGACTGGTCAATATCCAGTAAAATAGTCTATTCCTGGAATATCTCACTAGCTTTGGCTCTCCCTGTAAAACAGTTGGTGCTGCTGTGGCAACTACATGGCAATTCAATTTCCCTATCTTCCCAATGTTGTTTCCCTTGCACCCTCTCTCATGGGGATTGACCCCAGAAGCACTCCCCAATATAAACTTCTGACATGCAAATATGGACATTTCAAAGTGTGTTTTGGGAAACTTGACCTGGGAGAGTTGGTACCAAAAGGGGTCCTGTGAAGTTTTGACTCCAAATGCGAATTTGATGCTGTATCAACCACAAACTTGCTAGCAATGAGGAATCCATTACTGGTGGCACATAGTCCCTAATATGCCACAGCAGGGCAACCACAATTGCTGAAACTTTTGTTGGTGAAAGAGAAGCCATGGCAGGTGTAATGTTTCAGGCATTTGTGAGTACAGAGAAGTAATTAAAAGGACTAGAAATTGGATAGCTGTTGCTAGGAGCAGTCGATGCAATGGAGAAAAACAATGAAAGACTGAGTATGATAAATCACCAATTAAAGACTACGGTGTGAAAGCCAGAGAGTCTCTTTGGCAGCATATAAAGATGGGGTTATTCGTCTCTGTCAGATAAGTGGTACGTAGTCATTGATCTCATAAAGCATGTTTTTCTGCCCCTATGAAGGAGGACTAAAAGCAGCTGACTGTCACATCCAACCAACAGCAGCATACATTTGCATGCCTGAATCAGGGCTATATTAATTTTCCAGCCTTTAGTCTTAATATAGTCTCAAGGGATCTGGACAATCCAAAAAAATTCATGTTGATCCATGGTCTAAATATCACATTAACTCAATAAGGTGAGGCAAGAAGTAGCACATACACTGGTAAGATACAACCTCTCCAGAAAATGAGAGATAAACCCTATAAAAGAACAAGAGATTGAGACAAGGAGATGAGGGGAAGATGCATGTAGACAGACATATGAAAATAGACAAGTATGAAGCTCTTTGTGTTGCATGTTAATCCCCAGAAAGCATCAACCTCAAAAGAGGCAATGAATAACCATGCACAGTGGCTTGGCCAGTTTGGCTGACATCAGCCAGCCTTTCTCATCATTCACCCTACTGTTAACACAATAGCCTTGTAAATGAAATAGTTGTGGTAGCATGAATAGAAGTTATAGATGAGCCCAATGGTAACTCTAACTCGATCTAACTCTTGTTGCTGCTGAAGATCCAACCTGCCAACTATGGTGAGCCCTCCCTCCCAAAATCAGTACTAAGCTAATAAATAAGTAAAATGTATTACATGAAAAAATGGTAATACGTATGTGAGGGAAATAGAGCAAGGAAGGTAAGAGGACAGGGATAAATATTTTAAATAAGGAGGTCAAGAAATTAATGAATAGCTAGAATTACAGAATCACTTAAAATAAAGGCAAAATAGGGCTTTTTGAATAGTTAGAATTACAGAATCACTTAAAACAAAGGCAAAATAGGGCCAGGTGCGGTGACTCACACCTGTAATCACAGCACTTTAAGAGGCTACAATGAAATACTACTATATGTCAACGAAAATGATGAAAATTTAAAGGTTGACAATACAAAGTGTTGGCAAAGATGAAGGGTAATTTTTGTGGACTATGGGTAGGAGGGTAGATTGGTTCAATCACTTTCAAAATCTATTACAAGTACCTGCTAATGGGCGGGTGCAGTGGCTCACAACTATAATCTCAGCACTTCGGGAGGCCGAGACGGGCACATCACTTGAGTTCAGGAGTTTGAGACCAGCCTAGCCAACACAGCGAAACCCCATCACTACTAAAAATACAAAAATTAGCCAGGCATGGTGGCTCACGCCTGTAGTCCCAGTTCCTCAAAAGGCTGAGGCAGGAGAATCGAACCCGGGAGGCAGAGGTTGCAGTGCGCTGAGATCATGCTACTGCACTCCAGCCTGGGCAACAGAGTGAGACTTGGTCTCAAAAAAAAAAAAAAAAAAGTACTTGCAAATGCAGAATGTATGCATAAACAGTGACCTAGCAATTCCACTACCAAGTATACACCCAACAGAAACACAAATATATGTTCCAAAAGACATCTACAGGAATGTTCGCAGAAAAACTATTCATAGTAGCCCCAAACTGGAAGTAAGTCAAATGTCCATAGGCAGAAAATAGCTAAGTAGATGTATATTCATACACTAACAAACTGTATAGCAATTAAAATGTACAAATTTCTGCTACAGACAATTCATATATATTTTACAAATATAATCAATTGAAAGATGCCAGACAAAAAAGAATATATGCTATATTTGCCCATTTAAGTAACATTCAATTATAGGCTAAAGTAATCTATGGTGCAAGTAGTCAGGATGAGAAGGGTGCAGATGATATCTGGTAAACAAGTTTCTGGCGCTGGTAAACATTCTACTTCTTCCATCTGGATAGCAACTACAGGGATGCATTCATTTTATGATTAGTCCTCCAGCCTTAGTAGTATTGTAGTTCTAAATATTACATTTTAATTTAAACATTATAAAAATTAGAGACATCTGAAGCAGTTTTATATTAAGGCCCTTAATTCACCAGTACGGACATCAAATGGGGGACACTACCATATTTTACAGTATAATTTAATCCTTAAAGGCTAGAAAATTCTCAGAATAAACTAAAAAGTATATGTAAAATGTTTTGTATTTAAATTGTTTGAGGACTTTGGTTTTCTGTGTGGTTTTTTTGTTTGTTTTTTGCTTACATGGGCATACTTCAGTTTTTAATAATGTGAAAAATTGTATTTACCCATTGCTTACATGTATAAATTATCTGAGACAATTTTATACCATAAAAGGTGAACTTTTATGTACTAAACAATAATTTAACAAGAAATGTAAAGGAAGAATGTTCATTACAAATACAGGAAATATAAACATTACCAAATATTGGCGAGCACCAAAATGTCCAGAAATAAAAGTCTATTAGAGTTACAGCTCTCAGAAGCAAAAAAATAGCAGAGAAAAACTTAGTTTACCTTAGGGGCTATTTATTTACTTAGAGATTTGTTAAAAGGTCAAACAGGTCACACAGAATACTAAGAAGAGCTGTTCATCCAGGCCTCACTAAGAACTCTTCTTCATTCAGTAGCTATACAGTAATATGACAACTGCTCCTATAACCCAAGGAGGAACTACAGAAACTACCCTTTAGCATCTGTTGCTCCCAACTCTGCTTTGCAGTTATATGACTCAAGTATTCTGTCTCTGTTACTATTACTTCGGTTACTCCCAAGTAAATTCTCTCTAATCCTCCCACTCTGCCTCTTTAAGCTTTCTGCTGCCTCATGGCTTCAATTCCATCAGTTACACATTGTGTTTTCTGTTTGTACATTTTTGCTCTGCTTCCATTGCCAATTTCCTAGCAAAGTGTTGTATATTCAAAGTTCCAAAGAAACAGAATATCCAAGACATCACCAATCATCCAACAGTGTCAGTGTAGGAGGCCACAGTTAAGCGGAGCAAGACCATTAGCTTTCCTTATAGGCTCAAGACCAATAGGATGCTTTGGTCCTTTATCAACAGGATGCTTTTGGGGTAGATCCTACTGCCACCCTAGCTATGGCCACATGTCAGAGTCCCATGTAATAAAGGAGACAAAAGGAAACCATCACAAGTGTAAACTAAGAAAAGTACTCTAAGGTTTCTAAGAATGGAGCTGTAAAACTCACTCTGCCCTGTTTGTTACTTCACAGCACTTACCACCACCTGTTATTATATATATTTTGTTTATAGTCAGTCTTTCCTCATTAGAATGAAAATTCATGCGGATAGGACTATACAGTCATCCCTCAGTATCCATGGGGGACAAGTTCCAGGATCTCCTGAGGAGAACAAAGGATACTCAAGTCCCTGATGTAAAATGACATAGTATCTGCAAATCACCTTTGCACATCCTCCCATATACTTCAAATCAACTCTAGATAATACCTAATACAATGTAAATGCTATGCAAATAGTTATTGTACTATATTGCATAGGGAATAATGACAAGAAAAAGTCTGTACAAGTTTAGTACAGACACAATATTTTGTCAATATTTCCAACCCTTAGCTAAATAAACAGACATAGAACTCAGGAATAAGTTCTGGTATACTATTGCATACTAGGATGAATATCATTAACAATAATGTATTATATATATGAAAATAGCCAGAAGAGTAGATTCTGAATGTTCTTCCTACAAAGAAATAATAATGCAAATTACCCAGATTTGATCATTACACATTAAGTGCATGTATTGAAACATCACATTGTACCCCATATATATGTACAATTATTATGTGTCAATAAAAATTTAATGTCAATATGCATAATAAAATGAAAAAATAAAATTTTAAAAAGCAGTAATTATCTCCATGTGGCAGGAATATATACAATTTGAAATAAAAAAATATATTTGTAATTGTTAGGACAAAATAGATTATAGATTATTTTAAGTTTGGAAATTATAAATTATAAGAGTCTCACAGAACCTGAAAAATTATTGGTATTGTGAAATATTTAAAAATCTGTTCTTGAAAAGGAAGAAAGCTGTCACATCAACAAGTACAATATATAAACCTGCTACCATCTGCTACAGACTGAATGTTTGTGTTTCCCCCAAAATTCATATGATGAAGCACTAACCCCCAAAGACATATTAAGAGGCATGGCTGTTAGGAAAGAATTAGGTACACACAAGGTAATGAGAATAGAGACCCTATGGTGGGATTAGTTCCTTTATAAGAAGAGATGCTAGAGCTGTTTCTCTCCCTACATGTGAGGATACTTCGAGAAAATGACCATTTCCAATCTAGGAAGCAGACCCTCTTCAACAAACATAATTTGTCAACGCTTTGATCTTGCACTTCCAGTCTCCAGAACTATGAAAAATATCTACTGTTTTGGGGGGGTTTCTTGAGATACAGTCTCCCTCTGTTGTCCAGGCTGGAGTACAGTGTTGCAATTATGGCTCACTACAACCTCTGCCTCCCGGGTTCAAGAAATTCTCCCACCTCAGCCTCCCAAGTAGCTGAGATTACAAGTGTGCACCACCATGTCCAGCTAATTTTTGTATTTTTTGTAGAGACAAGGTTTTGCCATGTTGCCCAGCCTGGTCTCAAACTCCTGAGATCAAGTGATCCACCTAGCTCAGCCTCCCAAAAGTGCTAGGATTACAGGCATAAGCCACCACACCTGGCCAAAATATCTATTGTTTAAGCCACCCAATTTATGATCTTCTGTGTTAGCAGCTGAAGCAGACTAAGATACTATCCTATACTACAGACCAGCACTATCCAACAGAACTTTCTATGACAAGGAATTGTTTTGTATCTCTGCTATCCATTATGGTAGCCACTAGCCACGTGTATCCATCAAGTATTTGAAATGCAGCTAGTGCAACTAAATAACTTAATTTTTAATTTTTATTTTATCTTATTTAAATAACCACATGTGGCTAGTGGCTCATGTATTGAACACTGCAGCTGTAGACAACATTAAATAAATATAAAGCAATCTCAACTTTGGAAAAACAGAAGACTCTTACTGCCTCATAATGTAGATGAAAAATGAAATACTAAGTTAAGTAAAATGTTCTTTAAGAACAAAACAAAGAAAATCTAATGAAAGCTAAAAAAGTCCACTGGATAATAATGCTGGCAGTACTAAGAACGTATAGTCCCTAAAAGTGACTTGCAGTCACAAATATAAACACGACTATTAAAGTGAACTCCTGAGGTAAAAATTTGTTATTCACCATACTCCAAAATGGCCTGTAACATTCTTCAGAGATGGCATGCTAAAGTACCATACAGCGGTAATGTTAAAAGTATGCAGGAGGGATAGCATTAAGAGAAATACCCAATGTAGATGACGGGGTGATGGATGAAGCAAACCACCATGGCACATGTATAACTATGTAACAAACCCGCACATTCTGCACATGTACCCCAAAACTTAAAAGTATTAAAAAAAAAAAAAGTATGCTGTCACAGGTGCCATTCTCTTAAAAAAGAAAACCCAAAATAAATATAAATATAAATCCAAATCAGATACTTATCAATGAAACTGCTTTTCTACACAGATACCACTAGCTAGAAACTGCTTCTCCACATTTATACTGACCATTTCTTCTAAAATGTTTAAACTCTAGCTGAGAGTTTAAAAAAAAAAATTCTTAATTTACTGATTCCAGAGTACTGATTCCAATGGCCAAGAAATTTCAAAAAGATTTGAGTGGTCCCAGAGATTAGAATGTGTGACAGTGTGAAGCATTTCACTACAATGCCCAAGATTAAATTGTTGAAGCAGATGAAGACAAGAAGCTCCCAAACCAGATGCCCATGAGAAAGGAGCCCAGAAAAGCAAAAGGGGCCATAGCCCAGAACCTTCCCAAAAGAAAGGTGGCTCTGGTCCCATGGTATCCTTCCTGAAATGCTGGGAAAGAATGAAGTCCTTAGCAAAATTCTGATCAGGATCCCTAATTTAAATGTAAGCTTGTAAGGAAAACACCTATAGACTTGTGTTTAAATTTGTCCATCTAAGATATAAAATTACATGTTTGATCAAATATGCCAGTTGTCCATTTATTGTGTCTCGTCTCCAAATTTATCCTTTCCTGTCTGCTCTGCAGAAGTGAACTTGGACCCCTTAAACATTTGTTAATTGGCATGATGTTAAACTGACATTGCAAGAGGAAGAGATTTTCCTCTTCTTTCCAAGAGTCTTATGAGCTCCTCTTGGCAGGCTCCTGTACTGCAACACAGGTTCTCCAGTGTCCAGATCCAGCGCCTGTGCAATTTGCTCCATTGTCAGGCTCCTGAAGTGCACAGCAGTCAGCAGCACTCAGTATCTTCCACCAGTACCTCCATAAGGCAGTATTAGAGCAGAATGACTCTGATGAGACAGATTTCTACCACAGCAACTTCTCTTCATTCAGTGAGCCACAGCCATGCCCCCTCAAACAGGGTCTGGATCTTAATCTCAGAGGCCTTGGATGTTGTATCTCAACCGCAGGGGTTGATGCTCCTTTTATCTGTTATTCCTTAGAGTTCTCTTTACTAGTCAATCCTCATTACTCTAAAACCCTGTTATAGCTAGCAATTCTTCATATTAATCTTCCTTGTTCAAATTACGTATGATTTCTCTATCCTAATCAGACACTGACTGACAGATCAAATTTCAGGCAATTAATCAGAAACCAAGAAAATTACAGGGCATTAAGTCTAATTTGTTATTTTATATATTAGCAAACACATGAGATCTTTAATAATCAGAAAGTTCAGAGTGCTAAACCAAAGTCTCTCAAGAAAAAATCGAATGAATCAGTTCACAGGATATATCCTTGTTAATGCTACTATCATTTGAGGGAAGTGTGATTTTTTCCAGTAATCATGAAAAATAAGAGATCACTTTGTTTCTTCTGGTGATTTATTTTTATTTTAAAAGGGAAATGAAAATCTAATAAACAGAAAAGTTTAAGAAGAGAAAGTCAATAGCTCCATTTCTCTGCCAACTACTCAACCAAAATGCTCTACATTTAGCAGGGAAACTCAAAATCTCAGTGATCCCACACTAATATTCACATTGTTTTTCTGCTATATAGGAACACTTTCGACATTTTCCCTCTGTCTCACTGTTTGTCACGTACTCTCAGCAGACTACTTTGCCAACATTAAAATGAAATGTTCAGCATCATTCCCGTCTCACTTCACTCTTAAATCTGCAAGCCACAGAGTTAAAAGGACAGGATTAAGAGTCATTAGACACAGTACTAAGGAGAATTAAAGGGCTTGTTCAAGGGGCATAACATCTGCTCCTCAAATTCCGGCCTAAACAACTAAGATTCCGATCAAAGAGAAGAGAAGGAAAGCCAATCTGACCAGTAAACTGGAGTCATGAGGAAGTGAATGTTCTCTCAGGGAGTAACTCCGACACCAGAGAAAGGCTTAGTGACATTGCACAATTGTTTCTGTGAAGTTATTCATGGGGCAAGTGGGAGTATATGAGTGTAAGTGGAGGGGAGTGGGAGGGTGAAGGTTGAGGATCCTTTTAAGTAGTTTTTGCTCAGCTAGCAAAACAAGCTTGGACATGCAAGGCAGATAAACACAGCTGTTTGGGGCTGTCACTTGGGGTGCAGGAGCCAAGGTGTCCTGCTGTAGTGAAAAGTGCACCGGAATGTGAGTCAGGAGTTCAGGGATCCAAGTCCTCATTCTGCTGCTAACCAGCTGTGTGATGATGAGCAAGTCTATTGGCTTCACTAGACTCAGTCTCCTTATCTTATGAAAAATTAGGAGACGAGACTGGATGGCAGCACTATACAGAGATGCTCCTGAATCACAGAGCTCATGTACTAGTTAATATAATTTTGCTGAGTCCTGGTTTCTTCCACTGAAAAAAACATGAGAAATAATACTTTTTATAAAATTGGGGTGAGGATTAAAAATAATATACATAAAGATACCTAGTACAGCAACTGAAACAAGTGATTACTATTATTGCTCTTTTATTTCCAAGGTCTAAGATTGAGGGGTATAAAATCTTAGTAGCCAAATGCGATGTCATTTCAAATGCACTACAAATTAGTATATGTTTAGTACATGTCTTAATTATTGCTAACCAAAATACTCAAGACTTAGAAATTAAGGACTTGTAAAAGGTCACCCAAAAATTTAAAAATATATTTTGTCAATATAAGGTTGATTTTGCAGAGGGTGCAAAAAATAATATAAATGAGAATCCTTAAGAATTTGGAAATAGGTCAAAATGCACTTGTCAATTTAAAAAAAAAGAATTTGGAAATAGGAAATATAGAAGAGTTCTATGGAAAAGAGCTGAGGACTTCATCAGCCTTCCCTACTCCAAATGCTAAAAGAAATAACCTAGAAAAATATAAATATTGGGAGAAATGGAAGGGACTACTGAAAACTGAAAATTATCCAGAAATTTCTATTAGGAAAAGATCAGAATGATTAGGAAAGCACCTCTCAGAAAGAGTGCAACAGCCTCATGTGAATCTATTCCAGAAACCATGAAATCCAGGGGCAGTTCACTCTCAAAACAGCAAGGATGCCCTTATGGAAGCAGTTGTCACAAAAATTAGGCAGGAAGCACAAAAAAACGATGTGGAAGAGGTAAGATGAGGTTAATAAAACAATGATATATAGACAGAAACCTATTATCTTTCCTAAAAACACAGCACCCATTACATAGAGACCCCCCCACAACAAGGATTACTCTCAATCCCAGGTCCTTTAAACTTCCTCAGATCACAGGCACATTTCCACTGGCCACAAGCAGTGAGTTTAAAAAGGTAAGGAGATACAAGAAGAATCTTTTCAGCCTGTTTCTTACCAGGCAGAGAGAGTAAATAAGAAGAGTAAAATAATAAGGGGTTGTGAAGAGCTTTTACAGTAAGGTCAACAAACTTTCTGTGAAGGACCAGATAAATATTTTAAGCCCAGCAAGCCATATTATGATCTCTGTCTTACATTCTTCTTCATCATTTTGGGGTTTGTTTCACAACCCTTTAAAATTGTGAAACAAATTTTTAAAAAATCATTCTTAATTCAAGTGCCATACAAAAACAAGCCATGGACTAGAGCTGGCCCACTGGCCACAGGCTGTACTGTTCTAAGATATAAAAGACAAAGAATATAGCTGTGGAATTGCTTTAAAGAAAAAAGAACATATTAGACTGTTATTTTGTGGTGAAAAAAATTCAATAAAACATGCGTCACCATTATATTCAATGCTGTAATAAACTTGTTCCTGGTCATTTCCACATATGTGAATATATCTGTCAGAGAAATTCCTAAAAGTAGATTAGTTGGTCAAAGGGTATATGCATTTGTAATTTGGAAGAGAATGCCAAATTGCCCTCTATACAATAGTGCCAATTTACACTCCCACCATGCCTGATAGTTATTTGTTTCTCTAAATCTTGCCATCATAGTTCACAGTTTATATCAGAATAAGATATATTAGCTGGGTGCAGTGGCTCACACCTATAATCTCAGCACTTTGGGAGGCCAAGGTGGGCAGAGGCCTTGGGCCAAGGCCCATGGCCTCAAGCTTCAAGGTTCAAGACCAGCCTGGCCAACATGGCAAAACTCCATCTCTACTAAAAATACAAAAAATTAGCCAGGCATGGTGGTGCACACCTGCAGCCCCAGGTAATTGGGAGGCTGAGACATGAGAATCCCTTGAACCCAGAAAGTGGAGGTTGCAGTGAGCCAAGATAGCACCACTGTACTCCAGCCTGGGCAACAAAGTGAGACTCTTGTCTCAAAAAAAAAAAAAAAAAGACATTATCAAATTGTTATGCAAAAAAAAAACAGTCTGGTCATTTACCCACCTTAGCCTTCTCATATTAGGTAGTATATGTGCTCTTCACTTTTGCCAATCTTATAGGTAATAAATAGTACCTCACTGGCATTTTAATTTGTCCTTCTTTATTAATGAAGCTGAGTATCTTTTTTTATGTTTATTGACTATTTGTATTTCTTCTGCTGTTATTTATTAATTCATTTCCTTTGGCTAGTTTTAGCATTCAAATATCCCATTCTTTTTGAGATAAGCATGCAGCGATGCCATCTTGGCTCACTCTCCCTCTGGGGTTCAAGTGATTCTTGTGCCTCAGCCCCCCGAGTAGCTGGGATTATAGGTGTGTGCCACTACACCTGGCTTTTTTGTATTTTTAGTAAATACAGGATTTTGCCCTGTTTGTCAGGCTGTTCTCTAACTCCTGGCCTCAAGTGATCCACCTGCCTTGGCCTCCCAAAGTGTTGGGATTACAGGTATGAGACACTGTGCCTGGCCCTGGCTATTTACTTTATACAGTACCTTAGGTTAATCCAATACTGTGTTATTTATTTTGTTGCTCATCTTGTTTCAACTGTGGTGATTGGGAGCTCTTTTAGTTTGGTCGTGTGTCTCTCTGACATGCCTCCTTTCTTTTATGTTTGGAAATACTTCCTTAATTTTTGATACTATAAGATGCTCCAGGCTGGGCGAGGTGGCTCACGCCTGTGATTCCAGCATTTTGGGAATCCAAGGCAGACACACCAACTGAGGTCAGGGGTTAGAAACCAGCCTGTCCAACACTGCAAATCCCTGTCTCTGTTAAAAATACAAAAATTAGCCATGTGTGGTGGCGGGTGCCTGTAATCCCAGCTACTCAAGGGGCTGAGGCAGAAGAACTGCTTGAACCCAGAAAGCAGAGGTTGCAGTGAGCTGAGATCATGCCACTGTACTCCAGCCTGGACAACAAGAGTGAAATTCCGTCTCAAAAAAAAGCTCCAGGCTATAGATGCTTGTATTTTCCCTGCCCCAGTTCTAGAATCAGTTTTTTTTTTCCTCCAGGAGAATTACATTAGCAAATAAGATCTAGGTTCTTAATATGCTCATTGTTCCTGGTATGTCATTGCTCTTAGGCAGCCTCAACTGAGACAGCTAGGAAATCTATGCATAGATATTACACTAACCTATGTATATAGCATATTTCTTTTTCTTGTTTTTTTGCCAGTCCTACATTCCAATTTTTTTTTTGTATATAGTATATTTCTAATTGTTTTTGTATCTGTCTGCATCTATGTTAACCTGAACACAAGTTTATACTGATGTTTCTAATTCTAATCCAGTACCATGTTGATTTATTCTAATCTTCCTGCTTTTCTGTATCATCACTTTCCAATGGTGAGAAACCTAGCTTCCAGTATCCATTTACTTACCTATTCAGCCTCAGTATACATGTAGAGCAATACCAGAATTGTTAATTGCACCTGTGTTCCAATTTAAATTTAACATTAGAGAATTTTTTTTAATGTCTTTTATTTTGATACTCAAAAGATTGAACTCATTTTTAAGAAAACAGTTATTGGTCAAGGGGTTGGCAAAACTTTTTTGTAAAGGGCCAGATAGTATTTTAGGCTTGACAGGTCACAAATGGTCTTTGTTAAATTTATCTGTATGTATATATGTGTGTGTGTGTGTGTGTCTGTGTCTGTGTGTGTGTGTGTGTTAATGGATACTTTTTTTTTTTTAATGAGATGGGAGTTTGCTCTTGTTGACCAGGCTGGAGTGCAATGGCATGATCTCGGCTCACTGCAACCTCTACCTCCTGGATTCAAGCGATTCTCCTGCCTCAGCCTCCTGAGTAGCTGGGATTACAGGCCTGTGTCACCACACCCAGCTAATTTTGTATTTTTAGTAGAGTAGAGACGGTGTTTCTCCATGTTGGTAGGATGGTCTCCGACTCTCAACCTCAGGTGATCCGCTCGCCTTGGCCTTCCAAAGTGCTGGGATTACAGGTGGGAGCCACCATGCCCAGCCTACCTTTTACAAGAAAAGAGAGTAAAATCTGAT
This sequence comes from Ateles fusciceps, assembly GCA_036589455.1. NCBI lineage: Eukaryota > Metazoa > Chordata > Mammalia > Primates > Atelidae > Ateles > Ateles fusciceps. The sequence goes on from JAZHEH010000572.1 coordinate 5,892,011, forward strand.
TTGATTTACAGTTCTCTAATGACCAATGATGATGAGCATTTTTTCTCGTTTGTTGGCTACATATATGTCTTCTTTTGAAAAGTGTCTGTTCATTTCCTTCTCCCATTTTGAATGGGTTTTTTTCTTGTAAATCTGCTTTAGTTCTTTGTAGATTCTGCATATTAGCCCTTTGTCAGATGAGTAGATTGCAAAAATTTTTTCCCTTTCTATTGGTTGCCGGTTCACTCTAATGATTGTTTCTTTTGCTGTGCAGAAGCTCTTGAGTTTATGGATGAATCTAGAAACCATCATTCTCAGCAAACTGACACAAGAACAGAAAACCAAATACCGCATGTTTTCACTCATAGGCGGGTGATGAACAATGAGAATACTTGGGCACAGGGAAGGGAACAACACTCACTGGGTTAGGTGGGGGAAGAGGAGGTACAGCGGGGGGGCCAGGGAGGATGCGGAGGGGATAACACCAGGAGAAATGCCTGATGTAAGCGACAGGGGAGGAGGGGGAATACGGAGACAGCAAACCACTATGGAATGTATGTACCTATGCAACAATCCCATAGGATGCAGGATATACACATGTACCCCAGAGCCCAAAGCACAATAAAAAAAATTTTTTTAAACTGATTTGATGCCTCTGATCTTTGGTTAAGAAAGAAAATAAAAATTTTTTCTAGCTGTAATTTCTATTTGATTGAGTAGTCCAAGTGTCATCACTTGACGATTCCAGTCATTTAATAGTGCTGTCCAATATAACTTTCAGTGGTAATGGAGATATCATATATTTGTATCATCCAATATGGTAGTCACTCATCACATGTGGTTATTGAATACTTGTTTACTAATGTTTACTAATTCTAAGGAATTTTCCTAAAATCAAATTTTAAATAATTAAAATGTAAATAACTACATATGGCTAGGTAGCTGCTATATTGGATAGTGCATAACTTGAACCTGTCTTTAAGCGGCCAAATCCAGCACATACAAACTATTATGGTAGGTAACAAGGTACCTCTAGACATAAATATGTGGTCTTGAACTCCTGACCTCAAGTGATCCACCTGCCTTGGCCTCCCAAAGTGCTGAGATTACAGGCGTAAGCCACTGCACCTGGCCCTGATTTCTTTTTTGGGAGTATAGGCTATTTAATTTTGGCCTTCTGTTATCTGTTCTCCATTTCCCTTTTCTCTCTCTGGTTCAGTTCTCTTTATTTTTATTTTATTTTTTTGCTACAGTTTGTGAAAACCTCCTAAGCCAATCCACTTTACTAATTCTCTACTCTTCAATGAACTTTTAAAAAGTCACATTTATTCAGGCATAATTTACATTTAGTAAAATTTATTCTTATTTGTATAGTTCTATGAATTTTGAAAAATGCATACAGTCATAGTCATACTACTATGATTGTCCTCCAAAGTTCCCCTCTAGCCCCTTTGCAGTCAGTCCCTCCTTCTGACCCCCAGGTAACCACTGATCTGATTTTGCCTCTATCAATAGTTTTGTTCCCTTTTATAGCTGTGTAGTACTCTTTTGCATGACTAGATTACATACAGTTTATTGATCTCTTTACCAGTTGATAGATATTCAGCTTATTTCCAGTTTTTATGTATTGGGAATAAAGCTTCTATAAATTCTCCTACACAGGCCATTTTTTGTGGACAGGTATTTTTATTTTCCTGGGTAATTACCTAAGTATGAACTGCTTTGTCATATGGCATGTGCATGTTAACTTTATAAGAAACTACCCAACTTTTCAAAAGTGATGTATCATTTAGCTTTCTTAGCTGCAATGTGTAAGAGTTGTAGTTACTTCATATCCTTACCTACGCTTGGTATCATCAATATGTTAAATTTTAGCTGGGTATATAGCGATATATCTTTGGGTTTCAATTTGAATTTCCCTGATGATTAGTGATATTGAGCATGTATGTCTTCTTAGATGAAGTAACTGTTCAAAACTTTTGCCCATTTTAAAACCTGGGTTGCTTTTCTTGGGTTGGTTGATAAAGTTTTTTATAATATGTGTGTGTCACAAATATTCCAGTCTGTGGCTTAGATAGGAAGATTTTTCTATTTGTTAAATAGAAAAAGTAGTTTTCAAAAAAATTCCACTTTTGTAACATATAATTTACATATTTATGTTTTTTAGTTATTAGGGAAAGTTTGAGAGGTTATGTCCTAGAAATGGAAGTGTATTATGTGGGTGTATTGGGGAAATTTCATTTCATATTTTTATATGACATAACAAAAGAACATGAGTTAGTTTTAATTTAAAAAGATATTTTACACTTCAGAAAAACAAAGGACATCAAAAACAAAACTAAAAGACAGATTATAAACAAAAAATTGTAACACAGATTGAAAGCAATGAGTTACTATCCATAACACAGTTTTTGTAAAGAAGAGGATATTTGGAATGGGCATGGTGGCTCACACCTGTAATCCCAGCACTTTGGGAGGCCAACTCGAGTGGATCATGAGGTCAAGAGTTCAAGACCAGCCCGGCCAACATGGGGAAACCCCATCTGTACTAAAAATACAACAATTAGCTGGGTGTGGTAGCGTGCACCTGTAGTCCCAGCTGCTTGGGAGGCTGAGGCAGGAGAATCGCATGATAGAAGTATTCCTGATATAATGTGATAAAAATCCACTTCTCCTCTGTGATATTCTTCCCAAGAACTCATAATCTCAATCTAACCACTAGAAAAGCATCGGATAAAACCAAATTGAGAGACATTCTACAAAATATCTGACCAGTACCCCTCAAAACTGCCATGGTCATGAAAAACAATCAAAGACTGAGAAACTACCAGGAACCAGAGAAGACTGAACAAATATAAGGACCAAAGGTAATGTGGTATGTTGGAGGAATCATTAAAGAAAACAGTGAAATCCAAATAAAGTTTGGAGATTAATAGTAACTGACTAATGTTAGTTTCCTAATTGTGACAAATGGACCATGGTAAGATAAGACGTTAATCATAAGGGAAACTGGGTGAAGTGTATGCATGAACTCTGTACTATCTTTGTAGCTTATATATATATTTAAAAACTGAAATTTAAAAGTTTACTAATATTTTGAAATTGAAACAGAAATATCAATGGGACTTTGTAATTTAAACATAGACACATATATCCATGCATACATAGGCATCTATATTTCTACCTCTTTCCATCAAAAGGTCAAAAGCAATAATATCTCAGTATCAATGAGCATGCCTAGCATCCAGATTTGGTCTCTAAATACCATTCCCACAAAAAGAAAGGAGGGCTCCTTGAGGAAGTACTGATTCCAGGACTTGGAAAGGAATGTAACAGGAAGCCTATATCATGTTGTACCAGAAAACAAGTACGTTTTAAAGACTAGTAAGGTAAAAAAGAAAAGAAAAAAAAAAAAAACACTAGTAAGGTCATGTCAAAGTTACACAGTAATCAGGAACTCCTACTAGACAAATCTAGGACGATTTAAACATCAAAAAGAATAATGACTGCAATTGACTGAAACATGAAAATTTAAAAATCATAAATACTGATACTCAAAAAAGAAAAAGAAATCATCACCAGTAACTGAAACAACTCATTTATCACCACCAGCCCTTAAGCTAAAAATGGGCAATGAAAGAAAGATAACTAAGCATTTATCCTGCCTCTTCAATAGTAACTGTATTTCAGGGTAACCAAATAACATCAGTATTTAATGAGGAAAAGTTTTTCTTTAAGAAGATGCCAAGAAATAAATGCAGATGAAATAAGAGAATAAGAAAATCACCAATTTGTAACCCTTAATGATATAACTGATTCAGGAAGAAATCGTCAATGGACACTAAGCTCATTAAGTGAAAATGATGAGTATCTGGATATTTTACATGGTACCAAACTATCTCTCCACAAAGTTCTTGCCAATCTCAAGCATAAAATATTAACTTTACAATGAAGGAATCATATGTCACCACCTTAATCCAGGGATATACCTTAATTTCTAGTCACCAACAGTGAAACAACTAGACAATACATGCCACCTGAAGTGATACAATATAAATTATGATAAAGCCTTTGATCTTCCATAGGAAATATTGGAGAGGAGATAAAGAAACAAGTTAAATCAGGAGTCCTCAAAGCCCGGGCCATGGACTGGTACTAGTCTGTGGCCTGTTAGGAACCAGGTGCATGGCAGGTGTGGGGGCAGGTAAGCGAGCATTACCGCCTGAGCTCCGGCTCCTGTCAGATCAACGACGGCATTAGATTCTCATAGGAGTGTGAACCCTATTGTGAACTGTGCATGTGAGGAATCTCTAGGTTGCACAATCCTTATTAGAATCTAATGCCTGATGATCTGAAGTGGAACAGTTTCATCTGGAAACCACCCACCACCCTCACTTCCACATTATCCTCAGTCCATGTAAAAACTGTCTTACACAAAACCAGTCACTAGTACAAAAAAGGTTGGGGACCATAAAGTTAAATGATACCATAACAAAGCAATATGCCAAAAGATCAGATACGGTCAAAAACAGAAAAGAGAGTGGTTTATGGGACAGACACAGTGGCACATTCCTGTAAACCCAGCACTTTGGAAAGAGGAGTCCGACGGATTACTTGAGGTCAGGAGTTCAAGACCACTCTGGACTACATGGTGAAATCCCATCTCTGCCAAACAAATATAAAAATCAGCCAGGCATGGTGGTGCACAGCCATAGTCCCAGCTATTTGGGAGGCTGAGATGGGAGGATGTCTTGAGCCCAGGAGGCAGAGGATGCAGTGAGCCAAGATCTTGCCACTGCACTACAGCCTGGGCAACAGAGCCAGATCCTGTCTCAAAAAAATAAATAAATAAATAAATAAGAGAGAGACTGGCTCATTGTAGCAACATGGAAGGCCCTTTCTAATACAATGCTAGCTGACCATACCTAAACAGCACAAAATGGATTAGCACCTGGATAATGGCTTAATATATGTCATACACAAATACATTTCTCAGGATTAACTGGAATGTTTTAAAACAAACTAGAAATGATACGTTCATTTTTGGCTAGGCACAGTGGCTCACACCTGTAATCCCAGCACTTTGGGAGGCTGAGGCAGGGGGAGCACCTGAGGCCAGGAGTTCGAGACCAGCCTGGCCAACATGGCAAAACCCCCTCTCTACTAAAAATACAAAACTAGCCAGGCATGGTGGCACATGCCTGTACTATACTTTGAAATTATATTTTGAAATTAAATTGTCTAAAAAAAGAAAAAAGAAATGAAATTCTGTCATATTTACATAATATACTTTATTATTATTTTTATTTTTAGATACAGTCTCCCTCTGTTGCCCAGGTTGCAGTGTAGTGGTGCAATCTCGGCTCATTGCAGCCTCCACCTCCCAGGTTCAAGTAATTCTCCTGCCTCAGCCTTCCGAGTAGCTGGGATTACAGGCGTGCACCATCATGCCTGGCTAGTTTTTATATTTTTAGTAGAGATGGGGTTTCACCATGTTGGACAGGCTGGTCTTGAATTCTAGACCTCAGGTGATTCACCTGCCTCAACCTCCCAAAGTGCTGGGATTACAAACGTGAGTCACTGTGCCAGGCCTTTTGTAATTTTTTTCTGAGACGTAGTCTCGCTCTGTTGCCCAGGCTAGAGCACAGCAGCACGATCTCAGCTCACTGCAACCTCCACCTCCTGGGCTCAAGCAATTCTCCTGCCTCAGCCTCCCAAGTAGCTGGGATCACAGGCATGCGCCACCAAGCCCAGCTAATTTTTGTAATTTTAGCAGGGACAGGGTTTCACGATGTTGATCAGTCTGGTCTCAAACTCCAGGCCTCAGGAAATCCATTCACCTCAGCTTCCAAAAGTTCTAGGATTACAGGTACGAGCCACCGTGCCCAGCCTAAAACATAGGTTTATGAAACGAAAGAAATGTAAGGCTCATTTTACTTCATTGAAATAATGAAGGCAGTATACAGTCATATAAACGTAATGTATTTTGATACAAATCATTGTAGATGGAATTCCCATGCTAACAGCACTGTCTTCCAATTGGAAGATATTAAGTCAAACATGAAGATATTAAGTAAGTGAATACATACCACTCACAGGGCTGAAGGGATCGAAATGCCTTAAAAGAAGCATCCATTCCAGCAAAATCCCAAAACTTAACATCATAGTCATATCCTCCTGTTACCAAACGGGCACCTGAGGGATCCAGACCCAAAGCAGACACCTGGTTTAAAAAAAAAAATGAAAAAAAATGACTGGAGCAAAATGACATAGCAAAATGACATATGGTCAATTATAACCTACATTTCTATTCTTTAATCCCACCCCCTATATTATAGGTCTTGGAAGCAAAAACCACCAACTCCTGTTACTTCTGAAAAGTGGGAATGGATGGTGCCTTCTATATTTATTAGACTTTGTTACTATATTAATTATTTTGCCATAAAGAAAAATACTTTAATCTGTTTTCCAATTTTGTCCCAACTCATCAACCATGTACTCAAAATAGCTATCACTGCAATTCCATAAGATAAACTAAGTTGCTTTAGTGTATAAATAGAAATATTACAAATAATTACAATAATTCAGCATTTTCAATATAGTCTTTAGGAAAACTTTTAAGATGGTTCAATCATAACTGAATGAAGACCGTATGAATCTGAAATTACCAAAATGAGTAACATCAAGGGAGCTTTAAGGAATCTATTTAACAAAGTAGAACAAAGCAGAAATATCTGTTGCTTATGGTCAAATGACTCGGTATATTCACCTTAAACAATTATTTTTAAAGCTGAATTTTTAAGTGACTAATCACATTATAACAGTACTTATATCTTGTGTCCTGAGACACACAAATCACTGAAACTCGGGAGGCGGAGGTTGCAGTGAGCCGAGATTGTGCCATTGCATTCCAGCCTGGACAACACAGAGAGACTCTGTCTCAAAAAATAAATAAAAAATTTGTGCCCAGGCACGGTGGCTCACGCCTATAATCCCAGCACTTTGGGAGGCCAAGGCAGGCAGATTATTTCAAGTCAGGAGTTCAAGACCAGCCTGACCAATATGGAGAAACTATGTCTCTACTAAAAATACAAAATTAGCCAGACGTGGTAGCGCGTCCCTGTAATCCCAGCTACTCGGGAGGCTGAGGCAGGAGAATCGCTTAATCCCAGGAGGCGGAGGTTGCCGTGAGCAGAGATCATGACACTGCATTCCAGGCTGACAACAGAGTGAGACTCCATCTCAAAAAAAAAAAAAAAATTTTCTTTTTCGCTTTCCCTGTGAACTTTCCTAGGTCCAATTCACATGTCAATATCCAATGTGTAACTCATTGTTACTGAGATATACATAGCTTTCTGTTAAAGCAGGAAGTTCCTAGATCTACCACCCTCTCAGAAGAAAAGAACTACATTAGGAATATTTAACGTGATTACCATACGTTGGAGACAATAAAAGTTTTTTGGGTTTTTTTTTTTTTTTAGACGGAGTCTCACTCTATCGTCCAGGCTGGAATGCAGTGGTGCGATCTTGGCTCACTGCAACTTCTGCCTCCTGGGATCAAGTACTTTTCCTGCCTCATCCTCCCTAGTAGCTGGGATTACAGGTACACGCCACCACACCCCGGCTAATTTTGGTATTTTTTAGTAGAAATGGGGTTTTGCTTGTTGATCAGGTTGGTCTTAAACTCCTGACCTCAGATCATCTGCCTGCTTCAGCCTCACAAAGTGCTGGAATTACAGCCTTGAGCCACTGCACCTGGCCAGAATCAATGTTTTCTATATAGGAAGCTTCTATAGATCAGTTCTCCTAATAAACAGATTTGAAAGGTAATTAATGTAATATAATTATAATTAAATAAGCCAGATACTGACAAAATAACTTATACTCATTTCAATTAGCACTTGTAAAAACTGATTTCATAATAAGGGAATCATATATAAATAATTAATACTTATTATGTTAAAATTAGACATGCACTCTAAAGATGTTAAGGAAAACATACAAGTGAAAACAAAGTCATTTCTTGTGCCCAAGAAACACCAGTGTTCATCTCACTACAACACAGTATGAAATTACAACTTCATCTGTGATTCCTCTATTATATACCTGTCCTTCCCTCAAGAGTATAAGTGCCACATGGACAGAGACCTTGTCTGTGCCCAGCAGTGGACCTGGCACAAAATACAAACTCTACTAAATATTTGTCTAAAAGAAAGGAGAACTAAAAATTGTAAAAATTTATTTAAAACAAACTTACAGTCTGACAACTATGAGATAAATTCCTTTTAATCAAGAAAAAACAATAAATTGCAAACTTGACTGTTCTCCTAGCTAAGAAGAAAGATGGCAAATTCTAAAGCAAAGTTACAAAATGAGGCTTTCAATGCTACCATTCACTGAAGTACTAGGATCTCTGCTGCTGACTGTATATATAATTCATCATCCACCAAAAGGATATGAAGAAGGTAATTAGAAAAATAGAAAACAGAGCTCAGAGGCCGGGCATGCTGGCCCACACCTGTAATACCAGCACTTTAGGAAGCCGAGGTGGGCGGATAACGTAAGGTCAGGAGTTCAAGACCAGCCTGGCCAACATGGCAAAATCCCATCTCTACTAAAAATACAAAAACTACTGGGCGTCATGGCGGGTGCCTGTAATCCCAGCTACTTGGGAGGCTAAGGCAGAAGAATCACTTGCACCCAGGAGGTGGAGGTTGCAGTGAGCCAAGATGGCGCCACTGCACTCCAGCCTGAGCAGCAGAGCAAGGCTGTGGGTTCTGCTACCACACCTACACACTCACTTGCCTCTGTGTATTTCTTCTCCTAATAAGGTTTGTCCCAAGAAAAAAAAAAACAAGAAAGTGTCTTATTCCAACTTGCGAATGAGCACAAACATTTTCAGTTTTAACCTTTATGTTAAGACAATTAATGTGTATCACCCTCTCTTTCTTTCAAGAAGCTTTAGACTTTACCATCACATTCACTGGGAAGGGTTCAGTTGACTATTAGGCCATAGTAAGTATATTCACTAAATGAATATATATGTTTCTTCAATGGCAAGAAGAAAGAGCAGAAAAACTGTTATAAATTAAGAGATATAAAAAATAAGCATAATGATAACTCTCCTAAGAGTACATCAGACATGACTACGAGACTGATTTGAAAAAATTGACTCTAAAAATATGTATGGGACAACTGGAGAAATTTGAACACTAATGGGATACTAGATTAAATAATTACTGAAAAAAATTAAATATAATAAAGATGGCATTATGTAGGATAGAGTGTATGTGTGCATATTCAGAAAGAGGGAGGCAGAGACAGTCCAATATTATCTCTTAGAGATTCATACTGAAATAATTTATAGATGAACTCATATGAAGTCAGGTGTTTGCTTTTAAATAATCCTGTAAAGTGGGGGACAGGGGGACTAACATGTAAAGTATATAGGAAACAAATAAGATTTGCCTTATGGACATATTTTAAATAACTCGTTTAAAAGAAAAAAAAGATCAGATAGAAAAGTCATCTTCTAGTCCAACATTTATTTAAAAATATTTGCATGTAGGACAAAGCCAGGATTGAAAGAAAAATGAGTTAATCTAAGAGTAAAATTAGATACTCTAATTGATTTTCAATGTGTAAAATCAATTAGATATTGGAGTATTTTTAAGTTATGATTCTTACAAAATAAAACTTAATTTGCCAAAAAAAAGGAATATTTAAATCAAACTTGTGAAACTCATGACCCATCCCTCAGTTGTAAAATTCTCCAGACTAGATGACAGAAAAACTTCCTTTAAAAACTCAGTCTACATTTTTTTCTTATTTACTTAAAAACACAAAAAATAGAATTCCATCACAATTTCAGAATAAAAATATAAGAAACCTGATTTAACAAAAAATAAACATATTAAGAATTAGATGGAAATAATTCTTAGGGCAGCAATTCCCACATTGTTGCGTTTCAAGACTCTTTACACTCTTAAAATCTACTGAGGACTCCAAAGAGCTTTTGTTTATGTGAGTTTATGTATAGCTATTTCCACTAGAAATTAAAACAAAGATATTTTTAAATCTTTTCCATTTTATTTAAAAGAACAATAAATCCATTATGTTTAACATAATTTTTTTTGAGACGGAGTCTTGCTCTGTCGCCCAGGCTGGAGTGCAGTGGCATGATCTTGGCTCACTGCAATCTCCACCTCCCGAGTACAAATGATTCTCCTGCCTCAGCCTCCCAAGTAGCTAGGACTACAGACGGGTGCCACCACGCCCGGCTAATTTTTCTAGTAGAGACAGCATTTCACCATGTTAGCCAGGATGGTCTTGATCTCCTGAGCTCGTGATCCACCTGCCTCGGCCTCCCAAAGTGCTGGGATTACAGGCGCGAGCCACCACGCCTGGCCTTTTAGTGGTTTTGCAATAAGATACAATGATTTCACCTTATATCTCAAATATTTTATATTATTCATCTTTAAATATTTTAGATTACTCAAACATGAGTAAATACAACATAAACATGCAATCTATAAACTAAGTATTAATAATATAACCTTAGAGCCATACAGTAACTACTTAAAGTTAATTTCTTATCTCAACATTCATCTCAAAAATGAACAACCCATGCCTTTTACTGATATAGAAGTAAAGCTAAGGGTAATAAGAAATTTTCCCACACCATAAAAAGCAAAATTGTGTTTGAGTTTCATTTCTTTCTTCCACTTATAATTTTCCTGCATTAAAGAATAAGAGGTATTTAAAGCCAACAATAACAATGACAATAAGTGTTCCTATTTTAACTAAAAGGAAATGGCTATTTTGACTGAACATAAAAGTAATCTATTTTTCTTTAATGTCTATAGCTTTTATGTCATCAGCTGATTGTGTAATTAGCCTTAATACAAATGTATCTTATTAGTTCACTTTTCCATGACAGCCCTGTAATTTGGGAGGGGAAAAAACTAGAATTTTAAACTTACTGTTTTAGTGCCATGCTTCAGTGTTATCTCATGTGAGTCAGGAATCTTGTGGACAGGATTCTGAAACAAGAAAACTCCATGACATTAATGGTAAAACAACATAGTTATGGGGAACTACATACCACATTCACAGGAGATTTAATTGTTTTTACTTGTATCATTGGCTTTTAAACACAAAGCTTAATAAAAAAACAGCAAAAAAGTATGAGGGTATCTTTTTTCTATACTTCTAGATACACTACTACAGTGGGTCTCTGAACTGATGATAAATTGATTTTAACTCTCTAAAAGGATAAATCTAAGAAACTCATTAGATTCTATGAAATTATCTCTTATTGTAAATATAAATTGAAATTTTAATTTAATCCAAGAATAAAAATAAACCAGTAGCTGTTGATAGTATAATTCATAAAGAAAAATTAGGAATTTATTTTTCCTTTAAATCACAGCTTATCAAGAGGAGTGAAAAGGTATATATCAGGCTGGGCACAGTGGCTCACACCTGTAAGCCCAGCACTTTGGGAGGCCAAGGCAGGCAGATCATCTGAGGTCAGGAGTTCAAGACCAGCCTGACCAACATGGTGAAACCCTGTCTCTACTAAAAATTAGCTGGGCATGGTGGCAGGTGCCTGTAGCAGCAGCTACTCGAGAGGCTAGAGCAGGAGAGTTGCTTGAACCCAAAAGGAGGAGGTTGCAGTGAGCCGAGATCTCCACCACTGCACTCTAGCCTGACCAACAGATCATCTCAAAAAAAAGAAAAGTCTATATCAAAAAACTGGAAAACTTAAAAGACTCTCCATTTTTTTCTTAATTAAGTGTACTTTGATATTTAAGGTAAACCATATAACTTCGGCATAAATTTCAATATTCTGTATTATAAAAATCAAACAGAATCTAACAGACCTAAGGAAAAGAACAGACTAAATCATCATTATTAATTGCAGCTGTCATTTTTAAATGCCCAAACAATTACGAGTGCTGATAAATTTTAAAACATTGTTCCCAAGGTAATAACAGAAACATATTTTACATTAAAATTTTGTTATATCTTAAAATTCTTTATTTTTCTGTCTTACTATGCCTAGAGAAAAATCTCACAGAGAGCAAACCACCATAAATTGAAAGAAATTAATAAAGGCTGTTTTATTAATTTCTGCTTACCATACTTTAATATCAGAAATTATTATTATTATTATTATTATTATTTTTTTTTAAAAGACGGGGTTTCACCATGTTGGTCAGGCTGGTCTTGAACTCCCGACCTCAGGCGATCCGCCCGCCTTGGCCTCCAAAGTGCTTGGATTACAGGCGTGAGCCACCATGCCCGGCCAGAAATTATTTTAAGCATATTGTAACCTTTGAATAAAATAATCATTACAGAGTTTCCCAAAAAATAACCAACAAGATCCTTTCAACGTCAAAAATTTTAAAAGTTCTCTTTTTAATCTATTCTAGGGCATACCTTAAAGTGTTAAGTACTTAATTTCTAACAAACAAAACCTTCACAGGGTAGCTATATACCTTTTAACCCTTCAAAGTCAAAAAGAAAATTGTTCAAAAATGGTAAAAATAAGAAAGTCCAAGTTATTCATTGATTCACTGATTCAATAAGCATTTACTGAAGTGGGATTATACCAGTCGTTAGGTGGCATCAGACATAGTCTCTTCTCGTCCCTCCCACACAAGAAGCATATCGTCTAACAGGTAGATATCAATGACTCTAATTCAGTATAACAAATCCTATGATAAACAGAAGTAAGGGCAGAATAACTGAGGGACAATAAAGAGGAATGCATAAATCAGACATAACAGATTACAGAGATCATTTAAATAAGAGGTTTCATTGTTTATTCAAGTCGCATTACTCAAGAACAGGCTAATCATACTAAAATTATACATCATTACAAATTCAAGAATCATCTCACCATCTACTTAATTAAACATGTGACCTAACAGCTCTTTCTTTTATATCTTCTATCTTTCCCCTGCTATGGCTCTTTCTCTTCAGCATATAAACAAAGTATTAATACTTCCCACAGGAAAAAAACAAAAACTAAAAGACTACTGACTTCTCCTAAAATGTATTGCTCAATCGTTATCTTTTCCTTTGCAATGCAGCTTTTTCAAACTATGGCTTCACTCAGTGTCCTCACTTTCTTTCACCCTCTACCTCAACTTTGGCATTTATCATTTTATTCCTAATTGTTAGCACAGTTCTTGGCACATAAGAGGCTCTCAGTAAATAGTTCTAAATGAACAAACAAGTCACTATAAATCCCTCTGCACACTTTTCAGAATTAATCTACATATATGAACTTTCAATAGCATGGTAACTATTTACCTCCTCCATCTTGAAACTGTTCTTTGCTGGGAGGAAATAGCCTACAGAAAGAAAAAGCCAGAAAAGCTAGAGTTTTTTAAACTAGCAATACTATTAATTAACCATGTGATGACTTGAAGAAACTTGTGACTCTGTTCTTCATTTACAAACTATGAATAATAGCACCTGCCCCACAAGTTACACTGAAGTAAGTGGTTTCAAACTCCTATCACAGAGTTCAGCACATGGTACAGCTCAATAAATGATAGCCACTATTTATTCTAAGGCTAATCTCCTATATTGGTCACATCATCTTAGAGTTTTTTCAGGCTTATTTTCCTCTTTACCTGGCTAATTTCTACTCATTCTTCAAAACTCAATTCAGATGTGACCAGCTGCTCAAAGCACTTCTCAACATTTCAAACTCTGGGTTAAATGACCCTCCTACGCATTCCCATGACATTTCCTTAACTCAATCACAGAACTTATGACAATACATTGTAATTTTTTACCTATCTCCTCTACCACCACCCCATTGCCAAATTGCAAAATATAAGCTTCTCAAAGACTATCTATCATCCTTGGATCCCCTATCTAAAAAAAAAATAAGCTGGTATATGGCAGACACACATACACATAGAGAGGTTTTAGAAATGAATAAACAGCCCAATGTCTACCTTGTTCATTATACTAGATTGTAATTTTTAATTACTCTCAAATTTTAGAGTAATGGTTATGTCCATAAAGAAAAGCAGGTGCTACTATAGCAAAAACTGGCAAAAGAAAAAAAAAATATATATATATATAAAGAAAAGCATGTGGTATCACACCAGGCCAGCCTGGTAAGTGAGAGGCAAGAGATAACTGAAGATTTTCAAAAGCTGAAAACCTTTTAAGACCAAATTATTATATCCCAGACTAAAAGCAGATTAAAAATTGCAACAATACAGAAATAAAGGCAGTTTTGTTTTAGATAATAAAGAAACAGTTGGGCAATCTGCAGTTTATTTCAAGATAAAGATTACTGGACTGTTTACTATATTGTGGAAAGTGCTGCTCATACCTCTTTCAGAGACATCAATATTTGAATGCAAATTCCAAAACAATTTAAAGGTCAAATTCTGGACTAGTCCCTATATTGAATTATCTGAGTCACTATCCCTTTGCAGCTGAACACATTTGAACACAATGAAAAATCATGCATAAGTACTAAATATTCTTGCAAGAACCAAGATAAGACTTGAAATGTTCTACTTACAGAAGAATCTATCATAGTTTGTATCTCATTTCATAACTAATTACTTTTTCATCACTCAACAAATAGAAATACTGTCACCAAAAAGCTAGGATGAAAATTATTTCATTTATTTCAATGCAGAATGTGCCTATATATAGATAAGTTCTAACATTTAAACAAATTTATAAGAACACACAACTTAGTATTTATGTTAGGAGTGGATTAAACATTTAAATAAATGTTTACATTTAAAATCAAAGTTTTACTGGAAATCATGCATAGCATAACTCATAAAAATCCCATATAACTAACACAGCTAAATCATCTAAAATAGTAGCAATCCATCTTTGGTAGCATATCACTTGATGGTGACTGTTCTTTTTCCAGAACTTTTACTAATGACTTTTTGAAATATAGCTTAGTGTGAAATTTGCTATAACAGTAAAATATTTTCAAGATTTCCCTGCCAAGGAACATCATAAACTATTTGACTTCAATGAAGTAATTTATTACCAGAATTCATAACAAGAGCTACAGTTCTAATGGAAGAAGGGGAAATATACTATTTTTCGTTTTGGCTTAATTTTGAAAACCAATCAAAGGATTATTTCCCAGGCTCTGTGATCTACCCTCAATAATAACAATGATAGCAAACATATATAAAATAATATGAGCAATTCTATCTGATGAATATCCTTACAGAGATTTCAAATTACTTACAAATCAGAAACAACCCTTCGAGGCTAAGATCACAAGTAAATTGTATACAAATAAAGTATAAGCCCAATAACAAAGATCTGCTACAAAGTTGCTGGGTGCTAGGGGAAGAGAGTAAGGACTGCCAAAAAGAAGCTTGCAAATGAGAGCTCTTTTCTCCCAGAACTCATTTAAGTACAGTTACCAGTGCAGGCAACCAGAATTAAAGTCTATTCTAGCGCAACTCTGGAGATCCAATAACACTAATTTAATATTAATTCATTTCTTCACTGATATGGTTCAGCTGTGTCCCCACCCAAAATCTCATCTTGAATTGTAATCCCTGTATTACCCATAATCCCCACCTGTCAAGGGCAGGATCAGTTGGAAGTAATTGGATTATGGGGGCAGTTTCCCCATGCTATTCTCAATAGTGAGTGAGTCTCACAAGATTTGATGGTTTTATAAAGCACCTGACATTTCCCCTGCTTGCATGCCACACTCTGTCTTGCCACCCTATGAAGAAGGTTCCTGCTTCTCCTTTGCCTTCTGCCCTGATTATAAGTGTCCTGAGGCCTCCCCAGCAATGTGGAACTGAGTCAATTAAACCTCTTTTTAAATAACAAATGTTAATTGGTGAGTAAATAAATTAATTAAATCATGTTATTTAATAAATTAAATAATAACATTGTTATTTATTAATAAATTAAATAATAACATTGTTATTTATTTATTTAACAAACATTTATTATTTAATTACATACCACACACTGATTACCACAGTTGGATTAATGACAAAAGACCCCTAACAAAAACTCTGACACAGAACTGTCAGTCCAGAAGAGCAAAATAAAGAGGTAAACAAACAGGTAAATGAAAACATTTGAGATGCTGTAACAGAAGTATACACAGGGTTCAGTGCTCAATTCCATTCTGCGTAAGAAAGTAGGTGGTTAGAAAAGAGATGTCTGTTATCTTTCAAAAATAAATAGAGCTTCTCTAGATGAATATGAAGAACATCTAAGAAAGAATAATATAAATCTTGACACTTCTGAACTTCAAATATTTTTCTCTCACTAGAGTTTGAATTGCTAGGCAGAAAATAGAGCAAGGGTGTTTGTTATATATATACAGCACTATGCCATTTTATATAATGGACTTCAGCATCCTTGGATTTGGGGATCAGCAGGACAGTCCTGGAGCCAACTCCTCTCAAAGGGCCAACTGTATATGTATAAAAATAAAAATTAAGCCAGAGAGATAGTTAGAAACCAGGTTGTGTTCAATTCCAAAAAACAGAAGTTTAAGCTCTGGGTCATAGAAACTAATTTGATAAAGTCTGAGATTTTAGGCCAGCCACAGTGGCTCACGCCTGTAAGCCCAGTACTTGAAAGGCCGAGGTGGGCGGATCACTTGAGGCCAGGAGTTTAAGACTAGCCTGACCAACATGGTGAAACCCCATCTCTACTAAAAGTACAAAAATTAGCCAGGCGTGGTAGTGCACACCTGTAATTCTAGCTAGTCAGGAGGCTGAGGAACATGACTCATTTGAACACGGGAGGTGAGGGTTGCGGTGAGCCAAGATCGTGCCACTGCACTCCAGCCTGGGTGACTGAGTGAGATTCTGCCTCAACAACAAAAAAAAAAGTCTAAGATTTTAAAATATCACCCAGGTGTTCTCGGTGTCAAAAGAAATAATCAATACAGTAAAAAGCAATCTATATGAAAATGGGAGAAAATTTTTGCAAATCATATATATGACAAGGGATTAATAACTAGGTTTTTTTTAATTTCTACAGCTCAGCAACAGAAAAAAAAAACCCTCATTTTAAAATGAGCAAAAGACTTGAATAGACATTTCTCCAAAGAAGGTAAACAAATAGCAAATAAGCACATGAAAAGATGCTCAGATCAATAATAATTAAGGAAATGTAATTAAAAGCACAATGAAATACCACTTCATACTATATGAAAAAATGCTCATCATCACTGGTCATTAGAGAAATGCAAATCAAAACTACATTGAGATATCATCTCACGCCAGTTAGAATAGCGATCATTAAAAAATCTGGAGACGGGGAGGGATAACATGGGGAGAAATGACAGATATAGTATGCACCTAAAGTAAAATAAATAAATTATTTTTTTAAAATTCTGGAGACAACAGATGCTGGAAAGGATGTGGAGAAATAGGAACACTTTTACACTGTTGGTGGGAGTGTAAATTAGTTCAACCCTTGTGGAAGACAATGTGGTGATTCCTCAAGGACCTAAACAGAAATTCTATTTGACCCAGCAATCCCATTACTGGGTTTATATCCAAAGGATTATAAATCGTTCCGTTACAAGGACACATGCACACGAATGTTCACTGCAGCACTGTTTACAATAGCAAAGACTTGGAACCAACCCAACTGCCCATCGATGATAGACTGGACAGGGAAAATGTGGCACATATACACCATGGAATACTATGCAGCCATAAAAAACGATGAGTTTGTGTCCTTTGTAGGGACATGGATGAACCTGGAAACCATCATTCTCAGCAAAACTGACACAAGAACAGAAAATCAAACACTGCATATTCTCACTCACAGGCGAGTGCTGAACAATGAGAACACATGGACACAGGTATGGGAGCATCACACACTGGGAACTAGGGGAGGGACAGCAGGGGGGTGGGGAGTTGGGGGAGGGATAACATGTGGAGAAATGCCAGATATAGGTGATGGGAAGGAAGGCAGCAAACCACATTGCCATGTATGTACCTATGCAACAATCTTACATGTTCTTCACATGTACCCCAAAACCTAAAAAGCAATAAAATATATACATATAAAACTTTTACCATCATATAAACAGAAAATAACAAGTGTTGGTAAGGATGTAGAGAAACTGGAATCCTTGTGCAATGTTGGTGGGAATGTAAAATGCTATAGCTACTATGGAAAACAGCTTGGTAATTCCTCAGAAAATTAAAAATAGAATTACTATGATCCAGCAATTCCAATTCTGGGTATACACCCAAAATAACTGAAAGCAGAGTCTTGAAGAGCTATTTGTACATTCATGTTCATAGCAGTAGAATTCACAATAACCAAGAGGTGAGAAGCAACCCAAATATCCACTGATGGATGAATTAATCGACACAATGTGACGTAAACATAAAACAGAATATTTTTCAGTCTTAAAAAGAAAGGAAATTGCCTGTAATCCCAGCACTTTAGGAGGCTGAGGCAGGTGAATCAAGAGGTTGGGAGATCAAGACCATCCTGGTCAATTATGGTGAAACCCCATCTCTACTAAAAATACAAAAATTAGCTGGGCATGGTGGCACACGCCTGTAGTTCCAGCTACTTGGAAGACTGAGGTAGGAGAATCCCCTAAACCCGGGAGGTGGAGGCTGCAGTGAGCCAAGATAGTGTCACTGCACTCCAGCCTGGCGAAAGAATGAGACTCCATCTCAAAAAAAAAGAAAGGAAATTCTGACACATGCTACAACACAGATGAACCTTGAAGACATCATGCTAAGTAACATAAGTCAGTTACAAAAATACAAACACTATACGGTCCACTTATACGCACTATCTAGAGCAGTCCGGTTAATAGAAATAGAAACCAGAATGGTTTCCGCCAGGGACTGGGGGCAGGAGGAAATTGGAAGTTGCTATTTAATGAATATAGAGTTTCAGTTAGCAAGATGAAAAAGTTCTGGGGATTGATTATACAACAATGTGAATATATGTAACAATACTGAATTGTACACCTGAATGGTTAAGACGGTAAACTTTGTTATGTGTTTTTACCACAATAATATTAATAAATAAAAAATCATCAAAGTTGTAGTGTAGAGACTAGACTAGAAAATTACTAGGATAAGGTAAATGCCAGTTTAAGTACAGGGAACCCTATTAAAATATTCTTGCAACAGTCCAGAGAGGACCTGCATTGAGAGACACCATACAGTGGGAACAGAAAAAAGAAAAAAGGAGGAATTATTAAGAGATCTTAAGGACTTAGATGTGAAGAAATAAAGGTAGCTCTATTATTCTCCACCCAAAGCCCTGACATATTTCTTATAATTAACTATGCAATAAATATTTATTGCATACTGAGTACTGATGATATTCTGGTTATCAAGAAAGAAGATTCCTGTCTTCACAATCTTGCAATCCAATGACAGTCAGAACTTTGAAAATCTATGGCTGGGCACGGTGGTTCATGCCTGTAATCCCAGCACTTTGAGAGGCTGAGGCAGGCTGATCACCTGAGGTCAGGAGTTCCAGACCAGCCTGGCCAACATGGTAAAACCCCATCACTATCAACAATACAAAATTTGGCCAGGCATGGTGACACACACCTGTAGTCCCAGCTACTCAGGAGGCTGAGGCAGGAGGATGGCTTGAACCCAGGAGGTGGAGGATGCAGTGAGCCGAGACCGCACCACTGCACGGTCAATAGACTGAGACACTCCATCTCAAAAAAAAAAAAAAAATCTATACACAGGCTGGGCACAGTGGCTGACACCTGTCATCCCAGCAGTTGTAAGGCCAAGGCAGGTGAATCACTTGAGGTCCGGAGTTTGAGACCAGCCTGGCCAACATGGTGAAATCCCGTCTCTACTAAAGATACAAAAATTAGCTGGTGTGGTGGCACAGGCTTGTAATCCCAGCTACTAGGGAGGCTGAGGCAGGAGAACTACTTAAACCTGGGAAGTGGAGGTTGCAGTGAGCCAAAATCGTGCCACTGCAGTCCAGCCTGGGTGACAGAGTGAGACTCCGTAACAAAAAAAAAAAAAAGAAAAAAAAGAAAGAAAAAAATCTATACAAAAGTATTAATTACAACAGTAAACCTTCATTAGTACAGGATGATTTTAGTCAACGTGGAAAATGCATTCAATAAACTAGTCTTTCATTTTCTTTACCATTATTCGGTCACTTACTCTCATGTCCAATTCTAGAATTAATTGGCCCCCAATGCTGCTTTGATTCTAAAACCACAAACCAAGAAATCCAAATCTTTAACTACAACAGTTCTCTCTTCAGATCTCACTCAATCAAACTGCTTTTTCTACCTCATTAGTAGACCACTTCACTTTCATCTTATCACTCCTTTTCTCTGACTTTACATCATAATAAAGATATTTTATAAAAACATATATTGGAACTAGGTTTTCCTCTAAGAGATATATTAGTTAGGACATTGGAAAGTTCACAAATAAAATTTAAAAGCAGGCCAGGTACAGTACTTTAAGCCATTTAAGATAATATCAAAAAACATTAAAACTTAGGAATAATGTTTTAAAACATGTGCAAGACCTGTACACTTAACACTGTTACTAAGAAAAACTAAGGAGAACTTAAAATAAATGGAAAGATACATAATGTTTATGGATTGGAAAACTTAACACTGTTAGGAAAGCAATGCTCTGAAAACTATAGATTCAATACAATCTCAACCAAAATCTCAGGAGGCAGTTCTGTATAAATTTATAATCTAATTCTAAAATGTATACGTCAATTTGAAGACTTAGAGTAACCAAAACAGTTTTCAAAACAAACAAGTCACAGAACTGTACACTACATGATTTCATGTATAAAGCTACAGTAATTAAGACAGTAACTGACCTATAGTAACTAAGACATTGTGATATTAGAGTAAATGGCTATATGTATCAATGAAATAAAGAAATCAGAAATTAACCCACACATATAAAAATTTATTTTCAAGAAAGTGCCAAGATAACCCAAATGAGACGACCTTTTAAACAAACGATACTCAAACAACTGGATATCAATTTAGAAAAAATAAAAAAGGAACCCCAAACCTTTCCTTGCACCATACACAAAAATTAGCTTGAAACAGATAATAGACTTAAACATAAAAACTAAACCAAAAACGATGAGGAGAAAATTGTTGTAATCACTGGTAAGCAAAGATTTCTTAGAATACAAAAAATACACACCAAAAAAAAAAAAACTGAAAAATTGTGTTTTATCAAAATTTACAATTTCTATCCTCAAAAGACATGATCAGGAAAATAAAAAGCAGATTCAGACTGGGAAAAGATATTTACAATACATTTATGTGTATAAATATGACATTTACGTGACAAAATACTTCCATGTAAAATATTTAAACTCAAAAATAAACTCTAAAACACAATAAAAAGGCAACCTTATTTTTCAAATGGACAAAAGACATGAACAGACACTTCACAAATGATGTACACATTAGCCAGGCACAGTGATGCACACTTGCAGTCCCAGCCTCTCAGGAGCCTGAGGCAGGAGAAACTGCTTGAGCCCAGAAGGTTGAATCAAGCCTAGGCAACACAGTGAGACCTCATCACAAGATATTTAATGTCAGTCAACAAGGAAATATAAATTAAAGCCACAATTAAACAGCCCTACATACTTACTAGAATAGCGAACATTAAAATTACTAACAATACCAAGTGTTGGCAAGGATATGGAGGAAAATGAATTCTCCAATTTTGCAGGTGAGACTGTAAAATAGTATAATCACTCTGAAAAGCAGTTTACTAGTTTCTTATAAACATACACTTACCATGTGATCTAGCAATTTTGCTTACAAGAGAAATGAAAACATATGTCTACAAAAAGACCTGTACAAGAATGATCATAGTAGCTTTATACAGAATAGCCAAAAACTGAGAAGCTATTTGTCTATCAAAAGATGAAGTCTGTGGTAGATTCATAAATGGACTACTACTTAGCAATACAAATGAACAAAGCACTAACACATGAGACAAAATGAGCAAGTCTCAAAAGCATTGTGCTGTGCAAAGCAAGTCAAACACAAGAGTTTATATGGCATGTTTCCATTTATATAAAATTCTAGAATGGGCTAAATTAATCTATAGTGACAGAAAGCAGATTAGCCTGGGGTTAGGGGTAAATGGAGGAAATAATGGATTGACAGCAAGATGGCTTGAAAGAAGCATTTTTGGAAATGTTCTAAATCTTGATTACAGTAGTAATTACTCAATGTTTACATCTATTAAAATTTTACAAACTCTACTCATAAATTGGTTGGATTTTACTGTGTGCAAAGTATACCCCAATAAAACTGATTTTTTACTTTTTTTTGCTGATGTCTGCAAAAAACAAAATGGTATTTTTTTTAAATGCAAAAAAAAAAAAGAAAGAAAGAAAAACAAAAGCCTGATAGAATTAGTTTTGGCTGTAACAGAAAACCCAAAATAAAGTCAGGAGTGACATATGTCTCCAAGACAATCAGGACCACAGCTTGCGGCATTCATAAATTCAACAAGTCTAGGCGATGGTCCAAAAGGCTGCTGTGGTTTCCAGACAGCAGGAAAAAAAACAAAAAGGAGGATACATCTCTTCCCATTAATTTTCCTCTCAGAAGTTGTTCATATTCTTGCTCTTACATCTCACTGGCCAGAACTCAGCCAGAGTCAGGCCGGGCACGGTGGCTCACGCCTATAATCCCAGCACTTTGGGAGGCCGAGGCAGGTGGTACATGACATCAGGAGTTCGAGACCAGCCTGACCAACATAGTGAAACTCCGTCTCTTTAAAAAAAAAAAAAAAAAAAAGCCACAGAGCCATACCTAGCTACAAGAGAAGCTGGAAAATATATCTTTTTTTTTTCTTTTTGAGACAGAATTTCGCTCTTGTTGCCCAGACTGGGGTGCAGTAACATAATCTTGACTCACTGCAACCTCCACCTCCCAGGTTCAAGCAATTCTCTTGCCTCAGCCTCCTGAATAGCTGGGATTACAGGCGCCTGCCATCATGACCAGCTAATTTTTGTATTTTTAGTGAAGATGGAGTTTCATCATGTTGCCCAGACTGGTCTCAAACTCCTGACCTCAGCTGATCCACCCACCTCGGCCTCCCAAAGTAGAGGGATTACAGGCATGAGCCACCATGTCAGACCAGGAAATGTATCTTTTATCCTCAATAGTTAAATGTTGAGAATCCTATTAGGAATAAAAAGAGAATGTATGTGTGTGTGTGTACATGTGTGTGTGTATATGCATGTGTGTATATATATGTGTATGTACATATACACATATGTCTATAAGAATATGTCTATGTGTGCATGTTTATATGAATCAATGAATTGACATGCGTTTCTTTTTAAAGAGTTCAAAAATCCAGATATAACTGAGCATGGTGGCTCATGCCTGTAATTCCAACATTTTGGGAGACCAAGGCGGGAAAATCACTTGAACCTATGAGTTTGAGACCAACCTGGGCAATACAGCAAAACCCTATCTTTGCACTTTGGGAGGCCGAAGTGGGCGGATCACCTGAGGTCAGGCGTTCGAGACCAGCCTGACCAACATGGAAAAACCCATTTCTACTAAAAATACAAAATTAGAGGGGCGTGGTGACACCATGTCTATAATCCCAGCTACTCAGGAGGCTGAGGCAGGAGAATCGCTTGAATCCGGGAGGTGGAGGTTGCAGTGAGCTGAGATCGCACCATTGCACTCCAGCCTGGGCAACAAGAGTGAAACTCCATCTCAAAAAAAAAAAAAAAAAAAAAAAAAAAAAATATATATATATATATATATATATATATATATATATATAAATTAGCTGGGCATGGTAGTGCACACCTGTATTCCCAGCTACTCAGGAGGCTGAAGTGGGATTGTTTAAGCCTGGAAGGTCAAGGCTACAGTGAGCTGTGACTGTACCACTGTACTTCAGTCTGGCAACAGAGAGAAACCCCATCTCAAAAAAAAAAAAAAAGAAAGAAAGAAAAAAGAAAAGAGAAAAGAACCTAGAGTAGGCTATAAAGCAACTACTTTTAGGTGGATATGTTAATTAGTCTCCAAAAAACGGCCTCAATAGATCACATCTCTCAGTAGTCACACCCTTGTATTGTCTTCTCCTATGCCGAATCATCAAGTAAGAAGTCTGGATACACTGCTGGAAAGACTAAGAGAGAGAAGGTACTTACCCTGAGTTTCAGCTGAGCCAGCCTTCCAGCTACCCCACCAAGGCACCAGCTATGTAACTAAGGCCATGGTGGACATGCTACATGCTAACTGCAGCTACACGAGAGGTTTGAAGTAGGATCAGAAGAAACAGCTAAACTCCAGTCAACTCATAGTCATGAGAAAAATTACAAAGGCTGCTCTTTTAAATCATTAAGTTTAAGGTGGTTTGTTACAAAGAAGTAGATAACTGAAACAGAGATGTTTTGGTTTGGCGGAAAAAAAAAACTGTAAAGTAATCTCATATAATCTGCATTACTGCTTAAAGTTAAAATAATTACACTTTGTCATTAAATATAATAAAGATGCTTCTCATTTTGTGTCTCTATGATTCTGACACAATTGACCACACATTTTTTCCTGAAACAACCTTCCTTTTGGTTTCCATGACACTTATTTACCTTCTACCTCCTTCTTGGCCACCTGTGCAGGATCTTCCTTCTCTAGACTGCCCTCGGGGTTCTGTCCTAGGCTTTCTACTCATCTTGAACATTCTCCTGTCATATTCTTGTTCATTCTCAGAGCTTCAATAGCCATCCATATGCTGACGATTCTAAAATCTATAATCTCAGGCTATACATCTCTCAACAACAAATCTATTATTTCTAGCTGTCATCAGGATGCTTTTGCCTAGATGTCTCAGAAATACCTCAACTTAATTGTCCAAAACTGAATTTACAATCTTCCCCATCACTCGGCCTCCAAATTCTGTTCATCCAGTTTTCTATCTCACAACCAGTACCACTATCTACCAACTACAAAACTAATAATCTCAATGAGTCACTCTCACCACACATTTATAATCAATTACCAAATCATTTCCATGTTAAAAAACATCTTTCAAATTATGCCATTACTAAGCTTAAAAATCAGCATAATTATACACAAACTAAGGCTTAGAGAAGAAAAAAAAAAGCATAAAAGAAAAAGCCTTTACAATGGCCTCTAAGTCTTCCTGTTAATGCTCTGATGTTAGTCATCTCTTACTTCTCTCCCTTTTGTTCACTCTGTTCTAGCCATACTCACCTAAGAGCTGTTTTCATGAACATGCCACACATATTCCTGCCTTCGGGCCTTTGCACTGGCTGTTCCTTAGGCCTGCACTGTTCTCACAGATATCTACATGGTCAACTTCCTAATCTCTTTCAAGTCTTCTCAAAGGTCATCTTCTGAAGGAAGTCTACCTTGACCCGCCCTATTTTAAATTACAACCTGTCTCCCAATTAGCACTTCTGATCCATGTTCTCGCACTCCACATCTTCCCTTTACCTATAGCATTTATAGCTTTCTATTGTTTATCTTTTTTGTTGTGTTTTTGAGACAGGGTCTCACTCTGTCACCCAAGCTGGAGTACAGAGGCACACTCACGGTTCACTTATTTCCGCTTCAGCTGCCCAGACTTAGATGATCCTTCCACCTCAGCCTCGTGAGTAGGTGGGACCACAGGCCTGCACCACTATGCACAGCTAATTTTTCTATTTTTTGTAGAGACAGGGTTTTGCCATGCAGGCTGATCTTGAATTCCTAGGCTCAAGTGAGCCACACCCACTTAGCCTCCCAAAGTGCTGGGGTTACAGGTGTGAGCTACCACACTCAGCCTTTATTACCTATTTCTCCCTATTAGAATTCAAGTTCCATAAAAGATTTGTCTGTTTTGTTCTCTGATGTACCTATGCACCCAGAACCATGTTCAGCTTATAGTAGGCACACATAAAAAATGCTTTTTTGACAAAAAGCTGGAAAAGTTACAAATTAAATAAAATTATAACTATGAAACGAATAAAATGTTAATTCACATCAACGCAAAGTTAATTTGATGAGTGATAGTCTGCTGGAACTACATTGTTGGCTAGGCATGGTGGCTCACACCTGTAATCTCAGCACTTTGGGAAGTGAGACAGAAGAACTGCTTGAGGCCAGGAGTCCAAGTCCATATTGGGCAACAGAGCAAGACCCCATCTCTACAAAAACAAAAATAAAAAAATTAGCCAGGCGTGGTGGCACGCACCTTAGTTTCAGCCACTGAGCAAGCAGAGGTGGGAGGATCACTTGAGCCAGGAAGCTTGAGGCTGAAGTGAGCCATGATCACACCACTGTACTCCAGCCTGGGCAACAGAGCAAGACCCTGTCCCTTTAAAAAAAAAAAATAGAAAAAAAACTAAATTGTCATTTGCAAAGTGCAGTACTGATGCCTCCATCTAGCATGTCTTTTGGTCAATGAGATCCATCTAGGATCATTTATAATTATATTAAGTGTTACTGTATGCTGTCTAGGCAATTCTAAGAACTGCTAACCATATACAGACATTTGAACACTTTAATTCCAAAAACAGACAAGCAGCAGTATATTCATAAATAGATAAACGTCTTTTTTTTTTTGGAGACAGAGTCTCACTCTGCCGCCCAGGCTGGAATGCAGTGGCGTCATCTCGGCTCATTGCAACCTCTGCCTCCCAGGTTAAGGCAATTCTCCTGCCTCAGTCTCCCAAGTAGCTGGGATTACAGGCATGTGCCACTTGACCCAGCTGATTTTTGTATTTTTAGTAGAGGTGGGGTTTCACCATGTTGGCTAGGCAGGTCTCGAACTCCTGACCTCAGATGATCCACCAGCCTCGGCCTCCCAAAGTACTGGGATTACAGGTGTGAGCCACTTTGCCCAGCCTATAAATAGAAAACTCTGTTTTAAAAAGTGTTTAATAGCTTTGTTGGTGCTGCTTTTCGATGTACATATGCTACTATACCAATTTGGCACTTTAAAAAAATAAAATGTATTAAAATACAAACTGTAAAATCATGAATAATAGGAAAATACCTAACTCCACTGCAACCTACACCTCGCAGGTTCAAGCAATTCTCCTGCCTCAGCCTCGCAAGTAGCTAGAATTACAGTCACCTGCCACCATACCTAGCTAATTTGTTGTATTTTTAGTAGAGATGGAGTTTCGCCATGTTGGCCAGGCTGGTCTCAAAATCCTGATCTCAGGTGATCCACCACACCCAGCCTAAATTCAGTTTTTTTTATTTATTTATTTATTTTTTTAAGACGGGGTTTCACCATGTTGGTCAGGCTGGTCTTGAACTCCTGACCTCAGGTGATCCGCCCGCCTTGGCCTCCAAAGTGCTTGGATTACAGGCGTGAGCCACCACGCCCGGCCCTAAATTCAGTTTTTTAAAAAGGAAGCTTTAAGGTAAAATGAAACATGAGTTAAAGAGAATGCCACCATGCCCAGCAAAAAGGTGAGGGCATATGTAGGAAGACATAAAGAAATGAAATAGGAAAAGAGAAATGAAAGACTTTAAAAAAGGAACATTCCATTACTTTACAGAAATTAACTGGGCCCATCACAGTGGCTCACACCTGTAATTCCAGTACTTTGGGAGGCCAAGGCAGGCAGATCCCTTGAGGCCAGGAGTCTGGACTGGCCAACATGGTGAAATCCCATCTAGTACAAACATTAGCAGGTGCCTGTAATCGCAGCTACCTGGGAGACTGAGGCAGAATTGCTTGAACCTGGGAGGTGGAGGTTGCAGTGAGCCAAGCTGAGATCACACCACTGCACTCCAGCCTGAATGACAAAAAGAGACTGTCTCAAAAAAAAAAAAGAAGAAGAAGAAAAATTATTGATGGTAGCAAATACCCTTGCGTAACAGAAAAAAAGTTTTTAGAAACTACTAGAAATGCCAAGAGACTTTTTAAAAATGAACAAGAGTTCTGTGAATATAGGAGAAGGCATATGACTATAAGAAATGATAAATGGCCAGGCACGGTGGATCATGCGTGTAATACCAGCACTTTGGGAGGCCGAGGTGGGCAGATCACGAGGTCAGTTCGAGACCAACCTGGCCAATATGGTGAAACTCTGTCTCTACTAAAAATACAAAAAATTAACCAAGTGTGGTGGCACGCACCTGTAATCCCAGCTACTAAGGAAGCTAAGCAGGAGAATCACTTGAACCCAGGAGGCAGAGGTTGCAGTGAGCCAAGATGGTGCCACTGCGCTCCAGCCTGGCAATGGAGCAAGACTCTGTCTAAAAAAAAAAAAAAAAAAAAGTACCCCCATATTCCTCACTGCATTTAAAGTATGCCTTGGATTATCTGCATGACCTAGTCCATCTTCCTCAAAATATCTTCATTTTGATCCATACTAGCAGTGTCCATTCACATAGCAGATGCACAAAATATTTGTTGAACAAAATAAAAACCACTGCTCAGAGGCAGAAAGAACCCTTGAGAGG
This sequence comes from Ateles fusciceps, assembly GCA_036589455.1. Classification (NCBI taxonomy): domain Eukaryota; kingdom Metazoa; phylum Chordata; class Mammalia; order Primates; family Atelidae; genus Ateles; species Ateles fusciceps. Next base: position 5,920,461 of record JAZHEH010000572.1, read on the forward strand.
ATATAAAAGCTTACCTGGAAATGGGGAGCTTTAAAAAAACTGCACCATTTTGACATAACTGTGGCAGGATGAGCCTAAAAATGTGCAAGTGTTCCAGTCTACAGAAGCCATTATTTATAAAAGGGTCTTTTTTCCTTCTACTATAGACAGGAAAGGGGGAAAAACTGGATTCTTGCCAAATAGCTTCTATTGCCCCCTAATGCCCATTTTAAAGAATGAAGACCTACACACATTAACAGTTTGGAAACACTAAGGAACATTCACTGGATTTTGGAATACAGCTTCTAGCATCCTCTGCTGACAGATCCTTGCAGGTGTAATTAAACTACACTGTTTTAAAGGACATTAATTCTACTTTGAAATTAAAATCATTACGTTTTCTCACACCAACTTTTTAAAACTTCTCTTAAATTGAAGTCAACTTCGATTAAATTAAAATTGGTCATTGATCAAATATTGGTACCGACAATGAAAACAATGATAAAACCCAGCAATTCTGAGCGTCTAATATGAGTCCTATGTTGCATGTTTACATGAATCATCTTATTCTCATATCAACTCCTGAGAACTAAAAGATAATTTTCTCCCGCTTTCAATTCTTCAACCTCTCCCCATGTATCAGGGAAGGAGACTGACTGATACAGGTGGTTGGCAATGACCAAGGCCAAGGGGATGAGATGCCTCAGACCAGAAGACAAAGCAGCACAGTGGTAGCCCAAACTTGGACTCTCCACCACAGAATGTGCCAGCCAGGGAGTCAGACAGAGTTCATGAAAAACAGGTGCTCACAACTAGAAAGTTGCTGTTATATCCAGCCCTTAGTTACCGTCATAAAAATCCAACTTTCCATTTTCTGTAGTAATGGGAAACAAGATAGCAAAGATAATGAAAATCCTCAGTAATCCCAAAGTCTCTATTTAATTTTGTTACAACCCCCTTCATCTTAAAAAAAAAAAAAATTAGAAAAATAAACAAGTAATAGAAATGTTAAAAGATTTTTCACCTCTTTTCTCTAATCCTTCAGACTTGAACTTTTTTTACTTAGTTCCAAGAAAAATAATCATAATCCTTCAAATTATACTGGAAAGAACAATTTTATTACCATTATAGATAAGCAAAATGGAATAAAGTAAGAATAAGTAAGAAAAACAAGTCTGTTATCAAAAGAAATTATAATTAACATTTTTAATATAGTGCCTTTTAACACTAAACCCTACTACTAACTACTGGAGTAAAACACATATAGGAAACAAAGTAATCACAGTTGGACAGTATAGTTTATAATACACCTACTGGTAAGTACACTCTGGTAATTTTGTTTCCAATTATAGAGCCACCAAAAAATCCTTTTTTTTTTTTAATCAAGATGGCGTCTCATTCTGTTGCCCAGGCTGGAGTACAGTGGCATGATATCAGCTCACTACAACCTCTGCCACCCAGGTTCAAGCGATTCTCATGCCTCAGCCTCCCAAGTAGCTGGAATTACAGGCGCACGCCACCAGGCCCAGCTAATTTTTGTATTTTTAGTAGAGACAGGGTTTCACCATGTTGGCCAGGCTAGTCTTGAACTCCTGACCTCAAATGATCTGCCTGCCTTGGCCTCCCAAAGTGCTGGAATTAAAAGTGTGAGCCACTGTGTCTGGCCACCCAAAAAAAATCATTTTTAAACAAATATTGTGACTAGGAGGGGGCATACAGAACTACTGGGATGACGGAAATGTTCTATACCTTCTTTGAGATGGTGGTTACACACAATATACACAACTGTCAAAACTCACCAAACTCAACCTTTAAGATCTGTGCACATTCTTATATTAAATTACACCTTAAAAGCAGGGTGTGGCAGCTCACACCTTTCACCCAGCACTTTGGGAAGCCAAGACAGGAGAGCTGCTTGAGGCCAGAAGTTTGAGATCAGCCTGGGCAACACAGCAAGACCTCATCTCCACAAAATAAAAATAAAAACAAATACTAGAGCTCAATTAAAAACAATCACACTTTTTAGAAAGTATTGTGTGGACTGTTTTAAGGAAAGAAAACCACAACTTTTTCTGACTAATTTGCCAGGTAGGTTCATAAGCTATCAAAATAAAGAATAAAGTTATAATCTATAAATTTAATTAATTAAGTAATCTCTATCTTGAGGCAGCTCTTGTAATTATTAAACTATAATGTATCTAAATTGTAAGGGTAGAGCAAGGCATATATAATGATTCTTAGAGAAACAGATGTTTATTTAATTTCTAAGCTCACAATTCATTTGTTCATACTTATATACCTACTATCATTTTCCAAACAGAAACTAAGGGCTATGTGTCATTTTTTAAAAAACACACATTTAAATGTCACACAAGCTTTTTAATTATAAAAACCAAAAATGTTCAATTCCATTTCACAAATATTTACTCTGTATATCCCATTTATAAGGTGTTGCATTAGAAAATACAGGAATTTTTAAAAATTACCATACCTTTTATACAAAAGTTCCTGTACTTGAGGTCATAATATATGATTGTAAAAGAAAGGCAAGGGAGTTAGGACAAGCACACAAATAATGATTTAACAAGAAGCCAGAAACCAAGCCTGGGAAGTAGCACATACTGCTGGCATCTGGAGATGGTGCTTAGATGAAATCACATTTCGAATGGTCCCTGAAGGGTGAACAGAATTTTAACAAGCAGAAACTGGAGGAATGAGAAAGTAGCATTAAAGCTTTGATCAGTACTTAAGTCAAAACTAGCAGACTCAGGCCAGGCGCAGTGGCTCACAACTATAATCGCAGCACTTTGGGAGGCCAAGGCAGGCAGATTGCTTGAGCCCAGGAGTTCGAGACCAGCCTGGGCAACATGGCAAGACCTTGTCTCTAAAAAAAGAAAAAAAAAAAAACTAACAAACTCCAAGCTGGGTGGAGTCACATTCGCCTGTAGTCCTAGCTACTCAGGAGGCTTAGGCAGAAGCACTGCTTGAGCCCAAGAGTTTTATACCAGCCTGGGCAACATAGCAAAACCCCATCCCTTAAAAACAAACAAAAAAAAAAACCTAGCAGACCTCTTTGTCAGAGAAAATGAATGGACAAAATAGGAATTGGTGAGGTCTGAAACATTTATGTATCAGGTCTTCTATATATTTGCCTATTGTGATGAAAAATTTGACATGTCTTTGAAAAAATATTCTGAATTACTGATAGAGCCACTGCTAACTGAGGAATGAATTATAATAGTTGTGAAAAGTAATAGAAAAGAGTGAATGACTAAGATATTCTCTTAAAAAAAAGTCAGTTTCAGGCCAGCATGGTGGCTCACACCTGAATCCCAGCACTTTGGGAGGCTAAGCAAGGCTGATCACAAGGTCAGGAGTTCGAGACCAGCCTGACCAACATGGTGAAACCTTGCTCTACTAAAAATACAAAAATTAGTTGGGCATGGTGGAACACGCCTGTAATCCCAGCTACTCAGGAGGCTACGACAGGAGAATCACTTGAACGCGGGAAGCAAAGGTTGCAGTGAGCCAAGATAGTGCCACTGCACTCTAGCCTGGGCAACAGAGCAAGACTCTGTCTCAAAAAAAAAAGAAAAAAACAGTTTCTTAGCAGGGCATGGCGGCTCACGCCTGTAATCCCAGCTGGGAGGCCGAGGTGGGTGGATCACCTGATGTCAGGAGTTGGGGACCAACCTGGCCAATATGGTGAAAACCCCATCTCTACTAAAAACACAAAAATTAGCTGGGCATCATGACACATGCCTGTAATCCCAGCTACTAGGGAAGCTGAGGCAGGAGAACCACTTGAACCTGGGAGTCAGAGGTTGTTGTGAGCTGAGATCATGCCACTGTACTCCGTCCTGGATAACAAAAGCGAAATTCCATCTCAAAAGAAAAAAAAAGGCCAGATTCTCACATTTGTTAGTGGGAGGGGGAAGAAAAAAAAAGACAGTTTCGATACCTTCATTTCCCTTATGAGTGCTTCAATAATCCTCGATATAAACAAACCTGACAGATACAGTCAAGCTTGACTAAAATCTCAGCTGAGGCTAGTTTTATGGAATCGTCCCTTAATAAAATAAACCAAAAAGATTACAGCTTATTTCCGAAGAGAAACAGTAGAATAACTACATAGCAGAACCAGAGAGACACAAATGAATTCAGATGGAATTCAGCCGGGCATGGTGGCTCACATATTCCCAGCACTTTCGAAGGCTGAGCCAGGTGGATCTAGACCAGCCTGCCCAGCATGGTAAAACTCCACCTACTAAAAATACAAAAATTAGTTGGGTGTAATGGCAGGCACCTGTAATCCTAGCTAGGCAGGAGAATCGCTTGAACCCAGTAGGCTGCAATGAGACGAGATCGCGCCATTGCACTCCAGCCTTGGTGACAGGACAAAACTCTGTCTAAAAAATAATAAAAATAAAATTCATGCATGTTAATACTATGATCAAATCCTAGGAGTTTAACGATTGCATTAGTACCAATAAACTTTACACGTTTTATTCCTTTGCAGAAAGGTAGCTAATGTTCCTGAGTATGAAATAAAATCAAATAAGCATGTATGCTATATATATTATATAATACACACACATGCACACACACATACACATGTAATATTAAAGAACCATTCATGATGGCTAAAAAGACTCCAAAAAAATCCAAAGTAAATAAATAACTTGTCATTTGCTGTAACTGAAAGCAACAAATATTGAATACAGATCTTCACTGCTTAGTTGCTAATTGCCCCTTATCATCCATTCTTTGTACTGAAAGCATTACATTTTAGGTAGACTCCTGGCCTCCAAAAAAAAAAAAACTACTACAGTTCTCAAGTTAAACAAAGATACAAAGTTCAAAATGAGGAGACTTCTTTATCCTTATCCCTCTACCTTTTTTTTTCTTTTTTTCTTTTTTGATACAAGTGTCTCACTCTGACACCCAGGCTGGAGTGCAGTGGCGTGATCTCAGCTCACTGGAACCTCTGCCTCCAGGGTTCAAGTGATTCTCCTGCCTCAGTCTCCTGAGTAGCTGGGATCACAGGAGCACGTCACCACCCCGGCTAATTTTTTTGTATTTTTAGTAGAGATGGGGTTTCACCATGTTGATCAGGTTGGTCTGGAACTCCTGACCTCAGGTGATCCATGAATCCAGCCTTCCAAAGTGCCGGGATTACAGGCGTAAGCCCCTGCATCTGGCCTTCTCCCTCTACCTTCTTGCTGACAAAAATGCAAAAGCCAAAAGCCTGTATACTGAAGATGGCAGAAAAAAAGACAGAAGCAGACAAGATCTGAGATATTCTGGACCTGCCAACTAGTTCTGTTCCATTTAACTCCTGATTCATTAATGTGAGAGAGAGAAAAGACTTCTATCTTGTTTAAGCCACTGTTCTTTTGCATCTTCTGTCACTGGCAGACAAATTAATAATGTACTAACTAATATGCATTTAAAACAGGCTCCAGGTTGAATTCCACAGGCTTCCAAATATGGGAGGCAGCATAATACTGTTAAAAGCAAGGTTAGGCCAGGCACAGTGGCTCACCTGCCTGTGGCTCACACCTGTAATCCTAGCACTTAGGAAGGCCAAGGCAGGAGGATCTCACAAAGCCAGAAGTTTGAGACCAGCCTAACCAACGCAGCAAGACCCCACTTCTACAAAAGCAAACAAACAGACAAACAAAAAGTGTAAAAGAAAAAAAAAAAAGCATAGATAGCCTAGGTGTGCATAACAACTCTGTCACTTTATAGCTAGATTTAAGTAGGCAAATACATAAATTGGACAAATTATTTAACCTCTGTGGAAAAATTTGAGAAATATTTACCAATTATTTAGTGGTTCTGACTTATTTAAATTTTTTTTAAAATGGAATCTCACCATCACCCAGCCTGGATTATGGTGGCGTGATTTCAGCTCACTGCAACCTCCGCCTCCCAGGCTCAGGTGATCCTCCCACCTTAGCCTCCCAAGTAGCTGGGACCACAGGTGCTCACTACCACATTCAGCTAATTATTTTTTGTATTTTTTGGTAAAGATAGGGTTTCGCCATGTTGGTTCAGGCTGGTCCTGAACTCCTGAGCTCAAGTGATCTGCCCACTTTGACCTCCCAAAGTGCTGAGATTACAGATGTGAGCCACTGCACCAGCCTGACTTAAATATTTTATGTATTGAAAAGCTTTATATGTTCTGTATATTCAGGCCCATCTCTCCCTAACTTTATTCCTTGTTTTGAGAGTCCCCAGGCTGGAGTACAGCAGTGAGATCATGGCTGGCTCACTGCAACCTCAAACGCCTGGACTACACCTAATCCTGTTATTCCTGTTGTGAAAAAGTTATCTTTCACATTTAATACTTTAAACTGAACATTATTATATGAATCTGTTATAACAGTTTTGATTAGTCCCTTTTGTTTCAGGTAGAGTCATATAAACCACATCAATATTCCCACCTCTTCCTTATAATGCAGTCTTGATCATTTTAGTTTCATTGGCAAAAATGTCTAAGATAATATTAAATAATATAATTGTTAACTCTTTTGCTCCTTAATTATGCATAACACTGACTGTTGGTGTGAAGCATGAGTGAATTACTTACGATGATATGAAAGTTTCCTTTTAGTTTCAGTTTTTTATTAGAAATCATGTTAAATTTGTTTTCCAATTCCTCTTTGCTATCTATTGAAATAAATGACCTTAATGATAATAGCTAACACTGAACACTTTAAATACTAGGTATTATTCTAAGGGTTCTATATACATTCATGCATTCATTTAATCCATCCACACAATTTGAGTGGAGAATTTTATCAGTCCCATTTTATAGAGGAGGAAAGACAGAGAGGTTGAATAATGTGCCCAAAATCACACAGCTTTAAAGTGAAGGAGCCCCATTTGGCTCCAGAACTCACTCTCTTAATCACTATTCTATATTGCCTCCCTGTACATATATTTTGCTACTTTTCCACTATAGTAGTCTATACAAGAATAGAAGCTGGGAGACTTTGGTGGCTACTAACACTGAACTGACATAGTACTAGACTAACGTGATAGTAATGGAGACAGAGAAGTGGAAAGATCTGGTAATACACCTTCAAGACAGAGCTAGTAAGACTTAATAGATTCAAGATTTGATGTGAGGTACGAGGGGAAAGAAAGGAACGACGGCCACTAGGTTTTCTGACCTATCCATAACCAGGTATTTAAGACTCTGTTTCTCATATTTTATATTAACTTTATTTGTTTTCCTCGGTTTTCCTATTCCCCTTCCTTCTTCCAAATCTATGCCTTCTTAATGCATTTCACTTCATTAAATCATTTGTTTTTTTGGGTTGTTTTGTTTTGTTTTGAGAAAGAGTTTTGCTCTTGTTGTCCAGACTGCAACAGTGTAATCTTGGCTCACTGCGACCTCTGCCTGTGGGTTCAAGGAATTCTCCTGCCTCAGCCTCCTGAGTAGCTGGGATTACAGGCATGTACCACCATGCCCCAGTAATTCAGTATTTTTAGTAGAGATGAGGTTTCTCCATGTTGGTCAGGCTGGTCTCGAACTCCCAACCTCTGGTGATCTGACCACCTCAGCCTCCCAAAGTGCTGGGATTACAGGCGTGAGCCACCGCGCCGGGCCTGTTTTCGTTTTTGTTTGAAAGTCCCACTCTGTCACTCAGGCTAGAGTGCAGTAGTACAATCATGGCTCACTGCAGCCTTGACCTCCCAGGCTCAAGTGATCCTCTCACCTCATTCTCCTGAGTAGCTAGAACTACAGGTGCACACCGCCACCTTGGATTGTTCATTTTTTGTAGAGATGGAGTCTCACTGCATTGTCAAGGTTGGTCTCGAACTCCTGGGCTCAAGTGATTCTCTTGAGTAAAGCTCCTAAACTGCTGAGTTTACGGGTGTGAGCCACTGCAACCAACCCAGTAAGTCCTTTTCAAGACAAGGTAAAATAAAATAAGTGTATTTACTAGTACTTAAGACTTATTCCATATTCATGTTTAATACTGTTTTCTTTGGGTTTTTTTAATCTGTTCTAGATTTTTGAATTGAAGTCATAATTGCTTTATAATGAAGGACTATTAACTTTTTATAATACCAATAATCATTTCTGATTATGGGCACAGCTAGGATCAATGCGGAAATTGGAAACGTATAAAAAGTATAAGGTAGGACAGGCACGGTGGTTCATGCCTGTAATCCCAGCACTTTGGGAGGCTGAGGCGGGTGAATCGATCACCCGATGTTAAGAGTTCAAGACCATCTGGTCAACATAGTCAAACCTCGTCTCTACTAAAAATATAAAAATTAGCCAGGCATGGTGACACATGCCTGTAATCCCAGCTACTCAGGAGGCTGAGGCAGGAGAATTGCTTGAACCTGGGAGGCGGAGGTTGCAGTGAGCCAAGATCACACCATTGCACCCCAGCCTGGGCGACAAGAATGAGACTCCACATCAAAAAAAAAAAAAAAAGTATAAGGGAAAAAACTATATTATCCTCTTTCCCACAATCCATAAGCAAGCAATGGGTGTACTTTGTTCCACACATATGTATCATTTTAATTACTGAAATCATACTGTCTATTCAGTTTTAAATCCTTTCATAGTGCTACTAAAAACCCTTATTAAACATGTTTAGTGACTGTGTAACATTCTATATGACCACAACACATTTTACTTGTCCTTCTCCCTAATATTAGATATTTATATTCTTTCTAATTATTCTAATATTTTACATATGTTGGTATTTTCAAACATTTTCAGACTTGGAACTCTTTCATCAAGAGAACGCTCTGAGGAAGCCTAACATAAAAACAGAGCTGACCTGGCCAAAAACTGATGTGAGGGACCCCATCACACCATAACACACCCTCAGCAGGATAATCCCAAGACATTCAGAAAACCACAATTATAGATAGTACTGTGATAAATATTTTTGTGCATAAAGCTCTGTCCAGCTCTTTAATTACTTCCTCTGGATAGAATCCGAAAAAAAGGCTATTATTGTGTTTAAAGGAAATGAACTGTTTCAAGGCTCTTGATACTCAATAATATAGTTTCAATAAAAACAATCAGGAACAGGATTGAAAAATAAATTAATTAAATTTGATTTAAAAAAAAACTGTCAGAGCTACAGGCTCAACTTCCAGAATATCATGGCCCTTCTGAGAATATAATTATGATTTAATAGCTATAGTAAATTCAGGCACTACAAGGATATAAAAATGAACGAGATTCAAAAAACCAGGAGCTTACAGCTTCTGCCATGTCATCTTCAGAAGCAATTAAACATTAATGCTTCTAGAGACACTAACATGCATGTATTATAGAAAAAATAGTTTTTGATAAATTACTGATCAAAATATATTAACTCTGAGCTATATGAAAGGGTAAACCTTTAAAGTGGCTTCACTATCATGAAAAAGCAACAATTTCATACCCTTTTTTAAGAAAAAAATATTTTGTAAGCAATATCCCATATCCTTAAGTATCCATGAGATGATACAAATCATAATCTAAAGAGGTACCCTAACATATTACCCTATGACCCCAAGTGAGATTAAGTGAACAGCACAACTAGACTGGGAAGACATCTATTGGAATTACCTGTGGACCCTTTTGTTATAATACAGATTGCAGGAGTTAATACTGAATCAGTCTCCAGAGTACAGGACCTAAGCATGCATATTTTTTAATTGCACCAAACCTGATTCTTACATTCAAATTAAGAAATACTAGGTTAGCTGGGTGCAGTGGTTCACACCTGCAATCGCAACACTCTGGGAGGCTGAAGTGGAAGGATCATTTGAAGCCAAGAGTTTAAGGCCACCTTGACAAGACAGCAAGATCCCACTCTACAGAAAAGTATAAAAAAGTAGCCAGGTGTGGTTCTATGTACCTGTAGTCCTCAATACTCAGAAGGTTGAGGCAGGAGAATCACTTGAGCCCACGAGGTTGAAGCTGCAGTGAGCTATGATTACACCACTGCACTCCAGCCTGGTTGAAAGAGCAAGATCCCTTCTCTTTAAAAAAAAATAATAATAATAATTTTTTAAAAAATTTAACACTAGGCTAAAGAAAGGTTCTTTTTAAAAACATTACCCCATTAATTTCAACAATATTTGCTAAAATATTTACCACTCAAATATGTGGAAATGGCTGCTTTCGGCCGGGCACAGTGGCTCACGCCTGTAATCCCAGCACTTTGGGAGGCCAAGGCGGGTGGATCACAAAGTCAAGAGATCGAGACCATAATGGCCAACATGGTGAAACCCCATCTCTACTAAAAAATATAAAAATTTGCTGGGCGTGCTGGTGCGCACCTGTAATCCCAGCTACTTGGGAGGCTAGGGCAGGAGCACTGCTTGAACCCGGGAGGCGGAGGTTGCAGTAAGCCGAGCTCACACCACTGCACTCCAGCCTGGCACCTGGCACCTGGCAACAGAGCGAGGTTTTCTGTCTCAAAAAAAAAAAGAAAAGAAACTGGCTGTTTTTCCTATTAAATAGACTGTTTCTCTAAAAAGCCACAGTGATTCTGAACAAAAAACTCAAATTGCATTCAGAAATTGCCAGGTGGAGTCCTCCCTGCTGTGGTGGTTGTTATCCCTCATTTAGGGAATTAGTACTATTACTTGCAATGTGACTTGTGTTACAGATAGTTTAATCTTGCTGCAGTGGGGAAAGGGGATTGAAACGGAAGATCCTTGAAGCAAAGAGACCAGCTAAGTCGCTACAGCAAAAGTTCAAGTTGGAGAGAGTAAAAGCCTACGCTTTATCTTAGATGTGTTGAATTTAGAATATTGTTGGAGTTTAAATATGAACATAATTGATGAGCAGTTAGAAAGATGGATTGGGGGCTGGGTGCAGTGGCTCACACCTGTAATCCCAGCACTTTGGGAAGCCAAAGCAGACAGATCACTTGAGGTGAGGAGTTCAACACCAGCCTGGTCAACATAGTGAAACCCCATCTCTACTAAAAATGCAAACCAGTAGCTGGGCATGGTGGTGCACACCTGTAATCCCAGCTACTCAGGAGGCTAAGGCACAAGAATGGCTTGAAGCCAGGAGTCAGACATTGCAGTGAGTCAAGATCATGCCACTGCACTCCAACCTGGGTGACAGAGCCAGACTCTGTCTCAACAAAAAAAGGGATGGGGCCAGGTGCAGTGACTCACGCCTGTAATCTGAGCACTTTGGGAGGCCAAGGAGAGTAGATCACGAGGTCAAAGATCAAGACCATCCTGGCCAACACTCTGAAACTCCATCTCTACTAAAAAATACAAAAATTAGATTAGCTGGGCGTGGTGGCACATGCCTGTAGTCCCAGCTACTCGGGAGGCTGAGGCAGGAGAATCACTTCAACCCAGGAGGCCGGGGTTGCAGTGAGCCGAAATCATGCCACTACACTGCAGCCTGGTGACAGGGCGAGACTCCGTCTCAAAAAAATAAAAAAACCGAAGGGAAGGAGAGAGAGAGGGAGGCTGGGAGGGGGGAAAGGCAGGCAGGCAGGCAGGCAGGCAGGCAGCAGGAAGGAAGGAAGGAAGGCAGGAAGGAAGGAAGGCAGGAAGGAAGGCAGGAAGGAAGGAAGGAAGGAAGGAAGGAGGAGGATTTTATATGTTCTTACATGTAGAAGCTAAAAAGTGGATCTCATAAAGAGAGATTAGTGACTACTAGAGGCTGGAAAGGTTTGGGGGCTGGAAGAGATAGAGAGGCTGATTAACAGGTACCAATATACAGTCAGATAGAGGGAATAAAACCTAGTATTCAATAGATCAGTATGGTGACCATATTCTAAGAATAATATTATAGTGTATTTTAAAATAGCTAGGAGAGGCTGGGCACAGTGGCTCACGCCTGTAATCCCAGCATTTTGGGAGGCCAAGGCGGGCAGATCACAAGGTCAAGAGATCGAGACCATCCTGGCCAACATGGTGAAACCCTGTCTCTACTAAAAAGTACAAAAATCAGCTGGGCATGGTGGCACACACCTATAGTCCCAGCTACTCAGGAGGCTGAGGCAGAAGAATCACTTGAACCTGGGTGGCAAAGGTTGCAGTGAGCCAAGGTCGCATCACTGTACTCCAGCTAAGAGAGAATAATTTGAATGTTCCTAGCATAAGGAAGAGACAAATATTTAAAGTGATGGATATCCTGGATATCCCAATTACCCTGCTTTGATCTTTACACATTATATGAATGTATCAAATTATCATATATACTCCAAAAATATATACATTATTTATCAATTTTTTATAAATTAAAAATAGAACTATCATGATCCAGCAATCCCACTACTGAGTATATATCCAAAGGAAAGGAAATTCACATTTTGAAGAGATGACTGCACTCCCCTTTTCACTGCAGCACTATTCACAATAGCCAAGATATTGAATCAACCTAAGTGTCCATCAATAAATGAACGAGTTTAAAAATGTAATAACACACACGCACACACACACGAATACTATTCAGCCAAATTTAGAAAGTATGAAATCATGTCACAGGCAGTAACATGGATGAGTTTGCAGGACACTGTGTTAAGTGAAATAAGCCAGAAAGATAAGTACCACATGTCCTCACTGAGATGAAACTAAATAAACTGATCTCATAAAAGTAGAGAGTTAAAATAGTAGAAACAGAAACGACAAGCTGAGAAGGGTAGGAGAAAGAGGCCTATAAAGAGAGTTTGGTTAACAGATACAAAATTACAGCTAGATAGAAAGATAAATTCTAGTGTTCTAGAGCATTGTAAGGTGACTATATTTAACAATTATTTACTCCATATTTTCAAAGAGCTAAAAGTGAGAACTTTGGATGTTGCCAACACAAAGAAATGATCAATGTTTAGGTGATGAATATGCTAATTACCCTGATTTGGTCATTACATTCTGTATACAGGTGTGGAGTATCACACTCTACCCCAGAAATATGTACAACTATTTTATGTCAATTAAAAGTAATCTGTCAATCTTTTTTTGTTTGAGACAGAGTCTTGTTCTGTCGCCAGGCGCCAGGCTGGAGTGCAGTGGCGCCACCTCGGCTCACTGCAATCTTCACCTCCTGGGTTCAAGCAATTCTCCTGCCTCAGCCTCCCGAGTAGCTGGGAATACAGGCGCGTGCTACCACGCCCAGCTAATTTTTGCATTTTTCAGTAGAGACAGGGTTTCACCATGTTGGCCAGGATGGTCTCAATCTCTTGACCTCGTGATCTGCCCGCCTCGGCCTCCCAAAGTGCTGGGATTACAGGTGTGAGCCACTGCGCCCGGCCAAAAATAATCTTTAAAATGTAATCTTGGCCAAGCACAGTGACTCACATCTACAATGTCAACACTTTAGGAAGCCAAGGTGGGAGGACGGCTTGAGCCCAGGAGTTTGAGACCAGCATAGGCAAAGTGGTGAGACCCCACACCTCTTCAAAAATTTAAAAAATAAAAAGATTGGCCGGACTCCGTGGGTCACACCTATAATCCTAGAACTTTGGGAGGCCGAGGAGGGTAGACTACCTGAGGTCAGGAGTTCAAGAAAAGCCTGGCCAACATGGCAAAACCTGGTCTCTACTAAAAATGCAAAAAAATCAGCCGGGTGCAATGGTGGGTGCCTGTAATCCCAGCTACTCAGGAGGCTGGGGCAGGAGAATCGCTTGAACCAGGGAGGTAGAGGTTGCAGTGAGCCGAGACTGCACCATTGCACTCCAGCCTGGGTGACAGAGCAAGACTCTGTCCAAAAAGAAAAAAAACTTTAGCCAGGCGTGGTGGCTCATGCCTGTAATCCCAGCACTTTGGGAGGCCGAGGCGGGTGGATCACAAGGTCAGGAGTTCGAGACCAGTCTGGCCAACACGGTGAAACCCCACCTCTACTAAGAATACAAAAATTAGCTGCATGTGCTGGTGCACACCTATAATTCTAGTTACTCAGGAGGCTGAGCCAGGAGAATTACTTGAACCTGGGAGGCAGGGGTTGCAGTGAGCTGAGATCACACCAGTACTCTAACCTGGGCAACAGGGCAAGACTCTAAAAAAAAAAAAAAAGGAAAAAAAAAATTTAATCTTTGGCAGGGCAGTGACTCACGCCTGTATTTCCAGCACTTTGGGAGGCCAAGGCAGGAGGATTGCTTGAGCCCAGAAATTCGAGACAAGCCTGGGCAACACAGTGAAACTTCATCTCTACTAAAAAGATTTAAAAAAAAAAAATTGCTAGGTGTGGTGGCACATGCCTGTAATCCCAGCTACTCGGGAGGCTGAGGTGGGAGGATCACTTAAACCCAGGAGCTCAAGGCTGTAGTGAGCTTTGATTGCACTACTATACTCCAGCCTGGGTGACAGAGAGACCCTGTCTCCAAAAAAAAAAAAAAAAAACTGTAATCCTCTACAAAGCTTACTCAAATTCCACATCCTCCAGAAAGTATTTCTTCATACTTTCTGTATTTGATCTTATCAGACTCATCTTTCTACTTTCTCCTAGTAAGAAATCTCAGCCATGTACTAATCAGGTGCAATTTCACTACCATAGCTGTACTTATATATATTTAGGCCTTTGCTATAGCAATATTTTTTCTGGCTTGCAATATGCTTCTTTCTTCCCTTCTCTGTTTATCAGCCATTAGTCAGCCTTGCAAACCTGTATTAGCTCAGACAACCATAAACAAAATACCAGACTGGGTGACTTAAACAATAGAAATTTATTTGCTGACAGGTCTGGCGGCTAAAGGTCCATAATCAAAGTGTGGACAAATGTGGTTTCTGGTGAGACCTCTCTTCCTGGCTTATGGACGACCACTTTCTGCTATGTCCTCACAAAGCTATTCCTCCTTTCCCGTTAGGAAGGAGGAGTTAGCGCACACTTTCTGCCATCTCTTTTTATGAAGACACTAATTCTATCAAATCGGAGCCTTTTGACCTCATTTAACCTTAATTATTCCCTTAGAGGCGCCATCTCTAAATACAGCCACACTGGGGGTTAGGGCTTCAACATATGAATTTTAGAGAGACACATTCAGTCCATTACAAAACCCACTGTCACATTCATAGCTAAATCTAAATATTACCTACTCTGTGAACTACCCAAAATAAGTAAGCACACCTTCTTCATGTTTCCATAGCAGTTAATGTTTCCATAGCACTCTGGGAACTAAATATGTTTTTCACTGTCCATGTATGCTAAAAATGAAAATGTTGGACAAGGGTTCAATATACATTTAAAAGGTTAAACTTTGTTCAATTGTATTCTCTAAATCTGTACTCCTTTCTGTCTTAACAATTTGTGAATCTCTCATTATGACTGTTTATTGTTCATTTCTCCTTGTAATTTTGGCAATTTTTGCTTTACACACTTTGACTATACTGTTAAATGCATAGAGGTTTAGGACTGCCAAATTTTCCTGCAAAATAAACTGTTCCTTTTAGCATTAAGTAATGTCACTTTTATCATTAATTGGTTTTATGACTTAAAGATTTTAGTATCAATTTTATAACATTAAACAGCTATCTTTTGGTTATTTTCCTGCTATATTCTATTGCTTTACATTCAACCTTTCTGTATAATTATGTTTTAGGTATAACACGCATGTATACTTAAATTTTTTTAACCCAATCTGAGAATTTTTGTATTTTAAATGGCAAGTTGAGTCCATTTACATCTATTGTTAATACTAATATATTTATTTTCATGGCTACCATCTTATTTCATAATCTCTATTTACCAAGATGATCTTCCTCTACTTCTTTTTCCTCCTTTCCTGTCTTTTACTGTAATAAGTGAATTTTCTTCAGTGGCATACCAAGAGAATTACAGTGGAAGTAATGTAGACAGTAAGAGGGTACATTTTTCTGTGGTGAACTTAAAAACAATAATAAAATCAAGTAAAGTCTGCTTTTTATTATTACCTTGTGATGGCAATTCTAAACAATGTTAGACACTACTTAACGTTCTTTTTGCTATGGTTCCTGTTAAGTTTTAATAACGTGTATGTGAAGTTCAATTAACACGTTTTTATTACTTATCTTTTAATAAACACTGTATTCTGGCCGGGCACAGTGGCTCACGTCTGTAATCCCAGCACTTTGAGAGGCCAGGTAGGTGCATCACCCGAGGTCAGGAGTTCAAGGCCAGCTGGGTCAACATGCTGAAACCCTGTCTCTACTAAAAATACAAAAAATTAGCTAGACATGGTGGCAGATGCCTGTAATCCCAGCTACTCAGGAAACTGAGGCTGGAGAATCACTTGAACCCGGGAGACGGAGGTTGCGGTGAGCCGAGATCATGCCACTGCACTCCAGCCTGGGTGACAGAGTGAGACTCATTCTCAAAAAATAAATACATAAATAAATAAACACTGTATTCTACATGAGGTTAATTTGGAGAACTCTCAGTTATCTGTACCACACACATGCACAAATAAACCCAGCTACTCGGATCCCTAGATACTGTTTTTCATGGTTCAGAATCATTCAAGCTCACTTCAAGGGCAATTTCGTATCTCCAATCCCTATTGTACTACGTTTCAAAATAAAGATTATAAAGACAAAGAAACAAAATGCTAGCAAATCCAATTCTGTTTTCTATGAATGTCAAAAGAAAAAACAAAAGACAAGGTTGGCAAGAGAATTTAAATGGGCAAATGTTTGAATATCTCAATTGTTTGCACCAAAAGCATTCTAAAGCGATAGATCATTTAATGGCAATGTTAGACTCATTTAGTCATTTTCTCTGATTTTTAAGAGAAGAAAACTTTAAAGTTTTTACCAAATATGATGGATTTTCTGTAAAGACATTTTCATGAAAAAATAATTACTTTTTTAGACGGAGTCTTGCTCTGTTGCCAGGCTCACTGCAGAGTCCACCTCAAGCAATTCCCCAGCCTCAGCTTCCTGTCACCATGTCTGGCTAATTTTTTTATTTTCTTAGTAGAGCTGGGGTTTCACCCATGTTGGCCAGGCTAGTCTCGAATTCCTGACCTCAAGTGATCAGCATGCCTCAGCCTCCCAAGGTGCTGGGATTACAGGCATGAGCCACCATGCCCAGCCAAAATATTTCAACCTACAGAGATATTTAAAAGCCACTAGAATTGATAAAAGAAAAAACATACAATCAACATTGCAATTTCTGGAACTTACTGTAAAACAAAAATTTTAATGAAACTGCCAAATTTACTCTTCTTGTTGTTTCTCTTAATTTTACATATGCACACACAGGAATACATGTCCATGTGCATGTGTGTGTGTATGTATATATATATATATACATACACACACTATATATCTGTTGTTTCACGTAAAAGAAAAAATGCACAAAATTGAAATTAGAAGCTTTATTTGATCAACTACAGAGAGACACAGATTGACAAATTTGCTACACTATGTACTGAGCAGGAATATGCAAAGAATATCGATTTTGACAGATTTACAAAAGCTGTTGGTTTCTTTTCTGATCATTATTTTTCATTTCATTTCATAATTATTACTAAAAATAATTCATCACATGAAGAAGGGAGGTGTTAAAAAATTATCTACTTCAGGTATAAATACAAAAAGTACATCATTTCCTTTACAATTTTTTCCTTTCAGTATTTTGGAGGTTATACATTTCTTCTTTTTTTTGAGTCTCACTTTGTCACCCAGGGTGCCATGGCGTGATGTCAACTCACTGTAACCTCCGCCTCCAAGGTTCAAGCAATTCTCATGCCTCAGATTTCCAAGTAGCTGGGATTACAGGTGCATGCCACCATAATCAGCTAATTTTTGTATTTTGAGTAAGATGAGGTTTCACCATGTTGGCTAGGCTGGTCTCAAGCTCCTAACCTCAAGTGGTCCACCTGCCTTGGCCTCCCAAAGTGCTGGGAGCCTGTAAAAGTGAGCTGCCGTGCCCGGCCACATTTTATTTCTATTCTTTGGGCAATTACTCTTAAAATTGTAAACTTACAAACTTGGCTTAAACTAATCTAAGGTTAACCAGTATCTCTGGCCTCCTTCCAAATAATATTCACAAATCGATGAACTCTGATTTCACTCTCCTATCTTTCACTTTATTGTTAATAATAATTTTAGATCCACCTTGCTTTTAAATCCCCCCCAATTTACCCATCATTATTATTTACACTCAATGCATATGTATATTTAACAAAATGTTTTATCCATTGATTTCTTTTCAACATGTTGCTTTCTGCTCTCCATTTATTGAGTTGTTTACTTCCTCCAAGTTCTTTCAAGACAGGCTGTCAGTAAAAAACTCCACAGTTATTTTCCTCAGGGTTTGGTTGGGGGAGGTTTCGAGACAGGGTCTCACTCTGTCACCCAGGCTGGAGTTCCGTCCCTTGACCTCACTGCAACCTCTGCCTCCTGGGCTCAAGTGATCCTCCCGCCTCAGCTTCCTGAGTAGCTGGAACCACAGGCACACACCACAACACCCGTCTAATTTTTGCATTTTTGTAGAAACGGGGTTTCACCATGTTGCCCAAGCTGGTTTTGAATGCCTGAGCTCAAGTGATCCATCTACCTTGGCCTCCCAAAGTCCTGGGATTACAGTGTGAGCCACTGTGCCTGGCCTTTTTCCTCAGTTTTTTTTTTTTTTTAGAGATCGGGTTTCACCATGTTGGTAAGGATGGTCTCGATCTCCTGACCTTGTGATCCACTCGCCTCGGCCTCCCAAAGTGCTGAGATTACAGGCGTGAGCCACCGCGCCTAGCCTGTTTTTTTGTTTGTTTGTTTGTTTTGTTTTGTTTTGAGACAGAGTCTCGCTCTGTCTCCCAGGCTGGAGTGCAGTGGCACAATCTTGGCTCACTGCAACATCTGCCTCCCAGGTTCAAGTGATTCTCCCACCTCAGCCTCCTGAGTAGCTGAGATTACAGGCGTAAGGCACCGTGCCCAGCCTTTCTCAGTTTTTAAATTGGCTCTTACTCATGAACAACAGTTTAGCAGAACTAATGTCTACAGTACTTTAAAGATATTACTCCACTGAATTCTTAAATTACCACTGAAATACTTACTTCCTCTTCCTCCTCTTCCTCTTCTTCCTCTGCTTCTTCTTCTTCTTCATTAAGAGGTGGAGGTAAAGGACCGAGGATATCCTCCATAAAATTAAATGGTTTTCCTACCATTTCAGGGGGTAAAGGAGGGCCAATCAACTCATCATCAGAGTCAGAACTCTCTTCACTTTCACTGCTGCTCGTATCCCTGAAAATACAGAAACAGAAACTCTTTGCCTCTGCTGCAATAAAAAGCACATTTCGCAAATAGTATTCATTTATCAGGAAACCTTTCCTCTCCTTTTAACAATTGGGTATTTTTCAATTTTTTAAAATTTGTAGTTCAAGCATTAAATGTTTAATGCAAATATTTTATCTTAAAGTTAAAAAAAAACCTACTGTCTTACTCAAAGTCAAAAATAATAGATCACAGCAATTATATGTTAGATGCTATTAGACCATTATCACTCATCAAGAGACACGTGAGACTGAATGCAATGGTTCACACCTGTAACCCCAACACTTTCAGGGACCAGGGCAGATGGACTACTTGTGCCCAGGAGTTTGAGAGCAGCCTGGGAAACATCGTTGAGACCCTGTCTCTACAAAAAATAAAAATTACACAGGTGTGGTGGCATGTGCTTGTGGTACCAGCTACTCGGAAGGCTGAGGTGGCAGAATCATTTGAGCTGCAGTGAGCCGTGACTGCATCACTGTACTCTAACCTGGACAAGAGAGTGAGACCTTGTCTCAAAATATATATAATAAAAATTTAAACATTTTAAAAAGAGACAGGTGAACAAGGAAATATAGAAGAAAAACTACAAAATAGTAAAGAACAAAAACCACTGAGATAACCAGTGGCTCAATTAACTATATTTGAATCCAATTCCTGATTGCCACAGGAGCAAATAAAGCCAGTCATGTAAGGAAGTTAGTATTACTCCCAAAATGTTTCAATATAATTTCCGAAATACAAATTATTTCTCATAGCTAATCCAAGTTTGCCATGTTGCCAAAACATTAAATGTAGCATTCTTGCATTCTAAAAACACCTTACTCTAACCATGGGGTCAAAGGGAGAGAATCCAGTCATGGGTTCTTAGTTTCTGCTTCTGGTCGGGCCACTGAAGCCATTTCCTCATCCCTCTTTTCTACTTATCACTAGACAGAAACTAAAAACCGTAACTTCAGGATGCTAAAGTCTAAAAGAAAACAACAATATAAGGCAGGTTGGACAGGCTAGAGAGTCTACAGCATATCATATTGATTCCTAAGTGGTTTCCTCTCCACCACACCTGAGGACTATTACACACTCTCATTAAGGTTTCTATCAAACACCTGTAGACACAGTCCTCACCATCCACCACTCCTCCATCTGCCCCCCAGAGTTGAGAATTCAGCATTCTTAATTGTATCAATTAATCTTTCAAAGATTTTATAAGATTAAAAGTGTCACTGCCTTCTAATGAAGTATCTCTGGTATGTAAGCTCCAGGAATGCACAAATTTCTGTTTTGTTTTGGCATCTAACATGTTTTTCTAGCATCTAAAAAATGCTTCACATATAACAGGCACTCAATATCTACTGAAGGAAAAACATGAGATTTTTTGTTTTCATCTAGGTTCAAAATTGAAAAGAATATATTCTCACATACACATTACCCTTAAACAGAGGTATATGAACAAGCAAACCTCCACAAATATCTGAGTTTCTAGATTTGAACCACTGCCTAGCTCAAATCTCCACCCCAAGAGGCCTTCTTTCTAATTGAACAGGTTAAATTTGGTTCACTATGAGGTCTTTGCACTTGCAGTTCTGTCGGCTGACTCACTCTTCCCATAGATTGTTACAGGGCCTCTTTCTCACCTTGGAGTTTCCTCAAATGTCTCCTCCTTAAAGAGGCCTAACGGCACACCCCTTCTAACTTTCAGGCACACCACCAGTTCCCATTACCTTAATTACCATTGTTTATCTCATTACCTTTATCTTCATTACATGCTTGCTAAGTTACTTTATTTGGTTATTTGGCTGTTTATAATCTATTATCCATCCCTTCAAATACTCCCTTAATAATGTGAGTTCAATAAGAGCAAAGGTCTCAGGTCGGGAATGGTGGCTCATGCCTGTAATCCAAGCACTTTGGAGGCCAAGGCGGGCGGATCACCTGAGGTCAGGAGTTCAAGACCAGCCTGACCAACATGGTGAACCCCCGTCTTTATTTTTTTTAAAACATTTAATAAAATAAAATAAAAAAAAAAAACAAAGGTCTCATCAGATCTTGCTAATTGCTGTATCTCAGTGCCTGAAACACTGTGTAATCCACAGTAGATGCTCAATAAGTAATAGATGAATGACTAAATAAATTTATATTAAGCTATTCATTCATACCCCAAAATATTTCCCTTATGATTAAAGCACAAGTTTCTAGCTCTACTGGTTTAGAAACAACAGATTATTTTTTTTCTTTGAGACAGAGTTTCACTCTGGAGTATCAGGGCATGATCTTGACTTACACCCCCTGCAAGCACATCAAGTGATTCTCTTGCCTCAGCCTCCCAAGTAGCTGGGATTACAGGCATGCACCACCATGTCCAGCTATTTTTGTATTTTTAGTAGAGACAAGGTTTCACCATGTTGGCCAGGCTGGTCTTGACCTCAAGTGATCCACCCACCTCGACATCCCAAAGTGCTGCAATTACAGGCATGAGCCACTGTGCCCAGCCATAAGTCACAGATTTTTTAATGTAAAATTATTCAAACCATGCCATCTACAGCATTGAACTCAAATGTTGATTATTAGCACCCATGCTAAGTTAACTGAGTTAACTTGCTAAGAAGTAAGCATTGAACTGAGTACTAGATTGATCCATGTTGATTTCATAGCTGATTACACAGGCCTAATAAACACATAAAATCTTGATGGAATGTATTTGCTTCTATGTAACTTCTAATTCCATGTCTGGCTTTCTGCTTCTAACACGCACAAACCAAACAAACACTTTTAACATATTTTTAATATTCTGAAAAAAAAAATCCATGAAATTATGTCCAAAAATGGCCCTGATAAAAAACAGAATACATTCCACGTTTTAATAATGCCTTGATTCAATGTGTTGCCAAAACACAAACTACAGCCTGGGAAACAGTATGTATTAAAAGAGAAAACACTTAGAGTCAAAGTCTATTTTTTTTTTTCCTCAGCAAACATTTTGCAGGAAATTTTAACTAGCATTAAACAAAATCAATGTTAGTGGCTCACACCTGTATCCCAGTACTTTAGGAGACCAAGGCAGGTGGATCACCTGAGGTCAGGAGTTTGAGACCACCCTGACCAAGATGGTGAAACCTTTTTTCTACTAAAAATACAAAAATTAGCTAGGCATGGTGGTGGTTGCCTATTAAGCCCAGCTACTCGGGAGGCTGTGGCAGGAGGACTGCTTGAACCCAGAAGGCAGAGGTTGCAATGCACCAAGACTGTACCACTGTACTAAAGCCTGGGCAACAGAGCAAGACTCTGTCTCAAAAAATAAAAATAAATAATATCTGTAGGGGTACAATTTCACTTTAGGAAGTAAATTCATAAACACAACTCACTGTTTCTGGTATCAATTTTTTCTTGTGTGTGTGTGTGTGTGTGTGTGTGTGTGTGTGTGTGTGACAAAGTTTCACTCTTGTTGCCCAGGCTGGAGTGCAATGGCATGATCTCAGCTCACTGCAACCTCTGCCACCCAGATTCAAGCGATTCTTCTGTCTCAGCTTCCCGCATAGCTGGGATTACAGGAGTGCGCCACCACGCGCAGCTAATTTTTTGTCTTTTTAGTAGAGATGGAGTTTTACCATGTTGGTCAGGCTGGTCTCAAACTCCTGATCTCAGATGATCCCCCCGCCTCAGCTTCCCAAAGTGCTGGGATTACAGACATAAGCCACCGTGCCAGGCCTCTGGTATAGATTTTAAAAAGAAAATGCAAATGCCTAAGTGATTCACACCTCACAAATTCAAAGTACATTTATCCTATTCATAGGATAAATACATTTCTTCTCTGTATTTGAGTGGCAACTTACATCCATATAATATTTCTTTAAAACCTATAATAGCTAGCAGTTTAAGATGACTGTCTTAGTCTAAACAAAATTTCAATACCATTGCAGTTTTTTAAGTTCTGGGATCCATATGCAAATGTGCAGGTTACATAGCTATACATGTGCCATGGTGGTTTGCTGCACCTATTAATCCATCATCTAGGTTTTAAGCCCCACATGCATTAGGTATTTGTCCTAATGCTCTCGCTCCCCTTGCCCCCCACTCCCCCAGGATAGGCCCCAGTGTGTGACGTTCCCCTCCCTGTATCCATGTGTTCTCATTGTTCAGCTCCCACTTATGAGTGAGAACATGTGGTATTTGGTTTTCTGTTCCTGTGTTAGTTTGCTGAGGATGATGGCTTCCAGCTTCATCCATGCCCCTGCAAAGGACATGATCTCATTCTTTTTTTATGGCTACATAGTATTCCATGGTACATATGTGCCACATTTTCTTTATCCAGTCTATCATTAAAGAGCATTTGGATTGGTTCTTTGTTTTTGCTATTGTAAATAGTGCTGCAATAAACATACATGTGCACGTGTCTTTATACTAAAATGATTTACATTCCTCTGGGTATATACCCAGTAATGGGATTGCTGGGTCAAATGGTGTTTCTGGTTCTAGATCCTTGAGGAATTGCCACACTGTCTTCCACAATGGTTGAACTAATTTACATTCCCACCAACAGCGTAAAAGAGTTCCTATTTCTCCATAGCCTTGTCAGCATCTATTGTTTCCTGACTTTTTAATAATTACCATTCTTACTGGCATGAGATGGTATCTCATTGTGGTTTTGATTTGCATCTCTCTGATGATCAGTGATAATGAGCTTTTTTTCATGTTTGTTGGCCACATAAATGTCTTCTTTTGAGAACTGTCTGTTCATATCCTTTGCCCACTTTTTGACAGGGTGGTTTGTTTTTCTCTTGTAAATTTGTTTAAGTTCCTTGTAAATTCTAGATATTAGACCTTTGTCAGATGGGAAGACTGCAAAAATTTTCTCCCATTCTGTAGGACGCCTGTTCATTCTGATGCTAGTTTGTTTTTTCTTTTTCTTTTTTTTTTTTGATGCTAGTTTCTTTTGCTGTGCAGAAGCTCTTTAGTTTAATTAGATCTCATTTGTCACTTGTGGCTCTTGTTGCAATTGCTTTTGGTGTTTTTGTCATGAAGGCTTCGCCCATGCCTATGTCCTGAATGGTAATGCCTAGGTTTTCTTCTGGGTTTTTATGGTTTTGGGTTTTACAATTAAGTCTTTCCATCTTGAGTTAATTTCTATACAAACTGTAAAGCAGGGGACCAGTTTCAGTTTTCTGCATACGGCTAGCCAGTTTTACTAGTTCTTTAAGACTACCAGCTGGTATAGATTTTAGAGGACTGTCTTTCTCTAAACCAAGTTTCAACACCATTGCTGATATTCAAAAAATGTGCACGTTTTGTGAAACAGACTCTCAAGATACCAAAAAGGAAAAAAATTAACCTGACAATTACCAAAATATGTAAATGACTGAATAAAATACAACCAAGAAAGCAAAAGAATAATCCCAGGAATGTATTTAACTTAGAAGAAATTTACATTTAATGAGTATGCATTTAAAAACTGAAGAAAATTATCACTGTGTAATGAATGCTGGAACATAAGTTAGAAAACAACCTTGGAATCATACCTCACATTACGCCTTGGACTCTCCAAGATGAAATCAACCCCAAAAAAAAGCAAACAACTAAGCTTCCATTTAAACAATGAACAATCAACAAATATGTTTACATCACTTTTCCTCTGAAACTGATAGGAAGGTAAAGAGGTTTTTTTCCTTAATAGATCTAGTCTTATATCCAGATAAAGCGGTTTTTGTGAAAAAAGGTAAAATCTCAGTTTCACTTACAGTAACAGCCAAGTAGATTACATCAAAAAACAAAACAAAAACACCTTCTCACAGACATATAATACCAAAAACAGGCAGAAACTAAAAATTAACACTTGTAAGAAGAGAAGACATTGGGTCATTCCTTATTATTATTATTATTATTTTAAAGATGGTGTTTCACCCTGTTGGTCAGGCTGGTCTTGAACTCCCGACCTCAGGTGATCCACCCACCTTGGCCTCCAAAGTGCTTGGATTACAGGCATGAGCCACCACACCCGGCCCATTCCTTATTTTTAAATGGCTTTTGTCCTGACGGGAGGAACAATCATGTACTGGGTAGCTAAAACTCAGACAGGAACCTGCCTTCTTAATCAGAGGACAGAAATCAGGAGAGAAAATGAGGAGGGGGAGACCCCTCAGAGGAAAAAGCTACAAAAGAAGAAGAGAGAAAATTCTGCCTAAAACTCTACACAACTTTCTGGTTGCATTCTGGAAAACACATGCATAGGGCAGATTCCAAGCAGTACAGGTAAGACTAAAAGAACCAATGAGGCCACATGTGGTTGCTCATGCCTGTAATCCCAGCACTTTGGGAGGCCAAGGTGGGTGAATCGCTTGAGCTCAAGTTTCAAAACCAGCCTGGGCAACATGGTGAAACCCCATCACTACAAAAATTAGCTGGGCATGGTGGCACGCACTTACAGTCCCAGCTACTTTGTGGGGCTGAGGTGACAGGATCACTTGAGCCTGGGAGGTGGAATTTGCAGTGAGCTGAGATGGTGCCACTGCACTCCAGCCTGAGCAACAAAGAAAGACCCTGTCTCAAAAAAAAAAAAAAAAAAAGAACTAATCAGAGACTTCAGCTGTGGTCTACCAAAGAGAAACAGTTTCACATTGAGTTCGGACAAGTTATCTGCCGAAAACAAAACAAAAACATCAATAACCTTGAGAAGAACATAACAGGATCCAGAGTCTCTAAAATACATCATTCACAATATCCACAGTGCAATCTGAAATTAGTAGATATACAAAAAAACATGAAAAGGGGACCTATATTCAATTTTAAAAGTCAATAATGAAGATCAATGCTTAGAAAACCCACACATTAGAATTGGCAGACCAGGAATTTAAATCAGTTATCATAATTATGCTCAAGGTAAAAGAAAATATATTTATAATATATGAACAAAAAGAAATCTCAGCAGAGAAAAAGAAACTATAAAAAGTTACAAAATGGGGTCGGGTGCGGTGGCTCATGCCTGTAATCCCAGCCCTGTGGGAGGCCAATGTGGGCACATCATCTGAGGTCAGTTCGAGACCAGCATGGCCAACATAATGAAATCCTGTCTCTACTAAAAATACAAAAATTAGCTGGGCGTGGTGGTGCATGCCTGTAATCCCAGCTACTCGGGAGGCAGAGGCAGGAGAATCGCTTGAACGCAGGAGGCAGAGGTTACAGTGAGCCAAGATTGTGCCACTGCATTCCAGCCTAGGCAACTAGAGACTCCATCTCAAAAAAAAAAAAAAAAAAGTAACAAAATGGAAAGAGCAGCCATAAAAAAGAATCAGTTCATGGAACATGAATGAGCAAGGACATAGATGAAGCTGGAAACCATCATCCTCAGCAAACTAACACAGGAACAGAAAACCAAACCCTACATGTTTTCACTTTAAGTGGGAGTTGAACAATGAGAACACATGGACACAGGGAGGGGAACATCACACACTGGGGCCTGTCAGGAGGTGGGAGGCAACGGAAAGGACAGCATTAGGAGAAATGCCTAATGCATGCTGGGCTTAAAACCTAGATGACGGGTTGACAGGTGCAGCAAACCACCATGGCACATGTATACCTAGGTAACAAATCTGCACGTTCTGAACATGTATCCCAGAACTTAAAAAAAAAAAAAAAAAGGAAATATTGAGAACAATGTACACTACATGGGTAATTAAAATTTCAGACTTCACCACTATATAATTCATCCATGTAACAAAAAACCACTATACCCCAAAAGCTACAGAAATAAAATACAAAATAAAACAAAAATTTAAAAAACGGAAATCATAAAACTGAAAAATATATGAAATTGTTTTCTAAATTATGTGAATGGACTTAACAGCATCTAGAGATCACAGAAGTCAGTAAATGAGAAGACAGATAAATAGAAATTATCCAGTCTAAAAAATAGAGATGAAAAGACTAAAAAATAAAAACACTAAGAGAATTTCTGTGACTTGTAAAACAAAAATCAAAAGGTTGAAAATATGCATAATTCAATACCCAGGAAGGAGAGAGAAAGGGCCAGAAAAATAATTTAAAAGTACCCTAGGCCAGGCGCGGTGGCTCATGCCTGTAATACCAGCACTTTGGAAGGCCAAGGTGGGCAGATAATTTGAGGTCAGGAGTTCGAGACCAGCCTGACCAACATGGTAAAACTCTGTCTCTACCAAAATTTCAAAAAAATTAGCTGGGCATGGTAGCCTGCACATGTAATCCCAGCTACTTGGGAGGCTGAGGCAGGAGAATCACTTGAACCTGAGAAGTGGACGTTGCAGTGAGCCCACATCATGCTACTGCACTCCAGCCTGGGCAACCTTCTCAAACAAACAAAAAAAAAAGAGTAACTGGGGGCTGGACCCAGTGGCTCATGCCTGTAACCCCAGCACTTGGAAAGACGAGGCGGAAGGATCATGAGGTCAGGAGTTTGAGACCAGCCTGCACAACATGGTAAAACCCCGTCTCTACTAAAAATACAAAAATTAGCTGGTCGTGGCTATCCAGCTACTCAGGAGGCTCACACCTATAATCCCAGCACTTTGGGAGGCCAAGGCAGGTGGATCACCCGAGGTCAGGAGTTTGAGACCAGCCTGGCCAACGTGGTGAAACCTCATCTCTACTAAAAACAGAAATATCAGCCAGGTGTGGTGGCACATGCCTGTAATCTCAGCTACTTGGGAGGCTGAGGCAGGAGAATCATTTGAATCTAGGAGGTGGAGGTTGCAATAAGCCGAGATTACACCGCTGCACTCCAGTGGACAAAGAGCAAGATTCTGTCTCAAAAAAATTAAAAAATTAAAACTCTATTAACACCTAGAAACTGATAGTTTAACAGAAGTCTCTGGTAAAAATCGGGCACCTGGAAGATGATTTGGAGCAATCTCTGATCACATTTAATCCTGAGGATGTTGGTTCAATATCTTCATTTTGTCTTCTTAATTCTTTCTCTCTATTCATTTCTTCTTCTTTTTCTCTTGCTTCTGAAAAGAGTAAAAAAAAAATTCCGAGCATTACAATTCAAAATTTGTTAGAAAGGCTAAAAATTAACATAGTCACAAACACATAACTTAGAGTGTTACCAGTAAAAGCAAAAAATTATCAATCATAGCGACTGTGGAAAACAATATGGTGGTTTCTCAAAAAGCTAAACATGGAACTACCATGTGATCCAGTAATTCCACTTCTGGTACATGTCCAAAGAAACTAAAAGCAGGGTCTAAAAAAGATATTTGTATACCCACGTTCATAACAACATAAATCACAACAGCTACAATGTAGAAGCAATCAAAGTATCCATCTGCAGATGAATTCATTAGCAAAAGGTAGTATATCCACACAATGAAATACTATACAGCCTTAAAAAGGAAGAAGATTCTGCAATATGCTACAGCTTGGATAAACCTTAAGGACATTATGCTAAGTGAGAGAGACCACTCACAAAAAGACAAAAAGACAAATATTGTATGATGCCACTTACCTGAGGTAATCTAGACTAGTCAAAGTCAGAGACAAAAAGTAGAATAGTGGGTACCAGAGGCTGGAGGAACGGGGAATGAAGAACTGTTTAATACATATAGAGTTTCAGCTTCACAAGATGAACAGTGTTATAGAGATGGATAGTGGTGATGGTTGTACAACACTATGCACTTAAGTATTAAGATGGTACATTTTATGTGTATTTTATCACCATTTTTAAAATTAGAAAAAAAAAGTATAAACCTAAACGGCCAATGTGGTAAAGAGAATTGAACAAAATTACTGCATAGCAATATAATATTAACTGCAGACAATAAAAATAGTGATAGAAAACAAATCTGAAAAAATATTAACAGATATGCTAAGCAAAATTAGCATAATGTAGATGATGATATATTAAAAAAAAGTATTCAAAGGTGAGATTTTAGGTAATTTACTTTTTAATGTTTTAAAACATAAATTTAGCACTTCTTTTCTGAATTTCCTACACTAGAATTTTGGTCAGAGACTAGCTATCAAAATCATAATAAAATTTATACTATAGACTGTTCTGTCTATAGAGTAGCCATTCTTTTATTCCTTTACTTTCCTAATAAACTTGCTTTCACTTTATTAAAAAAAAAATTCTATATTAAGTCTCTAGAGTTGTTTACTCTGGAAAGACAAAAAATGTTAAAAATATTAACTTTTGGCCAGGCGCAGGGGCGCACTCCTATAATCCTAGCACTCTGGGAGGCCAAAGTGGGTGGATCACCTGAGGTCAGCAGTTCCAAGAGCAGCCTGGTCAACATGGTGAAACCCCATCTCCACTAAAAATATAAAAAATCAGCCAGGCGTGGTGGCATATGCCTGTAATCCCAGCTACTCGGGAGGTTGAGGCAGGAGAATCACTTGAACCTTGGAAGCGGAGGTTGCAGTGAGCTGAGATCATGCCATTGTTCTCCAGTGTGGGCAAAAAGAGCAATAAAAAAAAAATTTTAACTTTTTTTCCCTCTGATAATCCCACTCTACATTTGTGGGGGCACTAGGAAGAAAAAGGATTATGTATGAATAGAGTGGTTTTCACCTGCCATCATTCTCAATAACCTAAGATAATCACTAGCATTTTTTTTCTTCACTTAATAATGAAATACAATACAATCCAAGTTAAGCAGCAGCAAAGAGTACTTATCAATTGGAATGTTGTATTCTTTAGGGTCTTTAGTTGCTGGGGCATGGAGGATAAGGAACAAGGATACCCAGCAAGCATCAATAAGGAACAACTACATAGTCTTTCATGTCAAATATGGAAGACAAAACCCTCCAGGAAGAGGTAAGGCAAATATTATGACTCTAGATCATGTTGACTTTTTTGTCTTCTGGGCTGAGGTGGGTTAAGAGTCAACAATTCTGCATTCTAATGCTAAAGACTAGAAAAAAATTTTAAAAAGCATAGTGTCCAGATTTAAGAATAGACCTGCTTAGCTCCTAGCTCACCCCTGTTTTTTTAGCCAATCCCTCCAGACCTCTGAGGGTGGCAGCAGCATTTGTACTCTAGACTCATCTTCTCCCTCAGGTTTTAGAGCCAATTATATTCCTAATCAAGAAAAGATATTGAGGCTGCCTACTCAGCTGCCATTTCCCTCTTTTTTCTATTATTAATTTTTAAAAGAGATGGGGGTCTCACTATGTTGCCCAGGCTGGTCTTGAACTCCTGGGCTCAAGCAATTCTCCTGCCTCAAGGATTACAGATCTGAGCCACCACACCATGCCAGTCCTCCCTCTTTTTCCCTTGGTTTTGTTTTTGTTTTGTTTTGAGATGGAATCTAACTCTGTCACCAGGCCGGAGTGCAGTGGCACGATCTCAACTCACTACAACCTTCGCCTCCTGGGTTCAGGCAATTCTCCTGCCTAAGCCTCCCGAGCAGCTGGGATTACAGGTGCTGGCCACCACGCCCAGCTAATCTCTGTATTTTTAATAGAGACAGGGTTTCACCATGTTGGCCAGGCTGGTCCGGAACTCCTGGCCTCAAGCGATCCATCTGCCTCAGCCTCACAAATGTGTGCTAGGATTATAGACATGAGCCACTATGCCCAGTCTAACAATTCATTTAGAAAGTCTACATTTCATATGTCTTAGACATACTTATAGCTTTCAAGAACATAAAAAACAGCCGGGCGCGGTGGCTCACACCTGTAATCCAAGGCGGGTGAGGCCAAGGCGGGTGGATCATGAAGTCAAGAGATCGAAACCATCCTGGCCAACATGGTGAAACCCCGTCTCTACTAAAAATACAAAAATTAGCTGGGCATGGTGGCACGTGCCTGTAGTCCCAGCTACTTGAGAGGCTGAGGCAGGAGAACTGCTTGAACCCGGGAGGCAGAGGTTGCAGTGAACTGAGATCGCGCCACTGCACTCCAGCCTGGCGCCTGGCGACGGAGTAAGACTCTGTCTCAAAAAAAAAAGAAACTCTTATGAATAGCTTCCCATATAATGATGAATACTATTCCTATAAATTATTCCAATGGTATTTTCTATTTACATGCTAAAGCTAAGTAGATCTTTCATAGAGATTAGAGATACTCAATTTAGATTCATGTGTTTAAATCATAGGTAAAAACTGCAGTCCAAGAATGTAATACTAAATCAAGAAAGTTCAATCATTTGTCCACAAAAGTCAAAGGAAACCACAGTCTTGAGACAATTTTTCAAAAATTTAAAAATCTAGTAACTCGGCCAGGTGCGGTGGCTCACACCTGTAATCCCAGTACTTTGGGAGGCTGAGACAGGCGGATGAACTGAAGTCAGGAGTTGGAGACCAGCCTGACCAACATGGAGAAACCCTGTCTCTACTGAAAATACAAAAAATTAGCTGGGCGTGGTGGCGCATGCCTGTAATCCCAGCTACTTGGGAGGCGGAGGAAGGAGAATCGCTTGAACCTGGGAGGCAGAGGTTGCAGTGAGCTGAGATTGTGCCATTGCACTCCAGGCTAGGCAACAAGAGCAAAACTCCGTCTCAAAAAAAAAAAAAAACAAAGAACTAGTAACTCCCCCAAGTTCCTCTTAAGTAAAATGTACACATGCTTTACTAAAAAAAACCATAGGAATTAAAAATAATATTTTGACCACCTCCCACTTAAAAAGAAAATAATAATATTTATAAAACCATCAGATCTTGAAAAAAAAGAATAATATTTATAAAGTACGTTGCTGTTTATAAGCTACTATATCGAACATCTTAATCTCTTTAAGAAATTTCCAAGGTAGATACACAAAAATGAAAAATTACAGGAATTAAAAATAATATTTATAAAGTACTTTGCTGTTTAAAAGCTACTATATCGAACATCTTAATCTCTTCAAGAAACTTCCAAGGTAGATACACACAACAGGGATATGAAGGATCAGAAATTTGAAAACCCATCCAGTGTTACTCACCTAGTAGACTGTGGGGCTGGCCTCAAACCCAGGTCCCTCAATTCAAAATCACAAGCTCTTTCCAACAGATTGTACCCTTTTATTTTTCTTTGAGAAGGAGTTTCACTCTTGTAGCCCAGACTGGAGTGCAATGGTGTGATCTAGGCTCACTGCAACCTCCACCTCCTGGGTTCAAGAGATTCTCCTGCCTCAGCCTCCCGAGTAGCTGGGACTATATGTAACTGCCACCACACCCAGCTAATTTTTGTATTTTTAGTAGAGACGGGATTTCATCACGTTGGCCAGGCTGATCTCAAACTCGTGATTTCAGGTGATGTGCCCAACTCGGGGTCCCAAAGTGCTGGGACTACAGGCATGAGCCACCGCACCCAGCCCAGATTGTGCCATTTTAAAACATTCTCCAAAGCAGCAAGATTTCATTTTTTAACAAGACAGTTACAGGTCTAATCTCCTCAAATATTACTAAGAACCTATTTTATAAGGCACAGTACTAGGTACTATAAAACTTACATACCACGCCGGGCGCGGTGGCTCACGCCCGTAATCCTAGCACTTTGGGAGGCCAAGGTGGGTGGATCACCTGAGGTCAGGAGTTCAAGACCAGCCTGGCCATCATGGTGAAGCCTCATCTCTAAAACAAAACTTACATACCCATAAATATGTACATCTACTATGTACTCACAAAAATTGAAAATAAAAAAACTAAAAATAAAAACCTTTACTTTCAGAGGTCATGGCAGGCAGATCACTTGAGATCAGGCGTTCAAGACCAGCCTTGCCAACATGCTGAAATCCTGTCTCTACTAAAAATACAATAAGTAGTCGGGCAGTGGTGATATGTGCCTGTAATCCCAGCTACTGGGGAGGCTGAGGCAGGAGAATTGCTTGAACCCAGGAGGAGGTTGCAGTAAGCCGAGATCGTGCCATTGCACTCCAGCCTGGGTGACACCTCCGTCTCAAAAAAATAAACAAGCAAATAAAAATAAAAAGCTTACATAGCCAAATTAGACAATCCTTGTTCAAATCATGTCGTATTACATGCTTAAAACAGTAAATACAAGGTATCTATACTGTGATACTACAAACATTCACTAAATTGTTTAAAACATTTATAGATGCCTCAGATAGCATGTCTTTGTGTATCATTTGAGGATATTAAAGTTGTTTCTTGATGTGATGATACTGTGGTATAACATGAAATGTATTTGGTCCTGTTGTTTCAGGTTCCTGCCACAGAGCTTCTAAAACCCTTGGAATTTCCTAAGTGATAGGAGCTGTCTTTTATTATTCACTAAAAACCCCTTTGGATCCCACCTGAGTTTATGCTATTGTGGTGACTTAGTGTGGGACCCCTAGGCCTCAGGATAAGACTGCTGCTCACCAAAAAGACTGACTGTTTAGATAATTGGAACTTTCATTCCCACCCCACCAATCTCTGGGGAAGCTGGAAATTAAGCTCTATAGAAACTTTTGTTTTTTTGAGATAGGGTCTTGCTTTGTTACTCAGGTTATAATCCAGTGGCATGATCACAGCTCACTGCAGCCTCAACCTCTGGGCTCAAGTGATCCTCTCACCTCAGCCTCCCTAGAAGCTGAGACTGTAGGTGTGCACCCCCATGCCCAGCTAATTTTATTTTTAATTTTTTGTATGAAAGGGATCTCACTATGTTAGCCCAGGTTGGTCTCAAACTCCTGGTTTCAAGTGATCCTCCAAACTTGGCCCCCCAAAGTGCTGGGATTATAGGTGTGAGCCACTGCACCCAGCCTGGACACTCTTAAACCACTAGATATGATTAGCTTCAGGGTAGCTGAACACAGGGGGATGGCTGGGGAGTTGATGCACCCAGAGAGGGTACAGAAGCTCTGCACCTCTCCCATCCCATAACCTGCCCAATGTATTACTTCACCTGGCTATTCATCTGTATCTTTATAATATTCTTTACAATAAACTGTTAAACTTAAGCTGTTTCCCTGTGAGCTGTCCTAGCTAATCATCAAACCACGGAGAGGGGTCATGGGAACTCTGATTTATAATAAGTAGATTAGAAGCACTGATCACACCATGAGTGGTGGCTCACGCCTATAATCCCAGCACTTTGGGACTCAAAAGCAGGCGGATCACAAGGTCAGGAGTTCAAGACCAGCTTGATCAACATGGTGAAACCCCCCACCTCGACTAAAAATACAAAAATTAGCCAGGTATGGTGGCACGCATCTGTAATCCCAGCTACTCAGGAGGCTGAGGCAGGAGAGAATCACTTGAACCCAGGAGCCGGAGGTTGCGGTGAGCTGAGATGGGTCTCCAGCCTGGGTGACAGAGAGAGACTTCATCTCAAAAAAAAGCACTGTCACAACCTGTGACTCTTGTGGTATTGTGATAGTCTCCAGGCAGACAGTGTCAGAATTAAAATGAGTTACCAGACACCCAGTTGGAGAACTGCTTGATGTGTGGGGGAAAACTCTATACATCTAGTGTCAGAAATAAAGTACTGGCTCATACCTATAACCCTAGTACTTGCGGAGGCCAAGGCAGGTGGATTGCTTGAACCCAGGAGTTCAAGATTGGCCTGGACAACATGGTGAAATCTGTCTCAACTAAAAATACAAAAAAATTGCATGTGTGGTAGTACCAACCTATAGTCCCAGGTACTTGGGAGGCTGAGGTAGGAGAATTACCTGAGCCAGGAAAGTTGAGTCTGCAGTGAGCCAAGATCACGCCACTGCAAACCAGCCTGAGCAACAGAAGACCCTATCTCAAAAAAAATAAATAAATAAAAATAAATAAAAAGGTAATAAAGTACTGAGAGAAGTGTCAGAGGGTAGGACACAGTTGGGTATTTCCTATCTCTTATGGTTATCTGAGTTAGGCTTTTTTAAAACAATTCTTATTATTTTAAGATACATACAAAAATATTTATGAGTAAAACGATGTCCAGGATTTGCTTCAAAATCATCTGAAAGAGAGGAAATAGACGGAAGTAACACTAGCCATGAACTGTTACACTAGTTAAATCTGAGTGACAGATACGTGGTAGTTCGTGACTATACTTTTGTGTTTGAAATTTCATATAATAATGAAGGGTTTTTTTCAAAAAATGGTATACGTAGATAGCTTTCTTTTTGCCACAAAAAGAGTTTTCTTCCAAAGATTGAAAATATTCTTTGTCAGGCTCACTGCCAAATACTGGATTCAAGCAATTATCCAGCCTCAGCCTCCCTGGTAGCTAGAATTACAGGCATGCACCACCATGCCTGGCTAATTTTTGAATATTTAGTAGAGACTGGTTTTCACCATGTTGGCCAGGCTGGTCTCAAACCCCTGACCTTAGGTGATTTGCCCGCCTCAGCCTCCCAAAGTGCTGGGATTACAGGCATGAGCCACTGCGTCTGGCCCAATTTATCATTTTAAAACCAACAATAGGCTGGGTGTGATGGCTCATGCCTGTAATCCCAGCACTTTGGGAGGCTGAGGCAGGAGGATCAGGAGGTCAAGAGACTAAGACCATCCTGCCCGACATGGTGAAACCCCATCTCTACTGAAAATACAAAAATTAGCTGGGCATGGTGGCACGTGCCTGTAGTCCTAGCTATTCAGGAGGCTGAGGCAGGAAAATCACTTGAACCTGGGAGTTGGAGGTTGCAGTGAGCCAAGATTATGCCACGGCACTCCAGCCTGGAGATTCCATCTCAAAAAAAAAAAAAATTAACAATGATAAGTAGCGTAACAACATTCTTTTTTTTTTTTTCCCCACTCTTGTCCCCCAGGCTGCAGTGCAATGGCAGGATCTTGGCTCACTGCAACCTCTGCCTCCCAGATTCAAGCAATTCTTCTGCCTCACTCTCAAGAAGACCTGGGATTACAGGTACAGACCACCATGCCCGGCTAATTATTGTACTTTTAGTAGAGATGGGGTTCCACCATGTTGGCCACACTGATCTCAAACTTCTGACCTCAAGTGATCTGCCCACCTCGGCCTCCCAAAGTGCAGAGATTACAGGTGTGAGCCACGGTAACAGGCCAACATTATTTTCTCTCTTTTTTTTTTTTTTTTGAGACAGTCTTGCTATGTTACCGAGGCTGGAATGCAAAGATGCAACCATGACTCACTGCAACCTCCACCTCCCAGGCTCAAGTAATTCTTGTGCCTCAGCCTCCCAAAAATAGCTAGGATTATAGGCGCCTACCAAGCCCAACTAATTTTTGTACTTTTAGTAGAGACGGGTTTCACCATCTTGGCCTAGCAGGTCTCAAACTCCTGGCCTCAAGAGATCCACCTGCCTCAGCCTCCCAACGTGCTGGGATTAACAGGCATGAGCCACCGCACCCAGCCAAAAACACTCATTTAAATTAAAATTTTCCTTCTATGAGAAAACACAGAAGGAAATAAAAGAAAAAAAAATTTTTCCAGGAGTCCTGTCTGATTCCTGGCCCCTTCTGCACTATCAAGTTACATCTATCCCTTCTCTAGTGTAAGAACGATCTGAATTGGATCCAAAGAGAGCAGAAGAGTCAGCCTCCTTCAAAGACCCTGAGGTGGTATCTAGAATGGCCAACCATCTAGCATCAAACCAGTCTAGAAATTAGGCCTTCATTAAATGTCTTATACAGGGATTGAACGGCGGCAGCCACATTCACTGTATGTCTCAATTTTCTATAGTGTCTGGGATGACAGTTAACGGTGTTTACAGCTCTGAGACTCACCTCTGGCCTAGCCTTCCAAATATTGGTTCTGCTATAAACACTAAAGAAAAAAATGAGAGTCTGAGAGAAGGGCGAGGAGAGATAAACTACTTTTCTGATTTCTATAAATTAATTGAGAATCCTTGTTTGTTTATAGAACACACTTTTAAAGATATTAGGCCGGGCGCGGTGGCTCACCCTTATAATCCCAGCACTTTCAGAGGTCAAGGCGATTCCTCCAAGGCGGAACTCCTGAGGTCAGGAGTTCGAGACCAGCCTGGCCAAAACGGTAAAACCCAGTCTCTACTAAAAATTTACAAAAATTAGGTGGGCATAGTGGTGCACACCTGTGATCCCAGGTATTCAGGAGGCCAAGGAAGGACAATTGCTTGAACCTGGGAGGCAGAGGTTTCAGTGAGCCGAGATGGCACCACTGCACTCCAGCCTGGGCAAAAGCAAGACTCAGTCTCAAAAATACAATAAAACAGGCCAGGCGTGGTGGCTCATACCTGTAATCCCAGCACTTTGGGAAGCTGAGGCAGCCAGATCACGAGGTCGGGAGTTCAACACCAGTCTGGCCAAAAAAGTGAAACCATATTTCTACCAAAAAATATAAAAATTAACCGGGTGTGATAGTGTACACCTGTAGTCCCAGCTACTCTGGAGGCTGAGGCAGGAGAATCACTTGAACCTGGGGGGCGGAGGTTACAGTGAGCTGAGATTGCACCACTGCACTCCAGCCTGGGTGGCAGAGCAAGACTCCGTCTCAAAAATAAAAAAAATGAAAATTTCACTACTCAGATCTTCCTATCCTATTTAGATACAACTTTTACTACGTTTAAAAATAAAATTTAAAAAAGCCTTCAAGTTCTGCTTCCAAAGGAACAAGCACATATGGTCTTTCAACAATTTTGAAAACTTTTTTGTCTTGTTAACTGTCAATATACTTGCATAAGGTATATATAATAATTAAACCAATAAAAGGACAAATATCTGAACTTCTTACCCAGTGTTTTCCGACTTCTTTCCACAGCTGTTCTTCGAGTTTGTTCAAACATTGCTTCCAAGTCAAATGTGCGAGCTTTTTTACCTAAAACATTAACAAATGGCAGATTGTGATTGTCTTGCAGTAAGTTGGTCAAACTTTAGATGATCGATAACCACTTAGTTTGTCTAGTTTATAGCAATATAACCATAAAATGTCACGAAACAAGGTGTTTGAGTCACAGATAACTTTTGATAACAATCTCTTCACTAAGCACTATTAACCAGCCAACTTTCCCATCCTCCTCTAATTTATCTAGATCCCTACCCTATGAAACATCACTAATATGGGAGGCAGAATGAAAAATGTCTTGAAGTTAATCCCTTTGCAGACATAATTAAGGTTATGGACTTTTAAATAGGGCAACTATCCTAGTTGGCCCTTAAAGGCAAAGATGCAGAACAGCTATAGCAGAAGAAGTCCGAGAAATCCAATGTTTGAGAAGGCTTTGAGGCATTGCAGTTGGCTTGAAGATGAAAGGAGCAACCTGGGCAACATGGTAAAACCCCTTCTCTACCAAAAATATAAAAATTAGCCAGGTGTGGTGGTGCACATCTGTGGTCCCAGCTACTCAGGAGACTGAGGTAGAAGGATGGCTTGAGCCTGGGAGGAAGAGGCTGCAGTGAGTCAAGATCGCACCACTACACTCCAGCCTGGGTGACAGAGCGAGGCTCCATCTCAAAAAAATTTGAAAAAAAAAAAAAGAATAGAAAATCTACAGAACAAGTATGTGTGAACACAACCCAAGGTGAAAAATGTGTAAGTCTACTGTTTAATTATTATCATAGAATTAATACGCTCTGGTCAAAAGAGGACAAGAATACCTTAAGAAAAGGTTCAGGAAAATTACAAACCCAATGTTTGGATGAACATCTATAATTTTAAAACGCAAAATAAAGAGAAAACATTTTTTGAGGCTAGTAAAGGTTTGTTTTCATTTTTTAAATAATTTTCTTCTTAAATAATAATACCTACTCTGTGTTGGCAGGGATGTGGTAAAAATGGCATTCTTAAATTCTTGTTAACTTTGATATAAACTGAAACAACTTTTGTGATAGGTATTACAGAAATAAGCATCAAGAAGCTTTAGAAGACACATACCCAATTTTTCAGTTTTTTTAATCTTTGTATTTCTGAATAGTCTCTCTTTTAGAAATCTACCCTACAGAAATTTTAAAAGATCCTTGTATCATACAAAGGTTATTTAAGAAAATGTTCATTTTGGCATTATTGGTAAGTTAAAATTAGAAATATCATTTCTCTTCCTCTCTCTCAAGGACTCTTATAAACTGTCACCTGAGTTGGTTCCAACGGATACGCAGATTAAAATACAAACAGGAGAAGAGTGTCGACAAACTACAAGGTAGGCACCTGGGCTTCAGTAATTCCCAGTTGACAGCTCAACCTTCCCTCCCAGTCTGCGGCTATTCAAACCTCTGCAAAAGGAAAAGGGGCTCTGCCTAGGGTAGTCACTCACCGAACCCCGTGAAGCCCATGGTGACCGCAAGCTGCGGGTCCGGTCCCGACGTGTCTGAGCCTGTCACTGGGGCAAGAGGAGAAGAGAGGAGGCCTCGTTAGTGCGGCGCCCCGGCTCCCCCGACACGGCCCACCCTGCCCGGACTCGCCTCACGGAACCCACCTTCGCTGGGCCCTGAGCGCTCCATGGCTGGCCGAACACCGCAGAACGAGCCCCAACAGCAGCCCAAACAACTGCAGAATTTGCCACTAACCCGCGGCAAATCCGGGAGGAAGTGCCGCCCCCAAGCGTCAGCGGCGCCGCCGACGCCGAGAGCGGCGCCTTCCGCAGAGGGACCGCGGCTTCCTGCGCGGCGCTGCCCTACCGGACTGGCGGGAAAGCGCAGCGCAACTCAGACCACTGGAGAGCAAAAGTAGCTGAAGTTTCTGTAACACGCTTTACTTTTTTTCTTTTTCTTTTTTTCTTTTTCTTTTTTTTTTTTTTTTTTATAAGACAGAGTCTCTGTCATACAGGCTGGAGTGCACTGGCCCGATCTCAACTCACTGCAACCTCCGCCTCCCGGGTTCTCCGCCTCCCGGGTTCAAGCGAGTATCTGGGATTACAGGCGCCCGCAGCCTAATTTTGTTTTGGCTTTTTGGGTTTTCTTTTTGTGGACGGCGGGGTGGGGTTTGAGACGGAGTGTAGCTCTGTCACCCAGGCAGGAGTGCAATGACGCGATCTTGGCTCACTGCAACCTCCGCCTCCCCCTTTCAAGCAATTCTGTCTCAGCTTCCCAAGTAGCTGGCATTACAGGCCTCCACCAACACGCCCTGCTAATTTTTTTTTTTTTTTTTTTAATTTTTAGTAGAGATGAGGTTTCACCATGTTGGCCAGGCTGGTTTCAAACTCCTGACCTCAAGTGATCCGCCTGCTTCGACCTCCCAAAATGCTAGGATTGCAGACCATGATATTGGCAGGATCACCCTGGCCTCCCAAAGTGCTGGGATTACAAACGTAAGCCACTCTGCCCTGCCTAATTTTTGTATTTTTTGTAGAGACAGGGTTTCCTCATTTTGCCCAGGCTGGTCTCGAACTTCTGAGCTCAAGTGATCCATTGGCCTAGGCTTCCCTAAGTGCTGAGATTACAGGCATGAGCCACTGCACTCAGCCTATCAAAGAATATCTTGGCCAGCACGGTGGCTCACACCTGTAATTCCAGCACTTTGAAAGGCCAAGTGGGCAGATCACAAGGTCAGGAGTTCGAGACCAGCCTAGCCAATATGGTGAAACTCCATCTGTACTAAAAATACAAAAATTAGCCAGGTGTGGTGGTGAGCACCTGTAATCCCAGCTACTCGGGAGGCTGAGGCAGGAGAATCGCTTGAACCCGGGAGGCAGAGGTTGCAGTGAGCCGAGATTGTCCCACTGCACTCCAGCCTGGGCAACAGAGCGAGACTCCATCTCAAAAAAATAGAAAAAAGAATATCTTATACCATCTTATACCAAAACTTGCGCCTTTTGCGCTCAGCTGAATAAGAAATGGGCATCTGATCAGCTGAATCCACTGCTCGCATATTGTCATTATAATCCACAATGACACATGGCTTCTTAGATTTCTTTCCATTTCTGTTGTCTACTTCAGTCATAGTGTCATTGCGGAATACTGAAAATTTTGTCACTTCCTTCTTGTCACACCATTTCAGTGCCATAAGTTCACCACAGAATTAACATCACACATAGTAATGCTATGTTTTCTAGAATTTGACATTTTCAGTGATAATTACTATATTTTGTAAATGGAAATTCCACTACTAAAACAGAATGCTATAAATAGAATAATGTCTTTTGTTTCCAAAGTCAATAGAGTGATGCAAAAATAATAATAAAATAGTAACGCAAACTTCAGGGGTTAAGTTAGGACTGTAATTTATGAGTTATCTTAGGGTAAACGCTGGGAAAAATGGGAAACAGGTTAACAGTGGGTAAATCTGCTGGTTCTTGTAGTGAATTCTTTTTCTTTTTCTTTTTCTTTTCGGTTTGAGATGGAGTATCACTCTTGTTGCCCAGGCTGGATTGCAATGGCGCAATATTGGCTCACTGCAACCTCTGCCTCCCGGGTTCAAGCGATTCTCCTGCCTCAGCCTCCCGAGTAGCTGGGATCACAGGCATTTGATCACAGTAAATTTTTTTTTGTATTTTTACTGGAGACAGGAATTCTCCATGTTGGTCAGGCTGGTTTCGAATTCCTGACCTCAGGTGATCCGCTTGCCTCAGCCTCCCAAAGTGCTGGGATTACAGGCATGAGCCACCATGCCCCGCCAAATTCTTATAATTTTATGTTGTCTCAGCATCTATTTTGGATATAAGTAGGACTTCCTCATATCAGAAGCAGAGTTCAGCCACCCTTGACACAGTTTCCAGTTCTACATCTCCTCCCGGTTCCTCAATGTGATTAATCCAGGTATCTGTTGTATACAACTTCCTCCTGGTGCCCACCTCCCCAAGTTATAACTACATATAGCCTACTTTACCAGCCCTGCTGACCCTGACATCCTACATGGACTGTGCAGATATGCCACAGTGACTACCTCAGTCACAGCATGACTTCCCAGAACAGGGGTGTCCAATCTTTTGGTTTCCCCTGGTCCACACTGGAAGAATTGTCTTAGGCAATACATAAAATACACTAACAACAGCTGAGAGCTAAAAAAAAAAAAATCACAAAACAAATCTCATAATATTTTAAGAAAGTTTATGAATTTGTGTTGGGCCACATTCAAAGCCATTCTGGGCCACATGTGGCCCATGGGCCACAGGTGGGACAAGCTTGTCCTCAAACTTGTGCTTGCTTGCTTTAAACCCACTAATTAAATTGTGGCAATTCCTCTTGGGAAATCTATTTGGATAACACCCTGAACCCAGTGAAGGCATTGGCCCATGAGTCCCTCTTTCTCTTTCCCTGACTTCATTCCTTGACCTCTAGGTGTGCCAGATGCCCCCCAGGACCTGTAAGTAATATAATTTTTATTTCAATCTGTGTTTCTCCTAATCATTGAAGGAGAATGCTCTATCTTAAAATTTCTAAATTAAAACAGTGCCTTGATATAAATCAAGGCAGTAGGATGCAAAATGTTGTAGTAGTCATTGTATTCTTCACAGTTACATACTCAGTGTAAACAAAATCAGTTTCCCTTAAGAATATCCTTAATAAAGCCATAAACACTATTCATTTCACTAAATCCTGACCCTTAATTATACATCTTTTTAACTCTCAGTATGACAAAATGAGAAGTAGTCATAAAGTGCATTTAAAAAAAATTTCTTACAGATTGGAGTCTCACTATGTTACCCAGACTGGAGTACAGTGGCTATTTACAAGTTCAATCATAGGCCAGGCATGGTGGCTCACGCCTGTAATCCAAGCACTTTGGAGGCCAAGGCAGGTGGATCACCTGAGGTTGGGAGTTCAAGACCAGCCTGACCAACATGGTGAAACCCCATCTTTAAAAAAAAAAGTTCAGTCATGAAGCACTTTAGCCTCAACTTCCTGAGTAGATGGGACCACAGGCACATGCCACCATGCCCAGCTAATGTATATCTAAGTATGATGGTCATCTAAAAGAAAACCACTTGTTAATTGAGTTGTTAGCTTTTTTTCATGGAACATCATTTTCACTTGAAAGAATGACTCACAAAGTACAGTTGCTCAGATTTAGGTATCTGGCAAACATTTTCTCAAAAATAAATGAAATGAATTTATCACTTTAAGAAAAACAGGTTGGTCGTGGTGGCTCACACCAATAATCCCAGCACTTTGGGAGGCCAAGGTGGGAGGATCACCTGAGGTCAGGAGTTTGAGACCAGCCTGACTAACACAATGAAACCCCGTTTCTACTAAAAATACAGAAAATTAGCCAACCATGATGGCGTGTGCCTATAGTTCCAGCTACTCAGGAGGTTGAAGCAGGAGAATTGCTTGAACCTGGGAGGTGGAAGTTGTGGTAAGCCAAGATCAAACCATTGCACCCAGCCTGGGCGACAAGAGAAAAATTCTTTCTCAAAAAAAGAAAAAAAAAAACAAAACAGAGAAAAACAATTGACTATACTTGTTGCCAATTATTAAAATACTTCTCCTTTTCCTAAATACATAACTGAGGCCAGCTTTTCATATATATATATATATATATATATATATATATATATATATATATATTTTTTTTTTTTTTTTTTTAGACAGAGTTTTGCTCTTGTTGCCCAGGCTGGAGTGCAATGGTATGACCTTGGCTCACCGCAACCTCCGCCTCCAGGGTCCAAGCAATTATTCTGCCTCAGCCTCCTGAGTAGCTGGGATTACAGGGGTTTGCCACCACACCCAGCTAATTAGAGACGAGGTTTCACCATGTTAGTTAGGCTGGTCTCAAACTCCCAACCTCAGGTGATCCACCCATCTCGGCATCCCAAAGTGCTGGGATTATAGCTGTGAGCCACCGTGCCCCCGCCTTTTCATCATATATTATACTTTAACTAAATAAGTCGCAACATGTTGTCATCTTAGAAAAAGTAGCAAACATAAACAACCATGTTTGCTCATTCTGCTTATCAGAAGAATTTGACAAAATTCCTTGCCAGGAGAATTTCACAAAGCCCAACTCAG
Organism: Ateles fusciceps; assembly: GCA_036589455.1. Lineage (NCBI taxonomy): Eukaryota > Metazoa > Chordata > Mammalia > Primates > Atelidae > Ateles > Ateles fusciceps. The sequence goes on from JAZHEH010000572.1 coordinate 5,964,344, forward strand.
TGACTGAGTACAGCTCTCTCGAAGAATGCCTTGGAAACAATAAGCAGACTAGAAGACAGGTTCCCACATCTCTTGCTTGAATCAATGCATTTTTTTAAGAGGTAAGTCAAATGTTCCTAGCCCTTGTCTCTTCCAGTACATAACATAGTGTCCCATAGGATTCATGATTATGCCTCTGTAATCTATAACTAGATGTACTCTTAAATCCAAACTTTGATGAGATTTTGCTTTAATGTAATGTATGAGCTTTTTTTTTTTTTAAGAGACAGAGTTTCACTTTATCACCCAGGCTAGTATGCAGTGGCATAATCATGGCTTACTGCAACCTGGAACTCCTGGGCTTAAGTGATCCTCCTGTCTCAGCCTCCCAAGTAGCTGAGACTACAGGTGCACACCACCACACCTGGCAAATTAAAAAAAAAAATTTTTTTTAGAGATAGGGGTCTCACTAGGTTGCCCAGATTGGTCTTGAACTCCTGGCCTCAAGAGATCCTCATGTATAGGCCCCCCAAAGTGCTAGAATTACAAGTGTGAGCCACTATACTCAGTTTATGAGCATGTTTAATGTAATTTCTGAGCACATGCAGAGCTTTCAACACTTGATATGTAAGCTATGGGCTAAAACACTACTTCAAAGCAGTATAACAGAAACTCTGAAAGGCTGCAATCCTAACTCTAAATTAAACTGACTTTAATTCTTTAAAAGCTGGGTATTTTTCTTTAGTTGATAGTAGATATAGATATGAGAATTCAGCTATCCCTTACTGAGCCAGACATTAAGAGATTTGCAAAAATATGAAATACTCACATTCTTCTCCATTTTAGTTTTAGAAACTGTAGTGATTTCTTATTTTAAAAGTTATATTAACATGTATTAAGCTTGTCATGCTTTTAAATACATTCTTAAACATTTTACTTTTCATTTTATGAGTTATTCACAAATATTAATAGATGTAACCAATATGAAACAAAAACTCTCTGGAATCCTGAATAATTTTTAAGGGTATCAAGGGAGTCCCAAGACCAAAACATTTCATAATTATCTGTTCTAGGGAAAAGGTTAGCAAACTTTTCCTGTAAAGTATCAGAGTCCATATTTTAGGCTTTGCAGTCTTATGTAGAAACTACTCGGTTTAGCAGTTGTGGTGGGAAAGCAGCCATGGTTAATATGCAAATGAATTAAAGTAGTTAGATTACACTTTGGGGAGCTTTGTTGCTATGCAGGAATATCACACCAACATTGTTAAATCTTCCAGTTTGTGAAGTTGAAAACTCTCAATTGTGTATTTTGTTTCAAATTAAAAACAAAATCAGTGCCAGATCGTCAGTTTCAATCTGTGGTCTACCAAATAAACTCACAGCTAGAGACCTAACTGCCTATTTATATACCAATAATAAATCTAGTTTTTCTTGTTATATTGGCTATGTCAAATTTTAAGTGTAGATTGGTAACAATATAGAATTTCTTTTTTTTTTTTTTTTTGGTCAGGCTGGTCTTGAACTCCCGACCTCAGGTGATCCACCCGCCTTGGCCTCCAAAGTGCTTGGATTACAGGCGTGAGCCACCATGCCCAGCCACAATATAGAATTTCTAATTTTCAGAAATGTAGTCAAGTTTTTGAGGGAGTAAAAATGTAATTCAAATGGCAAAAGACCAATTTAGAGACCAATCAATAATTGCATAGTTATTGATTTGTTAAATTCTGAAGAACATAACTGGAAGCTTACTTAGGTGAGATTCTAAATCAGGACTGTTTTCTAAAAAGTGCTTTGATTTACCCACTCAGATTGCCTTCTGTAGTAAATGAAGCCTCTTTTGCCTCTCTGCCCCTTTCTCCCATCCTTCTGCTACAGTTTTTACCTATTCAAATAGAAAAAATTATAGTGAAGCCCTTTGTTCTGTTTGTCTCTGCTTGAAGCACCTTAAGGAGAGGAAACACTGCGTTAATAGTCCCAGCACCAGGCATAAGGCAAGTATTCAGTTTCTCAGGATTGTATGATCTCTTAGGTTCCTATCTCATACGAGTTCTTGTAGTAGTACTGGGAATGAAAAGATGAATTTGAACTGTCTGCTATCTCTGCCACGAAAAAAAGCACGGCAGCGGTCCACCTGCACTCAGCTCCTCCTTAAACACGTATTTCACGTAGGCAAGGACTTCATGACCAAAACACCAAAAGCATTGGCAACAAGAGCCAAAATAGACAAATGGGACCTAATCAAACTCCACAGCTTCTGCACAGCAAAAGAAACAGTCATTAGAGTGAATCGGCAACCAACAGAATGGGGAAAATTTTTTGCAGTCTATTCATCTGACAAAGGGCTGAATCTACAAAGAACTAAGACAGATTTACAAGAAAAAAACAAACAAGCCCATGCAAAAGTGGGCAAAGGATATGAACAGACGCTTTACAAAAGAAGACATACATGAGGCCAACAAACATGAAAAAATGCTCATCACTGGTCATTAGAGAAATGCAAATCAAAACTACATTCAGATACCATCTCACGCCAGTTAGAATGATAATCATTAAAAAATCTGGAGACAACAGATGCTGGAGAGGATGTGGAGAAATAGGAACACTTTTACACTGTTGGTGGGAGTGTTAATTAGTTCAACCACTGTGGAAGACAGTGTGGCGATTCCTCAAGGACCTAGAAGTAGAAATTCCATTTGACCCAGCAATCCCATTACTGGGTATATATCCAAAGGATTATAAATCGTTCTACTATAAGGACACATGTACCTGAATGTTCATTGCAGCACAGTTTACAATAGCAAAGACCTGGAACCAACCCAAATGCCCATCGATGATAGACTGGACAGGGGAAAATGTGGCACATATACACCATGGAATATTATGCAGCCATCAAAAACGATGAGTTCGTGTCCTTTGTAGGGACATGGATGAACCTGGAAACCATCATTCTCAGCAAACTGACACAGAACAGAAAATCAAACACCGCATGTTCTGACTCATAGGTGGGTGTTGAACAATCAGAACACCTGGACACAGGGAGGGGGAGCATCACACACTGGGGTCTGTCGGGGGGGGGGGGAAATAGGGGAGGGACAGCGGGGGGGTGGGGGAGTTGGGGAGAGATAGCATGGGGAGAAATGCCAGATATAGGTGATGGGGAGGAAGGCAGCAAATCACACTGCCATGTGTGTACCTATGCAACATCTTAAATGTTCTTCACATGTACCCCAAAACCTAAAATGCAATTTAAAAAGATTTTAAAAAAAACACACGTATTTCAAACTAAGGGGACACAAAGTCAAAAGACGGTGACATGCAAATGGAAAAGCCTGATAAATTCCAATTTACACCGAAGTCCGTGAAGAATATAGTGAGATATTGAGTCATGTGCCTCTCTGTGACCGGGAGGTACCAATTCTTAACTACTCTCACAAGACCAGTTACTTGGAGTGCCAGTGTGACTGATGCGCGCACTTAGCCGCAGTTACGGGATTCAGACGCTGGATGTTCCAAGACCCAGGTCGAGCACGCGCTTAAACTACCGGAACCAAAGCAGGCGCCGAAGCCAGATACACGACCTAGCTCCCACCTACCGTGTCCCTCCTCCCTCCTTCCTCCCCACCCCACCCAAGCCCATCCCGCCCCTATCCTTCCCAGTTCCCTCCCCTTTACCCTTCCCTCCTTCCCTTCCCTAGATAACCGACCCTAATTTTCCTTTCCACACCCCAAACCCCTGGACGATCTCGAAAGCATCGGCAGCCTCCTCGCTCCACCCCCAACCTCTAGCCACCTCCCAACAGCTTCCTCTTCCCAGGCCTAGAACGGCGTCTTCCAGTTCCCCACCGGCTGAACCGGAAGTGCGTCATGTCGAGGCGCGGAGGCGCTCGTTTGGCGCGCGCGCCGTAGGCGGCGGGTCTAAAGTAACTTCTTGGGGGTTTTTTCTTGGGTTTACAGAAAAAAAAAAACTTTTTCTGTACCCTGGTTTCTACGATTTCCGAGATGCCGTCTTCTTTGTTGGGCGCGGCAATGCTGGCCTCTACGTCGGCCGCAGCCCTACAGGAAACTCTGGAAAATGCAGGACGTCTCATCGACCGTCAGTTGCAAGAGGACCGCATGTACCCGGACCTTTCTGAGCTGCTTATGGTGTCTGCCCCAAGTGAGTGATGGTGACCCTCCTTCTCAGCCGAAAGGACTCTCGCCTGACTGCCTAATTTGCTTCTATCCCCCAGGGTTGGTCCGACGAGGATATCCTGAGATTTATGGCACTATTGGCTGCATTTTTTGGAGGAAATAAGCAAGCAGCTTATTTTCAGATTTTTTTCCTGTCCTCACTTTCTTCATTGTAGATACTTGAGAGGGCAAGAGTGAAGAGCAAGCTCCCAGTTGAAGCAGAAAGAGGCAAAGACCCAAACCTTAATGAGCTTCTCGCCGCTCTCAAGTGTTTATGGCTAAGGCCGTAAGAGAAGCATCTCCTGATCCAAGTCCCAAATTTGTTCATTTCTCTTATTCGTTTTGAGTAAATTGTAAGAGCAAACGACGTTAATTTGGGAATTTAGCATGTTATCTTAAAGATATGCTTTATTATTTATTTATTTATTTATGAAACGGAGGTTTGCTCTTGTCGCCCAGGCTGGAGTGCAATGGCGCGATTTCAGGTCATTGCAACCTCCACCTCTCTGGTTCAGGCGATTCTCCTGCGTCAGCCTCCCGAATAGCTGGGATTACAGGCGCCCGCTGCTACCACGCCCGGCTAATTTTTGTGTTTTTTTATTTTTATTTTTGTGTTTCCTTTTTTTTTTTTTTTTTGCTTTTTTTGTTTGTTTTTAATTTTAGTGTTTTTTTCTTTTTTTTTAACCATGTTGGTCAGGCTGGTCTTGAACTCCCGACCTCAGGCGATCCGCTCGCCTTGGCCTCCAAAGTGCTTGGATTGCAGGCGTGAGCCACCACGCCCGGCCAATTTTTGTGTTTTTTAGTAGAGACGGGGTTTCACCATGTTGGCCACGCTGGTCACGAACTCCTGACCTCAAGTGATCCGCCCACCTCGGCCCTTCCAGAGTGCTGGGATTATAGGCATGAACCACCGCACCCATCCAAGATACGCTTTATTATGTGTAGAGTTGTGTATGATGAAATGCTGGGGAGATGTTAAAAGAACTACCAGTAGAATAAAGGAAGAGAACAGGGAAATCAGCAGTGCTTTTGTACAGGGAGGATAAGGCAGAGTATGTGTTGACAAAAGAGGTGACTGGAAAGTATTTCGTTTACTGGTTTTAAATTACAACCAACTCCCCCACAGCTTATAGAATTACATCAGTTGCTCCAGGCGCGGTGGGTTACACCTGTAATCCCAGCACTTTGGGAGGTCGAGGTGGGTGGATCACAAGGTCAGGAGTTTGAGACCAGTCTGAACAACATGGAGAAACCCCCGTCTCTACTAAAAATATGAAGAATTAGCTAGGCGTGGTGGCGCGCGCCTGTAATCCCAGCTACTCAGGAGGCTGAGGTAGGAGAACCACTTGAACCCGGGAGGCAGAGGTTGCAGTGAGCCGAGATCGTGCCATTACACTCCAGCCTGGGCAAAAGAGCAAGACTCCGTCTCAAAAAAAAAAAAAAAGAATTACACGTAGGTCAGTTGCTAGAAAAAGTGACCCCTTTGTGAGATGGAATTTGGAGAAAAGCAGAGAAGTGTAAGACAAAAGAGATTGTTGGTGAGCAAGAACCAAAGTAATCTAACAGGGTAATTTGTGTGCAGTGTAAACCAAGAACACTTCTGATTGTTTATAAAAATTGTCGATAGATTTGTAATTAAAGAAATGCTAGAAACAGCGGGGCGCCGTGGCTCATGCCTATAATCTCAGCACTTTGGGAGGCTGAGGCAGGCGGACCACCTGAGGTCGGGAGTTTGAGACCAGCCTGACCAACATGGAGAACCCCCGTCTAGTAAAAATACAAAATTATCCGAGTGTGATGGCGCATGCCTGTAATCTCAGCTACTTGGGAGGCTGAGGCAGGAGAATTGCTTGAATCGGGAGGCAGAGGTTGTGATGAGTGAGATCGCCACCATTGCACTCCAGCCTGGGCAACACAAGCGAAACTCCATCTCAAAATAATAATAATAATAATAATAATTACAGAAACAAAGATAGTATTTGCTCCTTTTAGCTACTTACCAATGAACGCATCTTACAAGAGCTGACTGGCCTATTAGGAACTATCATCTTGAACAACATTACTCACTCATTACTCACTTTAGCCGCCTTAGGTGTGAAAACAAGATACAAAAACAGTGCGTACTCTCTGGTCATCCTTGTACATATCTTACGCCTTTACACACCCTCTTTCTTTCTTTTTTTTTTTTTTTTTTTTGTTTTGTTTTTTTTTTTTCCTTACCCTTAGGAAGCATACACACCCTCTTTCACCCAGTCTCTTCCCCTTCTTTTCCATCAGATTCTTCACCCCTTGCTCTGATTACAGGTGAATTTAGCATGTTTTCTGAAAGAAGCCCCATCTTCAGGATTTCCTTAGGATTTTATTCTACTTTTATTGTTTCTGCAATGTTAATTCTTTGCCTGACAAGCTTCTTCCAGACTCCCTGTAAAGTCTTTAGTTTCTCTTTGTTGTCTTTTTTTTTTTTTTTTTTTTTTGAGACAGAGTCTTGCTCTGTCACCAGACTGGAGTGCAGTGGTGCGATCTCAGCTCACTGCAACCTCTGCCTCCTGGGTTCAAGCCATTCTCCCTCAGCCTCCCTAGTAGCTGGGATTACAGGTGCATACCACCACGCCCAACTAATTTTTTTTTTTTTTTTTTTTGCGACGGAGTCTCGCTATGTTGCCAGGTGCCAGACTGGAGTGCAGTGGGGCTATCACCGCTCACTGCAACTTCCGCCTCCTGGGTTCAAGCAATTCTCCTGCCTCAGCCTCCTGTGTAGCTGGGACTAGAGGCGTGCACCACCACGCCCAGCTAATTTTTGTATTTTTTAGTAGAGACGGGTTTCAGCATGCTGGCCAGGATGGTCTCGATCTCTTGATCTTGTGACCCACCCGCCTCGGCCTACCAGAGTGCTGGGATTACAGGCGTGAGCCACCGCGCCCAGCCTGTTGTCTTTCTTTTTCTTGTTGGTTTTCTTTGTTTTTTTTTTTTTCAGTCAGGATCTAGTTCTGTCGCCAGGCTGGAGTGCAGTGGCATGATCACAGCTAACTGCAGCCTCTTAACTCATGAGTTAAGTGATCCTCTTGCCTTGGCCTCCCCAGTAGCTGGGACTGCAGGTGCCTGCCACCACACCCAGCTGATTTTTAATTTTTATGTGAGACGTAGTCTCACTCTGTTCACAAAACTGGTCTCGTTCCTGGCAGCAAGCAGTCCTCCTGCCTCAGCCTTCCAAAGTGCTGAGATTACAGATGAGTCACGCTCTTGCTCTGAAATCTTCTTACCATTCCCATCCTCACTGAAGTTATTAATTCCTCCCTTTGGGTTCCCACTGCCATTTAACATGGTGATCTGCCCCCTTCAGCCTATGAAAGTTGTGTTTTAGGATTAAATGGGATGTCTTGGCTTGCTTTATTTATTTATTTTTTTTTTTTGAGACAGAGTCTCACTCTGTCACCCAGCCTGGAGTGCAGTGGCATGATCTTGGCTCACTACAACCTTCACCTCCCAGGTTCAAGCGATTCTCCTGCCTCAGCCTCCGAAGTAGCTGGAAATACAGGCATGCGCCACCAGGCAAGGCTAATTTTTCTGTTTTTAGTAGAGACAGGATTTCACCAGGCTGATCTTGAACTCTTGACCTCATGTGATCCACCCACCTCAGCCTCCTGTGAGCCACCACACCCAGCCTGGATTTACTTTAAAATGAATTCAGCCCAGTAATCCCAGCACTTTGGGAGGCCGAAGTGAGCAGATCACTTGAGCTCAGGAGTTTGAGACCAGTCTGGGCAATATGGTGAAACGCAACCTCTTTTTTTTTTTTTTTTTTTTTAATTCACCGGGGTGAAGGTGGGCTAAGGCCAAAAAGGACATTAGCCGAAACCCGACCTCTTAAGAAAAAAATACAGAAATTATCTGGGCATGGTGGTATACACTTGTACCCCCAGCTAATTGGGAGGCTGATCACTTGAGACTGGGAGGTTGAGCCTGCTGTGAGCTGTGATTGCGCCACTGCTGTCTAGGCTGGGCAACAGAGTGAGACTGCCTCAAAACAAAACAATGCTGTTTGGCTGGGTGCAGTGGTTTACACCTGTAATCCCAGCAATTTGGGGAGGTGGAGGTGGGTGGATCCCTTGAGGTTAGGAGTTTGAGACCAGCCTGGACAACATGGTGAAATCCTGTCTCTAATAAAAATACAAAAATTAGCCAGATGTGATGGCACACTCCTGTAGTCCCAGCTTCTTGGGAGGCTGAGACAGTAGAGTTGCTTGAACCTGGGAGCTGGAGGTTGCAGTGAACCAAGATCGCACCACTGCACTCAAGCCTGGGCGACAGAGCAAGACTCTGTCTCAAAAAAACCCAAAAAAAAAACAAAAACATTGGTCAAGCATGATGTCGTGCGCCTCTAGTCCCAGCTACTCATGAGTCTGTGCTAGAGCACAGGAGGCTGAGGTTGCCGTGAGCTGTGATTGCACAACTGCATTCCAACATAGGTGACAGAGTGAAACCCTGTCTCAAAAAAAGAAGATAAAAAAGAATTCACTGGGGAAGGAGGTAACTGATAAAAATAAAACATGATTGGGGGATATTACTGGTTATTGTTTAAGTTGGATAATCGGTACATAGGTATTGATTGTTTTTTTCTCTTGTATGTATTTTTTAAATTTCCATAATATACTTGAAGATTGTTTAGTGTGTCAGTTTTCCTTGACATCTTTGTACTTACCTGAAAAAGTCCCTGAGATAATTAGGTCATCAGTCAGGTTTTTCCCCCCCCAATAGGATACTGCTTATGGGGTATTATTTGTATTTCTGTTACTGGTCTGGAGGAGATATCTAAAGGGAAAAGACATGGGTTGTTTTAATCTATAAATGTTTATCTGGGAAAGGCAGTATTTTCCCCAGTCAGTATTTTGTTTGTGCATAGTCGTTTTACCTTTGAGCCCCAAAGCAGTTTTATATTTTCCCATTTCAGATTAGCAAAATGATAGGAAAACACTAAATTATTATTTTTAAATTTTTTTATTTTTAATTTTTGTGGGTACATAGTAGATATGTATATATTTATGCGTGTGTGTGTGTGTGTGTGTGTATATATATATGTATATGTACATTTTTTTTTTTCCTCGGAGTCTTGTTCTGTCACCCAAGCTGGAGTGCAATGGTGATATCTCAGCTCACTGCAACCTCTGCCTCCTGAGTTCAAGCGATTCTCCTGCCTCAGCCTCCCCAGTAGCTGGAGTTTCAGGCGCCCGCCACCACTCCTGGCTAATTTTTTTGTATTTTTAGTGGAGACGGGGTTTCACCATATCGACCAGGCTGGTCTTGAACTCCTGATTTCATGATCCACCTGGCTTGGCCTCCCAAAGTGCTGAAATTACAGGCATTAGCCACTGCACCCAGCAGTGTATATATTTATGGGATGCATGAGATGTTTTGACACAGGCATGCAATGTGAAATAATCACATCATGGATAATGGAGTATCCATCCTCTCAGGCATTTATCGTTTGTGTTACAAACAATACAATTACATACAAGCTTTTGTTTTTATTTATTCATTTATTTATTTATTTATTTTGAGACAGAGTCTCATCCTATCGCCTAGGCTGGAGTGCAGTGGCCTGATCTCAGCTCATTGAAACCTCCGCCTCCTGGGTTCAATCGATTCTCCTCCTCAGCCTCCTGAGTAGCTGGGATTACAGGCATCCACCATCATGCCTGACTTTTTTTTTTTTTTTTTGAGATGGAGTTTTGCTCGTGTTGCCTAGGCTGGAGTGCAATGGTGCAATCTCGCTCACTGCAATCTCCGCCTCCTGAGTTCAAATGATTCTCCTGCCTCAGCCTACTGAGTAGCTGGGATTACAGGCATGCACCACCATGCCCAGCTAATTTTGTATTTTTAGTAGAGATGGGTTTCTCCATGTTGGTCAGGCTGGTCTCCAACTCCCAACCTCAGTAATCCTCCCGCCTTGGCCTTCCAAAGTGAGTGTTGGGATTACAGGCATGAGCCACCCAGCCACTGTTATTTTCAAATAACATTACATTATCAAATTTAAACTTTTCCTTTGTTATAGAGCAAGTTTTTGTGAGAGATGACCTTCTCTTCAGGTCTGAAACCAGTAACTTTCCCTGCCTTAACAATGGAATATTTCAGGCCTACTTTGTGTGGGGTCAAAACTAGTATATCCTGTGTACCTTTGGAACCAGCACACACAAAAATTATGTGTGCTGGTTCCAAAGGTACAGAGAGGCACTCAGTCCTTTTATATGCCCAGTTGCTGAACAGTCCGTTATTATAAATACTTCATTTTCTTTTTTGTAGATAATCCCACTGTTTCTGGCATGTCAGATATGGATTATCCTTTACAAGGACCTGGTTTGCTGTCCGTACCCAACCTTCCAGAGATCAGTTCCATCCGAAGAGTTCCTCTCCCACCTGAACTTGTTGAGCAGTTTGGACGTATCCTATTACTTTGTATTTAACTATTTAAAAAATGTTAACATTGATATTTTCTTTTTTTTTTTTTTTTGAGACAGAGTCTTGCTCCATCGCCAGGCGCCAGACTGGAGTGCAGTGACGCGATCTCGGCTCACTGCAACCTCCGCCTCCTGGGTTCAAGCAGTTCTCCTGCCTCGGCCTCCTGAGTAGCTGGGATTACAGGCGTGTGCCACCAAGCCCAGCTAATTTTTGTATTTTTAGTAGAGATGGGGTTTCACCATGTTGGCCAGGATGGTCTCGATCTCCTGACCTTGTGATTCACCCACCTCAGCCTCCCAAAGTGCTGGGATTACAGGCGTGAGCCACCTCGCCTGGCCAACATTGATATTTTCATTGTTGTGTTTAATTAGTGTGTTATATGTATGTTCATTTAAGAGTTTTATTTAAAATATGTTAAAGTATATGGGTTCTGTGTTTAATTAGTGTGTTATATAAGGGTTTTATTTAAAATATCTTAAAGTATATTCTTGTTCTGTGTTTAATTGTTGTGGTATATATGTTCATTTAAGGGTTTTATTTAAAATATGTTAAAGTATATGGGTTCTTTGTTGTATTAAAGAGTGGACACGTTGTGATTTTTTACGTAAATGTTAAGTCAAAAGCTATTGAAACAAGTTTAAGAAAAATAAGATTCAACTCTGTCTGCCTTACATCTGTACTGCCTCAAGATATGCAATGTAACTGCATGATGGGTGTGTTCCCTCCTATCAGCAGAGCTTGGCTCACAATTGACAGTGATATATTTATGTGGAACTATGAAGATGGGTACGTATTTAAGGCTGGTTTGCTTTAAGTGTGATTAGAATTTATATAAACTTTACTGTAGCTAGTGTTCTCATTAGAAGCTGCTTGGTTTATCTTTCATTCATCTAGCCTTTGGGTCAATGCTTTTTAATATGCATATCAATCTGGGGATGTTCAAATGTGGATTGTGTTTTGGTGGTCCTGAGTGAGGCCCAAGGGTCTGCATTTGTAACAAGCTGCCAGCTGCTGCTGCTGGTATATATGCCATTCCTGAGTAGCACAAGTCCAGATCCCAAGCTCTTAGCCTGTAGTAAAAGTAGTATGTTGGCAATTCATTGAGAGATGACTGGACATTTTTAAAGACTTCTGTTTTCCTTGCCTTTTTTTTTTTTTTTTTTTTTTTTTGTGAGCTGGAGAGTCTTGCTCTGTTGCCAGGCTGGAGTGCAATGGTGCAATCTCGCCTCACTGCAACCTCTGCCTCCCGGGTTCAAGTGCTTCTTCTGCCTCACCCTCCCCAGTAGCTGAGATTACAGGAATGCACCACCACACCTGGCTGATTTTTGTATTTTTCGTAGAGACCGGGTTTCACCATATTGGCCAGGCTGGTCTTAAATTCCTGACCTCATGAACCACTTGTTTTAGCCTCCCAAAGTACTGGGATTATGGGGATGAGCCACCACACACAGCCCTTTCCTTGCATTTCTATAGAGTAGGCATCTGATATTTATTTATTTTGTTGTCATTTTGTGACTTTGACCTGTATGTAAATTGTTATGTATAGAAATGATTCTGAGTGAAAGCCTAAGCTACTTTTGCTTAAACAGAGCATATTGGTCTGGTGATCTCCCTCTTGACTTTTTAGAGACAAGATTTTGTTTTGCTTCCAGCTGTCCATTACATTATCCGTAGATGAAGTAATGGGATAACCATAAGAAGGCCCATATAATTAAGATGTTACTCTTGCTCCTGCGTAATTAAAGATCTTTTTAGGTGCACACATGCATTTAAAAAACACTGTATTAGCCGGGTGTGTTGGCTCATGCCTGTAATCCCAGCACTTTGGGAGACCAAGGAGAGCAGATCACCTGAAGATACGAGTGTGAGACCAGCCTGGCCAACAAGGCAAAACCCTGTCTCTACTAAAAGTACGGGAATTAGCTAGGTGTGGTGGTGCATGCGTGTAGTCCCAGCCACTCGGAGGCTGAGGCAGGAGATGAACCTGGGCAGGGAGGTTGCAGTGAGCCAAGATCGCGCCACTGCACTCCAGCCTGAGTGATAGAGCAAGACTCTGTCTCAAAAACAAAAAAAATCGTTGAAAGAAAATTGAAGCTAAATGACAGCTTAATACCTCTGGCTTAAATGCTCTGCATGTACTGCCGTGTAAGTACCGCGAGCTAACCGATTGCGCCACTGAAGCTCCGGCTTAAATGAAACATAGTTTTTCTACTAGAAGTTTTCATGGCAGTTTTTCTTGTTGAAATGTAATAGTTGTAATAGCAGTGATGTATGGTTGTGAATATTTTTCATGTACCCTGAATGTTCCTCACTTTGTTATGTTACCATAACATATTCATTTTTATGCTAAATAATAGAAACATTTTGTTTAACAATGTATCTTTTCAAGAGAAGTCAATGCAAAAAAATTACAGAACAGATAAATGTGAGAATAATTATTTTCTATAAAACATGTTTTTGGCCAGGTGCAGTGGCTCTTGCCTGTAATCCCGGCACTTTGGGAGGCCGAGGTGGGCAGATCACGAGGTCAGGAGTTTGAGACCAGCTTGGCCAACATGGTGAAACCCTGTCTCTGCTAAAAATAAATTAGCCAATTACAGGCGCCCACCATCACACCTGGTTGATTTTTGTAGTTTTAGTAGATACGGGGTTTCCATCATTCGTGAGGGCATACCCTCATGACCTAATAACCTTTCAAAGGCCCTACCTACAAATACTATCACATTAGTAGTTAGGATTTAACATGAATTTTAGGAGGACACACATATTTGATCCATAGTAGTGTGTGTTCATTTAAAGAAAAATTATTTGAAGATTGTACTTATTTAAAAAAATCAAGGCACAAGTTATAAGCCTACAAATTCAATTTTGTAGAATTTATACATATTTTAAATATTCAGTTGGCTTTCTATTATAAATCCTAATTCCATCTGGATGATGAAAATGTAATCTTGGGTCATTTTATTGTGCTCTAACCCCCAACTTTCTCAGCATTTGGATCATGGTTTCAAGAGACTGCCAATTATCACAGGGCCCTGTGGGATGCCATGATGTAGGAGGATGGGGAATCCTAGTCCACATAAGATGCCATTTAGCTATTTTGTCCTGTGTGGATGGCCCTTTCAGGATAATTGGAAGCTTTCTTGAAAGTCTGGATCTTATTTTTTTCTTGGTATTTATTCTGCTTCATGTTCTCTGAGCTTCTTAGAACTTTTAGTTTGATGTCTTTTATTATTTTTCAAATTTTTTTCAGCTGTTATATTTATTTTTCTCTCTCTCTTTTTTTGTTTTCCGTTCAGCCATTTTCTTGTTTTTGTTTTTTTTTTTTCCCCACCGAGATGGAGTTTTGCTCTGTTGTCAGGCTAGAATGCAGTGGACGAAGTTTGTTCACTGCAACCTCCCCCTCCTGGGTTCAAGCACTCCTCCTGCCTCAGCCTCTAGAGTAGCTGGGACTACAGGCGCACACCACCACGCCTGGCTAATTCTTGTATTTTTATTAGAGATGGGGTTTCACCATGTTGACCAGGCTGGTCTTGAACTCCTGGCCTCAAGTGATTTGCCCTCCTTGGCCTCTCAAAGTGCTAAAATTACAGGCATGAGCCACTGCGCCAGGCCCAGCCTTTGTCTTTAAATTCTCTGATACATTTTCTTTGTTCTGAGATTTCAGCTATACTTTTGTTATACTGTTTGATATTACCTCATTTTGGATGCTCCATTATTTTTTTGTTTTTCCACTTTCTCTCTCTCTCTGTGTCTCTGTCTTCTTTTCTTTTCTTTTCTTTTCTTTTCTTTTTTTTTCTTTTCTTTTTTGAGACGGAGTCTCACTCTGTCACCCTGGAGTGCAATGGCACGATCTCAGCTCACTACAACCTGTGCCTCCCGGGTTCAAGCAATTTTTCTACCTCAGCCTCCTAAGTAGGTGGGATTACAGGCATGTGCCACAACGCCTGGCTGATTTTTGTATTTTTAGTAGAAATGGGGTTTCACCATGTTGGCCAGGCTGGTGTCAAACTCCTGACCTCATGATCCACCTGCCTCAGCTTCCCAAAGTGCTGGGATTACAGACGTGAGCCATCCCACACCCAGCCTCACTGGCTTCTTATAATTTTTATCTCTCTGTTGAAATGCTTTACCTGGTTGTTTTTTGTTTTTTTTTTTTTGTCTTTTTTTATTTCTCTTTTTTTCTTTTTTCTTTTTCTTTTTTTTGAAATGGAGTCTCACTCTGTTGCACAGGCTCAAGTGCAGTGGCGTCATCTCAGCTCACTGTAACCTCCACTTCCCAGGCTCCCAGGTTCGAGTGATTATTATGCCTCAGCCTCCTAAGTAGTTGGGATTACAGGCCTGTGCCACCACGCCTGGCTAATTTTTCCTATTTTTAGTAGAGACAGGTTATCACTGTGTTGGCCAGGCTGGTCTTGAACTCCTGGCCTCAGATGGTCTACCCGTCTCAACCTCCGTAACTTTACTAATTCCAACATGCCATCAATTAGATAATTTTTCCTATATAAAACCTATATACATAGTTCATAGTTACTTTAAATTTCTTGTCTGATAGTTTGGATTCATAGCTGAGTCTGGTTCTATTGATTACTTTGTTTCTTGACAGTGGAGCTTTTTCCTTGCTATTTTGTGTCTCATAATTTCTTACCGAAAGCCAAAAATCATGTGTATGATAGTAGATACTGTAAGTAAGTAGCAAGTAGCATTTATTCTTAGAAATGGGCATGTCTCCCTGGGCACAGTGGCTCACGCCTGTAATCCCAGCACTTTGGGAGACCGAGGTGGGTGGATCATAAGGTCAGGAGTTTAAGACCAGCCTGGCCAAGATGTTGAAACCCCGTCTCTACTAAAAATATAAAAATTAGCTGGGCGCGGTGGCACGCGCCTATAATCCCAGCTACTGAGGAGGCTGAAGCAAGAGAATCGGTTGAACCTGGGAGGCGGAGATTGCAGTGAGCCGAGATCGCGCCATTGCACTCCAGCCTTGGTGACAGAGTGAGAATCCATCTCAAAAAAAAAAAAAAAGAAATGAGCATGTCTCTTCCTTTGCTAAGGTATAGCAGATCTATTCCCCCATACCCCCGACAGAGTCTTGCTCTCCCGCCCAGACCAGAGTGCAATGGCGTGATCTCTGCTTACTGTATCCTCCGCCTCCCGGGTTGAAACGATTCTTCTGCCTCAGCCTCTGGAGTAGCTGGGACTACAGGCTCCCACCACCACGCATGGACAATTTTTTGTATTTTTAGTAGAGATGGGGTTTCACCATGTTGGCCAGGCTGGTCTGGAACTTCTGACTTCAGGTGATCCGCCTACCTCTGCCTCCTGAAGTGCTGGGATTACAGCCATGAGCCACCGCGCTGGCCAATGGATCTTTATTATACAAGAAGTTTCCTTTTCCAGGTCAGGACTTGAGCTGAATTTGGCTTTTGTTGTTGCTGTAGTTACCCTTAGAGCACTGCAGATTTCGAATTCCTTTAGAATTATCTTGTACTTAGGGTACAAGTTGGTTTACTGGAGATTTTTTTCTCAGTGTTCCTCTTACATCCTTAATCTTAGGCTTTTCCTGTGATTTCATCCTTCTAAGATGGTCCTCTTCATACTTTTGCCCCTGCCCCAGCAGTAGATTGATAACTTGATGTTTGCAGCCCAGTTGGGGAGCAGCATTTTTTATTTTTGTATTTCCCTACTTTTCTAATTCATGCTTAGCCATAAGGAGGTCTGGGTCTCTGGATCTTGGAACTGAAACAGTTTTGCTTGCTTGTTTTTTCATTATATATTACATATACATATAAATTTTTCATAGAGACCAAGTCTCACTGTGTTGCCCAGGATCTTGAACTCCTGGGCTCCTGCCTCAGCCTCCCAGAGTGCTGAGATTACAGGTATGAGCTACCTTTCCCAGTCTTTTTGTTATATTCTGTATCTAAATTTATTTAACTAATAAAGAGCATTCAGGAGTTCAAGACCAGCCTGGGCAATATGACCATACCTCGTCTCTCTCTTTTGTTTTGTTTTGTTTTTGAGACAGAGTCTTACTCTTGTTGCCCAGGCTAGAGTGCAGTGGTGCAATCTTGGCTCACTGCAACCTCCGCCTACCAGGTTCAAGTGATTCTCCTGCCTCAGCCTCCTGAGTAGCTGGGATTACAGACGCGCACCTGCATGCCCGGCTAATTTTTGTAGTTTTTAGTAAGAGATGGGGTTTCACCAGTCTGAAACTCCTGACCTTGTGATCCACCTGCCTGGGCCTCCCAAAGTGCTGGGATTACAGGCATGAGCCACCATGCCTGGCCACCAAACCTTGTCTCTATAAAAAACACAAAAATTAGCTAGGTGTTTGGTGGAGATTGCAGTGAGCCAAGATTGTGCCACTGCACTTCAGCCTGGGTGACAGAGCTAGACGCTGTCTCAGAAATAATAGTAATCATAATAATAAAGAGCATGGTAAGATAATAGTTTTTCTTTCCTTCTTTCATTTTTTTGAGACAGGGTCTCACTTTGTCACCCAGGCTGGAGTACAGTGTCATGATCACTACTCACTGCAGCCTCAACCTCCCAGGCCTATATGTTCCTCCTATCTCAGTGGCCTCACGCCCCTATGCCTGGCTGATTTTTTGTTTCTTTTTTGTAGAAACAGAGTCTCACTTTGTTGCCCAGGCTAGTCTCGAACTTCCGGTCTCACTCAATCCTCCCACCTCAGACTCCCAAAGTACTGGGATTAAAGACGTGAGCCACCACATCTGGCCTGTTTGCTTTATATGTGTAACATATTTTTCTTCATTTATTAACAGAGGAGACCTTGCCTATTTTGATGGACTTAGTGAGACTATTCTTGCTGTGGGGCTTGTGAAACCAAAAGCTGGTAAGAAATAAAACTATAAGGAAGAGATTATGTTTGTATAGTTAGACTCCAAATGGTATAGACCTGAACAACAACACACTGGTTTATTTTTTTTCTTTGAGAAGGGGTTTTACTTGTTGCCCTGGCTGGAGTGCATGGCGTGATCTTGGCTCACTGCAACGTCTGCCTCCTGCATTCAAGCAATTCTCCTGTCTCAGCCTCCTGAGTAGCTGGGATTACAGGTATGCACCACCATGCCTGGCTAATTTTGTATTTTTAGTAGAGACGGGGTTTCTCCATGTTGGTCAGGCTGGTCTTAAACTCCCGACCTCAGGTGATCTGCCCGCCTAGAGCTCCCAAAGTGCTGGGATTACAGGCGTGAGCTGCCGCACCCAACCTTTTTTTTTTTTTTTTTTTTTTGAAACTGAGTCTCGATGTGTCGTCTCCTAGGCTAGAGTGCAGTGGCGCAATCTTGGCTCACTGCAACCTCCGCCTCCTAGGTTTAAGCAGTGCTCCTGCCTCAGCCTCCTAAGTAGCTGGGATTACAGGTGTGTACCACCATGACCAGCTAATTTTTGTATTTTTAGTAGAGCTGGAGTTTCGCCATCTTGGCCAGGCTGGTCTCGAACTCGTGACCTCATGTGATCCACCCACCTCGGCCTTTCAAAGTGCTGGAATTACAGACGTGAGACACCGTGCCCAGCTGAGAGCACACTTTTTTAAGCAGTTATATTTTCCGTTGAAGTTGTATTTTGAATTCTAATTAGAAATATGTCAAGTGACTTTTTTTTTCTTCTTTTTTGAGATGGAGTCTCACTCTGTTGTCCAGGCTGGAGTGCAGTGGCACGATCTCGGCTCACTGCAACCTCCACCTCTTGGGTTCAAGTGATTCTCCTGCCTCAGCCTCCCAAGTAGCTGGGACTAGAGGCATGCACCACCACACCCAGCTGATTTTTGTATTTTTAGTAGAGACGGGGTTTCACCATGTTAGCCAGGATGGTCTCCATCTCCGGACCTCATGATCCGCCCACCTCGGCCTCCCAAAGTGCTGGGATTATGGGCGTGAGCCACCACACCCAGCTGTAAAGTGACTATTAATGTTTAACTGTTTACTTACTTTAATGGCAAAAGTGACACTGCCTTTAAAAATGTTAAACTATGATTCTTGAATTTTATTTTACTTTCTTGATACACCTGAAAGTTTTACACTATAGATTTTTCATTGATTGCTGAATAATGTTAAGAAAAAATTTTGTATCTGTATTTTATTAGTGGTTTTTTTTTTTTTTTTTTTTTTTTTTTGATAAGATCCTTACTCCATCACCTAGGCTGGAGTGCAATGGCATGATCATTGCTCAGTATAGCCTCAACCTCCTAGGCTCAGGTGATCCTCCCACTTTAGCCTCCCTAGTAGCTGCGACTACAGTTATGTGCTATCACACCCGGCTGATTTTTGGTATTTTTTTTGGTAGAGATGGGGTTTTGCCACGTTGCCCAGGCTGGTCTTGAACTACAGGGCTCAAGCAATCCACCCACCTGAGGGATGCTACTTGTGAGCCGCTACACTGGCCGTTTTTTCAGTCTGTTATTTTTTTTGAGATAGAGTCTCGCTCTGTTGCCTAGGTTGGAGTGCAGTGGTGTAATCTCCACTCACTGCAGCCTCTGCCTCCCAAGTAACTGGGATTACAGGCATGTGCCCCGATGCCCGGCTAATTTACCTTTTATTTTATTTTATTTTATTTTTTGAGTTGGAGTCTCGCTCTGTCACCAGGCTGGAGTGCTATGGCACAATCTCGGCTCACTGCAACTTCCAACTCCCTATTTCAAGTGATTCTCCTACCTCAGCCTCCCAAGTAGCTGGGATTATAGGCACATGCCACCATGCCCAGCTAATTTTGTATTTTTAGTAGAGACGGTGTTTCACCATGTTGGCCAGGATGATCTCCATCTTCTGACCTCTTGATCTCCGTGCCTTACCCTCCCAAAGTGCTGGGATTACAGACGTGAGCCACTGTGCCTGGCCCCAGCTAATTTTTATATTTTTTGTAGAGACAGAATTTTGCCAACTTGGCTAGGCTGGTTTCGAACGCCTGACCTCAGGTGATTGGCCTACCTTAGTTTCCCAAAGTACTGGGATTACAGGCGTGAGCCACCGCACCCTGGGCATAGTCTTGATAGCCCATGGAAGTGAGAACAGAGTTCAGAGTAAATCTTGCAGACATCACAAGCATTGTTTGACTTACTCTTTATGCCTCATAATGCCAAATCTCTTATCAGAGCTACTGAGGATAACTGATTGATTTAAATTTAAAATATATCCTTTAAATGTACCTTGTTTTTTTTCTTTTTTTGATACAGAGTGTCACTCTGTCTCCCAGGCTAGAATACAGTGGACCTCGGTGCTCACTGCATGCAACCTCTGCCTCCTGGGTTCAAGCGATTCTCTGCTTCAGCCTTCCAAGTAGCTGGAATTACTGGCATGCGCCACCATGCCCAGCTAATTTTTGTATTTTTAGTAGCATGTGGTTTCACAATGTTGGCCAGGATGGTCTTAAACACCTGGCCTCAAGTGATCTGTCCACCTTGGCCTCTCAAAGTGTTGGGATTACAGGTATGAACCACTGTACGGCCAAATGTACCTTTCTATGGGAGGAAATAATAGACAAAAATTTCTTTTTTGTAAGGCCTAAGTAAACTTTTTTAAGATTATGGCCATTTTGAAATTATAGATATTTAGTTAAGTAAAAACAGACGATGGACTCTCTCTCTGTCGCCCAGGCTGGAGTGCAGTGGCACAATCTCGGCTCACTGCAACCTCCGCCTCCAAGGTTCAAGTGATTCTCTTGCCTCAGCCTCCTGAGGAGCTGGGATTACAGGCACTTGCCACCACAACCATCTAATTTTTGTATTTTTAGTAGAGATGGGGTTTCACCATGTTGGTCAGGCTGGTCTGGAACTCCTGATCTCAGGTGATCCGCCTACCTCAGCCTCCAAAAGTGCTGAGATTATAGGCGTGAGCCACCACCCCTGGCCAAAACAGACATTTTATACACTATTTACTTGCATTGAAAATGTATTTTCAGGAACACACACCAAAAAAAAAAAAAAAAAGGAAATGTATTTTCAGGCCAAGTGTGGTGGCTCAGGCCTGTTATCCCAGCACTGTGGGAGGCTAAGGCGAGCAGATCGCTTAAATCTGAGACTTCAAGACCAGCCTGGACAATATGGTGATACCCTGTCTCTACAAAAAATACAAAACTTAGCCCGACATGGTGGTGCCTGCCTGTAGTCTCAGTTATTCATGAGACTGAGGCAGGAGGATCGCTTGAGCATAGGAGGACAAGGCTGCAGTAAGCCTTGATTACGCCACTGCACTTCAGCCTGGGCAGCAGAGCAAGACTCTGTCTCAAAAATAAAAAGAAAAAAGAAGCAAATGTATTTCCATAGAGTCTAAAAGAGATGCATAAATGTATAAATATTGCTCTATACTCTTATCAGTATTCTAACCTTTGGTCTAATTTTATTTCCCAAAATTATCTAGGTTTTATTTACATTTCAAAATGAAATCTGTTATATATATATTTTAATCGTGGTAAAATACGCATAATACAAACTTTGCCATCTTTTTCTATTTCTGGTTTTTATTTTTGTTTTTTTGAGACGGACTCTTGCTCTGTCACCCAGGCTGGAGTGCTGTGGCACGATCTCGGCTCACTTCACTTCAACCTCCGCCTCCCAGGTTCAAGCAATTCTGCCTCAGCCTCCCTAGTAGCTGGGACTACAGATGCACGCCACCACGCCCAGCTAATTTTTGTATTTTTAGTAGAGACGGGGTTTCACCAGGTTGGCCAGGCTGGTCTCAAACTCTTGACCTCATGATCTGCCCGCCTTGACCTCCCAAAGTGCTGGGATCATAGGCGTGAGCCATGGCACCTGGCCAGCTTTGCCATCTTAACTGTTTTTAAGCCTACACTTCAGTGGTATTAAGTCCATTCACATTGTGTGACCTTCACCACCATCTATATCTAGAACTCCATGTATCTTGTAAAATGGAAACTGTACCTATTAACTAAAAACTCCTGTTTCTCCTTCCTTCAGCCCTTGGCAGCAACCATTCTCCTTTTTGTCTGTATGAATTTGACTATTCTAGGTTTCCTCATATATATAAATGGAATCATATGGTACTGTATTTTTCATTTTGTGACTGGTTTATTTGATTTAACCTATGTCCTCAAGGTTCATCTGCATTATAGCATGCATCAGAACTTTCTTACTTTTTAAGGCTCAGCATATATATTCCATTGTGTGTGTGTCTGTGTGTGTATATATATATATATGTCTTTTATTTGAGACGGAGTTTTGCTCTTCTTGCCCAGGCTGGAGTGCAATGGAGCGATCTCGGCTTCCGCAGCCTCTACCTCCTGGGTTCTCAAGCAATTCTCCTGCCTCAGCCTCCCAAGTGGCTGGGACGACAGGCGCATACCACCACGCCCAGCTAATTTTTTTTGTATTTTTAGTAGAGACGGGGTTTCACCCTGTTGACCAGGATGGTCTCGATCTCTTGATCCACCCACCTCGGCCTACCAAAGTGCTGGGATTAATAGTCATGAGCCACCACGCCTGGCCTTGATGTCATTTTTTTAACCCATCTATCGATGGACACGTGGATTTTGTTTTCGTCTTTTAGTTACTGTGAATAATGCTGCTATGAACATGGATACACAAATGTAAATCTTTATATTTTATTAAATTTAAACTATTTTATAATAGAATACTTTTTAAATAGCATTCAATACTGAAGTGATTGTTTTCTAAGGTGGTTCTTTTCTACTTCTGTTTACTTTTTTTCTTTTCAATTTCTTGATGACATTCAAAATTTACTTATTTAAATGATCATACATAGTAATATTTTAACATCAGAATTGATTAAACTGGATCCAGACTTTTTATACTATTTAATTAGTAGCTAACTTTAATGATAATAAAACCTTACCCTGTTAGTGCTTACATGCTGAAAGTATTCCTGCTCTGTGTCTGCTTTATCTTAGGCATCTTTCAGCCTCATGTACGACACCTCCTGGTTTTGGCGACCCCTGTAGACATAGTAATTCTTGGACTCAGCTATGCTAATTTGCAAACAGGTATGGCAACCTACGTTATGTTTTTTAAAATATGTTGGCCAATTGATACTACAATTAAAAGCTAATCTGGGTGAAATGTTGAATTCCATTGACTCAAATTAGTGATTGTTACTGCCAAATCCTCAGGCACTTTTCCAGAATTTAATATTGGGTTAGTTTTGTTTTTTTGAGACAGAGTTTTGCTCTTGTTGCCCAGGCTGCAGTGCAGTGGCACGATCTCAGCTCACCGCAACCTCCAACTCCTGGGTTCAAGCGATTCTCCTGCCTCAGCCTCTTGAGTTGCTGGGATTACAGGCATGCGCCACCATGCGCAGTTAATTTTGTATTTTTAGTAGAGGCAGGGTTTCACTGTGTTGGTCAGGCTGGTCTCGAACTCCCAACCTCAGGTGATCCGCCCACCTCGGCCTCCCAAAGTGTTGGGATTACAGACGTGAGCCACTGTGCCTGGCATCATTAGTTTTTTGTTTAATGTTTTACTATATAAGAAATATGCATACACACACACACACAGCAGGTTCTGTTTAACTTGAATTTTCAAATTGTATCAGACTTCTTTTAATGATTTTAAAATGTGTGTTATAGAAACTGTTGACTATGTTAATTGTCCAATAATAATTCCGGAAGGATATCAGTTCTGATGATAATACAAAGATTTTTGAAAACCATAAAGTAGCTAATAAACTGATTTATGTATTCTTTCTTAAAATAAATAGGTTCTGGAGTTCTTAATGATAGTATGTCTGGTGGAATGCAGTTGCTTCCAGATCCTTTATATTCTCTTCCCACTGATAATACTTACCTTTTAACAATCACTTCCACTGATAATGGCAGAATTTTCTTGGCTGGAAAAGATGGCTGTTTATATGAAGTAGCCTACCAGGTAAGTCTGACATTTGTAAATGTTTTTTCCTCTCTTATTGGAATAGGGAAAAATAAGCCTTTCTTTTGTTTTCTAATTACATAAGGATATTAATATATTTTTATGGAAAATATTCAAGCATACAGTTGAAGCTATAGTCTTCATGACTACATCATGCTTAAAAAAGTCAGTCCTCTCCTTGGTGGTAAAAGTCGTTATTTCCTCTGAAATCTAGGTGGGAAAAAAAAAAAGTCATTATTTCTATGTATGTCCTTGTAGAACATAAAGCAGACATCAAAGATAAAGGTATCTATGCATATGTATTTGTATGTGAATACATATTTATAACTACATAATGTACTTTTGCAAATATATGTTTTTACTTGGATTATTGTTTGTTTTATTTCATAATTGCTTTTTTTTTTTTTTAAGATGGGGTCTCAGCCTATCACCCAGGTTGGAGTACATTGGCTCAGTCTTGGCTCAATTCTCCCTAGTTCAAGCAGTTCTCCTGCCTCAGCCTACTGCGTAGCTAGGATTACAGGCATGCACCACCACATCCAGCTAATATTTGTGTTTTTAGTAGAGACAGGGTTTCATCATGTTGGCCAGGCTGGTCTCAAACTCCCGACCTCAAATGATCTGACTGCCTTGGCCTCCCAAAGTGCTAGGATTTATAGGCATGAGCCCCTGTGCCTAGCCCATAATTGGGTTTTCATTTAAAAGTATATCTTGAAATTCTTTCCTTCTCAGTATTTGGTTGATATTTTACATTATGGACTAAACTCAGTATTTGAATAATATGTCTCATTTTGTTGATTATAACTGATGTTAGTGATTATAACTGGTGTTTCATGAAGATTTGAAGGTTTTTTTATAAATATGGATATACAGTAGTTATTGTAAGGGAGTTATGTACTTTTGTAAGTCTTCTTTCTATTTTTTTCTTTAAGGCAGAAGCAGGGTGGTTTAGCCAAAGATGTAGGAAAATAAACCACTCAAAGAGCTCACTTTCTTTCCTTGTTCCTTCCTTGCTACAATTTACATTCTCAGAAGATGGTAAGTAGAAAACAATAAATTTGGCAAGTAAAACTGATTTCTAATACATCATCCCTTCAATATTTTCTTCAGAAATTATCATTCTAAATTGAAACAGTTATATTAAGTAGCATCTGGTATATATTCATAAGGTCTTCTAAAGGATGAGAAGAGATTATAACAGAGAGAAAGTGTGTATTTTATTCTCAGGTTTGTATTTCCTATAAACGTAGCATCAAAGAACTTGTGTCTAAAACAGCTGTGCATACTTAAACCAAAATATGTGTGTGTATGTGAGCAAGACAGACATTCAGACAGCTGATTTGTTTGGTCTAGAACAAATTCCCAATATGAAAAGAATATATCTTAGTTTTTAATGAACTGAGAGATTTAAACAGGTGAAATAATTTTTTAAATGTTTTGGCAAAATAAGATCAGTATACCCAAATATTAATATGAATAAATTTTAAAATTAGTTTCCTTCACACAATCATTAAGCCAAATTGGAAGTTTCTTAACAGAAAGGACCAGGTATAATTATTCTGTGTGTTTCTAGCATGTAGCAAACATTCATTAAATATTACTGAATGAAGAAATGACTTAGGACTTGTTTTTGGTTTGGCTTAAAATTCATTTAGAGGACAAAATAACTTATTTTCTGTGCTTGTAACCCAGTCACAGCATTTAGCATCTGTTGTTTTCATGTGTTATCTGACCAAAATGCTTTTTGAACTGCAACTCTTGCAAACATCCTAGGATTTAACTACAAAGCAAGGGAGTAGAAAACCCCTGAATACAAAGTTCTAATTCAGCAATTTGTTGTAACTAGCTAATGTGTTTGCTTTGTTAATCCTTGGGTATGTTTTTTTCTCCTTTTTTGTCTACTTTTAGATCCTATTCTTCAAATTGCAATTGATAATTCTAGAAATATTTTATATACACGATCTGAGAAAGGAGTAATACAGGTTAGTATTAATATTATACCATTAAGAGTAAAATAAATCCTTATTTTGTTTTGTTTTGTTTTTGTTTTTTTGGGTTTTAGTTGTTTGTTTTGTGAGATGGAGTTTTGCTCTTATTGCCCAGGCTGGAGTGCAATGGCGCCATCTTGGCTCCCCGCAGCCTCTACCTCCTGGATTCAAGCGATTCTACTGCCTCAGCCTCCCAAGTAGCTGGGATTACTGGCATGTGCCACCACACCTGGCTAGTTCTCTATTTTTAGTAGAGATGGGGTTTCTCCATGTTGTTTAGACTGGTCTCAAACTCCTGACCTCAGGTGATCCACCCACCTCAGCCTCCCAAAGTGCTGGGATTACAGGCATGAGCCACCGCACCTGGCCAATAAATCCTTATTTTTAGGGAAGACAGTTCTTGCCTCTTAAACTTTTCATATGAACTGTGTGATTAAACAAAAAAAAAAAGCCTGCGGGGCGCAATGGCTCAATGGCTCACACCTGTAACCCAACACTGTGGGAGGCCAAGATGGGTGGATCACCTGAGGTCAGGAGTTTGAGACCAATGTAGCCAACATGGTGAAACCCTACTTCTGCTAAAACTACAAAAATTAGCCAGCTATGGTGGCATGCACCAATAATCCCAGCTACCTGAGGCAGGAGAGTCACTTGAAACAGGGAGGTGGAGGTTGCAGTGGGCCAAGATCACACCATTGCACTGCAGCCTAGGCGACAGAGCAAGACTCCATCTCAAAAACAAAAAAGCCCAGCTCACTTCTCAGAAGGGGTCCCTTTTTATGAAATTTCAAGTCTGCATGTTTTCATGTTTGTATTAAATACCAATATTAAAGGATCTCTTAAAAGGAAAAATTTAATAATATGTATATAATATATAATCATGTTTAAGTGAGAATGATTTTTTATTGACAGGTGTATGATTTGGGACAAGATGGACAAGGAATGAGCAGAGTTGCCTCCGTGTCACAGAATGCCATTGTCTCTGCTGCTGGTAACATTGCCAGGTAACATGTAATTTATTGTTAAGCATTCCATTTGCAGGCATAATTGTACTATTTATGTGTAGCATACTAAAATTATATTATTCCCTTACCCAAATGTCTTTAAAAGATAAGGAATGTTGAAGAGGTGACACTCTATGTTATGTTTCAAAGAGAGCTGTTAGAGACTCTTTCATTCTTTTTTTTTTTTTTTTTTTGAGAGAGGGTCTCACTCTGTTGCCCAGACTGGAGTGCAGTGGTGCCATCTCGCTCATTGCAACATTTGCCTCCTGGGTTCAACTAATTTTCCTGCCACAGCCTCCCTGATAGCTGGGATTACAGGCACCCACCACCATGCCCAGCTAATTTTTGCATTTTTAGTAGAGACGGGGTTTTGCCATGTTTGCCAGGCTGGTCTTGAACTCCTGACCTCAGGTGATCTACACACCTTAGCATACCAAAGTGCTGGGATTACAGGCATGAGCCACTGTGCCTGGCCTTTTTTATTCTTATGTTTGATAGTTTGAAATATAAGGTAGACTGGTTTTACTCTGTAAAGTACAGCTCAACATGTGTTTTTCCTGGCAACTTTACTTAGGGATTATGACTAGGAAGCTGCGTGTCTCAAAGTTCACCCACTTTCAACTATACACTCTTTCAGTTTTTTTGTTTGCTTGTTTCTTTTTGAGATGAAGTGTTGCTCTGTTGCCCAGTCTGGAGTGCAGTGGCTCCATCTCAGCTAGCAGTCACCACCTCCCAGGCTAAAGTGATTCTTCACCTCAGCCTCCCGAGCAACTGGGACTACAGTGTTATAAGTAAAATTTCAATGCGGCAAAAGAAATAGCACCTGAAGATAAATCCTCTCAGCAAGGCAGTTTACTTCTATAGAAGGGTGGGGCATACGGATGTAGCAATGGTGTCCGCATGCTTCGATAAGGTGGGGGAAGGGGTACTTACACCTGATGGGGGTCATCCCTACTGCTGTGTTCCCCTGTTGGTTAGGGTTAGACCGCACAAGCTAGACTCATCCCGATTGGCTGTTTTAAAGAGAGCAGGAGTCCAAGATGGAGCGGCAGGGAGGGTGTTTTGGCGAGAAGGACAGTTATGGGCGGGTCAGAGCAGGTAGCCAGGGGTGACCTAGGTCAAAGAAGGTGACTGAAGCAGGTGACCAGGATGAGTCAGGATGGAGCCCAGGGCTGGGGGAACAGATGTGAACTACTAATTAGAACTGGTGGAATTGGTTGTTTACTGGAATTACAAGGAAGTTAAACTTTAAAATAGAGAATTGAAGAATAAGAGAGCTGGACATACTCACATACTGATTCTTTGAAGAGAAACTTGGGGTTCACTAGAACAATAGGCATGTACCACCGCCCCTGGTTAATTTTCTATTTTTTGTAGAGACAGGGTTTCACCATGTTGCCCAGGCTGGTCTTGAACTCCTGGACTCAAGCAACTGCCCTGGCCTTCCAAAGTGCTGGGCTTATAGGCATGAGCCACTGCACCCAGCCACTACTCACTCTTTTTTAACAGGCATGTGTGGTTCAAGTTTAGTTGGTCTGATTATTGACACAAGTGCAGAACACAATATTTTATAGTTGTTGTATTCCTTTTATTCATGATGAAACTGAAACTAAGGGATGTTATGATTTTCCTGAGATCTAACTCCTAAGTAAGTGCAAGAACCAAACACAGAAACCAAGTCTTCACACTCTCTGCACTACCGTTTGCATATATCCCAACTACCTTAGGCAGCTGCGAACATTCTCTTTTTATAATGAAGGCCTGAAATTTTGAACTTCTGTTATCTTTGTGCCTAGGTTATTGCTACAGTCAAGTGAAATAAATCACCTTTTTTTTTCCCCCAGACAGGGTATCACTCTGTTGCCCAGGCTGGAGTGCAGTGATGCAGTTGTAGTCCACTATAGCCTCAACTTCTGGGCTGATGTGGTCCTCATGCCTAAGCTTCCTGAGTAGCTATGACTATAGATATGCACCACCATATCCATCTAATTTTATTTTTAGTACACATGGGGTCTTACTATCTTGCCCAGGCTAACTTTTAGTTTTGTTTTATTCTTCAGTGACAAGAAAAAATTCTGAAGGCAAACAATTGAAAACAGCATTTTCTGGTTTTCCCTCTAACTTTTTTCTAGAATTTTTTTCAAATCCAGAAAAAAAATTAACAATGTGATAAAAACTAATACACTCAGGGCTGGGTGCAGTGGCTCATGCCTGTAATCCCAGCACTTTGGGAGGCCAAGCCAGACGGATCACCTAAGGTCAGGAGTTCTAGACCAGCCTGGCCAACATGGTGAAACCCTGTCTCTACTAAAAATATAAAAATTAGCCGGGCATGGTGGTGCATGCCTGTAATCCCAGCCACTAAGGAGGCTGAGGCAGGAGAATTGCTTGAACCCACCCGGGAAGCAGAGGTTGCAGTAGGCTGAGATCACACCACTGCACTCCAGCCTAGGCGACGAAGCGAGACTATCTTAAAAAAAAAAAAAAAAGAAAAAAAAGAAAAAAAATGTGGAAATATGTAAAAATTCTGATGGGAAATGTTCCTTATAATTTAGTAGACATATTTTTTAAATACACTTTTTTTTTCTTTTAGGACCATCGATCGTTCTGTTTTTAAACCAATTGTCCAAATAGCAGTAATTGAAAATTCTGAATCACTGGACTGTCAGTTATTGGCTGTCACACATGCAGGTATGTTGTTTTATTTACATGTCTGCTGTTGCTGTTACAACTTCTGAAAATCCTTAGATTTGGAAATTCATGATTAGAAATATATTTTTACTTCTATATCCATCATAAAGCCATATAAATAATTTGTAAAACAAAAGATTTTGAAAACTGGAAGCTTTCTCTAATTCTGTTTCTTCATTTTATAGATATAAAACCAAGCCTAGGCCAGGCATGGTGGCTCCCAACACTCTGGGAGGCCAAGGCGGAGATTGCCTGAGCCTAGGAGTTCAAGACTAACCTGGGCAACATGGTGAAACCCCATCTCTACTAAAAATACGAAAATTAGCCACGTGTAGTGGCACAGCCCTGTAGTCCTAGCTACTTGGGAGGCTGTGGTGGGAAGATCACTTAAGCCCAGGAGTTTGAGGCTGCAGTGAGCTGAGATCGTGCGGCTACACTCCAACCTGGGCAATAGAGCAAGACCCTGTCTCAAAAAAAAAAAAAGAAAACAAAAACCAAAAGCCAAGCCTAAAAGGTCCAGTGGCTCACAGTTGATAACAGAGCCTGTGTTGGGACACAAGCTTTCTTGGTTGTCTTTGCAAGTTCTTTCTACTGAAATGGATTGATTGACCTCTCAATTTTGAGTGACATTTTCTTTTTCTTTTTCTTTTATTTTGAGATGGAGTCTTGCTCTGTTGCCCAGGCTGGAGTGCAGTGACACAATCTTGGCTCACTGCAACCTCTACCTCCCAGGTTCTAGTGATCCTGCTGCCTCAGCCCTCCTAGTAGCTGGGTTAGTATTAGCACACGCCACCATGCCCGGCTAATTTTTGTATTGTTAGTAGAGATGGGATTTCACTATGATGGCCAGGCTGGTCTCGAACTCCTGACCTCAGGTGATCCACTCGCCTTGACCTCCCAAAGTGCTAGGATTACAGGCATGAGCCACCACACCTGGCCTCGAGTGACATTTTCTTAGATTATATTTTAGCTGATAGTCTAGATGGTAATTTAAGATCAGTCAGGAAAATTATGGTTTTAGCAAAGTTCTGTGCTTCTATATGTAATTGCATCAATAACATATTTATGTCAGGTCCTTAGTTTCTATTACTGATGTATAATTTTGCCCCATCTTCAGGTGTTAGGTTATATTTCAGCACTTGTCCATTCAGACAGCCATTAGCACGGCCTAATACACTGACGCTGGTTCACGTCCGCTTACCTCCTGGATTCTCAGCATCTTCAACAGTAGAAAAGCCTTCAAAAGTACACAGAGCTCTTTATAGTAAAGGTAAGTTCTGAAATACTATCAGATTTAAGATTAGATTCTTAAAATTGTTAAAATTATGTGGCGATTTGAGGCATTTGAAAATAACCCGATAGCAACAATAGAAACTGGGGACTACTAGAAGGATCGGGGAAGTAGGGGAACAAGGGTTGAAAAACTTACTATTGGGTACTGTGCTCAGTACCTGATCAATGTAATCAATTGTACCATAAACCTTAGCATCACAAAATATACGCAAGTAGCAAATCTGCACATGTACCTCCTAGATCTACAATAGAAGTTGAAATTGTGAAAATCAAAAGTTGAAATTGAAAGTGTAGTTTTCACTCTTATATTTTGATGTTTTGTGATCATTTTTGTATGTTGTATGAGGTAGCAGTCTGACTTCATTCTTTTGCATGTAGATATCCAGCTGTCTGAGTACCATTTGTTGAAAACACTATTATTTCCCCATTGAATTGTCTTCGTCTTATTGTCTTAGGTGAATTACCCATTAATGTATGAGTTCTGGATTCTCAGTTCTATTCCATTGGTCTGTATTACCCATGCTTATGCCAGTAGCACAGTCTTGATTACTGTTGCTTTGTAGTAAGTGTTAAAATTGGTACGTGTGACTATTCTAACTTTGAATTTTTTTTTTTTTTTTTTTTTTTTGAGATGGTCTGGCTCTGTTGCCCAGGCTGGAATGCAGTAGTGCAGTCTCCGCTCACTGCAACCTCTGCCTCCCAGGCTCAAGCCATCTTCCCACTTCAGCCTTCTGAGTAGCTGAGAGAGGCTGTAGGTGTGTGCCACCACCCCCAGCTAATTTTTGTGTATTTTGTAGAGATAGGCTTTTGCCTTGTTGCCTAGGCTGGTCTCAAACTCCTGAGTTCAAGTGATCCACCTACTTGGCCTGTTAAAGTGCTGGGATTACAGGCATGAGCCACCATGTACCCGGCCTGATTTTTTTTTTTTTTTTTTTAGAGATGATTTTGGCTATTCTGAGTCTGTTAAATTTTCATATGAATTTTAGAGTCACCTTGTTAATTCCTTCCAAAAAAGTGAGGTGGGGCCAGGGACAGTGTCTCATGCCTGTAATCTCAATACTTTGGGAGGCAGAGGCAGGTGGATCACTTGAGTTCAAGACCAGCCTGGCCAACATGGCGAAACCCCATCTCTACCAAAAATATGAAAATTAGCTGGACATGGTGGGGAATGCCTGTAGTCCCAGCTACTTGGGAGGCTGAGGCAAGAGAATCGCTTGAACTGGGGAGGTGAAAGTTATAGTGAGCTAAGATCCCACCACTGCACTCCAACCTGGGCTGCAGAGTGAGACACTGTCTCAAAAAAAAAAAAAAAAAGTGAGGTTGGATTGTGATAGCTGAATCTGTAGATCCATTTGGGATATGTTGCCACCTTAACCATATTAAGTCTTCAAATCCATGAATATGGATATTTTTCCAAGTCATCTGGGGGTGCAGAGGAAGGTTCTCACTCTGTTGCCCAGGCCGGAGTGCAGTGGCAGGATCTTGGTTCACCATAGCTTCAACCTCCCAGGCTCAGGTGATCCTCCCTGCTCAACCTCTTGAGTAGTTGGGACTACAGGTATGTGCCACCGTGCCTGGCTAATTTTTGTGTTTTTTGTAGAGATGGGGTTTCACCATGTTTCCCAGGCTGGTGAACTCCTGGGCTCAAGCAGTCCTGCCACCTTGGCCTCCCAAAGTGCTAGGATTATAGGTGTGAGCCACCATGTTGGCGAGTTTTCTTGAGATAATTGCTTTTGTTGTTGTTGAGATAGTGTCTCATTCCTGTCACCCAGGCAGGAGTGCAGTGTGTAGTCATGCTTCATTTTTTGTTGAGACTAGGTCTTACTTTATTGCCCAGGCCAGTCTCAAACTCCTGGGCTCAAGTGATCAGCCTGCTTCAGCCTCCTAAACTGCTGGGATTACAGGCATAAGCCATAGCACCTTGCCCAGATAATTGCTTCTGTAGTATACTTACCTCTTCTATTCCTCTTGCACCTTCATCATTTTTATTCATGGTGTGTTTGAATTAATCAGTGTATAAACTGTATTTCATTCAATATTAGCTTGTAGTACATTGTGAATTGTCATAGCATTTTTTATGTACTAAGTATATTTTTATAAAATATACTTATATTTAATATTGTATATACTAAATAAATATGTTGATATATATTTAATAATTGGCAGGGTGCAGTTTGCTCACCCCTATAATCCCAGCACTTTGGGAGGCCGAGGTGGGCAGATCACCTGAGGTCAGGAGTTCAAGACCAGCCTGACCAATAAGATGAAACCCTGTTTCTACTGAAAAATACAAAATTAGCTGGGCATGGTGGTGCATGCCTGTAATCCCAGCTACTCAGGAGGCTGAGGCAGGAGAATCACTTGAACCTGGGAGACAGAGATTGCAGTGAGCCAAGATCATGCCATTGCACTCCAACCTGGGCGACAAGAGCAAAACTCTATCTAAAAGAAAAAAAATTAATAATGATATTGATAGCCAGGCATGGTGGCTCACGCCTGTAATCCTAGCATTTTGGGAGGCTGAGGCGGGCGGATCACCTGAGGTCACGAGTTCAAGACCAGCCTGACCAATATGGTGAAACCCCATCTTAAAAAAATAAAATTAAATTAAAATTAAAATAAATAAATAAATAAAAAATAGTAATAATGATATTGATATATTCATTGACTGTAATATATACCCTAAGTTCCAAAATGCTAAAATGTGAAAAAAATGTATGTTTACCTGAGAGAAATACAGTTTAAAATTGAGAACACTTCATGACTCTGCCCTACAAATAATTATGTAGTCTTTCAGGGGATTATTTTATTTTGTAACTTGTTTATTTATAAAGATTGATGTTGTATGTACATCTATATATGTTAATTTTAAGTTGGCATAAAAGTGCTCGTGGTTTTATAATTTTAATTGCAAAACCTCAATTACTTTTGCACCAACCTAATAATAATAAAGGTTATTGAGGATGCATATTATTTGACATGATGTAATAATGTTTTGTATATTAAACTTTTAGGTATTCTATTGATGGCAGCCTCAGAAAATGAGGATAATGATATCTTATGGTGTGTCAACCATGATACTTTTCCTTTCCAAAAGCCAATGATGGAAACCCAGGTAAGTAATCCTGACAATTCTGAAAAAACTATTACATAATTTTAAGTGAAGGGTAATATGGTAAGAAACATTTTATCATCTGATTTATTGCAGTTTGCTTCTAATAACATATGATTAGGAATTACAATGTAAAGAAATTATCCTGTTAATTATTTGTTTTCCTCTGTCAGGTTAGAAGTTACTGTGGTAATCACAAAAAAATCTTTAAAGACAACGTTGGACCTTTACAGAACGTTTTCCATAATGTACCAGAAAATACATGTATCTTCTCTGAAGTTTTTTTTTTGTCTGAAAACATGGTCAGGTTCATATGAAATGACCTTTATCTCATTTAAATATGTTGCTTGTTCAGTTATTTAAATATGAGGCCATCCATTGTAGTTGTGACTTAGAATTTTATTCTAACAATCTCTTTGTAATTTTATCTTTTTTTTTTTTTTTTTTTTAGATGGAGTCTCGCTCTTCGCTCTTGTTGCCCAGTCTAGAGTGCAATGGCATGATCTTGGCTCATTGCGACCTCTGCCTCCTGGGCTCAAGCGATTCTCCTGCCTCAGCCTCCCAAGTAGCTGGGATTACAGGCATGTGCCACCATGCCTGGCTAATTTTGTATTTTTAGTAGAGACGGGGTTTCTCCATGTTGGTCAGGCTGGTCTTGAACTCCTAACCTCAGGTGATCCACCCACGTCAGCCTCCCAAAGTGCTAAGATTACAGGTGTAGGCCACTGTGCCTGGCCCTGTTTTTTTTTTAATTATAGAAACTTTCAAACATAAAGTTTGAAGAGTCAATTGAACCTTACAGGAGAGAATTGAGTTGCCAACATCTTTCTTATTGTGTTTTATTTTTCTTTCCTACATACACAAAGTCACACCCACAAACACACAGTATTGTTTTAAACACAAAGATTACCACATACATTATGAAATGGATATGGTCTTCCTGGGGTGAGGGCCAAGGCTGCTATGAACCCACCAACTACCCCCGTCCTCAGCTGCTCATCCTAGTCCCCCAGTTTATAAGGAGGTGAGGGGGAGGTTACCTCTCTCCATTCCTTTGGTGTCTTCTGCCCACCCCTGTCCTCCTGAATAGTCCTGCATAGCCCACGGAGGCTGCTGATCAAACCAGATAAACCAACCCCTAGTGGGGTGTGAATGTCTGGTATTCTCTCTTTGGAGCTATCTCTTCACAGGCATTTTGCTTCTAGTTTTCACTGAAAACTAGTGTTTTTCTGGTGGCTCTTAAATTTGAGCCCTTCCAGAAAGGGGAACTGGAAAAAGGTGTGTGTAAGTGGGAGGAGGAAAACTCAACCCCCAGGGATGGGAGTATTGTCTGCTTGAACTCTACCAAATTTCTGATACGGTTCAAGGAGCTGGGGTAGGAACAGGAGGGAGATAAGGAGTGCCTTTCTCCTTCTTTCCTTTATTCTTTGAGCTTTACTGAGCATGTACTACCAACCTTGTGCTATGATGAAATGTGAGGATTCAGAACTTAATAAGATATAAACTCTGTTCTAGTTGAGCTGCTGTGTTGGGGGGATGCTGATTTTAATCCTGGCTCTACTTCCTCAGAACTGTGAAGTAGAGAACATGTTTTTGACCCTCTATTTCTTCCTCTATAATAGTTATAATCATGCCTACCACTATGGCATTGTGAGACTAAATGAGCTCATGTTTGTAAAGAACTCAGAACAATGCCTGGCACTCATAGGAAGCACTCCATAAATGTTAACTTTTTTTTTTTTTTGGTAAAGACAGGTTCTCACCCTGTTGCCCAGGCCCAAGCAGTCCTCCCACCTCAGCCTCCCAAGTAGCTGGGACTACAGGTGTGCATTACCATATCTAGCCAATTTTTTTTTTTTTTTTTTTTTTTTTTGAGACAGAGTCTTACTTTTTTGCCCAAGCTAGAGTGCAGTAGTGCCATCTCGGCTCACTGCAACCTCCTCCTCCTGGGTTCAAGTGATTCTCCTGCCTCAGCCTCCTTAGTAGCTGGGACTACAGGAATACACCACCACACCCAGCTAATTTTTGTATTTTTAGTAGAGACAGAGTTTCACCGTGTTAGCCAGAATGGTCTCAATCTCCTGACCTCGTGATCCGCCTGCCTCGGTCTCCCAAAGTGCTGGGATTACAGGCGTGAGCCACTGCACCTCAACTTTTAAATTTTTTGTAGAGACAGGGTCTGACTATATTGCCTAGACTGGTCTTGAACTTCTGGGCTCAAGTGATCCTCCCACCTTGGCCTCCCGAAGTGCTAGGGTTACAGGTGTGAGACACTGCCCCACCTAACTTTTTTTTAAAGCAAATGCTGCATGTCATATAATTTGATTTAATATTTGAGTTTTTCTCAAACAAAGGTGGACTTTTGTTTTTAACCAAAAAAAAATCAAGTATAGTGTATGAACTTTGATTAAATCCTAGTTTCCCAAAAATAGTCATAAAAGACATTGGACTAGCAAGGGAAATTTTATATTTGCTAGGTATTAAATTATATTAGGGAATTGATAACTTTTTTTTTTTTTTTTGAGACCACTCTGTTTCCCAGGCTGGAGTGCAGTGGCACAGTCAGAGCTCACTGCAACCGCCTCCCAGGTTCAAGGGATCCTCCCACCTCAGATCCCATCATATAGCTGGGACTACAGGCACATGCCACCATGCTGGTCTAATTTTTTAGTAGAGACAGGGTTTTGCCATGTAGCCCTGGCCGGTCTCAAACTCCTCAGCTTAAGGGATCCACCTGCCTTGGTCTCCCAAAGTGTTGGGATTACAGGCATGAGCCACCTTGCCCAGCCAATAACATTTTTAAATGTTACTATTATATGGTTTGTAAGAAAACATTCTTATTATTAGGAGATATGTGCAAAAGTATTTAATAGTGATAAATGATGTCTGTACTTTCAAATAGTACAATAAAACAAAAATATGCAGGAAGAGAGAATGCAGAGATGGCAGACTGCTAACAGTTGTTGAAAGTAGGTATTGAGCATGTGGACTTTTACTGTATCTTCTACATTTTTGGCTGCTTGAAATTTTTTATTATAAAGTATTTTAAAGGATTTAAATACCTTTTTTTTTTTTCCTGAGACAGGGTCTTGTTCTGTTGCTCAGAGTGAAATGCAGTGGCATGATACCTCAGTTTAACCTCAAAACTCCAGGGTTCAAGCAGTCCTCCTACCTCACCCTTCTGAGTTGCTAGGCATGCAGGCACACACTACCACACCCAGGTAGTTTTTTAATTTTTGTAGAGATGGGGATTCATTATGTTGCCTAGGTTGGTAAAATACTTTTTAAAGGAAAGATTGTATCTTAGCTTAGCAGATACAATCTATCCTGGAATGATGATAGAAGTTAGTTATTTGGTTGAGAGGATTATAATTCTATTAAATAGTATTTACAGTTTATCTTGAGAAAAGTTTGCCCTTGTCCTCTAGTAGAAAAAGATTTATGTGTTAGTATAGAAAATGCCTGTTTATGGCTGGGCACGGTGGCTCACTTAATCCTAGCACTTTGGGAGGCCAAGGCAGGCAGATCACCTAAGGTCAGGAGTTCAAGACAAGCCTGGCCAACGTGGCAAAACTCAAAACCCCGTCTCTACTAACAATACGGAAATTAGCTGGATGTGGTGGTGTGCATCTGTAATACCAGATACTCAAAGGCTGAGGCAGGAGAATCACTTGAACCTGGGAGGCAGGTGTTGCTGTGGGCTCTGATTGAGCCACTGCACTCCAGCCTCAGTGAAAGGGTGAGACTCCATCTCAGAAAAAACAAAGAAAATTCCTGATTAGCACTTTGAGAGGCCAAGATGGGCAGATTACATGAGCCCATGAGTTTGAGTTCGAGAGCATCCTGGGCAACATGGTAAAACCCTGTCTATACAAAACATAGAAAAATTACCTGGGTGTGGTAGCGTTCTGTAGTCCCAGGTACTTGGGAGGTTGAGGTGGAAGAATCAACCCAGGGAGGTGGAGGCTACAGTCAGCTGTGATTATGCCACTGCACTTCAGTTTGGGTGACAGTAAGATGATGTCTCAAAAAAAGAAACTCAGAATATACCTGATTAAAAAAAAAATGATAGTAGAAAGTTACATACATACTTTAAAAAATATTCATATACTATTAATTTATTAAATTTACATCTTTGTTAAGTCTGTAGTTTTTTCTTTTGCATTACATAATTTCAATATGATATGTAAAACATTTCTTTCTTTTACATAGATGACAACCCGTGTTGATGGTCATTCCTGGGCTCTTTCTGCGATAGATGAATTGAAAGTAGATAAGATAATTACACCCTTAAATAAGGATCATATTCCAATAACTGATTCACCAGTTGTTGTACAGCAGCACATGTTACCTCCAAAGAAATTTGTTCTCCTCTCAGCACAGGTATGTACATACTCTGTTATGGTAGTGACAAAAAGAAGTGATATTTAATATTTTTGTCAAGTACTTTGAAGTAACAGCTTAAGGAAAGTTTTTTGTGTTTTTTTGATTTTTGTTTTTTTTTGAGAATGGAGTCTTGCTCTGTCCCCCAGATTGGAGTGCAGTGGCGTGATCTCGGCTCACTGCAACCTCCGCCTCCCGGGTTCAAGCGATTCACCTGCCTCAGCCTCCTGAGTAGCTGGGATTACAGGCACATGCGACCACACCCAGTTAATTTTTGTATTTTTAGTAGAGATGGGGGTTTCACCATGTTGGTCAGGCTGGTCTTAAACTCCTAACCTTAGGTGACCTGCCTGCCTCCTCAGCCTCCCAAAGTGCTGGGATTACAGGCATGAACCACTGTGCCTGGGATTCTTTTTTTTATTATTATTTTTTTATTTTTCTTGAGACAATGTCTCACTCTGTCACCCAGGCTGGAGTGCAGTGGCACAATCTCAGCTCACTGCAACCTCTGCTTCCTGGGTTTAAGCAATTGTCCTGCCTCAGCCTCCTGAGTAGCTGGGATTACAGGCATGCGCCACCATGCCTGGGTAACTTTTGTATTTTTAGTAAAGATGGTATTTCACCATGTTGGCCAGGCTGGTCTCGAACTCCTAACCTCAGGTGATCCACCCACCTCAGCCTCCCAAAGTGCTGGGATTACAGGCATAAGCCACCACGCCCAATCCAATGGAATCACTTTCTGAAGTACTTAGGAATGTTTACTCTTACAGTATTCTGAAATAATACTTTATAATACCAGAAATGCTCCAAAAATCCAGCTCAAGACCAAGTGAGGTCGCTCACACCTGTAATCTCAGCACTTTGGGAGGCTAAGGGAGGAGGATTGCTTGAGTCCTGAGACCACCCTGGTCAATATGGCGAAACCCTGTCTCTACAAAAAATACATAAAAATTAGCTGGGCATGGTGATGAGGACCTGCTACTACTCGGGGCTGAGATGGGAGGATTGCTTGAGCCTGGGACGCAGAGGTTACAGTGAGCCAAGATCACTGCCCTGTGCGCCAGCCTGGATAACAGAGTGGGACGCTATCTCAAAAAAAAATAAAAAAAAATTTAAAAGGCCAGGCACAATGGCTCGCGCCTATAATCCCAGCACTTTGGGAGACTGAGGTGGGTGGATCACGAGGTCAAGAGAGACCATCCTGGCCAACATGGTGGAACCCCGTCTCTACTAAAAATATAAAAATTAGGTGGGCATGGTAGCGGGTGCCTGTAATCCCAATTATCTGGGAGGCTGAGGCAGGAGATTCGCTTGAACCCAGGAAGTGGAGGTTGCAGTGAGCTGAGATCACGCCACTGCACTCCATCCACCCTGGGCGATAGAACGAGACTGTCTCAACAAAAACAAACCCAGCTCTTTATATGTGCTAAATTTTTTCTAAAGTAGCATTTCTATCACTAGTGTTTAGCAACATAAAATATACTATAAGCTGGCCTGATGCCATGGCCCATGCTTATAATCCCAGCACTTGGGTAGGCTGAAGTGGGAGGATCACTTGGGGCTAAGGGTTTGAGATCAGCCTGGTCAACAGAGTGAGACCCCATCTCTATAAAAAGTAAAAAAAAAAAAAAAAAATTAGCTCGGCAGGGTGGTGTGGTGCACCTGGTGTCCCAACTACTTGAAAGGCTGAAGTAGGAAGATTGCTTGAAACCAGGAGTTCAAGGCTATATAGTGAGCTTTGATCATGCCTCTGCACTT
Source organism: Ateles fusciceps (assembly GCA_036589455.1). Lineage (NCBI taxonomy): Eukaryota > Metazoa > Chordata > Mammalia > Primates > Atelidae > Ateles > Ateles fusciceps. The sequence continues at coordinate 6,004,034 of JAZHEH010000572.1, forward strand.
TAGCCTAGGCAACAGAGCAAGACCTCATCTTAAAAAATATTTTTTTTATATTTTAATTTTTATATACTAATGTATTGATGAAACTTATATGGTTAATAGAGGTAAATATACAGTAAAATCTCTATCCAGTCCAGGTCCCTTTCCTCTAGACACCCATTTTGATAGTATCTTCCAGGGATATATTATGGGTATAAAAACAATACAGATACTTTTTGAACAAATGGTAGCATATACACTGTCCTTATACCATGCCTTTTATATTTCAAAAATATACTTTTGAGATCTTTCAATATTCATATATAAATACTTTCTCTAATTTATATTTCAAAGGTATCACTTTGTATGGTAGTACCAGATTTAACTAGACCCCCATTTTTTGTTTGTTCGTTTGTTTGTTTGTTTTTAATGAGACGGAGTCTCGCTCTGTCACCCAGGCTGGAGGGCAGTGGCACCATCTTGGCCCACTGCAATCTCTACCTCCTGGGTTCAAGTGATTCTTCTGCCTCAGCCTTCCGAGTAGCTGGGATTACAGGTGCCTGCCACCAAGCCTGGCTAATTTTTGTATTTTTAGTAGAGACAGGGTTTCACCATGTTGGCCAGGCTCGTCTCAAACTCATGATGTCACGTGATCCACCTGCCTCGGCCTCCCAAAGTGCTGGGATTACAAGCGAGAGCTACTGCGCCCCGCCAACTAGACCCCGATTAATGGATTTCTTTGCTATTCAAAATACAACCTTGGCTGGATGAGGTAGCTCATGCCTGTAATCCCAGCACTTTCAGAGGCTGAGGTGGGTGGATCACTTGAGTTCAGGAGTTCGAGACCAGCTGGGCAACATGGCAAAATCCTGTCTCTGCAAAAAATACAAAAATTAGCCAGGTATGGTGGCACGTGCCTATTGTCCCCCTACTCTGTGTCCCCGATACTCTGGAGACTGAGATGGGAAGATCACCTGAGCCCAGGAGGCAGTGGTAGCAAGTGAGCCAAGTTTGCACCACTGCATTCCAGCCTGGGTAACAGAATGAGACCCTGTCTCAAAAATGAAAAAAAAATACATTTTAAAAATACAACCTTGTGGCTGGCCACAGTGGCTCATGTCTGTAATCCCAGCACTTTGGGAGGCCGAGACGGGTAGATCATCTGAGGTCAGGAGTTTGAGACCAGCCTGGCCAACATGACAAAACTCCCAACTCTACTAAAAACATAAAAATTAGCCAGGCATGGTGGTGCATGCCGATATTTCCAGCTACTTGGGAGGCTGAGGCAGGAGAATCACTTGAACCTGGGAGGCAGAGGTTGCACTGACCCAAGATCAAACCATTGCACTTCAGCGTAGACAATAATAGCAAGAGCAATACTCACCTAAAAAAAAACTTTGTGCATATAATGCATATTATTTTGCATGTGTGTCAATAAAGCTATAGTATTAATATATTAATATCTGCTGAGATATTAATAATACATTTATATGCATTTATCATTTTGATAGTTATTGCCAGAATTCCCTCTATATATTCAGTAATGATGCTTTTGAATGCCAGTTTCCTCAAAGCCTCTCTACGTGCCATATGCTTCCCTATTAAGAGACTGTCTCTCTCTCTCTTTTTTTTTTTTTGTATTTTCAAATAGATTTAGGTGGTACAAATGCATTTTTTTTTATTACATGAATATGTGGCATAGTGGTAAAGTCTGACTTTTAGTGTTAACACCTGAATAGTGTAAATTGTAATGTTTTATCCTCACCCCCTCCCACCTGACTCACTTTTCTTTTTTTTTTTTGTTTTCGTTTTTTTAAGACTGAATCATGCTTTGTCACCCAGGCTAGAGCACAGTGACCCAATTTCGGCTCACTGCAGCCTCTGCCTTCTGGGTTCAAGCGATTCTCCTACCTCAGCCTCCCAAGTGGCTGGGATTACAGGCAGGCACATGCTACCATACCCAGCAATTTTCTGTATTTTTAGTAGAGACAGGGTTTCTCCATGTTGGCCGGGCTGGTCTTGGACTGCTGACCTCAGGTGACACCTGCCTCAGCCTTCCAAAGTGCTGGGATTACAGGTGTGAGCCACCATGCCCAGCCTCTCTTTTCATATTTATATTTCTGTGAACTATCTGTTCTTATTCTATATCAACTTTTCTGTTGAGTTCTTTCATTTGTAGAATCAAAATTTATATATCAAAGAAACTACCTTTTTGCAATTTTACCCTAAAATATTTTCTCTGGTTTGTTATTTGACTTTGTTTATTGAGATTTTTCCCAGGCACACAAGTTTATAAATAGTCAAAATTAAAGGTTATTATTTGATGTTTTTATTTTATTTTGAGACAGGGTGTTACTCTGTCATTCAAGATGGAGTGCAGTGGCACAGTCTCAGCTTACTGCACCTCTGCCTCCCAGGCTCAAGGAATCCTCCCACCTCAGCCTCCTGAGTAGCTGGGACTATAAGCGTTTACCACCACACCCAGTTAATTTTCTTATTTTCTGTAGCGACAGGATCTCACTATGTTTTCCAGGCTGGTCTCAAACTCTTGAGCTCAAGCTATCCACCTACCTCAGCCTCCTAAAGTGCTGGGATTACAGGGGAGAGCCAATCTTCCCAGTCATCATTTGAAATATGTCATAGTTGAAAAGCTTCCTCTCACTAAGGTTTATAAAAGAATCCACTCATAGTTCCTTTTGCTTATTGGTTGGTGGAAAAACAATTGAGGTTTTCACCATTGATTGTAATGGCGAAAACCTCAGTTGCTTTTATTACCAGTCTAATACTATGATAGTGTTATTTTGTACTTTAAGTCTTCTGCTCTATTTGGAATTTATGCTGGTTTAAGGTATGAATATGGATCTAACTCTTTTTTTTGGATTAAATTGATATAAATACTAGCAACATGATTAATAATCTAACTTTAATTCTCTTGTTTAAGGGGCAGCTTTGTAGAGGCAATTGTATTAAGTTTTCTTTATAGATACATGGATCTACTGGAGGTTGAATTGAAATGCAGATGGTCTTTCTGACCAGTTGTACTTTGCATATCACCTCAACCAATCCTTCTGCCTCAGCCCCCAGAAGTGCTAGAATTACAAGTGTGAGCCACCACGCCCAGCTTACTTCTTATTGTTGAAAGGTTTTTTTGTTTGTTTTTTTTTATTTATTTTATCAAATAAGGTAGCAAGGTCAGATGCTACCAGCCAATCTTGGTAAATCTATTATTCATGTTCTTTTTTCAAATTTCTTAGGGGAGCCTTATGTTTCATAAACTTAGACCTGTAGATCAACTGAGGCATCTACTTGTGAGTAATGTGGGTGGAGATGGAGAAGAGATTGAAAGATTCTTTAAATTACATCAGGTAATTATATGTACTTTTAGAAAATGTGATGATATTTTAAACAAACAGGGGGAGTCATAGTTTATGTAAATTGGGACTGGAATACTGTAATAAACAGATAATCTTAACAATATTCCTTTCTTTACCTAAGTCATTGTATGTGAACTGACATTTGAAAACAGGGTTAATGTAAGTCTTGTAGTAAGCTTTCAGATTTTTATTCTCTGTTGTTGATAAATTCTTATTGAAGTCTGCTAGTAATAGTTTCTTGTTCAAGTTATGTGGTAAGTGCCTTTTCATTAAAGGCACAAGACATTTAGGGACAAGTTCTTTTTGTTTGTTTTGGCTTAATGACATGAGGAAAAAACTTGAGGCAACAGTGTAGAGACCTGAGTATTTCAGAGCCATAACTAGAATTGGTACGGTTAAAATTGCGAATAGTTTAAAGTTAAGTATGCAGACTTTGGATTCAAAGCACCTACATTAAAAATCCCACCTCTACCACTGAGGTAAATTACTTGAATTCTCTTGGCTTCAGTTTCCTTATACATTATAATAGTATGTGGTATGAGGATTAATATATGCTAAACTTTTAAAATAGTGCCTGACACATGGTAGATATTCAATGCTACCACTTATTATTTCCTAGAAAGCAGAAGGACCACAGGAAGAAAATTGGAGACATAAGCCCAAAACTAAGTCAGAATCTAGGTGAAAAGGAAAAGAGAGCATCCTGTAATCCTGGTGCTTATGATGAACTTAAAATAAAACCAGTTTAGTTTACTTGTCTTTTTACACTAACTGATTTCATTCAGTTAGCAAGTACTTATTGAACACCTGCTCTAGGCTAGATACAGACTTGAATACTGCATCTAGCAGTACACAAATCATTTTAAATGTTTATATTTAATATAGGGCCAACATTCCTCTTTTTACAGGAAGACCAGGCTTGTGCAACTTGCCTTATTCTTGCTTGCTCCACTGCTGCCTGTGATAGAGAAGTATCTGCCTGGGCTACTCGGGCTTTCTTTAGGTATGTGAAAGATTTGTTTGTTTATTTGTTTGTTTGTTTACTGGGCCACTTGTTAAAAATGATTTTATTATCAATGTGATAAATAAAAGCCTTGCCAAACAGTTAAGTGACTATGTAGGCAAATTATCAAAATTCATTTGCAGAAGGGTGAAATCTGGAGAGATTATAATAGTAATAGAGGCAACTAAATTGGCATAATTTATGCATTATTACTTTAACTCTGGATTCTGTTATGTGACTTTTTGTCTACTTTCTACACTTCGTTCTACTTCGGTTACTATCTCATCTATCTCTTTTACTTCCCTAAACACTATGCCAATTCTGCTTAATATGTATCATTAGTACTGAAGCCTTCTGAATTACTTTAAGAAAACTTGGTACCAAAGAGGTATTTCTATTTGGAAAATATTTAAGAATTTGAAATGTACTTTTGTTAGAAATGTTTTTTAAAGTACTATCTAACCATAACCTAGTATGAAAATTAAATACCATTTACTCACAAAGTAAATGCTATGCATTGCATATCTTTTTCTTAGAAGTTACCAGAGTCCCGTATAATTCTTCCTGGTAGCAGTTTCATATCCACATTTACTGAATAAATATTTATTATAAGTCTTACGCATATATTTCACTGTTAGCACAATACGTTAAAAGTCTGTAATGCTTAAAGTGTTTATTTAGAAGGTAAGCAGGAAAAGGAACAATTCCAGTGTTTAAGATGGATGGTTTGTTTTACTGAATAAACTCAACGTCTTATCATACAAATAGGTATGGTGGTGAAGCACAGATGAGATTTCCAACCACTCTTCCCCCTCCAAGTAATGTTGGTCCTATGTTGGGGTCTCCTGTCTGTTCCAGTGAGTATGAAACACTGAACTGAAATTGCTTCTAATCGTTTGAATCTTAGAACCTTAATAGCAGTTTTTGTCAATAAACCTTTTTAAATTATGTTTTATTTACTGCTACTGTGTAATTAGTAAATACCTCTATAGGTTCTGACTCTTAAAAGTGCTATATTAATATTGAATCCTTAATGTATGGTAGGTAAAAGTGCTCTATTAATATTGAATCCTTAATGTATGGTAGGAAGCGTAGTAAGATGTGACCAATCACATTTACATAACTCATTTGCCATATATTCAGAGGGAAAGAAATGAATGATTTAATAATAATTAACTCGCACATCAGTGTTTTCCAAGGTGTGACTTGTTAGAAAGTTTCTAGGAGATGAGTACCTAATTCTTGCATATAACATGGACAATGTAACTCCTTTTTATGCTTAGAAATAGCTTCTGTGGCCAGGCGCAGTGGCTCACACCTGTAATTCCCACACTTTGGGAGGCTGAAGGAGGTGATCACCTGTGGTTGGCTGATAGAGACCAGCCTGACCAATATGGTAAAACCCCTTCTCTACTAAAAATATAAAAATTAATTGGCCTGTGGTGGTGTGAGCCTGTAATCCCAGCTACTCAGGAGGCTGAGATGGGAGAATCACTTGAACCTGGGAGGCAGAGGTTGCAGTGAGCTGAGATCATGCAACTGTACTCCAGCCTGAGCCACAGAAGGAGACCTTGTCTCAAAAAAAGAAAAAGGAAATAGCTTCTGTACCTAATTTTGATCATATTCACAACATTGAGATGTGCTTTTCTAACTCTTTATATTCTCCTTTCCCTTTTTAGGTTCTCCTGTTCCTAGTGGTAGTCCCTATCCAAATCCATCCTTTTTGGGAACACCACCTCAGGGTACCTCTTTTCTTTGTTTTGGATTGCTACTACTGTTATTTTGAAGTGCTATCATTATGAATTATCCTTATTGCTTAGTGTGAAACAGATTAACTTGCCTTAATCCCTTGAAGGTAAATAATCATTTTAGAATTGATGTCCAAGCAAGTTTTGGCATTTAGATGTGAATCCTTTTATTTAGGAGAAGCTACTCTTATATTATGCCTGGAAAGCCCATTATTAGGGTACCAGCATTAAATTGGACCCTAAAATCTGTGTAAGTTCTGTTTCACTCTTAGCATTATAAGCAGTGATTGCAAATTTCTTTCCTTCTCATTCTTCATTGTGAACACTTGGATGTCTACCTGGGAGTGCCCATCCACATTTAAATCTCTCTTCTTATTAAGGAAAACCAAATTAAATATCTGTGTATTTCATTATTTTTGTAAATACCCCTACCTTTGTGTCTAGATATACAAACTTGGGTTATTGAGAATTCTGAATTTTATGTTTTCTATTTTTAAGAGATTTGCTTTTCTTATGTGTGTACAAGGTATACAGCCTCCTGCCATGTCAACTCCAGTGTGTGCTCTGGGAAACCCAGCAACTCAGGCCACCAATATGAGTTGTGTGACTGGACCAGAGATTGTATACTCTGGAAAACACAATGGTATTTGCATTTACTTTTCTCGGATTATGGGGTAAGTTTGTCATGATATAATGAACTATTGCTCACCTTGTCCCATCTTGAGTAGTTAAATATTTTTAAATCTGAATTTGGGACATCATTTATTCCTATTAAATTTTAGTTTTAGCTCCTTGTTCATCAGCAAAACTTTTCTGTCATTCAGTTTTTATTATCTAACTATATTCATTGCTGTGTTTTATTTCTCTCACTCTCGTGATCTATGTTTGTGTGTGTGTATCATCAAAATATGGTTGTTCCTTAACGCAGGGGTTAGAGGGTGCCAACCACACTTCCTCAACCCTCATGCAGTCAGCAATTCACGTATAACTTTTGACTTTCGTAACTACTTATATCCTACTGTCTAGAAGTCTCACTGATAACATAAGTAATCAATTAACGCATATTTTGTATGTTTTTTGTGTTTTCTTTTTTCAACTTTTGTATGGTATGGGAGTGTGGGGACGTCTGGTAAAAACCAGAAAACCACCTGCTAGACAAATTCTAAAACAGCGGTAACACTGATATTTCGTGTTATATGTATTATACACTATATTCTTACAATAAAGTAAGCTAGAGAAGAAAATATTAAGAAAATCATAAGGAAGATAAAATATACTTACTATTCATTAAGTGCCAGTGGACCACCATAAAGGTCGTAATCCTTGTCTTCACACTGAGTAGTCCTTGTCTTCACGCTGAGTAGGCTGAGGAGTAGGAAGAGGAAGGGTTGGTTTTGATATACTAGGGCAGCATAGGTAGGAAAAATATCTGTATATAAGTGGACCCACACAATTCAAGCCCATATTGTTCAAAGGTCGACTGTATATCTATGTACATGTTGATGTACAGTGTTACAAACTTCCCCATAACTCAATGACATGTGTCTACAGTTCAACAGGGCAGTTCTTGTCTTCCTGGGTTAACTCAAGGATAGGCAATCAGTTGTGAAGTTGAAGAGAGCTATGCTTATCTTGGCTAGATTCTCATATGTTCAAGGTTATATTTTCCAGCTGTTCTATAATGGCCTCAGCTGAAACAGCTTGGTTGTTCTCCACATGGTTTCTCATCCTCCAGCAGGCCAGCCAAAGATTATTTAGCTGGTGGTGGCAGGGTTCCTTAAGAAAGAGTAGAAACTTGCAAAAGCTTTATTCCTAGGCTCACAGCTGGCTTACCATGCAATTTTCCGCCTCGTTCACTTGGCCAGAGGAAAGTCGCAGGGCCAATCCAGATTTAAAAGGTGGGAAATAGACCAACTTTTAGGGGAGAAACATCAAAATCATACTGCAAAGGGGATAGATATAGGGAAGGATAAAGAAATGTGGTTGTTTTTGCAGTCTGTTACATCATCTTTGCTATCATGCCTAGTATATATTTCTCTTAGATTTGAGATGTATGATTTCATTCATCTCATTTGCTTAAAAATGTGAAACAGCACAGAGCCCCTTTGTAAATTTCCTGTTTACAATTTATTATACAGAGCCTTTTGATATTTCTTCAGCAATATTTCATTATCTGAAAAACTTAGGTACGTCAGGTATGAAAATTTTCTAGTATTCCGTTCTTCTAGATAGCTTAGTAAAAAACATTAAATGAAACAATTGCTAAGTTTTAAAAACTGAATAAAGCCATTAAGTTCCTAGAGAAAGAAATTTATTGTAATTGTTTTTATTCATTTACAGTACAATCATTAAACATTTTTTGTTCTAGAAATATTTGGGACGCAAGCTTAGTTGTGGAGAGAATATTCAAGAGTGGCAACAGAGAGATCACTGCAGTAAGTGTATATAATATTACTCTGTTATTTGTATGTAACCAGTTGATGGTATAAATGTTTAGATTGTTTCATGTTTCTTTATATTACATAAATAAGGTGGCAATGGTTATTCTTTTTTTTTTTTTTTTTTTTTTTTTTTTTTGAGACAGTGTCCTGCTCTGTCACCCAGGCTGGAGTGCAGTGGCCCAATGTTGGCTCACTACAACCTCCCCTGGGGTCAAGCGAGCCTCCCACGTCAGGCTCCTTGAGTAGCTGGAATTACAGGTGTGCACCACCATGCCTGGCTAATTTTTTGTAGGCATGGGGTTTCACCTTATTGCCCATGCTGGTCTCGAACTCCTAGACTCAAGCGATCCAACTGCCTTGGCCTCCCAAAATGCTAAGATTATAGGCAGTGGCGGTGGTGGGCAACGCCTGGCAGGTTATTCTTTTATGTATGCGTTTGCGTTCTTGACCAACAAACTGCTTACCTTCTGGTTTAAATCTCATCTGTAACATTGATTATAACTGTCTGAACATGAATAAATTACTTAACATTTCAGAGCCTGATACCTCACGGTAAAATAGGGGAGTAATATATCTCCCTCATAAGGTTGTCATGAGGGATAATTTGAGCAACTTAATATTGCTTAGAATTTACTATTTAATAGTTTGACATATGTGTGAACAAAAACTCCATGGACCCAGCACTAATTTCCATGAATTTTCGTACTTTACAGACTGCTCTCCACCAACACCCAGACAGAGTTTTGCTCTTGTTGCCCAAAGTGGAGTGCAATGGCATGATCTCAGCTCTCTGCAGTCTCTGCCTCCCGGGTTTAAGCGATTCTCCTGCCTCAGCCTCCCGAGTAGCTGGGATTATAGGTGCATGCCACCAGACCTGGCTAATTTTTTGCATCTTTAGTAGAGACAGGGTTTTACCATGTTAGCCAGGCTGGTCTCAAACTCCTGACCTCAGGTGATCTGCCTACCTTGGCCTCCCAAAGTGCTGGGAGTACAGGCATGAGCCACCATGCCCTGGCCAAAATGTTTTTCTTAAAGCAGTCTGTGGCCAGGCGCGGTGGCTCAAGTCTGTACTCCTAGCACTTTGGGAGGCCGAGGCAGGTGGATCACTTGAGACCAGGAGTTCAAGGCCAGCCTGGCCAGCATGGTGAGACCCCATCTCTACTAAAAATGCAAAACAGCCAGGCGTGGTGGTGGACGTCTGTAATTTCAGCTACTCAGGAAAATAAAAAGAAAACATTTTGTAGAACTTTCTATCATCATAATTTCAGGTAGTGAAATTTTTTCAAAAACCTGGAGTATGAACACAACTCATTTTAAGGCTTTTTTCTTTTTAAAATGAAAAGATACCAAATATATATATATATATATATTTGTTTTGTTTGTTTGTTTGTTTGAGATGTAGTCTCACACTGTTGCCCAGGCTGGAGTGCAATGATGCGATCTCAGCTCATGCAGCCTCCACCTTTCAGGTTCAAACAATTCTCCTGCCTCAGCCTCCCAAGTAGCTGGGATTACAGATGCCTACCACCATGCCCAGCTAATTTTTGCATTTTTAGTAGAGATGGGGTTTCACCATGTTGGTCAGGCTGGTCTTGAACTCCTGACCTTGCGATCTACCCACCTCGGCCTCCCAAAGTGCTGGGATTACAGGCATGAGCCGCCGCTTCCAGCCTCAAATATGTTTTTAACTGTGATGCTTCTAAAGTTCACTGGCTGGGCATGGTGGTACATGCTTGTAACCCTACTGCTTTTGAAGGCTTGAACCCAGGAGTTCAGGACCAGCCAGGGCTACACGACCAGATCCTGTTTTTACAAAATAAAATAAGATAAAAATTAGTCAGATGTGGTAGCATGTGCCGGTAGTTCCAGCTAATTGGGAGACAGAGACAGGAGGATAACTTGAGCTTAGGAAGTAGAGGCTGCAGTAATATATGATCCACACCACTGCACTTCAGGGCAAGTATGAGACCTTGTCTCTCAAAAAAAAAAAAAAAAAAAGTTCAAGTTTCTAAGAATAAGAATGTATTTGCCTAACACAGTATATGATTCGATTTATATGACGTTTAAAAACTTGCAAAATTAATCTACATTGATAAGAGTAAGAAAAGTAGTTACCTCAGAGGTGGGATGACTGATGAGTACAAAGAAACATAGGAAACTTTCTTGGGTATTGGAAATTGACTATACAAAAATGTAAAAATAATCAAGATATTTGCTTAATATTTGTGTTTTACGGTATGTAAATTATGCATCGGTTACTGGCAGGAGAGGCAGTATGTAGGTATTCGTTAGTCAGATCAACAGGTGTGAATTCATACAAGAAAGAACTAACTTTATAGAGATAATCACTTCAAAATTAAAATTGTTTATATTATAACTATACAGAGGATGTGTTTTTAAACTTTTGAAAATTCTTTCATTTTTACAGATTGAAAGTAGTGTTCCCTGCCAACTGCTAGAGTCAGTGCTACAAGAACTAAAGGGTTTGCAGGAATTTCTAGACAGAAACTCCCAGTTTGCAGGAGGACCATTAGGAAATCCAAAGTAAGAATAAATAGGGTTTATTAATTCACTTTTTTTCTTTTCATTGTATTTTTTGTTGATAATTTACATACTATAAAGTTATTTCTTTTAAAGTGTACAGTTTAGTGGGTTTTAGTGCATTTACAGTGTTATGCAACCGCCACCACTGTCTAATTCTAGAACATTTTCATCACACCAAGAAGAGACTCTGTGCCCATGACCAGCCATTATGATTCACAGACCTTCCCCCAGTCCCTGGCAACCACTAATCTACTTTCTGTCTCTACAGATCTGCCTATTCTGAATATTTATATAAATGGAAGTATGCAATAAATAACCTTTGGTGTCTGTTTCTTTCCCTGAGCATGTTTTCAAGGTTTGAATGTTGTAGCATGTATTATTACTACATTGTCTCATTTCTCAGTTTATCAGTTGATAGATAATTGGGTTGTTTCACCTTTTTAGCTAGTAAGAATGCCGATATGAGCATTCCTGTGCAAGTTTTTGTGTGGACATGTGTTTAGGTGGACTCTTGCTCTGTTGCCCAGGCTGTAGTGCAATGGCGCCATCTTGGCTTACTGCAACCTCCGCCTCCCGGGTTAAAGCAGTTCTCCTGCCTCAGCCTCCCAAGTAGCTTGGATTACAGGCACGCACCACCACGCCTGGGTAATTCTTCTTTGTATTTTTAGTGGAAACGGGGTTTCACCATGTTGACCAGGCTGGTGTCGAACTCCTGACCTTGTGATGCACCCGCTTCGGCCTCCCAGTGTGCTGAGATTAGAAGCGTGAGCTATGGTGCCTGGCCAAGAGTGGACATTTGGTTTTTTTGGTTTTGGGGGCTTTTTTTTGAGACAGAATTTTGTTCTTGTCTCCCAGGCTGGAGTGCAATGGCACGATCTCAGCTCACTGCAACCTCCACTTCCTGGATTCAAGAATTTTCCTCCCTCAGCCTCCTAAGTAGCTGGGATTACAGGTGCCCACCAACATGCTAAGCTAATTTTTGTATTTTTCTTAGAGTTGAGGTTTCACTATGTTGACCAGAATGGTCTCAAACTCCTGACCTCAGGTGATCCACCATGCCTGGCAAAAAGAGACATTTGTAAGCCTCTAAAATAATATGGACTTTTTGTTGAAAAAAAAAGAAATCACATTGCATTTGAGGAGTCACAACACTCCTTAGAATTGTTAACAAGGTATTACAGTATAATCTTTTTAAAGCATATGTAGGCCAAGAAGAGTGGCTCGCACCTATAATCTCAACACTTTGGGAAGCCAAGGCAGGAGGATTGCTTGAAGCCAGGAGTTCAAGACCAGCCTGGGCCACTACAAAAACAAATTAATAAATAAAGCATACATAAATATACAATTATTTAAAAGCAAAAATAGGGTCTAATTAAGTATACTCTTATGTAACATTGTTCATACTTAGTATGTGTGTTTGTGTGTATGTGTTTTGTTTTTTTGTTTTTTTAATTTTTCCTGAGACAGAGTCTTGCTCTGTCGTCCAGGCTGGAGTGCAGTGGTGCAATCTTGGCTCACTGCAATCTCCTTTACCAAGTTCAAGCGATTCTCTTGCCTCAACCTCCTGAGTAGCTGGGATTACATCCATGCACCACCACACCTGGCTAATTTTTGTGTTTTTAGTAGAGATGGGGTTTCTGCATGTTGGCCAGGCTGGTCTTGAACTCCTGACCTCAAGCGATCCACCTGCCTCAACCTCCCAGCTGTAATCCCACCTGTAATCCTAGCACTTTGGGAGGCCAAGGGGAGCGGATCACCTGAGATTGGAAGTTCGAGACCAGCCAGACCAACCTGGAGAAACCCTGTCTCTACTAAAAATACAAAATTAGCTGGACACTGGGGCACATGTCTGTAATCCCAGCTACTCAGAAGGCTGAGGCAGGAGAATCACTTGAACCCAGGAGGCAAAGGTTGCAGTGAGCGGAGATTGCAACATTGCACTGGGCAGCAAGAGTGAAACTCCGTCTTCAAAAAAAAACAATAATCAGAATCATAAAAATAAATAAAGTGTAAATATCTAGTATTTAGTTGTCTCCTGCAAAAGTTATGCCAGTTTCCTTCATTTTTAGTCTTTGGAACACTTTATCTTAAACAATATGTGGATTGATTTTGCCTTTGACTTTTTAAACCCAGTTTTAGATCTCTATCTTTTAAGAGATAGGGTCTCACCCAGGCTGGAGTACAGTAGTACAATTACAGCACACTGCAGCTTTGACCTTCTGGACTCAGGCTGTCCTCCCACTTCAGCCTCCTGAGTAGCTGGAACTACAGGCATGCGCCACCACACTCAGCTAATTTTTTGTAGGAACAGGGTTTCACTGTGTTGCCCAGGCTGGTCTCAACCCCTGGGCTCAAGTGATCCTTTCACCTCAGCCTCTCAAAGCACTGATATTACAGGCATAAGCCACCAGGTGTGGCTGTCTTTATCTTTTAAGTAGGAGAATTTACCTCCTTCCCATTTTATTGGGACTAGTTAAAAGTGGTTTTTTGTTTTGTTTGGCTTGGCCTTTTTTGAAGCAGAGTCTCACTCTCTCACCCAGGCTGCAGTGCAGTGGGGCAGTCTCGGCTCACTGCAACCTCCACTCCCAGCTCAGGCGATTCTCCTGCCTCAGGCTTCCGAGTAGCTGAGACTATAGCCCCACACCACCATGCCTGGCTAATTTCTGTATTTTTAGTAGAGACAGGGTTTCACCATGTTGGCCAGGCTGATTTCAAACTCCTGACCTCAGATGATCCATCTGCTTCAGACTCCCAAAGTATTGGGACTACAGGCGTGAGCCACTGTATATGACCTAGTTAAATGTTTGATTTTTTTTCTCCCCCATCCTGAATTTGTGCTTTTTGTTTTCTTTCTTCCCTTTCCCATTTCCTTATTGTGTTAGATTGATCAGGCCTCTCTCTGCCTTAAACACCAATTAAGAAATTCTACATAGGACTTTTCTTCCTCTGTTAGTTTTAAATTCTAACAGACATACATCTCAGTCAACATTAATAATTTCACAAAATCTGTTAAATTTACTGGCCTTCTACTGCCTTCCATCTCCCTCCAAATTATCTGGAATTTTACTTGTCAGATGTTTTTAGTTTTTTTTTTTTTTCTAACATTGTGGTCTTTTGTTAATACTCTAAACAGTTCATTAAATTTTACCGTTACATTTGCAATTGTTTCTAAATGTTCTAATCTACTTCTAATTTCTCTTAATTATTAATCTCTATGGTTTTTAGCAGAGTTTTTTTTTTTTCATTGATGTTTCTTGAATTTTCACATATGCAGTCCTGTAATCTGCAAATAGAGATAGTTTTTTCTTTTCTAGCTCTACTTACTCCTCTCTGCACAAGCTGATTTCTCTCTCTCTCTCTCTCTCTCTCTGAGGCATTCTTGCTCTGTCATTGAGACTGGAGTGCAGTGGTGTGATCATTGTTCCCTGCAACCTCAAACTCAGCCTCCTGAGTAGCTGAGGCTACAGGCATGTGCTGCCATACCTGGCTGTTTTTCCTTCTTTTTCTGAGGGATAGAGTCTCACTGTGTTGCCCAGGCTGGTCTCAAACTCTTGGCATCAAGTGATGCTCCCTCCTCAGCTTCCCAGAATGCTGAGATTACAGGCAGGAATGAACCACTGCATTCAGCCTTATTGAGGTGTTGTTTGATTTTGTTTTTTTGAGACAGCATCTCATTCTGTTGCCCACCCTAGAGTGCAGTGGCACCATCACGGCACATTGCAACTTTGACCTCTCAGCTTCGAGTGATCCTCGCCGCTCAGCCTCCAAAGTAGCTGGGACTACAGGCACATGCCACCATGCTCAGCTAATTTTTTTATTTCCTATTTTGGAGATTCAAGGTCTCACTGTGTTGCCTAGATTGATTTCACACTCCTGGGTTTAGGTGATCCTCCTGTCTTGGCCTCAAAAAATGCTGGGATTATAGGCATGAGCCACCCACACCCAGCCCTTCTTGAATACGTTTAACATATTTAGTAAGTGAGTTTGTCAAATGTTCAGTGCGTTTTACAGAGGTGATCATATCATTTTCCCCTTAAATAACAGAATTTTATCAATACATGTCCTAATTTCGACCAACCCCTGGATTCCTGTAACATTAGTTTCATTGAGTATGGAAATTATTTTAACAAATTTTTGAGATCTACTTTACATACCAGTAAATTCACTCATTTTAAATGTTCAGTTCAATGACTTTTAATACATTTATAGAATTGTGCAACCATCACCACAATCCAATTTTAGCACACTTCCATTATGTAGGAGACACCCCATGTCCATTAGCAGTCACTTTCTATTCCCACTTCTTAGGCTCAGACACTTACTGATCTGCTCTCTCTCTGTAGATGTGCCTATTCTTGACATGATATATAAACAGAATCATGCAGTGTGTGGTCTTTGAGTCTGACTTTCTTTTACTTAGTGTGTTTTGGGGGCTTATGTTTGAGATTTATGTTGTAGTATGTATTAATACTTTGTTCCTTTTCATTGCCCAATGAGTATGGGATTTTAAGATCATAGACCATTTCTCAGATCTTCGTATACACTTTGCACTATTTTCTTCCCAAATCTTAATGTTGTAGGTGAAAAAGTACATTACCTGTGTGATTCTCTTTCCTTTGTAAGTGACTTAGTGTTTACTTTGAAATTTTTTTTTTTTTTTTTTTGCTTTTTTTCCCTTTGTTACTGAAATTCAAAATCACAACATGATGTCTTTAGGTATATCTTCTTTACAGCTCTCAGCCTTTAGGATGAAATCTTGGCTTTGGTCAGTTTTCTTCTATTGTTTTTTATGTATTATGATACACATTGAGTGTCTTTCATCCGAACTGTTTAGAACCAGTAGTGTTTTGGCTTTCATGTTTTTTTGGACTTTGAAATATTTGGATTATACTTTGGTTGAGCATCTCTATTCCAAATATTTGAAATTCAAAATGCTCCAATGAGCATTTCCTTTGAGCAGTGTTCTGATCTGCAAAAAGTTTCAGATTTGGGGGCTGATCAGATGTTAGATTTTTGTATTAGGGATACTCAATCTGTATTTCTTCTGTCCCATTCTTTTTGGAGAATCATATTAACTTGTATCTAACTTGTTTCTTCTCTTCCATAATTTCCTTCCTTTTCTCTTTACCCCCTCTTTTTGCTTGATCTTTTTGCTTCTACAGATAAGGAAATTTATAGCTGATGTTCTCAATCATTTAATTGATTTAATCTCAGTCATTTTAGGTAGCATCTGTTTAGTCTGTCTCATAAATTTTTTCTGGTCATCAAATCTTTAATTCCAAGAATTCTTTCTTAAATTTGTCAATTTTTTTTTTCATGGCAACCAACCCTTATGGTGATGGTTGCCCAACCTTATGAATTATTGTTTAAAATTATCCATATTAAATGTTTGAATTATACTGTATATGTTATATCTCAATAAAGCTGTTATAAACACACACATTCTGCAATTTCTGTTTCAGTACTGCTAAAGTGCAGCAGAGGCTGATAGGATTCATGCGTCCTGAAAACGGAAATCCCCAGCAAATGCAACAGGAGCTGCAGAGGAAGTTTCATGGTAAATTACTGCTGCTCGTCAGTTAAGTGTAAATGATCGCAGTAAAATTGTATTACTTTAATAGGAAACAATGAACTCTTCTTAGTAAGATGTACTTTGTCTGTACGCATATATTTGTAATGAAAATATCAGTGTGACTGGGTTCAGGGGTGGTGGCTTATGCCTGTAATACCAGCACTTTGGAAGGCTGAGTTGGGAGGATCACCTGTGCCTGGGAGATGGAGGTTGCAGTGAGCTGAGATCATGCCACTGCACTCCAGCCTGGGTGACAGAGTGAGACCCTGCCTCAAAAAAAAAAAAAAGTGATTGGGAACGTAGGATAATATGGATATTGTATATTTCCCTCTTTTTAGCATATACATTTTTGTTCCTTCCTCCATCAGAAAACATGATACACACCTATTTCATTATTATTTTTTTATTGTGGTGAAATATATATATATCATAAAATTTAACATTTTACTATTTTTAAGTGTACAGTTTAGTGGCATTCAGTATATTCATTTTATGTACCCATTACCAATATCTATCTCCAGAACTTTTCTGATCTTCCCCAAAATGGCACTCTGGCGTGGATGCGATGGCTCATGCCCGTAATCCCACCACTTTGAGAGACCAAGACAGGTGAATCACCTGAGGTCAGGAGTTTGAGACCAGCCTCACCAACATGGTGAAACCCTGTCTCTACTAAAATACAAAAAAGTAGCTGGGCATGGTGGCGCATGCCTGTAGTCCCAGCTGCTCAGGAGGCTGAGGCAGGAGAATCGCTTGAACCTGGGAGGCGGAGGTTGCAGTGAGCCAAGAGCGTGCCACTGCACTCTAGCCTGGCGACAGAGCAAGACTGTCTTAAATAAAAAAAAAGAAACAATAACTCCCCAATTTTTTTACCCTATCCCAGGTCCCTGACAACCACCATTGTATCTGTCTCTGAATTTTACTACTCTGGGTACCCTATTATAATGAAATCAAATTTTTCATTTCGTGACAGGCTTATGTCACTTAGCATACTCTCCTCGAAGTTCATCCATGTTGTAACATGTGTCAGAATTTTCTTCCTTTTTAAGCCTGAGTAATTTCTATTGTGTGTATGTGTATATGTGCACACATACCACACTTCCTTTATCCATTCATCTGCTGATAAATACTGAGTTACTTCCATTTTTTGGCTATTGTGAATAATGCTGCTATTAACATGGTTGAACAAATACAAATTAAAGTCTCTGCTTTCAGTTCTTTTGCATATATACCCGGAAGTGGAATTGCTATAACATGTGGTTATAATATTAATTCTATCAATTTGTAATGAACTGTTAATTTTTTGATGAACTGCCATGCTGTTTCATAGCAGCTACAGCATTTTATTTTTATTTCTTTTTGAGATGGAGTTTTGCTCTTGTCGCCCAGGCTGAAGTGCAGTGGTGTGATCTGGGGTTATAGGTATACGCCACCACACCCAACTAGTTTTTGTATTTTTAGTAGACACAGGGTTTCACTATGTTGGCCATGCTGGTCTTGAACTCCTGACCTTAGGTGATCTGCCCACCTTGGCCTCCCAAAGTGCTGGGATTACATGTGTGAGCCACCATGCCCATTCAATAGAACTTTCTTAAGACTCAGCCATTTACTTGTGTCCCAAGCTGCTGTCTTTCCTTCTCGGGACCCTAGATTTCTATTCATCGTTTTGCAGATTCTTTTTTGTTGTCTTTTAAATTTTTTCTTCTTTCAAAAAAAAAGTTGAAATTGTTTGCCTGTCCTCTAATTTTGTTTTTGTTTTGCTCTGTTTTGTTTTGTTTTGAGACAGAGTCTTGCACAGTTGCCCAGGCTGGAGTGAAATGGTGCCATCTCCGCTCACTGCAACCTCCACCTTCCTGGTTCAAGCAGTAATTGTGCCTCAGCCACCTGAGTCACTGGGATGACAGGCGTGTGCCACCATGCCTGGCTAATTTTTGTATTTTAGTAGAGATGGGGTTTTGCCATGTTGGCCAAGCTGGTCTCGAACTCCTGGCCTCAAGTGAACTGCCCACCTTGGCCTCTCAAAGTACCAGGATTACAGCCATGAGCCACTGTGCCCAGCTACCATTTTGCAAAATTTTTTTTCTGAGCCTCTAATGATATTTCAGTATAGCGTTGAGATTGACGTTACTAAACATCGGTGAGGATTTGTACAAATAGGAGCATTTGAATTGCTGGCAGTTCATACTGAAACAACTGCTTTGGAGAGCAATTTGATCATACCTGGTAAAAGCTAAATGTATAATCTTAAAGGTGATAGTGTCATTTCTAGGTATATATCCTTAGAGGAGTTTTTTTCAAACATTTTCCAACAGTAAGAAACATATCTTACATGGCTGGGTGCAGCGGCTCACACCTGTAATCCCAGCACTTTGGGAGGCCAAGGCTGGCAGATCATTTGAGGTCAGGAGTTTAAGACCAGCCTGGCCAACATGGTGAAATTTCGTCTCTACTAAAAATACAAAATTAGCCGGACATGGTGGCACATGCCTGTAATCCCAGCTACTCAGGAGGCTGAGGCAGGAGAATCACTTGAACCTGGGAGGCGGAAGTTGCAGTGAGCAGAAATCATACCACTCTACTCCATCCTGGGCAACAGAGCGAGACTCCATCTCAAAAAAGAAAGAAAGAAATATGTTTTACATTATGACTCAGATGTTTAAAACCATACATAGAAACAGAAATAGATTTTCCTGAAATAATTCTACCTGTTTTATACTCTCATATTTCTTTCTTTTCAAAATTCTTTTCTACTTTCTATATTTGAGGGGGTAAGGGAAAAGTTATAATGACTAAATTGATTTCATGACTCACCAGTGCATGTTGATCTAGAGTTTAAGAAAATCAGTCCTAGCCTAACTTGACTATACTTTCTAGGAGATGTTCTTTAAGAATATTTATTGCATCATTGATTTAGTATCAAAACACTGGAAACAGTCTAATGTCCTCCAGGTGGAAAATGGGCTAAATTGTGGTATGCTTACATGATGGAACACTCAACAATGAAAATAAATGTACTAGATTTATATTTATCAATGCAGATAGCTTGTGAACATATAACTGAGTAGAAAAAGAGATGGTGTATTTGTTAAAAAATACAGCAATATTTTTATGGTTTATGTGTACATACACAAACACAGAAGCATATATATATGTACATGGAGAAGATAAAAACATAAATACTACTGATAATCATGGTTGTGTATGATGGAGGCTGGGGAGAAAAACAATGGAGATTTCAACCTTAACTATAGTTTTTATATAGTAGTTTATTAGTTTTGTTTTCTCATTAGAGGCTCAACTAAGTGAAAAGAGTTCACTTCAGGCAATTCAGCAGTTGGTTCGAAAATCATACCAGGCACTGGCTTTATGGAAACTTCTTTGTGAACATCAATTCACTGTCATTGTGGCGGAACTTCAGAAGGTAAGGTTTTTAAATTTTTTTATGATTATACTATTAATACTATGTTTGGATTTTTTTGCATGAGTATTTTGGCTTTGGGAGGCAGTTATTTTGGGAAGCATTTAGGTTATGTTACAGGAAAATTGCACGAAAGTGTCGTACCTTGGGGGGCCTATTTTGTCAAAGCCACACGTTTTTACAGTGTATGAGAACTTTATAGGTGTCTGTGAATGAAATCTTAACTTTATAAAACATATTTTTTTAAAACAGTGGACTGTAACCTTTATTTGGGCTGCAGATCCTTCTGAGAATCTGATAAAAGTGATTTCTCACTACCCTTAAATGCAGATTGACATAGACACACAGACTTTCAAATACAGTTTCAAAGTGCCCAACAGCCTAAATTAAATACTCTTGGCTGGGCACCATGCCTCATGCCTGCAATCCCAACACTTTGGGAGGCCAGGGCAGGAGGATCACTTGAGCCGAGGAGTTCAAGACTATCCTGGGCAAAATGGCAAGACCCCCATCTCTACTACAAATAAAAAATAAATTAGTCAGGTGTGGTGGCACATGCCTGTAGCCCCAGCTACTTGGGAGGCTGAGCAGGGAGGAGCGCTTGAGCCTGGGAGGTGAAGGCTCTGGTTAGCCATGATTGTGCCACTGCACACCATCCTGGGTGGCAGAGTGAGACCCTGTCTCACAAAAAAAAAAAAAAAAAGAACACTCCTACTTTAAAGGAAAATGTTTATCACTGTAGGAAATGAATGGTTCACATTTCTTTTGCTGTTTACATTTGAATCCTTTCTTGTTTTTTTGTTTATTTTTGAGACAGAGTCTTGCTCTGTCACCAGACTGGAGTGCTGTGGCATGATCTCAGCTCACTGCAACCTCTGCCTCCCGAGTTCGAGCAATTCTTCTGCCTCAGCCTCCCGGAGTAGCTGGGACTACAGGCATGCGCCACCACACCCAGCTAAATTTTTGTATTTTAAGTAGAGACGGAGTTTCACCATGTTGGCCAGGATGATCTTGATCTCTTGACCTTGTGAACCACCCGCCTTGGCCTACCGAAGTGCTGGGATTACAGGTGTGAGCCACCTTGCCCGGCCCTCATTTGAATCCTTTCTAAGGATAAGGATAATCAACATTAATCTAAATGTGAGATACGATATATAGAGAAAATGTATTCCTTTCTTTTGTTTGATTGTGAACATTTCTAAACATATATGAAAGTAGAGCAAAAACTGTAACTCCTGCATACATTTGACTCATTCAGCATTTTCAAGATACTGTATTTCTAAAACAAAAAACAGATAAGACGGTTCCTTGGATAACAGCAATGTCATTATCACAGTTACTAATTTTTTTTTGAGACAGAGTCTCACTCTGTCACCCAAGCTGGAGTGCAGTGGTGTGATCACGGCTCAATGTAGCCTTGATCTCCCTGGGCTCCAGTAATTATCCTACTTCAGCCTCCCAAGTAGCTGGGACTATAGGCACACACCACTACGCCTAGCTAATTTTTGTATTTTTTTGCAAAGATGGGGTTTCACTGTATCTCCAGGCTGGATAGTTGCCAAAATTAACTATCAATATTTGATTAGCATTTAAAATAATGAAACTTCTCTGCTTTAAAAATGTCTTTTTACAGATTGGTTCAGTCAAATCAGAATCTAAACAGTTTAATTGGTTCACTCATGGTTTGTCTTTTCTCTTTCATCTGTTTCAATCTAAAGCAGTCTTTCCTTCTCTTTTTCTTTTCCTTGCTTGTTGCCTTGTAGAAATCCAGGCATCAATCCAGTAGAATGTCCAGCATTCTAAGGACATTCTAAGGGGTTTTTTTTTTCACCCTGTTTGTAGTGACCTTCTTCCTCTATCTCCTGCATTTTGTATAAAATGAAAGTTTACTATATAGGCTTGATTTGGTTCAGGTCCTTTTTTGAGGAATAATAGAATACTTCATAGGTAGTGGTTTGTTCATCAGACTATCTTAGAAGACACAAAAGGTTTGGTTGTCCTACTTTTTAGTGATACTAGGATGGATGCTGGATTCAGGCAGTAAGTCTAATACTGCCATTGTGGAATTCTCCATCAGACTTTAATGAGCCATTGATAATCATTGCTGGAATTTGTTATTTCATTTAGAATTACGAAAGAGTGATATTTATTTATTTAATTTTTTTGAGACGATGTCTTATTCTTTTTTTTTTTTTTTTTTTTTAAAGACGGGGTTTCACCATGTTGGTCAGGCTGGTCTTGAACTCCCGACCTCAAGTGATCCGCCCACCTCGGCCTCTCAGAGTGCTGGGATTACAGGCGTGAGCCACCGCACCCGGCCAAGACAAGGTCTCATTCTGTCACCCAGGCTGGAGTGCTGTGGCTCAATCTAAGATCACTGCAACCTCTGCCTCCCAGGTTCAAGCAATTCTCTTCTTCAGCTTCCCACGTTGCTGGGACTACAGGCATGTGCCACTACGCCTGGCTAATTTTTCTATTTTTAGTAGAGACAGGGTTTTGCCATGTTGGCCAGGCTGGTGTCGAACTCCTGACTTAAGATGATCCACCCACCTTGGCCTCCCAAAGTGCTGGGATTACAGGCATGAGCCACTGCACCTGGCCAAAAGAGTAATATTTTAAGTCTGTGATTCCTTCCTCAGTTATTAGCTGTAATTCTGTAAAAAAAAATAATTTTTTCTTTTTTGGATATTTGATTACTCTAATTTTTGACTCTTATATACCATTTTTCAAAGTTAGAAGGCAATCTCCTAATTCTTTCCAGTAGTGTCCAATAAATAGTTGTGGCTTTTCATTGGTGGTTTTGTTTCTTTTAAGCACATACTGTTTTTTTTCGTTTTAAAAACAGTTTAAAAAACTGTTTTGCGCCTATAATCCCAGCTACTCTGCAGGCTGAGGCAAGAGAATCGAGTGAACCGGGGGAGGCAGAGCTTGCAGTGAGCCGTGATCGCACCATTGCACTTCAGGCCAGGCGATAGTGTGACACTCCACCTCAAAAAAAAAAAAAAGGAATTCTACCAGTATTTAGGAAAAAGTAAAATGTAAGCCCAAGATGTTCAAATGTAGCCAAGTGATTGTTTTTTCCTTTTTATAACCAAAGCCAGGAGGTATGGCTCTAGTTTTGGCTCTACCTAAGCTTTACTTTTTTCATTTGGAAAGAGAGTTTTGGACCTAGATCTACTGTAGGTTCTTTTTCAACTCTGTATGATTTTATGTAAGTTTGCAAACATTTATTTCTACTAATTAACATATTTTCGCTTTTCAATTATAGAGTCTGTTAATGTTTAGGTTATTTTAAGTTATTAAAATAATTTCATTATGTTGAGAAATATGATATTTCTGTAATTGTGACAGAAAAGTGTTTTCTTTTATGCGCCTAAGGAACTTCAAGAGCAGCTGAAGATCACCACCTTTAAAGATCTTGTAATCAGGGACAAAGAACTCACAGGGGCATTAATTGCTTCTCTTATCAACTGCTACATCAGAGATAATGCTGCTGTTGATGGCATTAGTCTACATTTACAGGATATCTGCCCACTTCTGTATAGCACTGATGATGCAGTTTGTTCTAAGGTATGATACTTTATTATCTATTTCATTGTTTGTTACAAGAGATATCATGGTATGAGGAACCATCTTGTTTTACTTAATATAGGAGCTCAGTCTCAGTCAGTTAGATCTCTTTACCTGTCCTAGCCTCAGAATCCTCATCTAAGAAAGGAGTTGGAATATGTGGTTTCTTAAACCGTGTGTATACTCTTAAACTTAGCTGTTCTTTTTGTAAATATTTTTATTTATTTATTTGACACAGGGTTTCACTCTGTTGCTTAGACTGTAGTGCAGTGCTGTGATCATTGCTCACAGCAGCTTCTAAGTCCTAAACTCAAGTAGTCCTCCCATGTAGCTGGGGGCTACAGGTATGCACCGCTATACCCAGCTGATTTTTTTGTTTTTTGTAAAGACGGGTTTCGATTTGTTGCACAGGCTGGTCTTGAACTCTTGGCTTCAAGCAGTCCTCCTGCCTCAGCCACCCATAGTGCTGGGATTACAGGTGTGAGCCATCGTGCCCAACCTTCCTTTAAGTTTTTCATAAAGAATCTTTTTTTTTTTTTTTTGAGTCTTGCTTTGTCACCCAGGCAGGAGTCCAGTGGCATGATCTCAGCTCACTGCAACCTCCAATTCCCAGGTTCAAGTGATTCTCCTGCCTTGGCCTCTCAAGTAGCTGGGAGGCATGCACCACCACTCCTAGCTAATTTTATATTTTTAGTAGAGACAGGGTTTCACCATGTTGGCTAGGCTGGTCTTGAACTCCTGACCTCAGGTGATCGGCCCGCCTCAGCCTCACAGTGTTGGGATTGCAGGCATGAACCACTGCGCCTGGCCCATAAAAAATCTTTGATAGTGTTTCTAGGCCATATTAAAAAAGTCAAAGGTGAAAATTTAAGAAAAAAACCACTAAATTCAGAAATTAAGGAAATTTAACAAATTAGGGAATAATTTATCTCCTTAGAAGTTAAGGAAAAGTACCACAACTTTAAGTAAATCTTTTGGTGAATTAGAGTTAATGGGGGCATTTTTATTGATCCTTTCCTACAGGTGGAAAAAATAAATGAGTATCACATGGACTGCCTGCTGCCCAATAATATATTGACTAGGCAAGACAATTACCAGACAAAAGCTCTCTTGCTTAATATATTTGTGAGAGGAATTAAGAATAGCTAGGAATTTTTGGTCAAAAACTTTTTCTGCCTAAAATTAAGAAGTAAGTTTGTAGACTTGTTTTCATTTTTAATGGTAATAATAATATATAAATTTAGACATAGACTAAAACTTAGTTGACAGCATCATCTGTCTGCTTGATTTTATATCTATTTAAGTTCTTTTTATCTCCTCTTTAGGCAAATGAGCTTCTCCAGCATTCTCGGCAAGTTCAAAATAAGACTGAAAAAGAAAGAATGTTAAGGGAATCATTAAAAGAATATCAAAAAATCAGCAATCAAGTGGACCTTTCCAATGTTTGTGCTCAGTATAGACAAGGTGAGAAATAAAATGTTCATTATATATTTAACTCAAAACACAAGTGATAGTGTATGAATGAAGCAAGCTAATGAAGCCTCTTTCCAGATGCAAATCTTCTTTCAACATCAGAGGCCACATGAAAGGATGTAGGAATGTGGTATCATTGTATTATCTTGTTGCAATATTTGATGACTACACTGACGTGCAGAAGCTATAATGTTCTTTTTATCTCTTGAAATGTGTAACTTTTTGTTTTGTTTTGTTTTGTTTTGTTTTTTTGAGATTGAGTCTCACTGTCAGCCAGGCTAGAATGCAGTGGTGCGCTCTAGCTCACTGCAGCCTCTGCCTCCCTGGGTTGCAGCAGTTCTCCTGCCTCAGCCTCCCAGGTAGCTGGGATTACAGGGATGCGCCACCACACCCAGCTAATTTTCATATTTTTAGTAGAGACATGGTTTCACCATGTTGACCAGGCTGGTCTAGAATTCCTGACCTCAGGTGATCCACCCACCTTGGCCTCCCAAAGTGCTAGGATTACAGGTGTGCACCACTGCACCTGGCCAAAATGTATAATTTTTTAACATTAAAGTTTCGGTTCTTGCCCAGTTAAATTACTGTATGTTTTAGATTGCTTTCTGAATTATATTTATTTTTCAGATATTTAAAATTTTTCATTAAGTTCTAAGGTATAATCTGCCTACTTTTTAAAAAATTACTTTAAATCAAATCTAACATAATGTGAAGGCTATAACCGTTTGCACAGGTATTTTGAATCCCAAGGGTTATTCCCCCCCCCAGCTAACACTCTTCTTTTTTGTTATTTGAAATATGATCTTTTTTTTCTAGTGAAGAAATATATTTAACAAGTGCCTTTTAGGCCTGTTAAGACTTTTTTTTTCTGAAGACTTATTAGAAATATTTTATGTCAGCAGGGTGGCTATTGTACAGTGGAGACATAACCTTGATCATTATTTTTATGTGCCAGCTAAGGAAAAATTTGTCCAACTTAGTAGTAAGTCATAGGTCTTCATTCTTTTCTTTCCCATCAGTGCGTTTTTATGAGGGTGTGGTGGAACTTCTCTTACGGCTGCAGAGAAAAAAGATCCTCAAGGTCTTGGACTTCATTTCTATAAACATGGAGAACCAGAAGAAGACATAGCTGGACTTCAGGCCTTCCAAGAAAGGTACATTCCATTACCTTATCAGATTGTCATCTTTATGGATACAGACTTATCTTTGCATAAAGTTTTTTGTTTTTTATTTTTGAGATGGAGTCTTGCTCTGTCACCCATGCCAGAGTGTAGTGGTGTGATCATGGCTCACTGCAATCTCTGCCACCCAGATTTAAGCTACTCTCCTGCCTCAGCCTCCTCTCCCGAGTATCTGGGATTACAGGCGTGCACCACCACGCCTGGCTAATTTTTGTATTTTTGCTAGAGATGGAGTTTCCCCACATTGGTGAGGCTGGTCTTGAACTCCTAACCTCAAGTGATCCACCTGCCTCAGTCTTGCAAAGTGCCAGGATTATAGGCATCAGCCAGCGCGTCTAGCGTCTGTGTGTAAAGGTTTGATTGATAGTATTAGGCAAATCATATTTCAATTGTAGCCCTTATAAAATTGAATTATCCTTTTGCTTTTACTTAAAAGTGACTTCTTATTTTATCAAAGGCCTGAATATTAATAATACTAATAGGTTAAGATTATAGGTTATAATTCTTTTTTCTTTTTTTTTTTCCTTTTGAGAGTCACCCTGACTGGAGAGCAGTGGTGCGATCTCACTGCAACCTCCTTCACCTAGGTTCAAGCAGTTTTCCAGCTTCAGCCTTCCGAGTAGCTGAGGATTTCACCATGTTGGCCAGGCTCATTTAGAACTCCTGACCTCAAGTGATCCACCTGCCTCAGTCTGCCAAAGTGCTGGGATTACAGGCATGAGCCACCATGCCCTGCTCATAGGTTATAATTCTTAGCCTAGAGGTAAAACATTATTCTGATGAGAATTCTTAAATGCTTATGAATGTTTTTTAACTTGCCTCTGTGATTCTTCTGAGATTTATTAATTTTTTTAATGGGATTACTTGAAAACAAAACTAGCTATTTTTTTTCTCAAATTTTTGGTTCTGGATGATGATTAGTATTTCATTTTAATCTTTTTCTTTTTTTTTTATTTTTTGAGAGAGAGTTTTTGCTCTCTTGTCTAGGCTGCCGTGTAGTGGTATAATCTTGGCTTACTGCAACCTTCACCTCCTGGGTTCAAGGGATTCTCCTCCCTCAGTCTCCCTAGTAGCTGGGATTATAGGCACGCACCACCAGGTCTGGGTAATATTTTTGTATTTTTAGTATAGACAGGGTTTCACCATGTTGGGCAGGCTGGTCTCAAACTCCTGACCTCAGGTGATCCACCTGCCTCAGCCTCCCAAAGTGCTGGGATTGTAGGCCTGAGCCACTGTGCCTGGCCTAGGATTTCATTTTAAAGGATAATTTTTAAGTATTCCCAAATTAGTTGAGACTGTTAAAAAGGAAATGTATGTCATTAAAAGAAATAGAGGCTGGGTGTGGTGGCTCACGCCTGTAATCCCAGCACTTTGGGAGGCTGAGGTGGATGGATCACGAAGTCAGGAGTTTGAGACCAGCCTGGCCAATATGGTGAAACCTCGTCTCTACTAAAAATACAAAAATTAGCCAGCCGTGGTGGCGCACACCTGTAATCCCAGCTACTTGGGAGGCTGAGGCATGAGAATCGCTTCTACCTGGGAGGCAGAGGTTGCAGTGAGCTGAGATTGCACCGCTTGAACTCCAGCCTGGGCATCAGAGCAAGACTTTGTCTTGGAAAAGAAAAGAAATATATAACCTTTCTAAAACATATACGTATATGGAGGATTTTTTGTTTTGTTTTGTCTTTGAGACAGACTCATTCTGTCTCCTGGGCTGGAGTTCAGTGGCACCATCATAGATCACTGCAGCCTTGACCTTTTGGGCTCAAGTGATTCAGTGATCCTCCCACCTCAGCCTCCTGAGTAACTGGGCCTACAGGCACATGTCACCACACTCGGCTAATTTTTTTATCTTTTTAATTTCTGTTGAGACAAGGCCTCACTACATTGCCCAGGCTGGGCTTTAACTTCTGGGCTCAAGGAATCCTTTCTTCTCAGTCTCCAAAGTGCTGGGATTACAAGTGTCAGCCACCACACCTGGGGAAAACATATTTTTTATTACTATATTTAATGACTTTACCCTTTTATGTTTAGCCAAACACTTCTCAAACTTATTGAAAAAGTATATGGTTTGTATTATTTTAAATGCCAAATATGTACATATACTCTCCAAAATAATCTTGCAATCCTTGTGTATACTTCAGTTAGGTAAGATAAATCAATAGCTTTCTTTCTTTTGTTCTTGTATATTTTGCTTTTGGGATTCTTTGTTTTTGAGACAGGGCCTCATTCTGTTGCCTGGGCTGGAGTGCAGTGGCATGATAATAGCTCACTTGGCAGCCTTGAATTCCTGGGCTCAAGCCTCAGCCTCCCAAGTAGCTGAGATTACAGGTGCATACCACCATGCCTGGTTAATTTTTGTTTGTCTGTTTTGTCTTTTGAGACAGGGGCTTGCTGTCGCCCAGGCTGGAGCAGTGGCGCAATCTCAGCTCACCTCAACCTCTGCCTCCCAGGTTCAAGCAATTCTCCTACCTCAGTCTTCTGAGTAACTGGGACTACAGATGCGTACTACCACACCCAACTAATTTTTGTATTTTTAGTAGAGGTGAGGTTTCACCATGTTGGCCAGGCTGGTCTTGTACTTCTGACCTCTGGCAATCCGCCTGCCTTACCTCCCAGAGTTCTGGGATTACAGGTGTGAGCCACTGCACCCAGCCAATTTTTTGTATTTTTTTGTAGAGACGGGCTAGTGTTGCCCTGGCTAGTCTCCAACTCCTGGCCTCAAGCCTTCCTGCCTGGACCTCCCTAGTGCTGGCATTACAGGCATGAGTCACCAGACTTGCCATCATTTGCTTTCTAATTAAATAATGTAATTGCTCCTTTTCCATTCTCTTTCAGATTAAACAGTTACAAGTGCATTACAGACACACTTCAAGAACTAGTAAATCAAAGTAAGGCTGCTCCTCAGTCTCCCAGTGTACCCAAAAAACCTGGTCCTCCAGTGTTGTCATCTGATCCAAATATGCTGAGTAATGAAGAAGCAGGACATCATGTAAGGGACATAGTATATTTTCATTCTGAGAATACACTGTTTAGAAGTTCTGCATGGTAATGGTGGCACAGTCATCTTGGGAAAGGTAGTAGTTCTTAGAAGTTATCATGTAAGGATTCTTGATTTCTTACCAGGATTTATAGGGCTGAAGGGTTGTGATGCCCAGGAACAGAGACTTTAACTGCTAATTTTTACTATTTTCTTTATTTTAGTTTGAACAAATGCTTAAATTGTCACAGCGATCCAAAGATGAGCTCTTTAGTATTGCCCTTTATAATTGGCTAATACAAGCTGACCTTGCAGATAAGCTGCTACAGGTAAATCTTTTTTTTATTACAGTCGTGTTAATTATTCTTAAGGAGCATAACTCAATGATTTGAGCACATACATAGATGTAAAAAAATTCATTTTCTCATCTCATGCCTACTATCAGATGTTAGCATAAAGCTGAGTAATGCAGTATCTTTTCCTAAGGGGCAGAGTAGGCTACTGCTCCGATTTTCTTGTTATTTCGAAGCTGATTGGGATAGTTTATATTGTGGGGGTAGAAATCAATGGATTTATGAGTCCTGAAGTCCATCTTAACTCTGCTGTTAAGTCTCTATGTGACTTCAGATATGTCCTTTTACTACTGTAAGTCTCAGTGTTCCACAATCTATTTAATTAATACGTAGCATTTAATAATTTCAAGAATGCTTTCGAGCTCAGTGTCTAGGAATCAATAGCTGTGTTCTCTTAAGTTTAAGACTTTGTAATTTTATAATAAATTTCCTTTTTCTGTTTTTGAGACAGGGTCTCACTCTGTCACTTAGGCTAGAGTGCAGTGCAGTGGCATGATAATGGCTCACTGTAGCCTCGACCTCCCTAGATTCAGGTGATTCTCCTACTTCAGCCTCCTGAGTAACTAGAACTATAGGCCCACACGACCACACCCAGCTGATTTTTGTAGAATTGTAGAAACTCGTATGCTAACTGTGGTAAAAAAAAAAAAATCATTTGTAATAAGAAAATTTGCACTCTCTTTTATCTGTTAGTGTTGGATTATAATTTTGCTTGTTTTTATAAAACAAGGCACAGTTGTAGCCGACTTAAAAAATACTGTATTTTTCCTTATCAGGAACATTATTTGTAGGTGGTTAGAAAATTTTTCTGAATAACTATGTAATTTCTAGGTTGCTTCTCCATTTCTGGAGCCACATCTAGTCCGAATGGCCAAAGTTGATCAAAACAGAGTTCGTTATATGGATTTACTCTGGCGGTATTATGAGAAGAACAGAAGTTTCAGTAATGCTGCTCGTGTACTGTCCAAACTGGCTGACATGCATAGGTATGGCATAATACTCTTATTGTGAAGAATGATTGAAAACTGAGCTATATGTAGTTACATTCAGTTTTCCTTAATTTTAGAAGAATCTAAGTTTTAACATACTGACCTGGCCGGCCACGGCGGATCACAAGGTCAGGAGTTCGAGATGAGCCTGACCAACATGGTGAAACCCTGTCTCTACTACAAATACAAAAAAAATTAGCAGGGTGAGGTGGTATGCACCTGTAATCCCAGCTACTCAGGAGACTGAGGCAGGAGAATCGCTTGAACCCAGGAGGCGGAGGTTGCAGTGAGCTTAGATTGTGCCACTGCACTCCAGCCTGGGCGATAGAACGAGACTCCGCCTACAATATATATATATATATATATATATATATATATAAATAAAATACCTAAATTTTTAAAATAGGATTTACTTTTTAGATATAAACATATTTCTTTATGTGTTGTCTAAAATTGTGAATCTCTCTTATTAGAAATCTAAAATCAATTCTTTAAATATAATGATTTTTTTCAAGTTTCAAATGGCCTTTTATGTGCATTTGAAAAACTACATACTAATTGTATTTGTATCTTCTATCCTTAAGAAACTATGTGACTAAAAATAAGGGTTTTCCCTTATAGCACAGAAATTTCACTTCAGCAGCGACTGGAGTACATTGCTCGAGCTATTCTTAGTGCCAAAAGTTCCACTGCCATTTCATCAATAGCTGCCGATGGCGAATTCCTTCATGAATTAGAAGAAAAAATGGAGGTAAGTGCTAAAGATCTTCAGCTGTGTCCACACTGAGTACTAGCCACATAGTTATTCCACTTTTCATTCTTCCCTTGGTAATTAATAGGTCTATAGAAGTCAGAAAGTCTCAAATAATAATAATAAATAAAGATTTTTCTCGACTGTTTCAACAGCAAGTGGATTACATCACATTTACCATTTATTCTGGAAGCAAATAAGTAGATGTGTGAAGTAGAGTAGGCTAAAATGCCTTAACTAAGAGAATAAAAAACATACCATGGTCGAAATACAAAAGTTTGTTTCTTTTTTTTTTTTTTTCCCACTCGTTTCCTAGGCTGGAATGCAATGGTGTGATCTCGGCTCACTGCAACCTCTGCCTCCCCAGTTCAAGAGATTCTCCTGCCTCAGCCTCCCAAGTAGCTGGTATTACAGGCATGTGCCACCATTTCCAGCTAATTTTTTTGTATTTTTAGTAGAGACGGGTTTCTCCATGTTGGTCAGGCTGGTCTCAAACTCCCAACCTCAGGTGATCCGCCCTCCTCGGCCTCCCAAAGTGCTGGGATTACAGGCTTGAGCCACCACGCCCAGCCAAAAGTTTGTTTCTTATTCACAAAAATCCAGACTGAGTCTTCCTGATTGGCAGCTGACTTTCCTTCATGTGGTTGATTTAGCAACCCAAGTTCTATTTTCTGGCAATACCATTCCCTAGGGCCTTTGCTTTATCTTCAGCAGAGGGAGGAAGGGAAAGAACACATTCACTCTCTTAAAAACCACAGTACTAGCCGGGCGAGGTGGCTCATGCCTGTAATCCCAGCACTTTGGGAGGCTGAGGCAGGTGGATCACAAGGTCAGGAGATCAAGACCATCCTGGCAAACACAGTGAAACCTCATCTTTACTAAAAATTAAAAAAATTAGCCAGGCATGGTGGCACGCACCTGTAGTCCCAGCTACTCGGGAGGCTGAGGCAGGAGAATCGCTTCAACCCGGGAGGCAGAGGTTGCAGTGAGCGGAGATCACACCATTGCACTACCAACTGGACAACAGAGTGAGACTTCGTCTCAAAAAAAAAAAAAACCCACAGCCCTGACATGACACACTTTATTTCTACTCGCATTTCTCTGAAGAGAACTTGGTTGTATGGCCATACCTCCCTTGCAAAGGAGACTGAGCTATATAGCCTAGCCATTTGGCTACAGTCGTGGAAGGTATGAATACTGGTTGGCAGCAAGGGCTCTGCCACAGTACACTTCGTGTGAAATCTATTATGTTTAGTTGACTTCTGTTATGAGGATGTTAGTCTATTATGATAGAAGTCTTCATTTATACATTATTTTTATTTTAGCAAACTTAAAGTCATATAGTAGGAGGCATTCTTTCAAATGTATGTTGGTTTATCATAAAGAAATTAAGACATCCTTTTTTCTGCCCAAATTAGGTTGCTAGGATCCAACTTCAGATACAAGAGACACTACAAAGACAGTACTCCCATCATTCTTCTGTACAGGATGCAATTTCTCAGTTGGATTCTGAGCTGATGGACATAACTAAGGTAATAAAAAAAGCAAGTGAAGTTTTTATAGTAGTCACCTAATATTGAGAAATTTTTGTTTTGCATTTTGCTTTTCGTTTCATGGGGAAAATTATCTCCACAAATAAGATAAGGCATCTTTGGCAAGTTCTCACTGGGCTGACAGATCACTACTCCTTCATCTAACTGCTAGAAAAGGCTAAGCTACTCTTTCCAGGTCTGTAGCTACAAAGAACCTATTGGCCTCACATGGGAGCTGTGTTAAAACCAGTTTATTTCCAGCCTGGGCAACATGGAGAAACCTCATTTCTACCAAAAATACCAAAAAAGGCCAGGCACTGTGGCTCACACCTGTAATCCAGCACTTTGGGAGGCTGAGGAGGTCAGATCACCTGAGATAAGGAATTTGAGACCAGCCTGGTCAACATGGGGAAACCCCGTTTCTAGTAAAAATACAAAAATTAGCTGGGCATGGTGGCCCACACCTGTAAGCCCAGCTACTTGGGAGGCTGAGACAGGAGAATTGCTTGAACCCAGGAGGTGGAGGTTGCAGTGAGCTGAGGTCACGCCACTGCATTCCAGGAACGTAGGCAGTCAGAGTGAGATTCCATCTAAAAAAAAAACAAACAACAACAAAAAATTAGCCAAGTGTGGTGGTGTGCACTTGTAGTTCCAGCTACAGAGGCTGAGGTGGGAGGATTGCTTGAGCCCAGGAGACCCAGATTGTGGTGAGCCTAGATGGTGCTATTGCATTCCAGCCTGAGTGACTGAGTGAGACCCCATCTCAAAAAGGAAAAAAAAACAAACCCAGCTTATTTGTGGCCTCAATTCTTGCCTTGGAAAAACGAACTTATCTTTGCGTAACTCTCTAAGCCTCTTTCTTGCTCTGTAATATTCTGTGCAGTTCCTTCCTCTTCATTTATTCTTGGACATCGTTCCAGGTACCGTGAAACACTCTGAGATTTGTCAGTATTCCTATGATTCTTCAACCCATTGTTTGTACAACACTAATCCTAAAATGCAGTTGCAGGGGGTTTGTGGGGAAGGTGGTGATGGTTAATGGGTACAAAAACAAAATAGAGTGAATTAAGACCTATTTGATAGCACAGTAGGGTGACTATGGTCAATAATAACTTAACTGTATATTTTAAAATAAAAAATGTAATTGGATTATTTGTAACTCAAAGGATACATGCTTAAGGGATAGATACCCCATTCTCCATGACATGCTTATTTCTCATTGCATGGCTATATCAAAACATCTCATGTACCCCATAAATACATACACCTACTATGTACTCACAGAAATCTGAAAAAACAGCTTTTAAACTTTTTAAATAAATAAATATAGAATGTCAATGCAACATCTTCTTCCCAGCAAGAAAAAGCTATACATGCTAAAGTCTGTTTGACTGTATTTACAATACCCTTACCTTTTTTTCCTTTTTTCTTTATCTTTTTTTTTTTTGAGATGGAGTCTTGCTCTGTCACCAGGCTGGAGTGCAGTGGTGCAATCTTGACTCACTGCAACCTCTGCCTGCCGGGTTCAAGCAATTCTCCTGCCTCCGCCTCACGAAGTAGCTGGGACTACAGGCGTGTGCCACCACAACCAGCTTATTTCTTTTTGTATTTTAGTAGAGACACGGTTTCACCGTGTTGACCAGGATGATCTCAATCTCCTGACCTCAGGATCCGCCTGCCTCAGCCTCCCAAAGTGCTAGGATTACAGGTGTGAGCCACTGCGCCTGTCCCATACCCTTACCTTTTTAAATATGGAGTTATAACCACCTACATATATCATCACATCTTTATATCATGTTTTAGAAACTACATAAAATCTTTGGCAATTTTTTTAATTTTCAAGGAGTGCTTCACTATTAATCTCTGAATGCTGACCTCTAGTTAGATGTTTAATTTTGGAATTTTATCTTACAGCTTTATGGGGAATTTGCTGACCCATTTAAACTTGCAGAGTGTAAACTTGCGATAATTCATTGTGCCGGTTATTCAGACCCTATATTGGTGCAGACACTATGGCAAGATATCATAGAGAAAGGTAAGTGTTCAGTTATAAGTATGTCAGCATATGTTATGTAGTGACTTGGTAGAGGAATGCAAGATGATAGTAGCTAATACAATGCAAGCTGCTAGTGGCTCGTGACAATTGTGTATACCTAAGAAGAGAGTGAGCGGAAGGTACCTGGGTATGGTGGAGGATGACCATACAGAGAATGACCCAAGTGAATATTTGGGAGAATACTCAGTGAAAGGGTTGTTTAATTTGTATTATTTGTGTTGCCTTCTAAGGAATACTGAGACACTCACCTCATAATCTAATAACCAGTAACCTGTTAAGACATGAGAGTATCTCAGACACTAACAGAAACACCAAATCTGCTAATCATATTAATGTGACTATTCTAAAGTATTTCGAACCTTGAAACAGAATTAAATAGCCAATGTAAACATTTCACTTTAAAAATAATTTGGGCTTCAAATGACACGTCTTTTTCTTACAGAATTGAATGACAGTGTGACATTGAGCTCCTCAGATAGAATGCATGCTCTTAGTCTCAAGATTGTCCTCCTTGGCAAAATTTATGCTGGCACACCACGCTTCTTTCCTTTAGGTAAGCTGTGATCTTAGGTGCAGTCGCGTATTTTCTGTTTTGATGGTTTTCTCCATTGGCATGGACAAATAATGATCTTTCGAGTAAAATAGAGTTTCTTATTGCTATTTAGTTCAGCAGTTTAATTCTACCTCTCCAAAGAATGGCAAAATTTGTTAATGAAGAGTTGAGTATGAAACTTTTTGTGACTAACTTTCTAGGTTTATATATCTATCTTGGGATTGTGCTGACTGACAAACTATGATTATATTGTTGGTAACCCTATACAAGTTTCTGAAGAGAAAAGAAAAACGGTCGATGTTTTTGTGCATAGGAAATCTGTGATTGATTCAACTTTTTTTTTTTAATATTGAGGGCCTGTTTTTCTTTAAAATAGCAAATAATTATGTTAAAACTTAGTTATTTGAATCCCAGATGTGGTGGCTATAATTGTTATATAGGTAGCTAATTATTATGAGCTATTTGCCAACCTATAGTGTTTTCCTCAGTGGTAAAACAATAGAAACAACATAAATACATCCACGAAGTAGAATATTAAGTACTTTTGTGTTATTTAAAAATATCGAGGAACATGAAAATCCTTACATAACAACTTTTTTTTTTTTTTTTTTTTTTTTTGAGACAGAGGCTTGCTTTGTCACCCGGGCTGGAGTGGAATGGTGCAGTCTTGGCTCACTGCAGCCTCTACCTCCCAGGCTCAAGCAATTTCTCCTGCCTCAGCCTCCCAAGTAACTGGGATTACAGGCATGCAACACCACTCCCAGCTAATTTTTATTTATTTATTTTTTTAGTAGAGATGAGGTTTCCCCATGTTGTCCAGACTGGCCTCAAACTCCTGGCCTCAGGTAATCCTCCCACCTTGGGCTCCCAAAGTGCTGGGATTACAGGCGTTTGCCACCATGCCCTGCCTAATTTTTTTTTTTTTTTTATGAGCATTCAAACTTGTTTACAGACTATCTCTGATTTAGGATCTATACCCTCCGTACATAGTCAGAAATAAAACCATTATATTCATACCCTTACTTCTTGTAGGTATAGTATTGAAGTAGTTCCCTTTCCATACCATTTTATTGATCTTAAAAATAAAGAGAAGTAAAAGAGCAAATACATACTTTATATAAATGTTAATAAATATGTGAAACTGATACTTTTAATAGTTTTAAAAAACACTGCATTGTGTCCAGGCCCAGTGGCTCACAGGTGTAATCCCAGCATCTTGGAAAGCCAAGGCAGGTGAATTGCTTGAGTTCAAGACCAGCCTGGGCAACATGGCAAAACCCTGTCCCTACAAAAAAATACAAAAATTAGCCAGGTGTGGTGGCATGCGCCTATGGTTCAGCTACTCAAGAGACTAGGATGGGAGGATCACCTGAGCCTGGGAAGTGAAAGTTGCAGTCAACTGAGATCGCACCACTACACTCCAACCTCAGTGACAGAGTGAGACCCCATTTCAATAAACAACACTGTATTGTACATAGTTCTTTTGAGGAATTTCTATTTTAATTTAGAAATAATCATGTGGGCTTTGCATGGTAGCTGACACCTGTAATCTCAACACTTTTCTGAGTTTTTGAGTTAAGTTGAGAGGCAAAGGTAGGAAGATTGCTTGAAGCCAAGAGTTTAAGACCAGCCTGGGCATAGCAAAACCCCGTCTCTAAAATAATTAAGATTAGCTCGGCATGGTATCACATGCCTGTAGTCCTAGCGAATGAGGCTGACGGAGGAGGATTGGTAGGTTTTTGCACACACATACATTTATATATATTTCTTTTGATAGAAAGGGAATTTCATGATATTGCACAAGCTGGTCTTGAATTAGCCACGCTCAGCTAATTTTTTTGTATCTTTAGTAGAGACAGGGTTTCACCATGTTGGTCAGGCTGGTCTCAAACTCCAGACCTCAGATGATCTGCCCACCTTAGGCCTCCCAAAGTGCTGGGATTACAGGTGCAAGTCACCATGCCTGGCCATAACTATAAATTTGGTTGTTACTGTTTATAATAAGACAGGCAGTAAAAAGTAAGAATGAGGCCACAATTAGAACTGTCAAAATAAATAAATCTAGGGGAGGGGCATTTAAAAACACATTTAATATTTTTTTCATCATCCCAAAAGAAACTCTGTACTCATTAGTTGTCACTTCCTATTCCTTCACACCCTCCAGCCCTAGGAAGCCACTAATCTACTTTAGAATTGCCTGTTCTGGCATATGTCTTACTTTTATTTAAAAAAAAAAAATGTTTTGAAGCTAAGAGTGGTGGTGCACACTTATAGCCCCAGCTTACTTGGGAAGTTGAGGTGGGAGGATTGTTGGAGCTCAGGAGTTCAAGGCTATAGTGCACTGTAGTGGTTCCTATGAATAGCCACTATTTCCAGCCTGGGCAACATAGCAAAAAAAAAAACAAAACCCTGCCCCAAAAAATTGCAATTGGATTTCAGAAGATATCCCCCTAGAAACTACTCAATTATGAATAAGACCTACCTTTTAGTGTCAAGAGCTAAAAATCCAAATTTCCGTTATTTTTTTCTTCCCAGATTTTATTGTACAGTTCTTAGAACAGCAGGTTTGTACTTTGAACTGGGATGTGGGCTTCGTAATACAGACAATGAATGAAATTGGAGTACCATTACCTAGACTACTAGAAGTTTATGATGAGTTGTTTAAATCACGGGTAAGGAAAATATTAAATAAAATTATTTTCTTTAATTAAAGTAGCTTCGTGGATATAGAGTGGGATATTTTCATTGCATGCTTGTATCTTATCATTTAGTCTAATTATGCTTGGTCGAGTCTTGGAAGTTATGCTTTAGACTTTTAAAACTGATAATGAGAGTTGCTTTCCTGTATATCATGATAAAAATGAAATACTATTTTTGAATATTTATAAACATAATTATATTGCTTTACTCTTGGCGGAATAGGCTAAACCACGGTATGGGCTAAACTCATTACATCAAGAATCATCATTTACTTTAAAAGAACAAAATTACCATGTATTTATTTACTGTAACGTCATCTAAAATATCAGTGCTTAAAGATCCTTCTCACCGTGCTAAGCCTTATCAGACTGTATGTTTTGTAATTTTATGCTAAGGATAAAAGATCTGAATAAAAACTTGTCGAAGTAGATTGTGTCTTTTATAGTAGCATCATACAGTGCTTTACAACATTAGCCTGTGATGGAAATGAGTAAGTAACTATGGTATCTCCATCTTATATTGCAAAAAGACAAGAGCAGAGATGTTAAATAACCTGCTCAAGTTACACTGCTAGTAACTGGTGAAGCCAGAACTAGAATTAAATTTCTGTGACTGCTAGTTTAGTCTCTTTATGATGTCAGACTAAATCTGCATAGTTTCAAAGTAAAAGTAGTGTCACAATTCATAGAAAGATTTTTCTCTTACCTCAGATTCCTAAGCAGGACATTTACATACCTGCAAACTAAATTGATATATCAAATATTCTTCCTGAGTAATATCACAATGCTGCTAATTAGTAAGTTTTTAATGTTGTTTGAAATTTTAACCATAATCAGATATATAATTTAGCAGCCATGTAATATTAAATGCTTTTTAGTAGCAGTAAGTTTTGTATGGACCTGATGACTACTTTAGCATAAATGATTTAAAAAAATCAATTGACACAATTTGCCTCACATTTCATTACTTATATTTACTTACAGGATCCATTCTGGAACAGAATGAAGAAGCCCCTACACCTTTTGGATTGTATACATGTATTATTGACAAGATATGTTGAGAATCCCAGCCAAGTTTTAAATTGTGAAAGGTACTTAGAAATTAAATATTGGACTAGCAAAGGCTTTTTAAATGCTTCTAATAAATACCTGGGTAAAAAAATTTGAAGAGAAAATGGAAAGACATGGGAATTGCAAAGAAGTACAGGAAATTTAAGCTCTTGTGTATATTAGCAATAACTATTTGAATGATATTGATCAGCATGTATGAAAAATAGGAGTTTTTTTTCCATTTTCAATCCTTGTTCTAAATCCTTTCTATAACTGAACATAAATAATTTATTCATTTCTTCTGCTTTAGGTTAATGACCTAGGACCAAGACATTTCAACTGTGTCTTTGTGATATTATTGGCCATTTAAGGGATATTCTTTGAAAAATAATACTAGCAGGAATCATCTCTTACTGCTTTCTTCTCATTGTAAAAATCTTCAAATGGAACCCACCTACTTTCTAAGTTTTCTTCTTTATTTCTTATTTACTTAATCACATGGTCTTTCCACTTCTGTGCGAATTAAAGTTGCCAGAAGTTGATGAGGAAGAAGTCCTATATGAGGAAATGTTTATAAACGTACAATTAATCATATATCTTTTTCTTTATAGGAGAAGATTTACAAATCTCTGCCTGGATGCTGTTTGTGGTTACCTGGTTGAGCTCCAGTCTATGAGCTCCTCAGTAGCAGTACAAACCATCACTGGGAATTTTAAATCTCTTCAAGCTAAATTAGAACGACTTCATTAATAACTATGGTATACTTTTATCCATATTTTGATCTGTAAAATAAAAATTCAGCTGGGTCCAGATATCAGGTGTTTCTAAATCTAAGAATGTAAGAACAATCTTAATAGAAATATGTTTTTAATAAGTGGCTAATATCTACAAATAATACTTTTGCTAAATGAATTCTTTTTTATGACTTTTGTTTTTTTGTAATTGGGTGAAAAAACAGCTGAAATGAGATTATTTATTATTTTAACATAAGGAATAAAAAAAATTTAGACTCTTACTTTGAATTGTACTACAGGCAGAAATTTCAAATTTATATTATTCATTTTCAAGTTAGTCCAAGGATATTGGCATTAAAACTCAAATAGCCCAGGCGCGGTGGCTCACGCCTGCAATCCCAACACTTTGGGAGGCCAAGGCAGGTGGATCACGAGGTCAGGAGTTCAAGACCAGCCTGGCCAAAACATGGTGAAACCCCATCTCTACTAAAAATACAAATATTAGCCAGGCGTGGTGGTGGGCGCCTGTAATCTCAGCTACTCAGAAGGCTGAGGCAGAGAAGTGCTTGAACCCGGGAGGTGGCAGTTGTAGTGAGCCGAGATCACGACACTGCACTTGAGCCTGGGAGACAGAGTGAGACTCCGTTTCAAAAAAAAAAAAAAAAAAAACCAGCCGGGCAGTGTCTGACACCTGTAATCCCAGCACTTTGGAAGGCCAAGGAGGGCAGATCACGAGGTCAGGAGTTCAAGACCAGCCTGGCCAACATAGTGAAACCCCATCTCTACTAAAAATACAAACCGGGTATGGTGGGGGTCTCTGTAATCCCAGCTACTCGGCAGGCTGAGGCAGGAGAATTGCTTGAACCCAGAAGGCGGAGGTTGCAGTGAGCCGAGATCACACCGTTGCACTCCAGCTCAGGCGACAATGCAAGACTCCATCTAAAAAAAAAAGCAAAACTCAAATAAGCTAAGCAGATCCATTCCCATAACAGTGGATTCTAAAACCATCCTTAAATAGGCAAATAACTGACTTTTTCAAAACTTTTTTTAGGTGTTGGGTTCATCCTTGGAAAGAAATGTCCTCCAACTCCTAATTTTGTCAGTTAAAGCCCTTGAGGATTGATACATAGCCTGGTTGTTTGAGCAGGTGATAAAACTTGTAACTAATGTTGTGTCCTGAAAACCTACACAGGGAGGTACTATTTTCCCTTAGTTTTGGCCTTGTGACTACTGACTCTATTAGAGCAGTGGTTCTCAAAGTATGTGCTCCAGACCAGAAGCATCAGCGTCACCTGGGAATTTGTTAGAAATGCAGATTCTCAAGCCCCAACCCAGACGTACTGAATCAAAAACGTTGGGGATGCGGCCTCGTTTTCTGTGTTGTAGCAAGCTCTCCAGGAGATTTTG
Source organism: Ateles fusciceps (assembly GCA_036589455.1). NCBI lineage: Eukaryota > Metazoa > Chordata > Mammalia > Primates > Atelidae > Ateles > Ateles fusciceps. Next base: position 6,045,438 of record JAZHEH010000572.1, read on the forward strand.
GTGCATGTCAAATTTGAAAACCACTGCAGTAAAGGATACTGCTATCTTCCATAGTTTATGGATTGATCTCAGCTTACTGCAAGCAGTTCTCTGCCTCAGCCTCCCCAGTAGCTGGAATTACAGGTGCCCTCCACCACGCCTGGCTAATTTTTGTATTTTTAGTAGAGACAGGGTTTCATCATCTTGGCCAGGCTGGTCTTGAATTCCTGACCTCGTGATCCACCTGCCTCAGCCTCTCAAAGTGCTGGGATTATAAACATGAGCCACCATGCCTGGCCTCCCTTCTCTTTTGATGCCATCACAAATAATGCCCTTTTGTTTATTGTTAGTGATGCATGTCTAACAATTTTTAAAATACACTTTGAATGTATTTTTCCTTCCATTTTTGTCTTTTCCCAAGACCATAGGGTTACCTTCTCTATATTTGTTCTCTTAGAATTCAGTTCCCTTTTCCCTATAATCTTCTAATGTAGAATATTTAATAGAATGCCAGAATATCACTCAGTGGGTACTACTACCTCTTATTTTTCAACTTTTCAGTTTCTTAAATTCAGCTTTTTTGAATAAGTAAAGTGAATATGCTATATATTAATTTGTTTTGTAAATTTAAAATTCTGTCATGTCAACTTAAAATGAAGGCTTTGTCTAAATGCTGTAATTTAAGTGTGACTCCAGTTCTGCTAGAGATAAAAACTTCATTTTTGTTTAAAGGACATTTACATACTAGCACAGAAGTTAAATATACTGAACTCACAACACTGAAAGTACCTCTTTTAAAAGGGCTGTAGGCCTCCATGGCTAGATGGTCTGTTAGAGTCAGAAATCTGAACACTGTCCCTTTTATTCACACAGCATGCTTTGAGAGGGTGTAAGAATTCCAGCCACACAACTGATGCTTGCAATACCTTTTGGTGGGTAAGATCCCTAAGACAGAAGAAATTAGGTCCCCTCATTATTTTTACCCTCTGGAATAGTATTTCTGAAACTTTCACATTTGGTCAGATGTGGTGGCTCACGCCTGTAATCCCAGCACTTTGGGAGGCCGAGGCAGGCAAATCATCTGACGTCAGAAGTTTGATACTATCCTGACCAACATGGAGAAACCTCGTCTCTACTAAAAATACAAAATTAGCTGGACGTAGTGCTGCATGCCTGTAATCTCAGCTACTTAGGAGGCTGAGCCAAGAGAATCGCTTGAACACCGGAGGCGGAGGTTGCGGTGAGCAGAGATCGCACCATGGCACTCCAGCCTGGGCAACAAGAACAAAACTACATCTCTAATAGTAATAATAATAATAAAATTTTCACATTCAGAACAGTCAACTGGATAGCATGTTATGACAGATTCTTGAGTTTCATCTGTAGTGTTATACTGATCCTGGCAGTCAGTGGATCACAGCTGGAGTAGCATTTATCCACTGTATTAGTATACTTTGCACTTGGTGTTCAACACATTTTTTTTTTTTAATTTTTTTGTTTTTTAAAGACAAGGGCTTAACCTGGAGTGCAGTGGCATGATCTTGGCTTACTGCAGCCTCAACCTTCTGGGCTCAACACAGTCCTCCCACCTCAGCCTCTTAAATAGCTGGGACTACAGGCATGCACCACTGCATCCTGCTAATTTTTTTCACCCCATTTTTTGTAGTGAAAAGGTCTCACTCTGTTGCCCAGGCTGGTCTCAAAATTCCTGGCTCAAGTGATTCCCCTGCCTCAGTATTCCCAAAGTGCTGGGATTACAGGCATGAGCCACCACGCCTGTCCATTATTTCTTTATAGTGACTACTAAACATATATAGGCAATGTATAATGGGTCGAATGTAGTCTATGGAACAGTGCATTAATTGTGGGCAGTGAAGAATCACTGAAGTTGTGACATTTGTATTTTAAGTAGATCATTGTAGTATGGCCAAATAGGAAAGAGAAAAACTATTTTGAGTAACTGTTCATGGTATGAGGTATTGACTGTGATATGTACATGTGTATTCAGTGTTTCTTTAGGTATACCTGACTTACTCATTGAACACCTGTCCACTAATTTCAAAAGTATTTCTCAGGATAGTCTCCACTACCATCATTTTTCCTTCTATTCATGAAAAGGAAAAATTGTAACCATACTACAGAGTTGTATCAAGGAAATGAAGAATTAGAACATTAAATTGAAAGGTTTTGAAAGGGTTCATAATTTCTTTTCATTTTCTATCAGTGTCTTCTTTTAAATTCTCTTAATAATAAAACTTTTTTCTAACATTTTAAGTCCTCCAGTAAATCATTGAAACTCTTCTAAGCTTCATTTTCTTCATACTTAAATGAGATTAAAACTAAATAATAAAACTTAAAAATCAATCAGGGGCTGGGCTCGGTGGCTCATGCCTGTAATCCCAGCACTTTGAGAGGCCGAGGCAGGTGGATCACCTGAGGTCAGGAGTTTGAGACCAGCCTGACCAACATGGTGAAACCCCGTCTCTACTAAAAATACAAAAAAGTTAGCCAGGTGTGGTAGTGGGTGCCTGTAGTCCCAGCTACTCGGGAAGCTGAGGCAGGAGAATCATTTGAACCTGGGAAGCAGAGTTTGCAGTGAACGAGATCGAGCCACTGCACTCCAGCCTGGGCCACAGAGTGAGACTCCATCTTGGGTGGGGGGGAAGGAAAATCAAAGCCGAGCATGGTGGCTCACGCTTGTAATGCTGATACACATGGGGGAGGCAGAGGTGGGCGAATCACCTAAGGCCTGAGACCAGCCTGGCCAACATGGCAAAACCCCGTATCTACTAAAAATTAAAAAATTAGCTGGGCATGATGGTGTGTGCCTGTAATCCCAGCTACTTGGGAGGCTGAGACATGAGAATCATTTGAACCTTGGAGGTGGAGTTGCAGTGAGCCAAGATCCCACACCACTGCACTCCAGCCTGGGCGACAGAGCAAGATTCGGTCTCAAAAACAAAACAATCAATTTACCATGTGGGATCTGGGATCCCCATGTATATTTTCAACCCACATTTGAAACAACCTCCTAAAGCACCTCTGTCAAAACAACCAAACCTGAACTCATCCCTCTCTGTTCTCTGCCCACTCTTGTCTTCCTAGTTTTCTACCTCTTTATTATTGTCTCAAATCGAAAATACGGAAATCATTAAATTCTCCCTCTCCCTCCAAAACCAGTTTTTAAGCAAGTCTACTTCTTAATATCTTCCATATCTGCCCCATTGTCTTGTTACTTTAGGCTTTCAGGGTTGATTCAAGTTACCCTGTTTCACTTGGATGCTTACAACAGTGTCTAAGTGGTCTTCCTGCTTCTACTTTGAACCCTCCCCTGTTTCCACACCAAGGACAGTGATCTTTTTAAAACCTACATTTAACCCCTGAGATGCTGCTTGAGCCTGAGGCATGTAGGACTGGAGACACTGCAGAATCTTCCACCCAGAGCAGTGTGAGGTGGTGAGCAAAGAATGAAAAACAAAGAACAAAAAAGTTGAGGCAGAGCCTGAAGAATGTGTAGCAGAAAAAGTGTGTGGTGAGTGGGAAGGTAGAGCATTTCCTGATGTGGAAGGGATTTATAGATGCTGACAATACTTGGGAACCTGAAGAAATTTAGCTTGTCCAGAGTTACTTGAAGTATTTCTTAATTCTCAAAAAGCTGGTAAAGAAAAAGTTGGTACAAGAAGAATATCTGACAATCTGATGACCTAAAATCGAGAATGGAAAGAGATGCTGCAGACAAACCAAGAGAGCTTGATCCTGAAAAAATAATTGGCTCTGCAGACAGCAGTGGAGAGTTGATGTTACTCATGAAATGGAAAATTCAGATGAAGGCTACTTAGTGCTAGCAAAAGAGGAAAATATGAAGTGTATATGAAACCTGGGTCTTGCTTTTTTGCTTTACTAATGTGAAGAAATAACTGCATTCTAGTGAAAATCAACTTTGATATGTTCATTTTGAAAGTAGTTTGGGTTCACGGCCAGCCTCAGCAACATGGTGAAACCCCACGTCTACTAAAAATAAAAAAATTAGCCAGGCATGGTGGCACATGCCTGTTATCCCAGCTATTTGGGAGGCTGAGGCAAGAGAATGGCTTGAACCTGGGAGGTGGAGGTTGCAGTGAGTCAAGATCATGCCACTGCACTCCAGCCTGGGCAATGGAGTGAGGCCCTGACTCAAACAAAAATAAAAGTAGTTTGGGGAGAGTCATTGGGATTTTTTGTTTGCATCAATAAATCAATAGCACTGGTTAGTTAGAATAAATAAAAGCTTTCTGTGGTTGCTTCCTTTATCAGAAAAGAACGTTTGATACAATGATATGGTATTTCCTCAGCATTAAATAACAGCTTTTCTAAATGTTGGAGGAAATTTCCATACTCATTTTACTCAATCAGAACTTGTGTTATCTACTTAAGGACCATTGTGGTTTTGTGTGTGTGTGTGTATACCTAAGATGCATATATAAACATTTTTCTTTTGTTGTTTTTAACTTCACCAAAACAAAAAATCATGAGTAAGCCCATGTTTCTGAGATGCCATTATTCAGAGCAGCCTAAGAAATAAATCACTTCATGTTAAATTGAAATTTTTCCTGAAGTTATGACATTAAATAGATGATTAATTGCATAAATTTAAATTGGATATTTTATCTATTTGTGGAGATGGAGTCTCTGTCACCCAGGCTGGAGTGCAGTGGTACAATTCTGGCTCACTGTAACCTCCACCTCCTGGGTTCAAGAGATTCTCCTGCCTCAGCTTCCTGAGTAGCTGGGACTACAGGCATGCACCACCACACCAGGCTAATTTTTGTATTTTTAGTAGAGGCGGGGATTTCACCATGTTGGCCAGGCTGGTCTGAAACTGTTGACTTCAAGTGATCTTCCCAACTCAGCCTCCCAAAGTGCTAGGATTACCGTGCCCAGCCTAAATTGGATATTTTAAAAGCACCTGATATGCTTTGGCTGTGTTCCCACCCAAATCTCATCTTGAATTCCCATGTATTGTGGGAGGGACCTGGTGGAAGGTAATTGAATCATGGGAGCAAGCCTTTCCTGTGCTGTTCTCATGTTAGTAAATAAATCTCATGAGATCCAATGGTTTTATAAAGAGGAGTTCCCCTGCACAAACTCTTTTTTGCCTGCTGCCATCCATGTAAGATGTGACTTGCTCCTCCTTGCCTTCCACCAGGATTGTGAGGCCTCACCAGCTATGTGGAACTGCAAGTCCATTAAACGCTTTTTCCTGTATAAATTATCCAGTCTGGGGTATATCTTTATTAGCAGCATGAAAATGGACTATTACAGTAAATTGGTACCAGTAGAGTGGGGGCATTGCTAAAAGATACCCAAAAATGTGGAAGCAACTTTGGAACTGGTTAACAGGCAGAGTTTGGAACAGTTTGGATGGCTCAGAAGAATAAAGGAAAATGTGGGAAAGTTAGGAGCTTGCCAGAGACTTGTTGAATGGCTTTGCCCAAAATGCTGTTAACAATATGGACAATAAGGTCCAGGCTGATGTAGTCTCAGATGGAAATGAGGAACTTGTTGGGAACTGGAACAAAGATAACTCTTGTATATTTTAGCAAGGAGACTGGTGGCATTTTGCCCCTGCCCTAGAAATTTGTGGGACTTTGAACTTGAGAGAGATGATTTAGGGTGTCTGGTGGAAGTAATTTTTAAGAAGCAAAGCATTCAACAGGTGGCTGAGTGCTGTTAAAGGCATTTAGTTTTGTAAGGGAAGCAGAATGAAAACGTTTGTAAAATTTGCAGTCTGACAATGCAGAAATTTGGATAAGTAACGAGGAGATGAATGCCAATCAACAAGACAATGGGAAAAATGTCTCCAGGGCATGTCAAAGGTCTTCACAGCAGCCCCTGACATCACAGACCCAGAGGCCTAGGAGGAAAAAGTGGTTTCATGAACCAGGCCCTGGGGCCCCATGCTATGTGAAGTCTAGGGACTTGGTGCCCTGCATCCCAGCTGCTCCATCCATGACTAAAAGAGGACAAAGTACAGCTCGGGCCGTGGCTTCAAAGGTGCAAGCCCAAAGCCTTGGCAGCTTCCATGTGGCGTTGAGCCTGCAGGTGCATACAAGTCAAGAACTGAGGATTGGGAATCTCTGCCTAGATTTCAGACGTTATATGGAAATGCCTGTGATGCCCCGGCAGAAGTTAGCTGCAGGGGCAGGGCCCTCATAGAGAACCTCTTCTAGGATGGTGCAGAAGGGAAATGTGGGGCTGGAGCCCCCCACACAGAGTCCCTACTGGAGCCCTGCCTAGTGGAGCTGTAAGAAGAGGGCCACTGTCCTCCAGACCAGAATGGTAGATCCACTGACAGCTTGCACCATGCACCTGGTAAAGCCACAGACAATGCCAGCCTGTGAAGGCAGCCAGGATGGAGGCTGTACCTGCAGAGCCACAGGTGGAGCTGTCCAAGACCATGGGAACCCACCTCTTGCATCAGCATGACCTGGATTTGAGACATGAAGTCAAAGGAGATCATTTTGGAGCTTTAAGATTTGACTGACATGCTGGATTTTGGACTTGCATAGGGCCTTTAGCCCCTTTGTTTTGGCCAATTTATCCCATTTGGAATGGCTGTATTTACCCAATGCCTGTACTCCCACTGTATCTAGGAAGTAATTAATTTGCTTTTGGGTTTGTTTTTAGATGGTGTCGCTCTGTCACCCAGGCTAGAGTGCAGTGGTGCAATCTTGGCTCACTGCAACCTCCGCCTCCCGGGTTCAAGTGATTCTTCTGCCTCAGTCTCTCAAGTAGCTGGGACTACAGGCACCCACCACCATGCCCAGCTAATTTTTGTATTTTTAGTAAAGACAGGGTTTCACCATATTGGCCAGGCTGGTCTCGAACTCCTGACCTTCTGATCCACCTGCATCAGCCTCCCAAAGTACTGGGATTACAGCTGTGAGCCATTATGCCCAGCCACTTGCTTTTGATTTTACAGGCTCATAGGCAGAAGGGACTTAGCTTGTCTCGGATAAGTCTTTGAACTGTGGACCTTTGAGTTAGTGCTGAAATGAGTTAGGACTTTGGGGGACTGTTGGGAAGGCATGATTGGTTTTGAAATGTGAGGACATAAGATTTGGGAGGAGCCAGGGGTGGAATGATATGGTTTGGCTGTGTCCCCAGCAAATCTCATCTTGAATAACTATGTGTTGTGGGAGGGCCCCAAGTGGGAGGTAATTGAATCATAGGGGCAAGTCTTTCCTGTGCTGTTCTTGTGATAGTAAATAAGTCTCATGAAATCTAATGGTTTTATGAAGAGGAGTTTCCCTGCACAAGCTCTCTCTTTGCCTGCTGCCATCTTTGTATGACATGATTTGCTCCTCTTTGCTTTCCACCATGATTGTGAGGCCTCCCCAGACACTTGGAATTGTAAGTCCATTAAACCTGTTTCTTTTGTAAATTGCCCAGTTTTAGATATGTCTTTATCAGCAGTATGAGTGTGGACTTATACAGCACCTAATCAGAATCTATATCTATACATGTAGTCATAAATATAATGGTTTATTTACAGAATTCCTGAAAGGAAAAATTTTATCACTGTCAACCCTGTTTTTAAAAAATAATAATCAATAATAAGTATCATAAGGCTGAGCACGGTGGCTCATGCCTTAATCCCAGCACTTTGGGAGGCTGAGGCGGACAGATCACCTGAGGTCAGGAGTTCAAGACCAGCCTGGCCAACGTGGTGAAATCTCATCTCTACTAAAAAATACAAAAATTAGCCAGGCGTGGTGGTGCACACCTGTAATCCCAGCTACTAGGGAGGCTGAGGCAAGAGAATCACTTGAACCTGGGAGGCGGCAGTTGCAGTGAGCCGAGATCGTGCCATTGCACTCCAGCCTGGGCGACAGAGTGAGACTCTGTCTCAAAAATAAATACATAAATAAATATCATTTTAAAAATCATACAATAAGCAAGGTGCAGTGGTTCACGCCTGTAATCCCAGCAGCCTGGGAGGCAGAGGTAGGTGCATAGCTTGAGTTCAGGAGTTTGAGACTAGCCTGGGCAACATGGTAAAACCCTGTCTCTTTACAAAAAATACAAAAAAAAATTACCGGGAGTGCCAGAGCACACCTGTAGTTCCAGCTACTCAGGAGGTTGAGGTGGGAGGATCACCTAAGTCCAGGAGTCCTGGCTGTAGTGAACTATGATCACACCACTGCATGCCAACCTGGGTGACAGACTCTGTCTCAATGAAATGTAAAAAGATTGTAAAATATGATCAATTCCAACAAAATATGTGTAAGACCCTGTATACTGAAAAGTACAAGAGAGTGCTGGAAAAAATAAACCCCAAATGATAAATAATACTGTGTTTATGAGTTGGAACACTGAGTTTATTAACATCGATTCTCACCAAATTGATGTGCTGATTCAATGCAATCCCAATCACATTTCCAGCAAACTTCTTAAAATAAGAATTGACAAGCTGATTTAAAACTTTAAATGGAAATAAGAGGTACTAGAATAGCCAAAAAATTTCAGAGAAAGAATAAAATTGAAGGATTTATACTGTCAATTTCAATATTTTATTATAAAGCTACAGTAATCAAGACAAGGTGGTATTGATGTAAGGATATACATATAAATGGAATAGAATAAATACAAATTAGATATATACATATACAGACAATTTTAAGCAAATTTGTGAAGTTAATTCATTGTGGGAAAGAATAGTCTTTTCAACAAATGGTGCTGGAACAACTGAGTATCCACATGGACACGTCACACCATATGTGAAATTTAACTTGATATGCATGATAGACCTAAATATAAGACCTTGTGCTGTAAAATTTCTGGAAGAAAATAGTGGAGAAAAATCTTTTTGACCTTGGGTTGGGCAGATTTTTTCTTTTTCTTTTTTTTTTTTAAGATGGAGTCTTGCTTTGTCGCCCAGGCTGGAGTGCAGTGGTGCGATCTTGGCTCACTGCAACCTCTGCTTCCCAGGTTCCAGTGATTCTCCTGCCTCAGCCTCCCAAGTAGCTGGAGCTACAGACGCCCACCACCAGCCCAGCTTATTTTTGTATTTAGTAGAGAAGGGGTTTCACCACGTTGGCCAGGCTGGTCTTGAACTCCTGACCTCAGGTGATCTACCCAGCTCAGCCTCCCAAAGTGCTGGGATTATAGGCATGAGCCACCGCACCCGATCAGGCAGATTTCTTAGAACATAAAAAAACTTTAATCAGGAAAAAGTTGTTAAATTGGATTTTGACAAAATGGAAAACATCTGCTCTTCAAAAGAAACTGAAAAGGTAAACCACAGACTGGAATAAAATATTTACAAACTATAGGTATGATAAAGTAGTTGTATCTAAAATACACATAATACTGCCCAGGCACTGTGGGTCATGTCTGTAATCCCAGCACTTTCGAAGGCTGAGGCAGGCAGATTATTTGAGGTCAGGAGTTCGAGACCAACCTGGCCAACATAGTGAAACTGTGTCTCTATCAAAAATGCAAAAATTGGCTGGGCATGGTGGCGCATGACTTTAATCCCAGCTACTCAGGAGTCTGAGACAGGAGAAATGCTGCAGTGAGTGGAGATCACTTCACTCCACTCCAGCCTAAGCAAAAGAGCTACACTCAGTCTCAAAAATAATAAATTATATATATATATATATATATATATATATATATATATATATAAAATACTCTTACAATTCAATAAGGAGACAGCCCCTACCCTTCCAAAAAATGGGCAAAAGATTTGGCTACTTTATCCATGAAGATACACGGATGGCAATAAGCATAGGAGAAAATGCTCAATGTCATTACTCAGTAGAGAAAGGCAAATTGAAACTATAATAAGATGTGTCACTTACACATCCACAAGAATTACTCAAATTAAAAAGATTGGTCATTTCTACCATTGGCAAGAATGTGGACTAACTGGAACTCATATGTTGTTAGTTGGAATACAAAATAATAGCACAGCCAATTAAACGGAAATGGTTTAGGCCAGGCACAGTGGCTCATGCCTGTAATCCCAGACTTTGGGAGGCCGAAGTGGGCAGATCACCTGAGGTCAAGAGTTCAAGACCTCAAGACCAGCCTGGTCAACATGGTGAAGCCCCCGTCTCCACTAATACATAAAAATTAGCCAGGTGTGGTGGCACATGCCTGTAATCTCAGCTACTTGGCAGTCTGAGGCAGGAGAATCGCTTGAATTCAAAAGGCAGAGGTTGCAGTGAGCTAAGATCTCACCACTGCACTCCAGGCTGGGTGACAGAGTGAGACTCAGTCTCAAAACAAAACAAAAACAGTTTAGAAGTTTCAAAGTTAACCATGTATTCATGTGACTCAGAAATCCCTAGTGATTTGCTCCTAGTTTTCTCAAGAGAAATAAAAACCTACATCCACAGAAAAACTGCACAAGAATCTTCATAGCAGCTTCACTCTTACTAGCCCAAAACTGGAAACAATCAATATTTCCATCATTAGATGAATAAATGAGAAAATCGTGGTGTATTCATGCAATGGACTACCATGGCACGATAAGCAACAATATGTTGAAATAAGTAACAAAAGAGTATCTGCACTATGACTCCATTTTTCACATTTCAAAGAGATCAAATAATAATAATAATAATAATATCCTACTGGCAATCATGCTTGAAAAAGAAAAAAAAAAAGAAAGGAAAAATAATAATAACCCTGCCCTGTATTGTTTGGCAAAAACCATAGAGAAACCGAAGATGTCATAAAATTTGGTCTAATGGGCCAGGTTCAGTGGCTCATGCCTGTAATCCCAGCAATTTGGGAGGCCAAGGCAGGAGGATTACTTGAGCCCAGCAGTTTCGAGACCAGCCTGGGCAACATAGCCTGGGCCCCATCTTTATTAAAAAAAAAAAAAAAAAAAAAAATTAGCCATGTGGTTGTGTGCACCTGTGGTCCCAGCAACTTGGGAGGCTGAGGTAGGAAGATCACTTGAGCCAGGGAGGTTGAGGCTGCAGTGAGCTATGATCACTAACAGTGGTGAGATCGCGCCACTGCATTCCAGCCCTGGTGACAGAGTGAGATTGTGTCAAAAAAGAACAACAAAACTCTACTGCTTACCTCCAAGGAGCACGGTGAGCTTCAAGGAAGCTAGCAATCTTCTCTTTCTTGACCTAGATGTTTACTCCATATTTTTATTAACTTTACATACATATTTTATACATACTTCTGTGAATATACTACATTTTACTATTAAAATGTAGAAATAAAAAATTAAACCCTATTTGATTTAATTATTATGAATCACTTAATGTTTAATACTTAAATGCTAAAGCATTTAAAAATACAACTATTTTTTTTTTTTTTTTAGACAGAATCTTGCTCTTGTCACCCAGGCTGGAGTAAAATGGTGCAATTTTGGCTCACTGCAACCTCCGCCTCCTGGGTTCAAGTGATTCTCCTGCCTCAGCCTCCCGAGTAGCTGGGATTACAGGTGCCCACCACCATGCCTGGCTAATTTTTGTATTTTTAGTAGAGATGGGGTTTCACCATGTTGGCCAGGCTAGTCTTGAACTCCTGACCTCAGGTAGTCCACCCGCCTTGGCCTCCCAAAGTGCTGGGATTATAGGCTTGAGCCATGGTGCCTGGGCCATACAACTTTTTTTTTAAGGAGAAGCACTGTGTCTTGTTTAGTTTCTCAGTCTAACAAATAATCCACAAGTAATTAAAGCCTCATCAAATTCAGTTTGCTGAACTGAATAAGATACATATTGTATAATGAAAGATAATTTGATATAATTTTAAAATTATTAATGTACTAGGTCACCTAAATGGAGACAAAGGGATATAATTATATGATTATCTCACTTCTAGGGAGTGATTTAAATGCACATTAATTCCTAAATTCCATGTATTTAAAAACAAGACTGAATATCCAGACTATGGCAATACCATCTTTTACAACTAATAGAATTTTGCAAATCAAATTATACATTGTTTTCACATTTTATCACAGTCAATATTTTTGCCAGTGTATTTGTTCTGTATAATTCATATATGGAAGAGAAAGGGCTAGAGTCTATGCAGCCACACCATTTCCAGTGAACACAATCATGCAGATGTTGCAATCAGGGCTTATTGCAGCCTCAACATCCCAGGCTCAAGTGATCCTCCCACCTCAGCTTCCTGAGTAGCTGGGACTACAGGTGCCTGCCACCATGCCTGGCTAATTTTTTGTGTGTGTTTGATATGGGGTTTCACCATGTTATCCAGTCTGGTCAAGTAACAATGTAAACAATATTTCCATATGAAGGCAACATGATTGCATATTTTGAAAAACCAAGTGAATTACCAAAAACAATTTGATAAAATAATAGAATAAGAGAAATTATTCTATTAAAACTGCAAGATAAATTGACTAAAATTTATTGCCACATTCCAACAATAAAAATTAGAAATTACAGTGAAATAAATCACAAGCATGGTAATGAGAAATGTTAAATATTTAATCTAGTCTCAAATGCCATCAATTGCAAGACACCTTCAGTTTATGTATTACCAAGATAGAAAAGAATGTAATCCCAGCACTTTGGGAGGCTAAGGCGGGCGGATCACAAGGTCAGGAGTTCGAGAGCAGTCTGACCAACACCAACACGGTGAAGCCCCGTGTCTACTAAAAATACAAAAATCAGCTGAGCGTGGTGGGGTGTGCCTATAATCCCAGCTACTCAGGAGAGGCAGGAGAATCACTTGAACCTGGGAGGCAGAGGTTGCAGGGAGCTGAGATCATACCACTGCATTCCAGCCTGGGTGACAGAGTGAGACTCTGTCTCAAAAAAAAAGAAAAAAGAAAAAATGTCGCCAATTAAATTGACAACGAATTTTCGTCATTTAGAATTTTTATTTTACATTTATTGAAAGTTATTTAGATCATTAAGATAGATTTTTACCATATCATTGTTGTACATTTATAAAAAGAAAATAGAAACGAAATAAATTAGTTAAGGTATATTAAAAATAATTTTACATCGATAGACCAATTTTTCTAAATCATTTTTGTTTTTTGTTTTTTTTTAAAAGACAAGGTTTCACCATGTTGGCCAGGATGGTCTCAGTCTCTTGACCTTGTGATCCACTTGCCTCGGCCTCCCAAAGTGCTGGGATTACAGGTGTGAGCCACTGCACCTGGCCTCTAAATCATTTTTGAATTCAGATATTGATGTCTGTTTTCTGATGCAATATGCGTGGGAAATATGATGCCATGGCCTTGAGTGCCCAACATCCTTGCAGGGTATGCCAAGAAGGCAAGGCCCTGACCACTCCTTACATAAGCTATTTCTTAGGGTTGTGTTTGCTGAGGTAATGTCCCAACAGTAAACCAGCCTATTTGCCACTCACTATAAAAATGATAAATCTCCCACCTCAACATTTCTTTCCTGTAACACAACCCAATTTGTCCATCTAGGCCACCTGTGTTGTCCCTGTGGGAATTGGGTGGCATGAGAAACCTCATGAACATCGCCTGAACACTCTGCCTATTGCTTTTGACTTAAGAAATGTGGCCTTTAAAAAAAAAAAAAAAAAAAAAAAATGGGTAGAGACCGGTTTCACCATGTTGGTCAGGCTGGTCTCTACCTCCTAAAAAAAAAAAAAAAAAAAAAGAAATGTGGCCTTTTTTCTCTAACCCCTGTAGTCTCACGTTTTCTGCCAGCATCCACCCCATGCTTGGATCCACACAATTTAACAAGCAGCTTGTTAGCTTGCGAGGAGGGTGAAATCTCAGACTCTTTACAGCTGGGATTACTGGCATGTGCCACCATGCCTGGCTAATTTTTGTATTTTTAGTAGAGACGGGGTTTCACTTTGTTGGTCAGGCTGGTCTCAAACTTCTGACCTCAGGTGATCAACCCGCCTTGGCCTCCCAAAGTCCTGGGATTACAGGCGTGAGCCACTTGCCTGACCAGAGGAGGATTTTAATAATCAAGTGGGTAGGATAACCTGTTCTGTAGACACCACTCAGCCTCTTTCCCCAGCCACCCCCTCATCAACCAATAGGCCCATGAACAAAGTAGCCATGGTGGCCCGGATGGGTTACTCATGGGCTCAACAACATGGATTTCTATTCACTGAGGCTGATCTGGCTACAGCCACTGCTGAGTGCCCAATTTGCCAGCAGCAGAGACCAACACTGAGCCCTTGATGTGGCACCATTCCTGGGGTGATAAACAAGCTATCTGGTGGCACGTTGATTATATTGGACTTCTTCCTTCATGGAAAGGGCAGAGGTTTGTCCTCACTGGAATAGACAGTTACTCTGGATATGGGTTTGCCTATCCTGCACACAATGCTTCTGCCAAGGCTATCATCTGTGGACTCACAGAATGCCTTATTCCACTGTCATGGTATTCCAAACAGCATTGGCTCTAACCAAGGCACTCACTGTGTGGCTAAAGAAGTGCAGCGGTGGGCTCATGCTCATGGAACTCACTGATCTTACTTACATGTTCCTCATCACCCTGAAGCAGCTGGATTGACAGAATGGTGTAATGGCCTTTTGAAGTCACAATTACAATGCCAACTAGGTGACAATACTTTGCAGGGCTGGGGCAAAGTTCTCCAGAAGGCCATGTATGCTCTGAATCAGTGTCCTATATATGGTACTATTTCTCCCATAGCCAGGATTCATTAGTCCAGGAATCAAGGGGTGAGAGTGGAGTGGCACCACTCACCATCACCTCTAGTGATCCACTAGCAAAATTTTTACTTCCTATTCCCACAACATTATGTTCTGATGGCCTAGAGGTCTTACTTCCAGAGGGAAGAACACTGCCACCAGGAGACACAACGATTCCATTAAACTGGAAGTTGAGATTGCCACTTGGACACTTTGGGCTCCTCCTATCGTCAAGTCAACAGGCTAAGAAGGGAGTTACAGTGTTGGCTGGGGTGATTGACCCAGACTATCAAGATGAAATCAGTCTACTACTTTACGGCGGAGGTAAGGAAGAGAATGCATGGAATACAGGAGATCCATCAGGGCGTCTCTTAGTATTACTATGCCCTGTGATTAAGGTCAATGGGAAGCTGCAACAGCCCAATCCAGGCAGGACTACAAGTGGCCCAGACCCGTCAGGAATGAAGGTTGGATCACTCCACCAGGAAAAAACATGACCTGCTGAGGTACTTGCTGAAGGCAAAGGGAATACAGAATGGGTCACAGAAGAAGGTAGTCATCAATACCAGTTACGATTATGTGTCCAGCTGTAGAAATGGGAATTGTAATTGTCATGAGTATTTCCTCCTTTTTTTGCTGAAAACATGTTTGTGCATATATAAGCTTGTACTAAGAAAGTGTCTTCATTTTATTTCCTTTTTATTTATCATGTGACATAAAATTTATTGACTTCATATCAGCATTTAAATATTGTTAACTTTATGTAATAGTATTTGGGGATTGATACACTTCCCACTGTAGGAAGGATAGTTGTATTATGTTAGGCATAATACTGACCTTATATTGTCTTTATCTGAAGATTATGTATGATCTCAGGAGATGTGTATGGGTTCAAGTTGACAAGGGGTGGACTTGTGATGGTTAATACTGAGTGTCAACTTGTTTAGATTGAAGGATACAAAGTATTGATCCTGGGTGTATCTGCAAGGGTGTTGCCAAAGAGATTAACATTTGAGTCAGTGGGCTGGGGGAAAGCAGATTCACCCTTAACCTGGTGGGCACAATCTAATCAGCTGCCAGCAAATATTAAGCACGAAGAAAAACATGAAAAGGAGAGACTGGCCTAGCTTCCCAGCCTACATCTTTCTCCTGTGCTGGATGCTTCCTGCCCTTGAACATTGGACTCCAAGTTCTACAGTTTTGGAACTTGGACTGGCTCTCCTTGCTCCTCAGCTTGCAGACAGGCTATTGTGGGACCTTATGATCACGTAAGTTAATACTTGATAAACTTTCCTTTATATATATATATATATATATATATATATATATATATATCCTATTAGTTCTGTCCCTCTAGAGAAGCCTAATACGAATGGGTAAAGAAAATGTGGTGTATATATGCACAGTGGAATATTATTCAGCCACAAAAAAGAATGAAATTGGTCAGGCGTTGGTGGCTCACACCTGTTATTCCAGCACTTTGGGAGGCCAAGGGTGGATCACCTGAGGTCGGGAGTTCGAGACCAGCCTGGCCAACATGGTGAAACTAAAAATAAAAAACTAGCTGGGTGTGGTGGTAGGCACCTGTAATCCCAGCTACTCAGAAGTCTAAGGCAGGAGAATCGCTTGAACCTGGGAGGCAGAGGCAGTGAGTCAAGATCACGCCACTGCACTCCAGCTTGGATGATAGAGTGAGACTCCATCTCAAAAAGAAAAAAAAGGAATGAAATCATGTCATTTGCAACAACACTGATGGAACTGGAAGACATCATGTTAAGTGAAATAAGCCAGGCACAGAAAGACAAATATCACATGTTCTCACTCATATGTGGAAGCTAAAAAAAAAATTAATCTCTCAGTGATAAAGAGTGGAACAATAGTTGCCAGAGGCTCAGAAGGGTAGTGGGGGAGGCAGGGATAACTGGGGGATGGCTAATGGCACAAAAATACAGTTGTATGTAATGAATAAGATCTAGTATTTGGAACTAAGATGGATATCTATAGTTAACAACTATTTATTGTATATTTCAAAATGACTAAAACAGTGGAAATGGACTATTTTTTTTTTTTTTTTTTTTTTGAGATGGAGTCTCGCTGTGTCTCCAGGCTGAAATGCAGTGGTGTGATCTCAGCTCACTGCAACCTCTGCCTCCCAAGTTCAAGTGATTCTCCTGCCTCAGCCTCCCGAGTAGCTGGGACTACAGGCACGTGCCACCATGCCCAGCTAATTTTTGTATTTTTAGTAGAGACAGGTTTCACCATGTTGGCCAGGATGGTCTCAATCTTATGACCTTGTGATCCACCTGCCTTGGCCTCCCAAAGTGTTGGGATTACAGGCATGAGCCACTGTGCCTGGCCGCTGAACTATTCTTAACACAAGTAAGTAACAAATGCTTGAGCTGATGGCTACCCTGATTATCTTAATTTGATCATTATACATTGTATGCCTGTATCAAAACATCACATGTACCCCATAAATATATACATTATTACATACCCATAACAATTCGAAATAATTATTTTTAAGACAAACAGTAGAATAAATTGAGGACCAGAAAGTTAGGTGAGAATTGCTGTAACCACCTCGTCTAATTGTTTATTTTGTATACATCGGTCTCAATTTTCCCAGATAATTTACTTAGATATAGAATGTAGTATTAACAATAGCACAGACTTTTTAAAAATTTAATGAACAGATACTAAATAATTTTTTTTAGGTTAGAGTTTGTTAAGTTACCAGCAAGAAGGTATTGATAGTAAAATTTCAGTTACACCATTATCCTGTGAAGTAAACAAGGTGGCATTAAGCAGGCGGTAAAAGTCTCATTGTGATAGGGAGTCTTGTTCCAACATCTTGGGAAAAGCTACTTATTGTGTAAAAACACTAACTTCTCTGAGTTTGTAATTTGGATGTCTTTGGTCATGACATTGAGTAGTTTGGTGAACTTTTTTGTGGCACACACATCAACCATGAGGCTTGTTCCTTAAAATTCATCTAATGTTAGCTTATAGGGCTTTAGAAACAGAGCAGCTTTCATTTTAAGGGTTAGAGTTGCAGTTAAATATTAGAGAAATTAGGAGGCTTCAGGATCTACTCCAGTCTACAGGTAGATAACAAGAACTTGGAAGTAAGGCACAGGGCTGCTATATAACAAAAGATGCATTATAGTTTCTCTTTAGAAACATAAAATTTTCTCTCTATATTGAGCATACACTAATCTCAGATTTAAAAATTTCTTAAGGCTAGGAAGCCAAACAAGGGAGACTTGAGATTTTACTTATAATGTTCTTGGGCTTGCTGTGAAGTGACTGTTTTTATTTACTCACTATAAGTCTGGGAATTCCTGAAGCCAGGCATTTTATGTACATTTTAAAGACATTTCAGTCAAAGCCTTAGTAATAAAACTGATGTCCTAATTGTATTCTCCTTATATAGAGAGCAGATTTTTATTGAACTTATATAAATAAAAATAAGGATACAGCTAGGTGCAGTGGCCACACCTGTAATCACAGCACTTTCAGAGGCAAAGGCGAGCGGATCACTTGAGGTTCGGAGTTTGAGATAGCCTGGCCAACATGGTGAAACCTCACTCGTCTCTACTGAAACTACAAAAATCAGCCAGGCGTGATGCCACACGTATGTAATCCCAGCTACTTAGTAGGCTGAGGCAGGAAAATCACTTGAACCTGGGAGATGGAGGTTGCAGTGAGCTGAGACTGTACCACTGCACTCCAGCCTGGGAGACAGAACGAGACTCCATCTTAAAAAAAAAAAAAAAAAAAATAGGTTGGGCATGCTGGCTTATGCCTGTAATCCCAGCACTTTGGGAGGCTGAGGCAGGTGGATCACATGAGGTCAGGAGTTCGAGACCAGCATGGCCAACATGGCAAAACGCTGTCTCTACTAAAAATATAAAAATTAGTTGGGCATGATGGTGTGTGCCTGTAATCCCAGCTACTTGGGAAGCTGAGGCAGGAGAATTGCTTGAACCCAGGAGGTGGAGGTTGCTGTGAGCCAAGATGGCGCCACTGCACTTCAGCCTGGATAACAGAGCAATACTCCATCTCCAATAATAATAATAATAAAATGAAGTAAAAATGAAAATAAAAATTAGAATACTCACAAATAGTTTCCAATTTTTTTTTTTTTAAGAGGGATTGATTCCGTTTGTGTAGAAAGTTTCCAAATTTTGGAGGAATTAAGTAGGGAGAAAAAGCAAATATTTCCATCATTGTTCCATAAAGAAAAATTCCTTAAAGCTGGAAAACAAAATATTTTAGTACAGAGCCAACAATGTCTTAAATAAAAGCCATAAAAACATTGTAGGTATTAACTACTTAATTTCGTGTAATTGATATCTTGTTTTGCTTTTTGCTTGATTCACGAAACCCATCGGTTTCTTTTTTCCTTTTTTTTCTTTTTTGCACCACTGCATTCCAGCCTGGGTGACAGGGTGAGACTCTGTCTAAAAAAAACCCAAAAAAACAAAAACAAAAAACCAGGATCATGGCTGACAATGTCATATCAGGACCGTTAGACTTTTATAATTTTTTTTTAATTTGACACAGAGTTTCGCTCTTGTCGCCCAGGCTGGAGTGCAATAGCATGATCTTGGCTCACTGCAACCTTCTCCTCCGAGGTTAAAGAGATTCTCCTGCCTCAGCTTCCCAAGCAGCTGGGATTACAGGCATGCACCACCATGCCTGACTAATTTTTGTATTTTTAGTAGAGACAGAGTTTCGCATGTTGGCTACGCTGGTCTGGAACTCCCGACCTCAGGTGATCTGCTTGCCTTGGCCTCCCAAAGTGCTGGGATTACAGCATGAGCCACTGCTCCCAGCCTATAAATTTTATTTTAATTTTGTTATTATTATTTTTTGAGATGGAGTTTCACTTTTGTCACCCAGGCTGGAGTGCAATGGCGTGATCTCGGTTCACTGCAACCACCGCCTCCCAGGTTCAAGCGAATCTCCTGTCTCAGTCTCCTGAATAGCTGGGATTATAGGTGCCAGCCACCATGCCCAGCTAATTTTCATATTTTTAGTAGAGATAGGGTTTACCAGGCTGGCCAGGCAGTCTTGAACTCCTGACCTCAGGTGATCCACACACCTCAGTTTCCCAAAGTGCTGGGATTACAGGTGTGAGCCACTGTGCCTAACCAAATTTTATATCATCTTAGGCTACTCATATGAATGACATATCCATATAAATATAATTTAAGAAAAGTTTCAACAAAATAATCAAAACTATGATTAATAACATATTAAATTTTATGTTTACATAATTTTTGGAATATTTATACTGATAATATACCCATAATGTAATTGAAAGAATATTTAGTATCGTTTGTCATTCACAATGCCTCCTATGCGATTTACCAAATAAGCTGAATCATTTACTATCTCTACAAGATGAGAGGTATGTTCTTTGAGGCTTTCCAGGGGGCCCAACTAGAAATCCCAATGTTAATTTTAGGCCAAAACCACTTATTTTTTTTTTTTTTAATTTTTTTTTTTTTAATTTTTAAAGACGGGGTTTCACCATGTTGGTCAGGCTGGTCTTGAACTCCTGATCTCAGGTGATCCGCCCGCCTTGGCCTCCAAAGTGCTTGGATTACAGGCGTGAGCCACCATGCCTGGCCCAAAACCACTTATTTTAGGATTCTGATCCTGGGGAAATGAGCCAATAATGTCAAAAGGTTCAAAACACTTGATTAAAACAAAATCACAGGAAAATAATACACAGTCAAAAGACTTCAAAAGCAAAACAGAAAGTTATATGGATGTAAAAACCCTAACCCTTTAAAAGCCCAGTTTTCCTAACTAATAACAACCCAATAAAGATAATATAGGAATTATCTTGATAACATGTAAAATCTGGCAGAAATGTCCTGCTGAGCAGTCTAGGAAAAAAAAAATCTCGCAGAAATGAAAGGATCATTTAAGGCCAGGAGTTCAAAACCAGCCTGGGCAATATAGCAAGACCCCATGTCTATTAAAAAATTAGCCAGGCACAGTGATGCATGCCTGTAGTTCCAGCTTCTTTGGAGGCTGAGCCAGGAGGATTCCTTGAGCCCAGGAGTTTGAGGCTGCAGTGAGCTAGTATTGTGCCATTGCACTCCAGCCTGGGTGACAGAGCAAGACCTCATCTCAAAAAACTAAACTAAACTAAAATCTTTGGTTTGTCTTTTTAAAGCCAAGTTACCAAAAAGGTAAAGAAAAATTTCCTACAGTATAATTGCTTCTCCTTAGGGGAAGCCTGTTTACATAACCTGGAAGTTAAACTTGATGAAAATGGTATTTGAATTTAAGTAGACACAGGAAGAATGTGACCAGAGTCTTAAGTGTATACTGTATTATAGAGGAATATAAACAAAAAAAACTGGTACCTTGTATAGAAAAATAGCTGGCTCTCAGTCAAAACATGGGGAGTTTCCTGGTTACATGGGACAATTCAGACACATCAAGAAAAGCCAAGACTACAGAATCAAGTTACACTGTAGGAAAACATTGCTTTCTACACCTTCAAGACAAACATGTCAGTGTCAGGCCACAACAGCAGAATTGGAACAGGAGGAAAAAAGTTTCAGGAGTTGATGAAACAGTTGAAGGACAGTTATCACTCCAGCTAAGTAAAAAGATACACATTTTCAAGAAGAGAAAGAACAGAGGCCATGACGTATGCTCTGTACATCTCATATGGTGAAGTACAGCAAAAGTTGAACTTCTTAGATATAAATCTGAGATGTTTCAAACAAAATTACCTTAAGAAATGGGGCCAGACATGCTGGCTCACACCTATAATTCCAGCACTTTGGGAGGCTGGGGTGGGAAGATTGCTTGAGGCCAAGAGTTCAAGACCAGACTGTGAGTCCCTGAAAATATTGAAAAGACCATTCCATTTCTTATTAATTTCTTGAGAGCAAAGAATATTCTACAAATCCTGTCAGGGAATATCGGGAGTTTAGACCATTGTTTCAGCTGATGGTAACCACTCTAGTGGTGTTTAATTAGCTGTCCTGCACCCACCACCAAGAATGTTTGTTTTGGCTCTTAGAAGATTTTCAGAATCAAGCAAGGGGAAGGAGTTAAACCAAATAAAAATAAACCAAGATGAGTGTTTGCCAACATTTTAAACCAGTTGTGCAGGTCAAATGAAATATTAAACTAGGCATGCACACCAGAGAAGACATGCCTAACAGACAGAACGTAAATTCTGTAGAAACCAAGAGTCCTCAATTCAGAAAGATGCTTGTCTTTATACCAGAAAAGACACACATGCAAAAGCCTTTTATAGTCCCAGAAGGTACACAAGATCTTTTATTAAAATTGCCTTATCCACATCAGATCCCAAATGAAGTAAAAAAGCTTCTATCTAAAGGAGAGAGGCTCAACCTGAGAGAAGACTCACCAAGCCAGAAAAGGCAAGCTATGGAAGTGGAGAGCTCAAAGGGCTCAAGTGAGTACTGCAAACTTGTTCCAAGAAGAGCTGATTCCTTTCAATAGTGAACTTTTCTTCAGATCTCACTTCTGACACCACATATGTCAATCTAAACAGCAAACAGAGAGAGATTTTCCAAAAGAAAATGATGATCATTTGAAAATACAGCACTGCAGCGGAAATATGCATGGCATAGTAAACTATGTGTGTATTCAGGAAGGTAAAGGAAGACAATGGTTTCTGAAGAAAAAAATGAGAATTACATAATTGTTTTGAAGTAATTATCCTTGGCTACAAAGATCAATAACAAGGGTGACACTAGTCTGAAGCTGAACAGGCAGTTGCAGGGCAGATGTTCTTTCAGAAGCATTTTTTGTTAATGAATGTGACGACCTTTGTGTGGGGTTGTAGAGTCTTTTTGTTATCGGGCATGTAAGTGTGAGAACCCTCTCTTTATGGCCTTCCTCAGCTCTAGTTGTCAGGGTTTGCTTAACATTAGTGACTCTATTTTGACTATGACAACTTTTTTTTTCTTTGAGATGGAGATCTCAGCTCACAGCAACCTCTGCCTCCTGGGTTCAAGCAATTCTCTGCCTCAGCCACTCTAGTATCTGGGATTACAGACATGCACCATCACGCCTGGCTAATTTTTGTATTTTTAGTAGAGACAGGGTTTTGCCATGTTGGCCAGGCTGGTCTCAAACTCCTGACCTCAAGTGATCCCTGCCTTGGCCTCCCGAAGTGCTGGGATTACAGGCATGAGCCACCAGGCCCAGCCAGACTATGACAACTTTCACAATGGTATTTTGTTACAGTAACCTGAACATATCAAATAAGAATATAGATTATATATTTATAATTATGTAAATATATACTCACATATTTATAACTAAAGAAAGGTTAATTACAAGCATTCTCTTCCCCCTCTACCATTAGGGCATACAATCCCTCCTTCACTATCACTTTTTTTTTGAGATAGAGTCTTGCTCTGTTACCTAGGTTGGAGTGCAATGGTGTGATCTCGGCTCACTGCATCCTCTGCCTCTTGGGTTCAAGTGATTCTCCTGCCTCAGCCTTCCAAGTAGTTGGAACTACAGGCACACATCATTACCACAGGCTTTTTTTTTTTTCGAGACGGAGTCTTGCTCTGTCGCCCAGGCTGGAGTGCAGTGGTGTGATCTTGGCTCACTGCAACCTCCACCTGCTGGGCTTAAGCAATTCTCTTGTCTCAGCCTCCCAAGTAGCTGGGATTACCGATGTGTGCCACCATGCTTGGCTAATTTTTGTATTTTTAGTAGACGTATTTTAGTAGATGGGGGTTTCATCATGTTGGCCAGTCTGGTCTTAAACTCCTGACCTCAAGTGATCTGCCCACCTCAGCCTCCCAAAGTGCTGGGATTACAGGTGTGAGCTACTGCGAGTAGCCCACTATCACTATTGATCCATTTTGTGGGTTGATTAGAATGAGAGGAAGAAAGTCTGCAAGATAGAACATTTATAAGAAAGAGACTTAGGTACCCCCCCCAAAAAAATGGAGTTACCATTATTTGTCAACATAAAGACTTTCCCTTCTATACATTGGGGTAGAGGCTCATAAAGAATGCTCAAAAAACATTATAGAACAAAAAACCAACATTTTCTTTGTAAAATGTATAAATTTGCCATCATCTCACTTACCAGCCTGAAGACAAAGGGCAGATGAAGAGAATTAAAGAAAACTTAAACAAGGGTTCTGCCCAGACTTGCATGAAACCTGCTGAACCTCTGCATTAATGAGCCAATCAGCTTCATCTGTTGTAAAATCAGTTTGTGTGGGGATTTCTGTTACTTAAGATCTTTAGAATTAAAGTTAAGCAATTTAAATTAGCTGGCAAGTCATAGATATGGAATTTCTTTCTTTTTTTTTTTTTATGAACTGGAGTTTCACTCTTGTCACCCGGGCTGGAGTGCAATGGTGTGATCTCAGCTTACTGCAACCTCTGCTTCCTGCATTCAAGTGATTCTCCTGTTTCAGCCTCCCTAGTAGCTGGGATTACAGGCACCTGCCACCATGACCAGCTAATTTTTGTATTTTTAGTAGAGACAGGGTTTCACCATATTGGCCAGGCTGGTCTTGACCTCCTGACCTCATGTGATCTGCCTGCCTCGGCCTCCCAAAGTGCTGGGATTACTGGTGTGAGCCACCGTGCCCAGGCAGATTTGGAATTTGAACATAGGATGTCTAACATCAAAAGCTAGATTTTTTTTTTTTAAGAGATGGGGTTTCACCGTGTTAGCCAGGATGGTCTCGATCTCCTGACCTGATGATCTGCTCGCCTCAGCCTCCAAAAGTGCTGGGATTACAGGCGTGAGCCACCACGCCCAGTCAAAAGCTAGATTTTTAACCACTACACTATGTTACAAAGGTGCGACTCAAATGTCATTCCTTTTGTGATATTTGCTGAATCTACAACTGCTTGCTACTCAAAATATGGTCTATGGACCAGTAGCATCAGCATCACCTAGGAGATCTCAAGGTCCTACCCAAGATTACTGAGTCAAAATATACTTTTTTTTTTTTTTTTGAAACAGAGTCTTGCTCTTGTTGCCCAGGCTGCAGGGCAATGGCATGATCTCAGCTCACTGCAACTTCCACCTCCCAGGTTCAAGCGATTCTCCTGCTTCAGCCTCTTGAGTAGCTGAGATTACAGGCACCTGCCACCATACCCAGCTAATTTTTGTATTTTTAGCAGAGACTGGGTTTCATCATGTTGGCCAGGCTGGTCTCGAACTCCCGACTTCAGGTGATCTGCCTGCCTTAGCCTCCCAAAGTGCTGGGTTTACAGGCATGAGCCACCATACCTGGCCCAGAATGTATATTTTAACAAGATTCCCAGGTGATCCATATGCACATTAAGTTTTGAGAAATACCATTGTATTTGGCTGTTCTTGCATTGCTATAAAGAAATACCAGAGACTAGGTAATTTACAGGAAAATACGTTACGTGTTTTATGGTTCTACAGGCTGTATAGGAAGCATAGCACAGACATCTGCTTCTGAGGGGCGCTCAGGAAGCTTTTACTCATGAAAGAAGTCAAAGTGGGGAGCAGGTAAGTCACATATGGCAAAAGCAGGAACAAGGGCAGGGGATAGGTACCACACTCTTTTTTTTTTTGTGAGAGTCTTACTCTGTCACACAGGCTGGAGTGCCGTGGCATGATCTCAGCTCACTGGAGCCTCTGCCTACTGGATTCAAACAATTCTCATGCCTCAGCCTCCTGAGGTGCCACACACTTTTAAACGACCAGATCTCAGGAGAACTCACTATCATGAGGACAGCACCAAGGGACTGTGTTAAACCATTCACAAGAAATCCACCCTCATGATCCAATCACCTCCCACCAGGCCCCACCTCCAACACTGGCAATTACAATTCAACATGAGATTTGGGCAGGAAGAAATATCCAAACTATACCTACTGTTTTCTTTGGGTTTGTACAGCATGTTCTTTATTCATTGCTAGTAAAATATTCATCTGTCTCCCATAAACCTGTGATACTCTTGACAGCAGGAAATCTGTATTATTACTTTTTGTATTCTGACTACTGCTAGCTGTCTACCAAAACCATTTTCTCAGTCTTTCTGGGTACACTGCTAATCTACATTTCCCAGCTTCCTTGCAGTTAGGTGTGATCATGTGACTAAATTCTCTCCAGTGGAATGTAAGCAGAAATACTGTGGACTATTTCTGGGCCCAGGTCTTAAAGATTGTGGGCAAGCTCCCTCCTTTTTCCCTTCTCTTTGACTGGAATCTTAGTTTACAGGGTCTCACTTGCACTAGCTACATTTCACATGCTCAATAGCATTTGTGGCTAATGGCTACCATATTAGACAGAGCAGACATAGAACATTTTCATCATTACAGAAATTTATATTGGATAGGACCACGCTAGAGAGAATAGTCACAATCTGTCAGATAACCTAGAATCATTACAATAAATCACCTCTGTTGTTTAAGCTAATCAGATTTGATTTTGCTACATGCTTTCAAGAAGACCTCAGTTATTATACATCTAGCACTGTAACTATACCTACTAAACACTAAATCTGATGAAGAAATTCTCAGGTTTATTTCTATTTGACCTTAATCAGTTTTTTAACTGGTCAATCATTCTCTTGGATCTCTTCTACCCCTCTGACATTCTCTCATAAGAACTGATATCCTGGCCAGGCATGGTGGCTCATGCCTGTAAACCCAGCACTTTGGGAGGCCGAGGCAGGCGAATCACAAGATCAGGAGCTCAAGACCAGACTGGCCAACATAGTGAAACCCTGTCTTTACTAAAAATACAAAAAATTAGCTGGGCATGGTGACAGGTGCCTATAATCCCAGCTACTCAGGAGGCTGAAGCAGGAGAATCGCTTGAACCTGGGAGGTGGGGGTTGCAGTGAGTGGAGATTGTCCCACTGCACTCCAGCCTGGGCAACAGTACAAGACTCTGTCTCAAAAAAACAAAAACCAAGAAGAACTGGTATCCTCCTATCCTCCACAAAATCTCTTACTTACCAATATATATTAAAGAGAGGTGACCCTTAAAAAGTGCAGAGCAGGGTTAAGGGGAGACTGATGCTTATTTTACACATCCTGTATTCACAAGCCTCCCATTGAGCTTGTGAACCGTGTATCTTAATTATTCACTAGACAGCTCCAGAGGCATCGCAAAATGGATGTGCTTCAAAATGAAACTATTCCTCATTCAAAACTTAGCTTATGTTTTGGACCCTCCCATCACCCAGATAGAGAAAATGGACCTGCGCATACTGTGATCATGGCATTTATGACTGCACTGTAACTTAAGTGTGTGTGAATTTCTTGAATAGGGACAACGTCGTCTTCCCCCTCTTTATACATAGCATAGCGTCTGACACACATAAGTGCTCAATGATTTTTATTTTAGCAAACTGTAGTAATTTCCATACATTATTTTTTACAGCAAACATTGCCGGATACATATCCGTACTTTTTTTTTTTTTTTTTGAGTTGCAGTCTCCTTCTCTTGCCCAGGCTGGAGTGCAATGGTGCGACCTAGGCTAACTGCAACCTCCGCCTCCCGGGTTCAAGCGATTCTCTTGCCTCAGCCTCTGTAGTAGTTGGGATTACAGGCACCCACCACCACGCCCGGCTATTTTTTGTATTTTTAGTAGAGACGGAGTTTCTCCATGCTGGTCAGGCTGGTCTCAAACTTTTGACCTCAGGTGATCTGCCCGCCTCAGCCTCCCAGAGTGCTGGGATTACAGGCGTGAGCCACCGCGCCCAGTCCATTTCCATACGTTTTAAAAGAATAAATAGAGGAGGAGGAAGAGGAGGGAAAAAAAAGGAATGCATGAATGAATGAATAAATAAATAAATGTGTGGAGCAATCAACTCCGGAATCACACCAATACTTCTAGGTTTAATGGCCACACGGCAAAATCAGTCTCAGTTATCCCATTGTTTTCATATCTTAAGACCTAGAAATGGGAACACGGAATTGTGGGAATAGGTTAAGATTTCTCAGTTCCCAAATTTTTCTGTGTGAGACGTTTCTGCTAACTCTAGCACGGTTTGTGTAAAATGTCGTGATTTGCGGGTGGATTTAAACCACCTCAGATCTATAACCTCTGAGATAAGTGGGGCTGAGCTTCCAGAATGCCAGCTGCCACTTATCCCTCCCAGAGACCAGGGGTAATTGTGGTCCTGATGTAGCCAGAAGTCCTCCTACCCTGTGGAGCTTACTTAACAGCTAAAATAAACCAACCTAGGAGCTAGCTATCCAATGCAGAGGCCATTTACTGCGCAGAACATACCTGGCCTAGCCAAGGGTGACAAGGTCCTGGCTTCAAAAACAGGCCAGTCACATAAAAGAGTGAAGAAGGGCGCAGGTGGAGGAGGATAGCAGGCCACTGCCTGCGGCCTTCACATTTAAGTTACACAAAAATGAATTTCCAGGTGAGCAGAGCTCTCGGGCTGCCCGCTTGCGACCACTGTTCCCGTTAGTCAAGAACAGGGACGAAGGAGGTGAAAACAGGGGCGGAAAATAAATCCTTAGGGCGGTGAGTTCGGAAAATGCCTTCTTCAGGGTTCCCAGGTGCCCGCTTGAACTGGGGAGGGCGGAGCAAAACCCCTTTATTTTCGGGTCTGTGCAGGGTCCCCCACTAGGCAGGCGCAGCCCGTGAGTTCCCCCGTTGGTCGGTTATTAGGCGGCTCCCGGCGAAGCCCCGCCCAATGCCTGCACTCAAAGGAGGAGCGTCTGAGGAACGCGTGGGAGACGTGAACTGAGGGGGCGCTGCGGCAGCTGAGGAGGGGAACCGGCGGGAGTAGGGGCGAGGAGCGTGGAGGCGGCTGCGGCTGGCCGCTCAGAGGGCCCGGGCGTGGGTGCCTGAGAGCAGGGCCGCCCGCTCTCCCGGCTGGCTCTGAGCAGGCGCCGTGGCAGCGCCCGCGCCCCTCTGCCCGCCCTGCGCCGTCGCCAGGACGCAGGCTCGCGGCCGTCGGCCTGGCGTCTCCACCACCAGCAGTCGGCCTCGCAGCGCCTTCCCCCGCTCCCGACCGGTCAGGCCCTGCCCCTAGCGGAGGTAACTGCCTGCGGATTCCTTCCCCCGCGACCCTAGCCTCCTCTTACGCCCCCGGACCCGGGGAGTCCTTGGTCTCCCCCTCATGCACCCTTCTGTCGGGCAGGTAGGCGACCTCCCCTCCTCCCCCCGCCGTCTCCGCCGCACCCGGCCCTCGTCTATCCTTCACTACCCAGTCCGGGCCCGTCCTCGCTCTGGGCCTCCCCCAGCCTTCCGGCGTCGGGGGGTTGACGGAGCTCAGGAGCCGCGAGCTGTCGGGGTCTCCCGGCCGGCGTGGGCGGTGCCAGGTTCGGGTCACACCTCGGCCCCGGACTCGAGCCCCACAGCTCCCGCCTGACTACCAGGCCTCTCGAGCAGGATCCGGAGGAATAGAACGTCTAATTTCCCTCACTGTTAGCAATTTTAAGAGAGACTAGTGGATTTAGGGCATGTCAGTACATAAAGTTCCCAGTCTTTTTCACTCAATAATTTTAGCAGCATTGATACTATGACTGGATTTGTTATTTCATTAGGAGCTGCAAATGATGCTTTTATAATGCCGGCGGTCCTCTTGTATTTGGTTAACCCTTTTAAAAGAATTTATTTTATTTGTAATTTTATTTATTTATTTATTTTTGAGCCGGAGTCTTCTCTACGTTGCCCATGCTGGAGTGCATTGGGGCTCACAGGCGCAATCACTGCTCACTACAGCCTAGAACTCTGCTGTTCTCAAGCGATCTTTCCACCTCAGCCTCCGTACTGGCTGATAGCTAGCATCTTGATAGATCATTGTGTGCTCTGAGTAGTTTTTCTTTTAATGCTGTTTTACTTTTTTAAAAAACAGCTATTTGGTCTGGCACGGTGGCTCACGCCTGTAATCCCAGCACTTTGGAAGGCCGAGGCGGGCGGATCACCTGAGGTCAGGAGTTCGAGACCAGCCTGGCCAACATGGTGAAACCCTATCTCTACTAAAAACACAAAAATTAGCCCAGCGTGCTGGTGAACGCCAGTAATCCCAGCTACTTGGGAGGCTGAGGCAAGAGAATTACTTGAACCTGGGAGGTGGAGGTTGCAGTGAGCTGAGATCCTGCCACTTCACTCCAGCCTGGTGACGGAGCAAGACTCCATCTCAAAAAAAAAAAAAAAAAAAAAATCATCTGTTTTCTTTTTAAAGCTGGAAGTAATCATACCAAATAAATTCAGTTTTTTTCTGGACTTCGTAAACCAAATGGGATTAGGAAGATAGCACAGAAAAAGAAAGGAAGAAAGGGTAGGGTTATGATTGAAACAGGCCAGGCCAGTGACCAAATGCCATCATTTATAAAGATTTCTCTCTATGTATTTTTTTCATGATCTCGTCTTGCTGCAACCTACACCTCCCGGCTTCAAGCAGTTCTCTTGCCTCAGCCTCCCGAGTAGCTGGGATTATAGGCGTTCGCCATCACGCTGGGCTGATTTTTGTATTTTTAGTAGAGATGGGATTTCACCATGTTGGCCAGGCTGGTCTCGAACTCCTGATCTCAAGAGATCCACCTGCCTTGGCCTTCCAACGGATTACAGGTGTCTGCTGCGCTGGATCTCAATTTTTAAATTAAAAAAAAATTTCATTTGAAATAGTCACTTACAGGAAAGTTGCCAATTTAGTGCAAATACCTTTTTAGGAACCTTTTCGAGTGAGTGACAAACTGATATTTCCTACTACCCATGGATATTTTAGTGTGTATTTTCTATAAACAAGGATATTCTCTTACCTTACTGTAGCACAGTCATTAAAATCAGAATATTAATGCATGACAAACATTTACTCAGAAAAGCTAGTTTCTCTTTTTATTTAAGTTTTCCCAGCTGTCCAGTATTAGTCTTTATAATTAAAGGATAAAGTTTACAATTATTCATTCCATTTGGTTGTCT
This sequence comes from Ateles fusciceps, assembly GCA_036589455.1. Taxonomy (NCBI): domain Eukaryota; kingdom Metazoa; phylum Chordata; class Mammalia; order Primates; family Atelidae; genus Ateles; species Ateles fusciceps. The sequence continues at coordinate 6,075,969 of JAZHEH010000572.1, forward strand.
GCCCTTCCCATTTGGGACCAGCTCTTCATTCTTTTCCTGACTTTCTTGACCTTGACACTTATGAAGGTAACAGGCCAGTTATTTTGTAGCATGTCCCTCAATTTGGGGCTATCTGATAATTCCCTATGATTAGATTCAGGTGATGTATCTTAGCACATATGTCACAGAGGTCTTCTCATTTCCCCTAGTAGGTGGCACAAGATTTCCATTTGTTACATTTCTCGTAAGTTCTTTTTGATGAATGGATTACATGGAGTTTGCCTGGCTCCTTCACTACTGTAAAGTTACTCTTCTACTTTTTGTAATTAATAAGTATTTAATAGGTGGACACTTGAAACTGTGTAAATATCACCTTTTCCTTTTTTTTTTTTTTTTTTGAAACAAGGCCTTGGTCTGTTGCCCTGGCTGAAGTGCAGGTGGAGATGGCAGTGAGCCAAGATTGTACCACTGGACTCCAGCCTGGATAACACAGCAAGACTCTGTCTCCAAAAAAATATATATATATTATGCCTGTAATCCAACATTTTGGGAGGCTGAGGTGGGTAGATCACCTGAGGTCAGGAGTTTGAAACCAGTCTGACCAACGTGGTGAAACCTCGTCTCTTCTAAATATACAAAAATTAGCCAGGTATGGTGGTGGGCACCTGTAATCCCAGCTACTAGGGAGGTTAAAGCACAAGAATCACTTGAACCTGGGAGGCAGAGGTTGCGGTGAGTTGAGATCATACCATTGTACTCCAGCTTGGGCGACAAGAGTGAAACTCTGACTCAAAAATAAAATAAAATATAAATTAAAACTTTATGAAAATTGTCAGTTAAGATTCTCAGTGGTCTGGGTGCAGTGGCTCACGCCTGTTATCCCAGCACTTTGGGAGGCCGAGGTGGGTGGATCACTTGAGGTCAGGAGTTCAAGACCAGCCTGGCCAACATGGTCAACCCCATCTCTACTAAAAACATTACAAAAATTAGCCAGGCATAGTGGCCCATGCTTGTAGTCCCAGCTACTTGGGAGGCTAATGCAGGAGAATTGCTTGAACCTGGGAGGTGGAGGTTTGCAGTGAGCTGCACTCCAGCCTGGGTGACAGAGTAAAACTCTGTCTCCAAAAAAAAAAAAGATGCTCAGTGAATATTATGGACCATTTATTATTATTATTACTATTATTGTTTACAGAATCTTGAGACTGTTTTTATCTAATTGGTCATTGATATCTTAGCAAACATGGAGATAAGATTAGAAATTTTGACATCAACAAGTATTAAGCAGAAAAAACCATGGCCACGTGTCTCCTGGTTGGGAAAGGTAGGTTTTTGTTTTTTTTTTTTAAATTCATGCAATACCAGTTTTATATATGTTGCATGTGTGTTTTGCCTTTAATATAGGAGTGTTCTATGATCTTAAATAAATAAAACGTTATCTACTGGAGGAGGATATACAGGAGGATCACCTACCTGTATACTGAGCAGGGTTTTGTGTATGTTTTGTTTTTATTATAATGAACAAGTTAGCTTTTCCAGAATGTTAAGTGTTTTGTTTAGAAGAAGACTTTTAAAAACTTAAAAATATTTTTTTCACATTATGTTTAAATGAAGTTTAAGTTAAGTTTAAGTTGAGATGGCATATATCAAAGGGAATATTTAATCTCCTGAGCTTTCCTTTACCGGAACAGCTGATGGAGTGTTTCCTCCTGTTGTGGTTTTCATGATTGTTTTATAAAGTGTTCTTGGAACTAGGATAGAAGAACTGGGCCACAATACGTTAATAATCCAGGAATGCCATTCATAATATGTGACATAGATTCCCCTATTAGGGGAAGTAGGCAACCCTACTTTGTGTATAATGATTATTGAAATAAAGTGTTAAATTTCCTGTGAGAAATTATGCCACTAATTAACTCCCCTAGAATAGGAGTTCTCAAACTTTACAATATATCAGAATTATCTGGAGAGGTAGTTATAACAGATTGCTGGGCCCCACTCCCAAAGTTTTCTAATGGGTTCTGAGGTGTTGCTGATGCTGCTAGCTCAGTTTTACTTTGAAAATCACTGCCTTAAAAAAAAAAAAAAAATCACTGCCTCAGAATATATGAAAACAAGGTTAATTCAAAACAGCCTACTTTTTCTAGGTAATAAAAAATGAGCAGAGTCACGGGTTTATGAATTTCAGAAGCTATATCTATTTTAATTGAAATAAGTAAGTAAAAAACTTGCCCATACTACTGTTAAAATTGATGAGAATCAGGTGCAGTGGTACACACCTGTGGTCCCAGCTACTCAGGAGGCTGAGGTGAGAGGATTGCTTGAGCCCAGGAATTCTGGGCTGCAGTGTGCTGTACCGATTAGGTGTCTGCACTAAATTCAGTATCAATATGCTGACCTCCTGGGATCGAGGGGGTTGGGGTGACCACCAGGTTGCCTAAGAATGGTAAACTGGTCCAGGTCAGAAACGGAGCAGGTCAAAACTCTCATGCTTATTGGTAGTGGGATAGTGCCTATAAATATGTACTGCACTCCAGGCTTGGCAACAAAGTGAGACCTCAGCTCTTAAAAAAAAAAAAAAGATTTAAACAGTAGACAACCCACTTTTGGCTAGCGGAATTGGAAGACACTCCTATAATTTTAAGCTGCAAAGACATTGAAATATAACTATTAGGTCTCCTAACCTAGTAGTTCTAATGATGTGTTTTAAAATAGAATTAAAAACGTTCAGGTTACTGTAGAGTATCAAGCTTAATTTTCATTTTATGATTTGTACAAATGGATAATCTTTCTTAAATGTCACTTTGGTTTTTGAGATAATTTATTTAGGCAGTAGGTTGAATTAATTTCTGGCACCTCTTGAGTCCTTCACATGTTTCTTCTCTTAGGAAAAAGAAGCTGTTTTTCTTTTGGATGATAAATTCATAAATGAAATTAATTTGCTGTCAGGAAAGATAAAGAAGAAAATTCCTAGTCTGCAACCTTTGTTGAAGGATGTTATTGTCCTAACAACGTCCAGTAATGGTTAAGTAGTACTGATATTTTCAAATGGCTAAAACTGTATTTTTTTAATAACTTAGGGTGATGTTAAGGAAAATATTAGATTATAAGTATTGCGTTTCATCTTTGGAAACAGATGCCTGGCTGGCTGGGATACTCATTACAGGAGAGCTTTTCCTTTGGAACAAAGATCAAGATTGTTTGAAAACTATACCAATAACTGAAAAGCCTAAGGAAATGATCAAAGCTACAGTAGGTGGGAATTTTTTGTTTGTTTAAATTGGTTTAACTAGGAGAAACAGGAAAAGAGGATGAAACATTTTTCTGTTATTGTCTTGAAAATATATTTCTGTATATGTGCATATGTATATCTGTATATATATTTCTGTATATATATATGTATATATGTGTGTGTGTGTGTATTTATTTTTGGTCGTGTTTATTTGTGATACCGAGATTCAACTTGAAGAAGAAAATTCTGGCATGCTTAACGTATCTGTGATAATAATAGGTTTCTAATATCACATAATAAGTACTTGATAAATGTTGCTATTTTTTGTACTTTTTTTTTTTCCTTTTTAGAGAAGGATCTTGTTTTATCACCCAGGCTGAAGTACAGTGGCATGATCATAGCTCAGTGCAGCTTTGACCTCTTGGGCTCAAACAGTCCTTCTCCTTAAACCTCCCAAAGTGCTGGGATTATAGGCAGGAGCTGCTGTGCCTGGATTGTATTTTTAATTTTTTTGCTAGTGCCCTAGTTTTGAAATCCTGAATGGTAACATTATTTGGGTTTCTTATTGTAAGAATACCTAAATTATATACTTTCTTCAGGGGGAATTCAGACTTCAGAAGTTAATTAGTTTTTTGGTTATTTTTTTTAGCAAGCTCTTTGAGACCATACTTGTATGTATCTGGAAATGGGAAAAGAATTCTGCTCATAACACCTTCTGGATGCATATTTCTTTGGGAATATTTGGAATTAAAGAGTATCTTGGCTTCTAAAAGCCTTTCATTGGTGGGTCAGTGGTCCCAGGTCATACCTGAAGAAGCAGTTCTCTTGCCTTCCACTGAAGATAAAGAAGCTGTAGTGAATGCTGTTTTTATAAAAAACGAGGTAAAACCAGTCTCAGACTCAATCTGTGAAGCTGATTAGCAGAGTATGTAATGGTATAACTGTATATCTTTAGTCACCATAAATTGTCACAGTAATTGTGAAGTTCTTGTATGGAAAAGATATATTTCTTGGGTCACATTTTTGGAAACTGTTTATTAAAAGTAGTTTTAATTTAGAACTCCTTTTCTCTAGCCTTGATTTAAAAATATAGCTTGTTTGGTAATTTAACAAGCTAGAATTGGTCATACTAAACATGCCATTTAACTGGGAAACAACAGATTCATGAACTTAAAGAAACAAAAACATTTAAAATAGCTGCTTGGTATTCTTTGTATGTATGGACCAACATTTCATTATCCAAACCACTATTGTTAGAAATTGCATTTTAAAGTTTTATTGTCGCCCCCCCAGCCCTTTGGTGCCCTAATTTAAATAATATAAAAGTATAAAAAGAAAAATAAATCTAAGAATGTTTTCATTTATAGCCACAATAAATGTAAATTTTTTTTAAGAGCATTAGCTACAACCTGATTACCCATTTGAGACCTGCCTCTGGCTCAGAAAAAAATTACTTAGTCTTTACCTTAATGTTAAGAATAAAAAATATAAACAAGATCTCAATATTTTTTACTAGTTTATGAGGAGGAATATATTTATATATTTTTTGTATCTTGATTTATTTTTTGATTAATTTCATACTAAAATACATTAAATTTATCTACAGTTATTTGGAGACTGCTGCCTGTGTTCATTTACTTTTTATTCTGGGGAGTGCCTGAAGTTAACATTTCTAGCGATTCGGTGGCATGAGGATGTATTTACATCTATAAGGTGAGGTAAATGTTTTCTTCCCCCTTATTTTCTTACTGATTTTTTTTTTCTTTTGGAGGCAGGGTCTTGCTCTATCACCCAGGCTGAGGGTCAGTGGCACAATCATAGCCCACTGCAGCTTTGAATCATTGCGTTCAGGCAGTCCTCTCACCTCAGCCTCCTGAGTAGCTGTGACTACAGGTGTGTGCCACCATGCCTGACTAATTTATTTTTATTTTTTAACAGACAGAGTCTTGCACTTCTGGGCTCAAGCAGTCCTCCTGCCTTGGCCTCCCAAAGTGCTGGTATTACAGACAGGCATGAGCCATCATACCTGGCCCCTTATTTCCTATCCCTTTTTAAACATTATTATTTTTTGATCCATATACATGCAATAACATTTGTAAGTGTTATTGTGAGCTTCAGTTTCTGAGGCTTTATAAATGCTTTTCTTCCCCCTCTTTTATTTCTAAATGTTTAATCCAGAAAGTTTATCTTGTTTTTGTCTTGTTTCTCTTTGAAGTGGGAACTTGTAAAAGATAAGACAAACTGTGATTTTGCTTCTCTAAGACTGTAAAAGTAACTATTTTTGAAAATAATTAAATTGAAATTTAAAAGAGACATAACTGTTTTGATTTGCTATTGTACCTTTTAAATGCTTAAGTGTTATTTTAATTAAAAATAATTTTATTCTAAAAAACCTAATAAAATAGAAAATACGCGTTATTTTCTTACAATGCATACGTAAGGTTTAGTAAAATGATACAATTTTTTTTTTTTTTGAGATGGAATCTTGCTCTGTTGCCCAGGCTGGAGTGCAGTGGTGCGATCTCATCTCACTGCAACCTCTGCCTCCCAGGTTCAAGCCATTCTTCTGCCTCAGTTTCCTGAGTAGCTGGGACTACAGGCATGCGCCACCGCTCCTGGCTAATTTTTGTATTTTTAGTAGAGACGAGTTTCAGCATATTGGCCAGGCTGATCTCGAACTCCTGACCTACTTTTTAAATCCCTGTAAAAATGTTTGGTATTGTGTAGAAATGTGTTTATCCAAACTTTTAATGGAAGCAGGTATAATATATTTGGGGTTGGCTATAAAAACATGGTTCTACTAACAAAAGTCTAATATTGAACTTATTTACCTAACCGGGAGCTGCTCTTATGTGTGCAGACTTCTGAAAGGTCTCTGATATAGTTTGGATATTCATCCCTTCCAAGTCTTATGTTGAAAATAATCCTTAATGTTGGAATGTTGGAGATGGGGCCTGGTGGGAGGTGTTTGGGTCAAGGGTGCAGGTCCCTCAGGAATGACGTGGAGTTCTGCTTACAGTAATGAGTTCTTAGCTCTGAGTTCACAGGAGATCAGGTTGTTTAAAAGAGTCTGGAATATCCTCCTCCTCTCTCTTTCTCCCTCTTTGGGAAAATCCTGCTCCCCCCTTTCCTTTCTGCCGTGGTTATAAGCTTCCTGAAGCCCTCACAAGAATCTGAGGAGATGCTGATGCCACGCTTGTATAGCCTGTAGAACTGTGAAAAACCCCTTCTCTCTCTTTTTTTTTTTTTTTTTTAAGTAGAGACAGGGTTTCCCCATTTTGGCCAGGCTGGTCTCGAACTCCTGACCTCAGATGATCCACCCACCTCAGCTTCCCAAAGTGTTGGGATTACAGGTGTGAGCCACCACGTCCATCAGGCTATCAGAGTCTCACTCTGTCTCCCAGGCTGGAGTGCAGTAGCATGATCTTGGCTCACTGCAAACTCTCGTCTTCAAGCCATTCTCCTGCCTCAGGCTCCTGAATAGCTGGGATTACAGGCGTGTGCCACCATGCCCAGCTAATTTTGTATTTTTAGTAGAGACAGGATTTCACTGTGTTGGCCAGGCTGGTGTCAAACTCCTGGCCTCAAGTGGTCCGCCCGTCTCAGCCTACCAAAGTGCTGGGGTTACAGGTGTGAGCCACCGTGCCCTGCCAACCGCCCCCCCCCTCTTTTTTAAAATAAATTACTCAGTCTCAGGTATTCCTTTACAACGACACAATGGATTAACATAGTCTCTACAATATTCCCTAAGTACACATGTAGGTTTTAGGGTGGATCCTTTAATTTTTGTAATGAACTGTATATAAATTTAAACATTACTATACTTTTGTTTTTAATTATTTCATTACATTTTAGATCATTGCCATACCGTGTTCACTGGGCTCAACAAGACTGTCATCTCTGCAGTCTAATTCCTCAATGTGAATCAGTAAAGTCAAGAGGATCTCTAATTTCTGCCTTTTCAAGAGATGGCCTTACTCTGGCAGTAACTCTTAATCAGAAAGACCCCAAGGTCAGTAAATACCTGTCTTAGAAAGTAATCTGTAAAAGAAGTTTGTTCCAGTTTTGAGATTTTTTTTTTCCTTAACATTCCTTTATATTCTTTTTTTTTCTTTTTCTTTTTGAGACAGGGTCTCCCTCTGTTAACCAGGCTGGAGTGCAGTGGTGTGATCATGGCTTGCTGCAGCCTCGACCTCCCAGGCTGAAGTGATCCTCTCACCTTAGCCTCCCAAGTAGCTGGGGCCACAGGCTTGTACCACCATGCCTGGATAATTTTTGTATTTTTTGGTAGAGATGGGGTTTTGCCATATTGCCCAGGCTAGTCTTGAATTCCTGAGCTCAAGCAATTCTCCCACCTCAGCCTCCTGAAGTGCTGGGATTATAGGTGTGAGCCACTGTGGCCAGCCTACTTTATATTCTTTAAGTTGGAGGTGTTTAATCCAACTTGACATTGTGGATTGGTAAAGTTATTTAAATTAGCTGCCATAACTTTCAAAACTTGGCTTCCAGAAATGAAAAAAGAATAAGGGAAAAAGAGGAAAGAAGAGTAGTGTGGTAACTAATGTTCTTAAGGTGGAACATAAAAGAGCAAAGGCTATCGGGGATCAATATAGCATTGCCAGTTGGGAAATACTCCCTACATAGTTTATTAATAAAATGATAGATCTCTGTATCGCCAGAATTGTAAATAATGGTTACAGTAAAATAATTTTAATAGTTTTCTTGTCCTTTTTTTCCTTTCTAGGCAACTCAGGTATTATTTATAAACACACTGAATTTTATTACTCTCTCTGGTAGCCTTAAAGGGTGTAGTAACAAGAGTCCCGTGGTGCCAGCTGCACTCATTAGGTAAGATCTCTTTTGTCTGTCTTTTTTTTTTCTTTTAAAAGAGATAGGGTCTCTGTCAGGGGTGGTAGCTCACACCTGTAATTCTAGCACTTTGGGAAACAAAGGTGGGAGGATCACTTGAGCTCAGGAGTTTGAGACCAGCCTGGGCAACATAGTGAGACCTCGTCTCTACTAAAAAATGAAAAGAAATTAGCCAGGCATGGTGATGCACACCTGTAGTCCCAGCTACTTGGGAGGCTGAGAGAAGAGTGGGAATCACCTGAGCCTGGGTGATGAAGGCTGCAGTGAACTATGATCTCACCACTGCACTCCAGTCTGAGTCTGAGCAACAGAGCAAAACCCTGTCTCAAAAAAAAAAAAAAAAAAAAAGGCTGGGCACGGTGGCTCACGCCTGTAAATCTCAGCACTTTGGGAAGCCAACGGGGGCGGATCATCTGAGGTCAGGAGTTCAAGACCAGCCTGGCCAAAATGGTGAAACCCTGTCTCTACTAGAAAAAAATTACCCAGGCGTGGTAGCGTGTGGCTGTAGTCCCAGCACTTTGGGAAGCCGAGGTGGGCGGATCATCTAAGGTCAGGAGTTCGAGACCAGCCTGGCCAAAATGGTGAAACGCTGTCTCTACTAAAAAAAAAAGTTAGCCAGGCATGGTGGCATGTGCCTATAGTCTCAGCTACTTGGGAGGCTGAGGCACTAGAATTGCTTGAATCCAGGAGGTGGAGGTTGCAGTGAGCTGAGGTCCCGCCACTGCACTCTAACCTGGATGACAGAGGGAGACTCTGTCTCACAAAAAAATGAAAAAAAAAAAGAGAGCAAGATGGGGTCTTACTTGCCTCACAAGTTGGAGTGTAGTGGTGTGATCATAGCTCACTGCAGCATTGAACTCCTGGGCTCAAGCAGTCCTTCCTACCTTAGTCTTCTTAGTAGCTGGGACTACAGGTGTATATCACTATACATGGCTAATTAAAAAAATTTTTTTTTGTAGAAACAGGATCTTGTTATGTTGACCAGGATGGTCTTGAACTCCTTGTCTTAAGTGATCCTCCCACCTTGACCTCCTAAAGTGCTGGATTGCAGGTCTGAGCCACCATGCCTCCACTTAAAAGTTGCTTTATATAAGGAATGCCTTAAATACTTTAAGGAAGGGTCTGGTGGGATAGAACATAACGTACTTTCTTTTCTCTTTCATTTCTTTCTGTGTCTTCTTAGGAGGAGTTTAATCATGAGTAAGTAGAGAAATGTTGGGCTGAATTGGAGAGATTGAAATGAAAAAGCCTTGTTTGGAAAGAACATTATTTAATTGGAGAGCCTGGGTTTTTTTTTTTCTTCTTGCCAAAAAGCATTCTACCAGCCTAGGGGGTTTATAGTCTTTAAAAATTAAAACAAATTTAAAAAAATGTACTTAATGGGTACAGGTGTGTATTTATTACATGCATATGTTGTGTAGTGGTGAAGTCTGGGCTTTTAGTGTTAATAGTGAACATTGTACCCAGTAGGTAATTTTTCAGCCCTCACTCCCCTCCCATCTTTTGCAAAGTCTCCAATACCTATTATTCCACTTTGTATGTCCATGTGTACCCATTGTTTATTCCCCACTTACAAGTTAGAACATGTAGTGTTTGACTTTCTGTTTCTGAGTGATTTTGCCTAGGATAATGACCTCCAGTTCCATCCATGTTACTGCAAAAGACATGATTTCGTTCGTGGGTTTTTTTGCCTTTTTTTTTTTTTTTTTGAGATGGAATCTCAATCTTTCAGCCAGGCTGGAGTGCCGTGGTACAATCTTGGCTCACTGCAGTCTTCATCTCCCAGGCTCAAGAGATTCTCCTGCCTCAGCCTCCTGAGTAGCTGGGATTACAGGTGCTCACCACCACGCCTGGCTATCTTTGTATTTTTAGTAGAGATGAGGTTTCACCAAGTTGGCCAAGATGGTCTCGATCTCATGACCTCATGATCCGCTTGCCTTGGCCTCCCAAAGTGTTGGATTACATTTGTTTTATGGCAGAGTGCCATTCCGTGCTACACAGATGTACACATGTCACATTTTCTTTAATCCTTTGTTGATGATGGTTCTGTAGATTTCATAACTTTGCTATTGTGAATAGTGATGTGATAAACAGAGTGCAAATATCTTTTTGATATAATGATTTCTTTCCCTTTGGGTATATGCCCAGTAGTGGGATTACCAGATTGAATGTTAGTTCCTATTTTGGTTCTTTGAGAAATTGCCATACCATTTTCCATAATGATTGTACTAATTTACATTCCCACCAATCATGTGTGTTCCCTTTTCTCATGTTCTCATGAGAAACATGTTCCAATGTTCCCTTTCCTTTGCATCCTTGCCAACATGTTGTTTTCTGATATTTCAGTAATAGCCATCTGACTGGTATAAGATATTGTCTCATTGTTGTTTTAATTTGCATTTCTCTGATGATTAGTGATGTTGAGCATTTTTTCATATGTTTATTGGCTGCTTGTATGTCTTTTGAGAAATGTCTGTTCATGTCCTTTGACCAGTTTTTTTTTTTTTTTTGAGATGGAGTCTCGTTCTGTCCCCAGGCTGGAGTGCAGTGGCTCGATCTCAGCTCACTGCAAGCTTTGCCTCCCTGGATCAAGCGATTCTCATGACTCAGTTTCCTGAATAGCTGGGATTACAGGCACACGCCACCACACTCAGCTATTATTATTATTTTTTTTTAAATATTTTTAGTAGAGACGGCGTTTCACCATGTTGGTCAGGTTGGGCTCAAATTCCTGACCTTGTGATCCACCTGCCTTGGCCTCCCAGAGTGCTGGGATTATAGACGTTAGCCACTGCGCCCAGTCTCTTTGTCCAGTTTTTTAATGAGGTTTTTTTTTTTCTTGTCGAGTTGTCTTAGTTCCTCGTAGATTCTAGATATTAGCTCTTTGTCAGATGCATAGTTTGCAAATACTTTCTCCCATTCAAACTCCTGGGCTCAAGCTATCCCCCTGCCTGCCTCAACCTCCTGGGACAACAGGTGCATGCCACCACTCCTGACTATTTTTTTTTTTTTTTTTTTTTTTTTTTTTGGTAGAGCCAGGGTCTTGCTATGTTGCCCAGGCTGGTGTTGAACTCCTGGCCTTATGCAATCCTTCCACCTTGGTCTCCCAAAATGTTCTGATTACAGAAGTCAGCCACTGCACCTGGCTGAGAGAGTGTAGTCATTTTTTCTTTTTCTTTTTTTTTTTTTTTGAGACAGTGTCTTACTCTGTCGCCCAGGCTAGAGTGCAGTAGCGTGATCTCAGCTCACTGCAGCCTCCACCTCCCGGGTTCAAGCAATTCTTTGCCTCAGTCTCCCAAGTAGTTGGGATTACAGATGCCTGCCACCACGCCTGGCTAATTTTTATGTGTTTTTATTGGAGACGGGGTTTTACCATCTTGGCCAGGCTAGTCTTGAATTCCTGACCTTGTGATCTGCCTGCCTCGGCCTCCCAAAGTGCTGGGATTACAGGCATGAGCCACTGTGCCTGGCCGAGCCTAGTCTTTTAAACAAAATTGGCATGCTCTACATATAAGTCAGTAGTAACATAGGGGAAATTTGGGATGGCACATGAGCTGCCACCAGGATCTAAATAGGAAGATTTCCTCTTAGAGCTTCTAACTTCCTTTTCTGAATACTTTTCCATGCTATTCTATGAATTTCCAGAGTTTTCAGGTTTATCTAGCCCTGCCTCTGTATTTTCTTTTACTCTCCACAAGTTCCTTTCTCCTTATAAATTTCTAATTCATATTATTCATAATACTTTGAAAGTATTAGTCTCAGTTCAGTGGTCTCTTTGATTTAGAATGTCTGTCATTTTCTGAGGATGACCTTACTGTTTGTTCTTATTAAACATTAGTATCACCAGATATCAATACCTGTGAAGAGAAGGTAATAAAGGAATTAAAATCTAAAATTTTAAAAAATAAAAATTAAATTTAAAAAAGTCACCAAATAGTTAAGGAGTAGTAACAATTAGAGCTTTGGGAAGAGGGAGTCTCCTGTTGAGAGGGACTCCTACAGCCTTCAGAGAGGACAGATGTGGTCTTGAAATCTATCAGTAGATCTTGGCTATGGATTCTAATAGGATTAAAATTCATTCTAATATGTGAGTGACTAAAAAGCTCAGTTTTTTAGGAATATTTTCATATATATGTATTTTTGAGATATTATTGAGACGGAGTCTCGCTCTGTGGCCCAGGCTGGAGTGCAGTGGTGGGATCTCGGCTCTCCGCAACCTTTGCCTCTCTGGTTCAAACCATTCTCCCGCCTCAGCCTTCCCAGTAGCTGGGATTACAGGCACCTGGCACCATGCCTAGCTAATTTTTGTGTTTTTGTGGAGACAGGGTTTCACCATGTTAGCCAGGCTCCTGAACTCCTGACCTCAGATGATCCGTCTGCCTCGGCCTCTCAAAGTGCTGGGATTATGGGCTTGGGCCACTGTGCCTGAATGAATATTTTCATTTTTTAATTGCTTATGAATTTCTAATTGGAATATTGTTAAAATGTTTATGAACAAACTCCTTTGTTCTAAGAAGTAAAATTCATGAAATGTGTATGTCAGTTGCCTTCTACTAGTCATTCTTTTGCCCTCATGTTTTGAACTGTCACACCTCTGCTTGGTACAGCCCATTTTAAATGGTCATAGACATTGTAAAGTACCTTTTTAAACATGTTGTCTCTTATTTATTATAGGTCCTACTGGGTAGGTGATATCAGCTGGACGCATGATAGTCTTTTTCTGGCTTGTATGTTAAAACGTGGCTCTCTGGTTTTATTGACCTGCCAAGGTGAATTGCTAACATTAATTACATTTGGTTGCTCTATAGAATTTGGGCCAGCAGAATTTATTCCTCTTCATCCACTAATAACATATAGGTGAGACATTTGAATTATGTTAATTTGTTCATAGAATTTTTTTCTCTTTCGTATTACTTTTACTGTGTATTTAAAAAAAAATTTCATCTTTCAAATTGTCTTATTCTTTCTTTGAGTCTGTCATCTCAATATCTGTTTCTTATTTATAGTTTTCTTCTATTTCTTTCTGTGGCTTAATCCTAGTGAAAATTTGACATTGTGACTATGTAAGTATAAGTTATTTAAATATTTAATAGCACTAAAAATTATCTTATTTGATATAAAAGTTAATAAAAGTATGATATTGTTAAAAAAGAAGAACACTTAGAAAATTAATAACTCAAAATTAACTTGATCAATGGATTTATCTAATTTTTTCCCAAAGGGAAAATGTTATCAGAAATGGATAGAAAACTCTAGGATTTAGCCGTATTTTAATTTTTGTTTTTGTTTTAAAAATTATTTTTATTTTATATTGATACATAATGTTTTACATATTTATGGGATATATGTGATATTTTGTTACATGCATAGCATGTGTCATATAATTTTTACTTGTGAGATGAAGTAGCAATTTGGCTTTGGACTTAGATTAAGATTCACATACTGGTTCTTATTAGTTGTATGACTTTGGGTTAGTTATTCTTTTTTTTTTTTTTTTTCAATTTTTATTCTTATTCTTATTTATTTATTTATTTTTGAGATGAAATTTCTCTCTTGTTGCCCAGGCTAGAGTGCAATGGTGTTATCTCAGCTCACTGCAACCTCCACCTCCCGGGTTCAAGTGATTCTCCTGCCTCAGCCTCCCAAGTAGCTGGGATTACAGGCATGCATCAGCATGCCGGGCTAATTTTGTATTTTTAGTAGAGATGGGGTTTCACCATGTTGGTCAGGCTGGTCGTGAATTCCTGGCTTCAGGTGATCCACCCACCTCGGCCTCCCAAAGTGCTGGAATTACAGGTATGAGCCACTGTGCCTGGGCAATTTTTTTATTTTTAAAAATTTCTTTTGATCTCCAGTCCTGTAGAAGGGTTATTATTTAAGCCTCAGTTTCTTTTACTATAAAATGAGGGTGACAATAATTGTGTCTTAGGGTTGAGAGAATGAAGTAAGATAATATGTAATTATAAATCAGCACAGTCTGGCATAAAGTTAGTACTCAGTAAATATTTGTTATTATTGATGTTGATTATATGTTGCTAGACACATATGCGTAACTATTTACAAGACACAAGTATTGGAAAAGACCTTTGAAATTAATCTATTCCTTTCGCTTTATAGAAAGGAAACTAAGGTAGAGTGTTTCCTTGATTATATTTAGCAAAAAAAGACACAATTTTTAGCAATAGATAATGCTAATGAAAAAGTGTGTCACTTCCTGCAGTGAAAGTATTTTTCCTTATTATGGTCTAATTCATAATTGACTAGAACTTTCTCATATTCTTCTTTAAAATTATTATTTGAGGCCTTTCAAAACTGATTACCTTTTTTCTGATTATGAAAGTATAGTATTCATTATTTATTTTAAAACTCAATCAAATGTTAGAAAACTAAATGATGTAGAAAATTAAATACTTGTAATCTTATACTTCAGAGATAACAATTATTAACATTTTAGTATGTTGTCCCCCAAATTTTAAAAATATTCACATAACTGATAATAGCAATATTAGTTTCTTTTTTAAAAACTAGATAAATTATGTGATATATCCTGTTTACTATTTTTCATTTTTGCTTTAACAGTGTATCTTTTACATCTTTCCATGTTAGGCATCATTTTTAATGATTCTACAGATGTTTGTGGTGTGTATGCTCTGTAATTACAAATTTTCTATTGTTGTCATTTGGCTAATAAAAAGTCTGTATTTGAATAGTTGCCTAACCAGAAAAAAAATTACACTATACTTTGTTGGTTTGTTCCTTTTATAGTTGTAAAGACCTAACTTTAATAAGGAGTGCTATTAAGTAATAAGAATCAGGTACATCATAATAACAATAAATATGTGTGTTTAAATGGAAAATCAAATTTAAACAGGTAAAATTTTACTCCCCACCATTTTCTCCAAATCTTCTCAACTTTTTTTCTCCTCTTTAATAAAAAGTATACTGATAGCTCATAATTGTATTTGTGTAAGCATATTTAAATATATAGTAAGAGGAAAGTTAACTATTTAATTCTCTTTAATAGTAAAAATAAACTGCCTTAATTATTTTCTGAAATAGGTTGTATATAGAGTAAAAACGAAATGAACAAATGCTACCATTTAGGAAAATTTTAAAACATACGAGCCTATATGTTATTTTATCTTAATCACTGTGTTATTTTTCCTGAAAGATATATACATATTTAATATTTTTGTGTGTTTCATCTGCTTGTTTTTTCATTGTTCTGTGACTTTCTTCTTTTTTTTGAAAAACATTATTTTCTTAAGATCTCTCTTATTGATTCTTGTATTTTGGTGTTTGTTTACTAGACCACAGCAGTTTACATTTCAAGATTCAAATAATTCTATAGATTCATCAGCTTCTGATAGTGACCCTATGAGACAGAGATTTTCTATAAAGGCACACTCACGGTTACCCTACCTCATTATATCTGATGGATATATGGTCACAACTCTTCGATTTCTTGATAGCCTGTCTCCATCAGTGCACATGAGATCACTTCTACTTGATTCAGCCCAGAGGCTTGAGAAAATATATCAGAGTGTGATATTGTCTAAGGTATAGTGCTTTTTTATATCATTAGGAAAAGTTGCCTTTTTCTTTTCAAATTTAAAACTTTACTGACAGTGATGTCCTTGAATTGTATAGTCATCTGTAGAATTTTTAATTCTTTATAATAGAATTACAAATAACATTTTGCTCTTGGAAATTTTTCATCTTTTCTTCTTTAGCCAAAAGGCAAAGGACTGAACTTGGGATCACTGAATTCCCTAAGGTCTAGCCTGTTAAAACACCAGGGAAATGAAAGTTCAGCTGCTTTCACTGTCCCCAGATTCTTGCAGGCAGAAGAAACAATGAATTTAAATGAAAATACAGCAGATTTTCAGGTACTTAGTAGCAGTATTTTATTTACTTTGAACAATTATGACTTTATTCCAAGAAACATATTTGTTTTTCTCTTGTTAAAAGGGAAGAGAAATTTAAGAACACTAAAGTGATTCTATTGATAAGATATTAAATGGTATTAAGTATCATTTTTTCCCCCTCATGTTTTAGGATTTTGAAGCAGAAGAAACTGATGAAGACAGACACTTTCCAGACAACTTATTTCCTTTTTGGAACAAAAGAGATGATCTGCTGTGTAGTAGTATCAAGGAAGGAAGATTGGAATTTGCATCTATGTTTGATACGATACATGCAAAGGATGATAGTGAGGAGACAGATGGAACCATTACAGAACTGCATTCTATCCAGAAAAATCTACTTGCAGCATGGACTATAGGAATTTCAAAAACTGTGACAGAAAAAAATTTAATGTTAAATTACATAGTAGTTTGTATCACTCATTTTTTTTACATTCTTCAATTTATAAAATGTCCTTTTCCCAAATTTGATCTTTTTTTAAACAAAAGCTCAAGACATAATGCATGGATACTTTGTATCTTTCAACTTTTTCATCAGTGTTTATCAATCCATTATTGGGATATAAGATACAAACAAGATGTGGGGCATTTGATAAAGCTAACCTCAAATACTATAAAACTTTTGCTGACTCAGCAACAAAAGGGTCAGTTATTCTCAGAGAAACTTTTAGCCTGTTTTTATTTACTCAAAATGGTAGCTGACAATTTAAATGGTGTATACAATCTTCAACCTGAAGTTATTTCAGCATCAGCTGATGGAAGTAAAATAACAGGTCAAGACTCATTGGTGGTACCTGTTTTTCAAATGTTTCGAGATAGTGGTTCTCAGGAAAACTGGTCTTGGAACTCTTTTTCAAGATTCATCCTCGAGTAGTAAATCGTGTGCAACAGCCAGGACACAGGTATAATCACTTGCTTTAATATTGGGATACCATTAGCATTATGGATTTTTAAAATTTTTTAAAACTTGAGCTACAATTCTCATATTGTAAAATTCATTTTAAAATATACTATTTAATGTTTGTTAGTGTATTTATAAGGTTGTGAAACTATTAACATTAATTCTAGAATGTTTATCAACCCCTAGAAATAAACTTTCTATTAGCACTCAGCATTACAGATTTTATTTTAAAAAATATTTAAGTACATGTTATAAACATCATGTTAAATATATTTATCATGTTCTACATGATAAATGTATACAATTTTAGTTTGCCAATTAAAAATATTAGGATTTATGCCAAATGTTGTACAATACATATTTTCTTGGTCTTGGGAAACCATGATGTTGAAAGATTTTGGTTTAGTTAAGTACTATTGAAAAATTACTTAAAAAATGAGCTGGGCACAGTGACTCACGCCTGTAATCCAGCACTTTGGGAGGCTGAGGCAGGTGGATCACTTGAGCCCAGGAGTAGCCTGGGCAACATGATGAAACTCCACAGCTAAAAAATTAGCCAGGCCTGTTGGCATGTGCCTGTAATCCCAGCTACCCAGGAGGCTGAGGTGAGAGGATTGCTTGAGCCCAGGAGGCAGAGTTTGAGCCAGTATCACACCACTGCACTCCAGCATGGGCGACAGAAAGAGACCCTGTCTGAAAAAAAAAAAAACACCAAAAACAGTGTAGTGTACCTGTGGTCCCAGTTGCCTGAGAGGCTGAGATAGGCGGATTGTTTGATTCCAGGAGTTTGAGGCTACAGTAAGCTGTGATGGAGCCATTGCAATTCAGTCTGGGTGACAGAGCAAGACCCTGTCTCCCAGGCTGGAGTGTAGTGGCACATACCTGTAATCTCACCTGCTCGGGAGGCTGAGGTAGGGCGATTGCTCGGGCCCAGGAGTTTGAGATCAGTCTGGGCAACATAGTGAGATCCTGTATCTTAAACAGAAAGATTGCAGGTGCTTAAAACATTTTATGAAGATTTTATCTATATTAGACATTTTTTGATCATTTGATTTTGCACTATATTTAAATCTGATTAGTTTGTATGTATGTTACTATGCTGGTGAAGAATACAGGCAAAAAAAAAAATAGGCTAAAAAGGAGGCTAAACTCATCATTAGCCTGAAATTTCCTTTTGATAATTACCTGATTTTATGTGCAGATTGATTGTTCTCTGGAGAGTATTGTACAAAAAAGCTTTATGGTATCAAGCACAATTAAATCGAAGAGTTCCTGAAGGTGATAGTCAGTTAACTGAAAAGATGACACATGAAGCATCTACTGTCAAGTCCCTGTTATGTCATTTGCAGGCTAACCTACAGACTGCTGGAGATCACTTGAACCAAACCTTAGAACTTAAATCTGTCGATGGTCAGTATCTTATGAACATTTTCCAGCTCTATGAATAAATGATATAGTTAACCAGACTTTGAATTTCTAATTGGTTGTAATGATTTGTTTTTCAAAATAATTTCTGGCTGAGCTCCATTAACTGAATTTTAAAACAAAGTAAATTTTTATGAAGTAATATAATTATGACTAATTGTTGGTTAAAAACTTTGTAGGGGAAGAGTGTTTCTTATTAGGATCATATGAAAAGTCTGTTCAGCTGTGGAAAGACGCTCTACAAGAAATCCAAGAGAAAGGTAGGAGAGTGTTAAAAAAATATATGCCATAATATTAGCAGAACAGCTTTTAGCTTGGTGTAGACCTTAAAAATAATTCTAAATTCCAGATTGCTTATGATATCCTAATGCCAAATAGAATACATATTGTAGGCAACTTGATACTCATGAATACTTATCTAAAATTATTCTTAACCTTGGAATTGGTAACCCTAAGAATCTTTTCAGTGATCTGTAGGTAAGTCTCCTTCTGTCCTTTCTTTGATTTGTGATAAAACCTATGGTTGATTGTTGATGGGAAAAATGAGAGTTAGATCCTATATAAAATAATGTGGATTTTTTTTTTTTTTTGGTATAATTTAGACGGCAAGTATCTAAATGGGAAACTATAGGTCATATATTTCACCACCTTCTTACAGATTTACAGAAACATGGAGCAAGGGCTTTTTGCCTTTAAGTAATTTAACTTCAAGAATTGTATGTCAGTTAACCGTATTGTTGTATTAAGTAGGGGCTTCATGGAGTTTTTGATAAGGATATACAGATGTGGATATTAGAAACTTGTTATAGCTTTTATGATATAGGACTGAGGATATGGCTGAGATGACAGAGGTTCTCAGCTGGTGACCCTGGAACTAGCCTTGACTGCAACTCTTACACGGTCAGATTTGGTCTGTTATTAAATTTATTTTCTGACTGCTGTGGCTTTGTATGTTTCATTCACTCATCTACTTAACCAGTATTTGTTGAGTGCCTGCTATGTGCCCAGCACCCTATTAGGCACTAATGATAACTGAAATAAACAACTTTACCCTCTAGTTGCCCACAGTCACTTTTCTCATTATGTTTTATGGTAGATGCTTAGGGAACACAGAAGAGCACCTCAATAAAATCAGGCTGGAGTGCAAGCATCAGTCTGGGGAAGGCCTCTTGGAGTTGACATTTAAAATTGAGTAGAGATTGGCCAATTAAAGTCATGGGAATGGTTTAACAGAGGATATAGCATTCCAAAACCAAAAAGGCCTGGCAATTTGGTAAACTTCAGGTAGTTTAGTAGGACTAGGTTATATGATACATGTATTATATATGATATTGGTGATAGGATGAAAAGAGCTAAGTCGAGAGATAGATGGACAACAGATGATGAAGGAGGGTCTTGTATGGAGTGCTAAGAAATTAAGGTTTTATCTTGAAGACAGTGGGATTGGTTAGGACACTTTAGGTAGGAAAAGGACTTACAGAAATAAGGATAGGCTGTTTAGAAAGATCACTTTGGTATAGTTGTGGAAGGTCAATTGCAGGACTATTATGTAGGGATGTGGGTTTTACTTGGAAGCAAGAAAATCAGTCAGACGAGGAGGCTTGAAACCAAAGCAATGTCAAGGGTAATGGAGAACAGAGGTCACATTTGACAGTTATTTAATAAGCTTGACTAGTCTGCTTCTGATTGAGTAGATTTGGAGAAAGAAGGCTAGTGTAGTTCTCTGACTTGGGGATCGTCCATCTGGATGAAGAAGAACAGCATTCACTGAGATGTGAAGTTCTGGATGAAGAAAAGTTTTCATAATGAGTTCCATTATGGACATTTTGTTTAATTTCATTCAACTGCATCTATTAGGAATGGCTTCTATTAGTGGAGACTGAAAGTAGCAGTGGCTTCAACAGAGAAAGAGTGGCTTTCCTTTGTGAAAGGAGGGCAGAAGTTGCAGTTTGGGGCTGTTGTGGTGTTTCTGTGTTATCGCCAATGCCCCAGGCTCCTTTTGTTTTTCTACTGCATCATCTTTAGTGCATTGCCTCCAGTCTTAAGGCCATTACATAGGCTAAGATGGTTCCTAGACCTTCAGCTATCACATCCATATTCTAAGCAGCTAATAGGACAAAGGTTGGAAGAGCTGGAAAGGTTGCATTTCCTAGCTTTCTGATTTACCTTCTTTAAGCAGCTTTTCTGGAAATTGTATACAATATTATCTCTTGAGTCGGAACATAGTCACATTTTTGCATGGCCACATGTGTGAGAAATTGTGATCTGGGTGCATTATAACCTTAAATAAAATTGGAATTATTTTACTCAGAAAGGATAGATAAGAGGTAGGCAACCAACAGTTTCAGTTTTCCGATATGTAAAGGCATTTGTCAGGGGCTCCTGTCTTATTGGATAACTGTTTCTTTTTCAGGAAGTCTTTTTGGCCATCTCTGATATACACTCAAGCCTGGGCAAGAAGAGCGAGTTTTTGTGGCATGTTCCCTTCTGTTTCATACTGTGTATACTTGAGATAGAAGTTATTAGTAGACCTTAATGCTAAGATGATAAGAATTTACAGCTCTCTTTAGATAAAATCTAAGTCATCCTAGGGCCTGATATAAGAAAATAAAATTGTTTAGAATTTAAAATGAAAAAAAGCAAAGTATGATTCACCTGTTTAAAAAAATCTTATATTGAAGTGTGAAACAGATACAGAAAAGTTTACATATCATGAGTGTACAACTTGATGAATTTTCACAAACTATACACTCCTGTCAATTGAGCACTACACCAGGAGCATTCCCTTGCTTACATACTTTTAAGGTAAGCTTAATTCTTGTTTCAGGAGGAAAAAGGACGTATTTTCTTCAGATACGCTATTATCTTTCTCTCTTATACTGCCACCTCTATAGCTATAATTTAAATGATGCTCAAGGATTGTGTGATCACTTAGCAAGAGAAATCCTAAGACGGTCCCAACTACCCGTAAAAGAAAATAAAGATTTTTCAGGTATGCTTTTTTTTTCTTTTTAAAAAGAGGTAGGGTCTCTGTACGTTGCCAGGCTGGCTTCAAATCCCTGAGCTCAAGTAATCCTTCCACCTCAGCCTCCTCGAGTAGCTAGGTCTACAGAATTCAGTATATTTACTTGTTAGTTTGTATTTATAGGTTATAGACGTGAAATTGCTTATACATAAGAGCTGGTTGTTCTACCTGTCTGACGACTAAGTATATTATGTTGAATTTTGGACTCTCAGCTTCCCAATAGCAGGAAGTATGTTGGGGGTTTTTTGTTTGTTTGTTTTAAAATCTTAGAATGCCCAGGATTTAGCAGTATAGTAATTACCTGCTGAGCTGATAGTATAATTGGTTTCTTAGAACCATATTTATTAGACCTATTAGGTACCCAAGTGTTTTTCCTTAGTATGTTAACTATTGCTTACAGTGGTTTAGTGAAATCATAAAAATCTTTTTCTGAGATATTTTGAGTCTTTAAAAAAATCTATTTAAGAGATTGGAGAGTATCTAGATTGACTTTTTCAAAGAGGTATATTTAAATTAGGCAATAACCAGAGGGGGGGGGGAAAAAAATATGAATGAACATGTAATGTATTTATAATGGTTATAGAGTAGTAGACTGCTAGATGTATACTGTATATATGAATGTATCTGAAAGACCCAATGTATCTGGAATATCTAAGTAGAGTTGATACCAATTTGATTCTTGAGGGTTTTTTCTTTTTTGAGATGGAGTTTTGCTCCTGTTGCCCAGGCTGGAGTGCAATGGCGCGATCTTGGCTGGCTGCAACCTCTGCCTCCCAGGTCCAAGCAATTCTTCTCTCAGCCTCCCGAGTAGCTGGGACTACAGGTGCCTTCCACCACTCCTGGTTAATTTTTTTTGTATTTTTAGTAGAAACGGGGTTTCATCATGTTAGCCAGGATGGTCTTGATCTCCTGACCTTGTGATCCACCTGCCTCGGCCTCCCAGAGTGCTGGGATTACAGGCGTGAGCCACTGCGCCCGGCCACCAATAATTTCTTTAAGATAAATTCGAGAAATGAAGCTGTTGGGAAATGAGGTAGCTGAGACCACAGGCATGTGCTTCACACCTGGCTAATATTTCTTTTTTTGAGACGGGAGTTTCCCTCTGTTGCTCAGGCTGGAGTGCAGTGGCGTGATCTTGGCTCACTGCGACCTCTACCGCCCGGGTTCAAGCGATTCTCCTGCCTGAGCCTCCTGAGTAGCTGGGATTACAACTATGTGCCACTCTAAGCCTGGCTAATTTTTGTATTTTTGGTAGAGAGAGGAGTTTCACTTTGTTGGTCAGGCTGGTCTTGAAACCTTATGATCTGCCCACCTGACCTCCCAAAGTGCTGGGATTACAGACATGAGCCACTGCCTAGCCATGCCTGGCTAATTTTTAAAAATTATTTCGTTATTTATAAATATGGGTCTTGATATGTTGCCCAGGCTGGTTTCGAGCTCCTGGATTCAAGCAGTCTTCACACCTCAGCCTCTCAAAATGCTGGGGTTACATGTGTGAGCCACTGTACCCAGGGTAAAAGGCTTCTATATACGACTTTTGAAATGACTAGATAGTCTTTATTTATTTTTACAGTATTGTTCTTACATGATTTAACTTTCATGGTAAGTTGAACCTGTAGTAATTCATTTATTTTAATTATTATTATTGTTTTTTGAGTCGGAGTTTCACTCTTGTTGCCCAGGCTGGAGTGCAGTGGGGCGATCTTGGCTTACTGCAACCTCCGCCTCCCGAGTTCAAGTGATTCTCCTGCCTCAGCCTCCTGAGTAGCTGGGATTACAGATGTGCGCAACCAAACCTGGCTGATTTTTGTATTTTTAGCAGAGATGGGGTTTCACTGTGTTGGTCAGGCTGGTCTCGAATTCCTGACCTCATGATCTGCCTGCCTCAGCCTCCCAAAGTGCTAGGATTAAAGGTGTGAGCCACTGTGCCCGGCCTTGTTTTAATTTTTAATGGTAATTGCTTAAAATATATTAAGCATATACTTACTGGGTTGCAGATCCCATAACTACCCCTAGATTTGATGGCTCACTAGGAGAACTCCCAAGACTTAGCATATTGTTGTACTCATAGATATGACTTATTACAGCGAAAGGAAACAGAGCAAAATCAGCGAAGGGAAAATCCTAAAGTGCATAGGATGAAGTCTGAAGAAAACCAGGAATAAGCTTCTATGAATCCTCTCCCAGTAGAGTCACATAGGATGTCCCTAATTCCCTCAGTAACAAGATGTGACAACACATCTAAGATATAGTCTACCAGGGAAGCTCATTAGAACCTCAGTGCTCGGGGTTTTTGATTGAGGGCTGGTCACATAGACCCCTTCTGCCTTAGTACAAACCAAAATTCTACACTCTCAGAGGGAAAACAGATGTTCAGCATAAACTACATTGTTTATATAAACAGTTTAGATTCAGTGAGCTCCTTTATCAGTTAGGATGGTGGAAATCCTCCCAAAATCCAAGTCCCAGATGCCAGCCAAGGACCAGCCTTACAAGCAAGTATTTCAAGCAGTCATGCATGCTATGGTAGTTCTTTTCTGCACACCTACCTTATCAAGTAATTGTCTATGGTTATAATTTAATTTTTATTAGTTAGAGTTTCTATTATTATTTTGTTATTTTTATTTTTTTTTAGATGAAGTCTTACTCTATCACCCAGGCTGGAGTGCAGTGGTATGATCTTGGCTGGTTGCAGCCTCCACCTCCTGGGTTCAAGTGATTCTCCTGCCTCAGTCTCTTGAGTAACTGGGATTACAGGCTCCTGCCACCATGCCCGGCTAATTTTTTTGTATTTTTAGTAGAGACATGGTTTCACCATGTTGGTCAGGCTGGTATTGAATGCCTGACCTCAGGTGATCTGCCCACCTTGGCCTCCCAAAGTGCTGGGATTATAGGCATGAGCCACCACGCCCGGCTGGGTTTCTGTTATTAACATTATCACTGCACCCTATACAGAATTATGTTTCTTTTTCTTTTTTTTTTCAAATGGAATCTCACTTTGTCACCCAGGCTGGGTACAATGGTGCAATCTTGGCTCATTGCAACCTCCACCTCTTGGGTTCAAGTGATTCTCCTGCCTCAGCCTTGCTAGTAGCTGGAATTGCAAGTGTGCACCACCATGCCCAGCTAATTTTTTGTATTTTTAATAGAGACAGAGTTTCACCATGTTGACCAGGCTGGTCTTGAACTCCTGACCTCAGGTGATCCACCTGCCTTGGCCTCCCAAAGGGCTGGGATTACAGGTGTGAGCCACCGCACCCAGTCAAGAGTTATATACTTTCAAAATTTTTTTAACTTTTGAATTGATACAGGTGTATTCTGTGACAATAACTTTTATCATCAGGTCACTCTGTATTTAAGAGGCTGATTCCTGAGTTTTGCATGATTCAGATTACTGAAAACTCTTACCTTTGTATAATTCCTGCAGTAAGTTTTACTCAGGAGAAAAAAATTCTTATCCATGTATCTTTAACTTGAATGTGAAGAAATAGTATGATTTTTTTTCCAAATATTACAGTGACCAAATGAAGACTACTGCTTGAAGGCTAACAAAATTTTCTCAGTTCCTTTTATTTAAAAAAGAAACCAGCTAACATTGATTAACAATATTTATTAGCAATATTCCTTTGAGTGCCTACTATATGAGAGGAGAAGTCCTAGGTGCTGGGACATAAAATGAACAAGACAGAAATCCATATACATATAAAACTTAATTTCTCATGAATATATGCCTGTTTACTTCTGGAAAAGAAAGTTATGTTTCTGTTGTTGGGGCCATACGCTTCTAACAACTAATGCGATCCTCGTATTTGTCTATACAGTATTTGGTAATTTTCAATTAACTTATTTTCAAATTTGTGAATGCCAAGTTATATTATTACTGAGTTTTGATTCTCAAGTGGAAATGATGCATGTCCTTTGCTCCTGCTAGTGCATATCAGAGTTATGCCAGAAATTTTGATGTGACTCTCTGCCCACCTGTTCTGTAGCCATCTCCCTTCACCCCTTACATTTATGTGTGTGTGTGTGTGTGTGTGTGTGTGTGTGTGTGTGTGTGTGTGAGACAGGACCTCACTCTGTCACCTAGGCTGGATTGCAGTGGTGTGATCACAGCTGACAGCAGCTTCAACCCCCAGGCTCAAGTGATCCTCTTGCCTCAGCCTACTGAGAAGCTGGGACTATAGGCACATGCTACCACATCCGGCTAATTTTTGTATTTTTTGTAGAGATGGGGTTTCTCCATGTTGCCCAGGCTGGTATCAAACTCCTGGACTGACTCAAGTGATCCTCCCACCTTGACCTCCCACAGTGCTGGGATTACAGGTATGAGCCACTGTGCCCAGCCCACCGCAAACTTTGCTTTTGCTGCTACCTCCCCCCAAAGTCTTATACTAGTGAGCTATTATTACTAATAGGAGTATCTAATGGTACAGACAAAACATTAAGAATCTTGGGGGCCGGGCGCGGTGGCTCACGCCTGTAATCCCAGCACTTTGGGAGGCCGAGGCGGGCGGATCACGAGGTCAAGAGATCGAGACCGTCCTGGTCAACATGGTGAAACCCCGTCTCTACTAAAAATACAAAAAAAATTAGCTGGGCGTGGTGGCGCGCGCCTGTAGTCCCAGCTACTCGGGAGGCTGAGGCAGGAGAATGCTTGAACCCGGGTGGCCGAGGTTGCAGTGAGCCAAGGTCGCGCCATTGCACTCCAGCCTGGCGCCTGGTGACTGAGTGAGACTCTGTCTACAAAAAAAAAAAAAAAAGAATCTTGGGTCGGGGCTGGGCATAGTGGCTCACCCCTGTAATCCCAGCACTTCGGGGGGCCGAGGCGGGCAGATCACGAGGTCAAGAGATCAAGACCATCCTGACCAACATGGTGAAACCCTGTTTCTACTAAAAATACAAAAATTAGTTGGGCATGGTAGTGCGCGCTTGTAGTCCCAGCTACTCGGGAGGCTGAGGCGGAAGAATCACTTGAACCGGGAGGCGGAGGTTGCAGTGAACTGAGATTGTGCCACTGCACTCCAGCCTGGGCGACAGAGCGAGACTCTGTCTGTCTCAAAAAAAAAAAAAAAAAAAATTCTTGGATTGGGCATGGTGGCTCACACCTATAATCCCAGCACTTTGGGAGATTGAGGTGGGCTGATTACTTGAGCTCAGGAGTTCAAGACCAGCCTGGCCAACATGGCAAAACCCCATCTTGACCAAGAAAATGCAAAAAACTTAGTTGGGCATGGTGGCATGTGCCTATAATCGCAGCTACTCAGGAGGCTGAGGCCGGAAGGTGGCCTAAACCCTGGAGGCAGAAGTTGCAGTGAGCTGAGATTGTGCCACTGCATTCCAGCCTGGGCTACAGAGTGAGACTCTGTCCCCAAAAAAAAAAAACTTGTGAGTAGTTCTTAGGTCTGTGTTCACATAATTACTAACTACAGTTGACCATTGAACATCACGGGTTAGGAGCACTGACACCCCCATGGTGTCAAAAATTTGTGTATAACTTGACTCCCTAAAAACTTAACCATGAATAGCCTACTGCTTACTGGAAGCCTTAGAGGTAACATGAACAGTTGATTAACACATATTTTGTATGTTGTATATATTATATACTATATTCTTAGAATAAAGTAAGCTAGAGAAAGGAAAGTTGCATTAAGAAAATTGTTCTCAGGTGTTGTATCATAGCAACACACACACACACTCACGTGGAAAATCCTAAGAGGCCCGGCACGGTGGCTCATGCCTATAATCTCAGCACTTTGGGAGGCCGAGGTGGGCAGATTACCTGAGGTTGGGAGTTTGAGACCAGCCTGACCAACATGGAGAAACCCTGTCTCTACTGAAAATACAAAATTAGCCAGGTGTGGTGGCACATGCCTGTAATCCCAGCTACTTGGGAGGCTGAGGCAGGAGAATCGCTTGAACCCAGGAGGCGGAGGTTGTGGTGAGCCGAGATTGAGCCATTGCACTCCAGTCTGGGCAACAAGAGTGAAACTCCATCTCAAAAAAAAAAAAAAAAAAGAAAAGAAAAAATTGTAAGGGAAAATACATTTCCAGTATTGTAGTATATTTATTGATACCATAAGTTCACAAGTTTACGTTATGTGTTTCCAAGATGACTTATCTGAAATGGTGGACAACCGTAGCTGCAGACCTCAATCCATGGTATGTCTCAAGCAATTCAACTTTTACTTGTAATGTCATGAATTTTTTCTGCTTATTTAGAAAATTTCCAGGATTTCTAGTGGTACTTCCTGTAGGTCCCATGGTGTTATTCAAGGTTTGTGGTATTGCACTAAATGTAATGAGAACTACCCCAAGAATTTGTGAGATTGCTTTTTACTGCCCTATGCACTTTACTGGAGAGATGAAATGCTCATGCAGAGATGAATATCATCACACAGCATTTTAAGCAAATACTTCCAACACTTTAGCTCCTTAAAATAGCAACAGGAGGTAGCTACAAAATTAATACAGTGGTACAGTAGGAACTACAATGAATTTTATGCAGTTATTTAATACATTGTATGTGTTTACATTTCTCTTGACTGTGAACAGTACCATATATGGTCTATAAGTGTTTGTGTAAATGTTGATAATTTTTTTTTTTGAGTCAGGGTCTATCTAGCTCCATTGCTTAGGCTGGAGTGTACTGGCACGATCTCAGTTCACTATCTTTACCTCCCAGGCTCAAGCGATCCTCCTACCTCAGTGTCCCGAGTGGCTGGGACTATCAGTGTGCACCACCATGCCCAGTTAATATTTTTGGTATTTTTTTGTAGAGATGGGATTTCATCATGTTGCCCAGGCTGGTCTCGAACTCCTGAGCTCTAGACATCTGCCCACCTTGGCCTCCCAAAGTTCTGGAATTATATATGTGAGCTACTGTACCCAGCCGATTTTGATAAATTTTAACTTTTTATAATTTATATATATTTTATTACTAAATGATAAAATATCTACATATATTTTTTATATTCATGACATACCTTTTTCCTTTTTTAAAAAAATATATTTCTAGGTTATGTGATATGCCTACAAGTTTTTTCAAATTGTCACAAATCTCCAAAACATTTTCTAGTATACTTATGAAAAAAAATCTACATGTAAGTGGATTTGTGCAGTTCAAACCTGTGAAGTTCATCCTGTGAAGGGTCAACTGTAATTGTTTTTCTTTTTATTGTCTTCAAGAAGTATGGTACCTATTATAACTCAGCTTGTATAGGCCATACGTGCTCACCTCAGAAAAAAATATATTACAATTTTCTTTTTGTATAATGTTGGGAACTTAAATATTAATACTTCTGGTAGTTGATCACAATCTTCTTGGGTTATTGCTGTATTCCTTAGGTGCTGTGAAGTCTCACTTTGAGTGTGGAATGACGGACGGGGTTCATCCTGAGGCAGCAGTGAGAGTTGTCCAGTCCATGGCTCGTTTCATGGCTGCCTATTTCACCAATCAGCAGCTTTGCATTTTGCCACCTCACCATGTGAATATTCTTCCTCCACTTCATATTAAAACAGGTAATATAGTAAACAAATCGTTTCTAAACTTTTTTTGTATTGCACATAATATTTAAAATCCTATTATATGGAGGCCATTAGGAAATGATTCTGTTCTAGCATTGTACCTGAAACATAGGAGCTATTTGTGAATGAATAGAATCTGAGAAAAATAATGGCTTAGATTTATTTTTATTGAATAAAAACTGGGACAAGTTGATCTTTATAAAGTTTGCATTTAAAAATTTTAATTAATTTCTAGAGATGGGATCTTGCTATGTTACTCAAGCTGGTTTTGAACTCCTTGCCTCAAACGATCTCTTTTTTTTTTTTTGAGACAGAGTTTCGCTCTTGTTGTCCAGGCTGGAGTGTAATGGCGTGATCTTGGCTCACTACAACCTCCACCTCCTGGGTTCCAGTGATTCTCTTGCCTCAGCCGCCCAGGTAGCTGGGATTATAGGCATGTGCCACCATGCCTGGCTAATTTTTTGTATTTATTGGAGATGGGGTTTCACCATGTTAGGCTGGTCTCGAACTCCTGACCTCAGGTGATCCACCATCTTGGCCTTCCTGCTGGGATTACAGGTGTGCACCACCGGGTCCGGCCAAATGATCTTAACTGCCTCAACCTCCCAAGTTGCAGGGAATATAGGTGTACACCCCTATGCTCAGCTACAGTTTTAATTTTTAAAGTGAAAGAGCTACCACCTTCATTTATGTCAAAATGTAGAAATTTAACAAATATTGAACTTTCTAATTTAGTATTTAATTTTCTTTGGATGATTTATGATTTTATTTGGACCATTTACTTTTTAAATTTAATAATTTCATTAGTATGGTCAAAATGCATCTAATCCTATGCTAGATAACTGCCCTGCTCTTGTGGATATAAACATGTACACAAATTTATATGATATTCATTTATTCTAATTTTTATTAAGTGCCTGCTGTGTGCTACACAGTATTCTTAGTGCCGCAAATATATTAGCTTGCGCCACATGAAACTGATAATACAAAAGCATTTGTAGTTTCTTCTTTTTTAATATATGAAACAGATTATCCTAATTGCCATGAACAAAATGATGAAGTACTTTTATGGGGTTTACATCTAATATGTTGAAACAGAAAATTAAATATATAAACAAGATATATCAAATGGTGATAATTGTTATGGAGAGAATTAAAATAGAGCAACGCAATTTTAGACTGGGTATTTTCAGAAGGAGCTCTCTGAGGAGGTGAAAGTTAAGCTGAACTCTTAATAAAAAGAAAGAGTCAGATATATCAAGGCACAGAACATTCTAACCTGAGTTTGTATAAAAGCCCTAGGGCAAGAACAAGCTTGATGTGTTTGAGAAACTGAAAGATCTGTGTGGCTGTATGCTAAAGGAGGAGGACTAGAGGACATGGTGGCTCATGCCTGTAATCCCAGCACTTTGGGAGGCCAGGCGGATTGCTTGAGTCCAGGAGTTTGAGACCAGCCTGGGCAACATTGTGAAACTTTGTCTCTACAAAAAATACAAAAATTAGCCCAGCATGGCGACATGTACCTGAGATTCTCAGTTAGTTGGAAGGCTGAGGTAGGAGGATTGCTTGAGCCCGGTGGCAGAGATTGCAGTGAGTGCACTCCAGCTTGGGTGGCAGAGCAAGACTCTTGTCTCAAAAAAACAAAGAAACAAAAAACAAAAAAGAAAACTAGAGGAAGAAGGGGAGAGTGATATGAGTTGCATTCAGTAAATGGGCCAGATGATGTAAGCCATGTTAAGAAATCTGATTTTTAAGTATTATGGGAAGCTGTTGGAGGGCTATAAGCAAGAGTAGACATTAACTGATATATGTATGTACAAGGCACACCTAGGTTAGAGTAGTAAAAGTTAAAATATAATTAGAAGCTTAAAAAAGATGGCAACAAGTGGTCAGCAAAAACAGTCATAGAACCATGGATTTTGAATTATGTGTTCAAACTCATGTTCTGTTACTGTCTCAGGATACATATACATTTCATGTTTATTTTTCTAATCAGAATTTTTTTAAGCAGAAATCAGTATTAGGGATTTGAGTTGATTATTTGGTGTGATATTTTAAAAAGTGGTGGACTTTTGTACTGTGTGAAAGTAAAATTATCAGAAAATTAAATTACTCGTTATTTTAATTATATAGTACCTTGCTCATAGTGAATAAAAAGAGGAAAAATATAGCCAGTCTCCTGGCTCCTTTGCTTATGCAGAATCGCACATCCAAGTGGTTGAAAACTTTTTTGTTTTCCAGATGTGTTTGTCGAGAGAGCTAAAATGTTAATATTTGCTGTAGGCATAGCCTGTGTAAATCATGTGAGAAACTAACCATTTCAAGCAACAGAGAAGCTCATGATAGCTATTTACCACTTTTTGAGAGAATGAGTAAAAATTTTGAGAGAATGAGTAAAAATCCCATCAACATGTGTTTTTTAATAACGTTTCTTTTATTCTATTTTCAAGTTGCTTTATCAAGTTACTTCAATTAGGGAAAGGGACAGAAGGCCAGAGGGAACGATATTACCCTTTTGTATTAAATCCCAGGCCAGATGGTAATCTTATTTGTCAGGATTATGGAAAATCACACTTTTCTACTTTCTAATTGACACTAATATTGAACACTTAATATGCTTGTTACCTCAAATTAGTCTTTTATTGCATAACACTGTGGGTAGCAGAAAATCAGATAAAATGTAGTCTGTCTTCTACATTTCATAATTTAGTATGAGAAATAAACATGTATTTCTGAGCATCCCACAGTAATAAATTCCACGTTGTGACCCATGTTGTGGTAATAAATTGTACCTTGTGAACCAATAGTCTAGTAGATATAAATGTTTTTTGTATGTATTTTACATATTACCTGACACAGAAGTTTCATTAAACAATATTTCACTTTATTTGTGTCTAATACTTTCTATTCCATTCTCTGTTTTTTCTTTCTTCTGTTTCATTTTTAAAATAATACTGGTATTTGCTTCACGACCCACGAATGAGGCATATTCTTCAGTGTTAAAAGTCTTCTAGGGCATGTTGAGAATTACTTTAACCCATTTTATGCATATCTTCCTGGTGGAGTTTAGTAGATAATACTCGATTGAAGAGATAAATATACCCATGTAAGGAAGCGTGAGTTTGGATGTGATTGTAATAATCAATTTTTAAAAATTTACTCACAGAGCAGTCCTTTCGACTTATTCCTCTGCAACACTCTAAGGTGGCCAGTGTTGTTAGAGATCAGAAGCTCTCTAATGTGTGGACAGTTGAATATGCACTTGAATTACTATTTATTGGTGGCCTGGTTCCGGAGGCTGTGTGGTTGGCACATAAACTTGGAGACTGGAAGACATCTGTTTCAATTGGTGTGGCTTTCCAGCTGTTCTGTAAACATGATAGCAATTTTATGAGGTATGGATTTTTAGACAATTTTAAGATATAGTATAATTGAACTATGTAAAGTATTTTATATTTCTCTTAGTGCTGGTATTTACATATTATGTGGAATCCTTATTTCAGCGTTGTCCAATGGAAACTTTCTTTAGTGATAGAAATGTGTTGTCCAGTATGGTAGCCACTAACCGCAAATAACTGTTGAAATGCAGCTAGTGAGACCAAAGAATTAAATTTTCAATTTAATTTTAGTTAATTTAAATTTAAATAGCCACATATAGTTGGTGGTTACTGTATTGAACTGCTCAGTGGCTTACATATTTGTGTTAAAACATGTATTAATACTCAGGTGTGATGACTCATGCTTGAGGTCCCAACTACTTGGGAGGCTCAGGTGGGAAGATCACTTGAGCTCGGGAGGTCAAGGCTGCAGTGAGCCATGATCATGTCATTAAACAGCCTGAGCAACAGAGTGAGACCCTGTCTCAAAACAAACAAAAACCATTTACTGAGCACACTTATGTGTTAGTGAAGCCCATATTTAGGGTAGCAATTAGAAATAAGAATGGGGGAGTGTATTAGGATCATAATCGTGGAGGGTCTTATCATATTTCCTTGAATATTTCTTTTTTACGTGTATGATAGATAAAAAAGTAAATTTCATTGTTTCTTAAATTTTCATGTTTAGTCCTTGATGTGTGAAATCTTTTTTTTTTTTTTCAAAATTTGGATTCATTTCCCTTAATGTCATGTCATTTCAGGTCCAAGAAAAAGAGTTGGAATCTGCCACTAAATATGACTCCAGCACAGATTTTTCAGGAAAAGCTGCAGTGTTTTTTGGGTCAACCAGCCTCTTTAGAAACCAAAAATGAAATGGGCTCAAAATATAAACAGTTTACAGGTATGTTACGTATGTATGGTCTGACTCATGTCAGATTAATATAAACCTTATGATACCTTAAAAAGCTTATAAATGTCTACAAATGTATTAACACTTTGAAATAAGCTTATCAAGAATGAAAGTGTGATATTTATTTTTATTTTATTTTATTATTATTATTTTTTGAGATGGAGTCTTACTCTGCCACTGAGGCTGGAGTGCAGTGGTGAGTGGTGTGGTCCTGGCTCACTGTAACCTCTGCCTTTCAGGTTCAAGCAGTTCTCCTGCCTCACCCTTCTGAGTAGCTGGGATTACAGGCGTGGGCCACTATAGCTGACTAGTTTTTGTAATTTTAATAGAGACAGGTTTCCACCATGTTGGCCAGGCTGGTCTTGAACTCCTGGCCTCAGGTGATCCGCCCACCTTGGCTTCCCAAAGTGCTGGGATTACAGGTGTGAGCCACCATGCCGTCCCAAAAATGAAAGTATGATATTTATACTTAACCATGGGAACACTCAAAATAGATGCCAGCTCAAAATATGAGGGTTGATAACTGAGTGATTTTCTGATTTTCCTTACATATCTTTTCTTTTTTTAATATTAAAGTAGCTTCTTGATGCCACAGTGTTACAGCTCTGTGACTTCTCCTGTAAAGCAGGGCCACCCCAGAGAGTATGTTGAAAGTAGCCTTCATACATACCTTTACACTAATTATATTTCGCTTCATTCATATCATTTTCTTTTGCAGCTATAGAATTTCAGACCTGGACGGGTACTTAGGAGTGATTTATTTCAACTCACATCTAGTGCATCAATTATAGAGTTTTTTATTTGAAAAGTTCAAAATGGTATTAAACAATTAAAAATGAATAGAATATTACATGTATTACATAGGTTTACACAGGAATCATATAAAATTTATCTGTTTTACAGTTGGAGAAATTTAGATAAAAAGTAATGAAATCAGTCATTTAATGTCGTATATTTAATGGTAAAGCCAGGATAACTATGAGGCCCCTCTGTTTTTATTGGTGCATTGCTCCAGTAAGGAGTGAGACTTCCAACTCTAGATTTCTAAAATTTATAATGTTTCTGTTTTGAGAAAACCTATAATACTTGGAAATCTGACTATTAACTTTTCTTTGATAATTTTCTGTGCAGTTCTTTTGTTTTAATTAATGAAAAGATATTGCTATGTGAAAGTTAGATTTTAAAGAAATGACTAAAAAATCCCCAGTCTGAACTTTGAGTTTTGGCAATATGTTGTTTTAGATGACCTGAAAACTCCCACAATAAATACCTAGTTAGAATGTGTTTCTAGATAAAATATAAAAAATATCCATTTAAAGGCCAAGCTTTAAAGACTGTAAGGGGAATTGCCAGAGGTCAGAAACAACAAGCAAATAAAAACTCAAAGGGTTGAGAGGATGATCCAAGATGGCCGAGATAGGAACAGCTCTGGATTGCAGTTCCCAGCGAAAATGCAGAGGGTGAGTGATCACTGCATTTCCAAACGAATTTTTACTACCCAAAGACCAGGAGATTCCCTGACAAAGAAGCACCACGAGTCTCCGGCGCAGTTGTTCAGCCGGCACAGCTGTTTCAGCCAGTGCAGCAGGTCTCTGCATAAAAACTCACACAAATCTGGGCACTGGTTCAACTGGTGACTGGAACGCCTGGGAGACAGAGTCACCCGTTCAACTGGAAAGGAGTTGAAACAAGGAGCCAGGTGATCTGACTCAGCCGGTCCCACCCCCACAAAGACCAGCAATCTGAAACGCTCTGCACTGAGAATTTCACAGCAAGCACAGCTGGACCCGGGACAGTCCAGCTCTGTGGGGGGGGAGGGTGTCTGCCACTACCGAGGCAGTTCGCCACTACCAAGGCACTCCACCACTACCGAGGCAGTCCGCCGTTACTGAGGCAGACCGCCATTACTGAGGTAGTTCTAACTATACCCCTATAAAGAAAACTGCAAGGAAGTTCACACGGTAGCTGGGCAGAGCCCACAGCAGCTCAGCAAAGCCTCTACAGGCAGACAGTGACTAGGCCTCTTCCTTGCTGGGCGGGGCAGCCTTGAAAAAGGCAGCAGCACAATGGAAACTCATAAATAAAGCCTTAACTCCCCAGGACAGAGCACCTGGGGAAAAAAAAAAGGGATTTATGAGTTCTGCTGCAGCAGACTGAAACATACCTGCCCAGCAGCTCTGAATGAACAATGGAGCTCACAGCTCAGCACTTGAGCTCCTATAAAGGACAGACTGTCTCCTCAAGCAGCTCCCTGACCCCTGTATATCCAAAGAGTCATCTCATAAAGGAGAGCTCAGACTGACATCTGGCGGGTATCCTTCTGGGGCAAAGATAGCAGAAGAAGAAACTGGCAGCAACCCTTACTGTTCTGCAGCCGCTGCAGGTGATCCCCAAGCAAGCAGGGCCTGGAGTGGACCTCAGCAGTCCTACAGCAGAGGGGCCAGACTGTTAGAAGGAAAACTAAGAAACAGAAAGAAATAACTTCATCATCAACAGAAAGGACGTCCAGAGACTCTATCTGAAAGCCACCAACTACAAAGACCACAGGTAGATAAATCCACAAAGATGGGAAGAAACCAGCGCAAAAAGGATGAAAACAGCCAAAACCAGAACGCCTCTCCTCCTCCAAGGGATCACAATTCTTCACCAGCAGGGGAACAAGGCTGGATGGAGAATGAGTCTGATGAATTGACAGAAACAGACTTCAGAAGGTGAGTAATAAGAAAACTTCTGTGAGCTAAAATAACTTGTTCTAACACAATGCAAAGTAAGAACCTTGAAGAAAGGTTTCATGAAATGCTAACTAGAATAAACAGCTTAGAGAGGAATATAAATGAATTGATGGAGCTGAAAACAAAACACGAGAACTTCGCAAAGCATACACAAGTTTCAATAGCTGAATCAACCAAGCAGAAGAAAGGATATCAGACATTGAAGATCAACTCAGTGAAGTAAACCAAGAAGGCAAGATTAGAGAAAAGAGAAAAAGAAATGAACAAAGCCTCCAAGAAATATGAGATTATGTGAAAAGACCTAATCTGCGTTTGATAGTTGTACCTGAACGTGATGGAGAGAATGAATCCAATCTGGAAAACACTCTTTAGGTTATCATCCAGGAGAACTTTCCCAACTTAGCAAGGCAGACCAATATTCAAGTCCAGGAAATACAGAGAACACCACAAAAATATTCCTCAAGAAGAGCAACCCTAAGGCACATAATCATCAGATTCACCAGGGTTGAAATGAAGGAGAAAATGCTAAGGGCAGCCAGAGAGAAAGATTAGGTTGCCCACAAAGGGAAGCCCATTAGACTCACAGCAGATCTCTCCGCAGAAACCCTACAAGCCAGAAGAGAGTGGGGGCCAATATTCAACATCCTTAAAGAAAAGAACTTTCAACCCAGAATTTCACATCCAGCCAAACTAAGCTTTATAAGTGAAGGAGAAATAAAATCCTTTATGAACAAGCACTTACTCAGAGATTTCATCACCACCAGGCCTACTTTACAAGAGCTCCGGAAAGAAGCACTAAACATAGGAACAACCAGTACCAGCCACTTGAAACACGTGCCAAATGGTAAAGAGCATCGGCACAATGAAGAAATCGCGTCAACTAATGGGCACAATAACCAGCCAGCATCAAAATGGCAGGATCAGATTCACAGATAACAATATTAACCTTAAATGTAAATGGGCTAAATGCCCCAATCAAAAAGACACAGACTGGCAAATTGGATAAAAAGTCAAAACTCATTGGTGTGCTGTGTCCAAGAAACCCATTTCACATGCAATGATACACATAGGCTCAAAATAAAGGGATGGAGGAAGATTTACCAAGCAAATGGATAGGAAAAAAAAGCAGGAGTTGCAATCCTAGTCTCTGATAAAACATACTTTAAACCAACAAAGATCAAAAGAGACAAAGAAGGGCATTACATAATGGTAAAAGGATCAATGCAACAAAAAGAGCTAACGATCCTAAATATGTATGCACCCAATACAGGAGCACCCAGATCTATAAAGCAAGTTCTTTTTTTTTTTTGAGACAGAGTCTTGCTCTGTCGCCAGGCTGAAGTGCAGTGGCACAATCTTGGCTCACCACAACCTCTGCCTCCTGGGTTCAAGCGATTCTTCTGCCTTAGCCTCCTGAGTAGCTGGGACCACAGGTGTGTGCCACCATGCTGGGCTAATTTTTTTGTATTTTTAGTAGAGATAGGGTTTCACCATGTTGGCCACGATGGTCTCAATGTCTTGACCTCATGTTCCACACACCTTGGCCTCCCAAAGTCCTGGAATTACAGGTGTGAGTCACCGCACCCAGCCGCAAGTTCTTAATGACCTACAAAGAGACTGACTCCCACATAATAATAGTGGGAGACTTTAACACCCCATGTCAATATTAAATCAACGAGACAGAAAATTAACAAGGATATTCAGAACTTGAACTCAGACCTGGACTAGTAGACGTTTACAGAACTCTCTACCCCAAATCCACAGAATATACGTTTTTCTCAGCACCACATCACACCTACTCTAAAATTGACCACATAATTGGAAGTAAATCACTCCTCGGCAAATGCAAAAGAATGGAAATGATAACAAACAGTCTCTCAGATCACAGTGCAATAAAATTAGAACTTAGAATTCAGAAACTAACTCAGAAACTGAACAACTGGCTCTTGAATGTTGACTGGATAAACAATGAAATGAAGGCAGAAATAAAGATGTTCTTCGAAAGCAATGAGATCGAAGACACAATGTACCAGAATCTCTGGATAACATTTAAAGCAGTGTCAAGAGGAAAATTTAAAGCAATAAATGCCCACATGAGAAGCAAGGAGAGATCTAAAATCAACACCCTATTGTCAAAATTGAAAGAGCTAGAGGAGCAAGATCAAAAAACTGAAAAACTAGCAGAAGACAAGACATAACTAAGATCAGAGCAGAACGGAAGGAGATAGAGACACAAAAAACCCTTCAAAAAATCAATAAATCCAGGAGCTGGTTTTTTGAAAAGATCAACAAATAGACCACTAGCCAGAATAATAAAAAAGAAAAGAGAGAAGAATCAAATAGATGCAATAACAAACGATAAAGGGAATATCATCACAGATTCCACAGATATACAAACCACCATCAGAGATTACTACAAACAACTCTATGCACAGAAACCAGTAAGCCTGGAAGAAATGGATAAATTCCTGGACACTTGCATCCTCCCAAGCCTAAACCAGGAAGAAGTCAAAACCCTGAATAGACCAATAACAAGGTCAGAAGTTGAGGTGGCAATTAAGAGCCTACCAACCAAAAAAAGCCCAGGTCCAGATAGGTTCACAGCCAAATTCTACCAGAC
Organism: Ateles fusciceps; assembly: GCA_036589455.1. Classification (NCBI taxonomy): domain Eukaryota; kingdom Metazoa; phylum Chordata; class Mammalia; order Primates; family Atelidae; genus Ateles; species Ateles fusciceps. The sequence goes on from JAZHEH010000572.1 coordinate 6,114,485, forward strand.
ATACAAAGAGGAGCTGTTACCACTCCTGAAACTATTCCAAACAATCCAAAAGAGGGAATCCTCCCCAAATCATTTTATGAGACCAACATCATCCTGATACCAAAACCCAGCAGAGACTCAGCAAGAAAAGAAAACTTCAGGCCAATATCCATGATGAACATAGATGCAAAAATCTTCAATAAAATACTGCAAACCGATTGCAACAGCACGTCAAAAAGCTTATCCATCACGATCAAGTAGGTTTCATCCCGGGGATGCAACGCTGGTTCGACATATGCAAGTCTATAAATGTAATTCACCACATAAACAGAACCAGAGACAAAAACCACATGATTGTCAATAGATGCAGAGAAGGCCTTCAACAAAATTCAACAGCCCTTTATGCTAAAAACTCTCAATAAACTAGGTATCAACGGGACGTTTCTCAAAATAAAAGCTATTTATGACAAACCAACAGCCAATATCATACTGAATGGGCAAAAACTGGAAGCATTCCCTTTGAAATCTGGCACTAGACAAGGATGCCCTCTCTCACCATTCCTATTCAATATAGTGTTGGAAGTTCTAGCCAGAGCAATCAGGCAAGAAAAAGAAATAAAGGGTATTCAATTAGGAAAGGAGGAAGTCTAATTGTCTCTATTTGCAGACGACATGATTGTATATTTAGAAGACCCTATGTTCTCAGCCCAAAATCTCCTGAAACTGATAAGCAATTTCAGCAAAGTCTCAGGATACAAAATCAATGTGCAAAAGTCACAGGCATTCCTATACACCAATAACAGACTAAAAGACAGCCAAATCATGAACGAACTGCCATTCACAATTGCTGCAAAGAGAATAAAATACCTAGGAATACAACTAACAAAGGACGTAAAGGACCTCTTCAAGGAGAACTAGAAAGCACTGCTCAACAAAATAAGAGAGGACACAAACAGATGGAGAAACATTCCTTGCTCATGATTAGGAAGAATCAATATTGTGAAAATGGACATACTGCCCAATGTAATTTACAGATTCAATGCTATCCCCATCAAGCTACCAATGACCTTCTTCGCAGAACTGGAAAAAACCACCTTAAACTTCATATGGAACCAAAGAGAGCCCGCATAGCCAAGTCAATTCTAAGCAAAGAGAACAAAGGTGGAGATATCACACTACCTGACTTCAAACTATCCTGCAAGGCTTCAGTAATCAAAACAGCATGGTACTGGTACCAAAACAGAGATATAGACCAATGGAACAGAGAATACTGGCCTCGGAGACAACACCACACATCTGAAACTGATATTTGACAAACCTGACAAAAACAAGCAATGGAGAAAGGATTCCCTGTTTAATAAATGGTGTTGGAAAAACTGGCTAGCCATGTGCAGAAAGCAGAAACTGGACCCCTTCCTGACACCTTATATGAAAATTAACTCCAGATGGATTAAAGACTTAAACATAAGACCTAACACTATAAATACCCTAGAGGAAAACCTAGGCAAAACCATTCAGGGCATAGGCATAGGCAAGGACTTCATGACTAAAACACCAAAAAGCACTGGCAACAAAAGCCAAAATAGACAAATGGGATCTAATTAAACTCCAGAGCTTCTGCACAGCAAAGGAAACAATCATTAGAGTGAATCGGCAACCAACAGAATGGGAAAAAATTTTTACAATCTACCCATCTGACAAAGGGCTGATATCCAGAATCTACAAAGAACTAGAACAGATTTACAAGAAAAAAACAAACCCATTCCAAAGTGGGCGAAGGATATGAACAGACACTTTACAAAAGAAGACATGTATGAGACCAATAAGCATATGAAAAAGTGCTCATCATCACTGGTCATCTGAGAAATGCAAATCAAAGCTACATGGAGATACCATCTCATGCCAGTTAGAGTGGTGATCATTAAAAAATCTGGAGAAAACAGATGCTGGACATGATGTGGAGAAATAGAAACACTTTTACATTGTTGGTGGGAGTGTAAATTAGTTCGACCATTGTGGAAGACAGTGTGGCGATTCCTTAAGGACCTAGAAATAGAAATTCCATTTTACCCAGCAATCCCATTATTGGGTATATATCCAAAGGATTATAAATCGTTCTGTTATAAAGACATGCACACGTATGTTCATTGCAGCACTGTTTACATTAGCAGAGACTTGAAACCAACCCATATGCCCATCGATGATAGACTGGACAGGGAAAATGTGGCACATATACACCGTGGAATACTGTGCAGCCATAAAAACGATGAGTTCATGTCCTTTGTAGGGACATGGATGAATCTGGAAACCATCATTCTTAGCAAACTGACACAAGAAGAGAAAAACACCGCATGTTCTCACTCATAGGCGGGTGTTGAACACTGAGAACACGTGGACACAGGGAGGGGAGCATCACACACTGAGGTCTGTCGGGGGGGACTGGGGAGGGACAGTGGGGGGATAGGGAGTTGGGGAGGGATAACATGGGAAGCAATGCCAGATATAGGTGATGGGGATGGAGGCAGCAAACCACATTGCCATGTATGTACCTATGCAACAGTCCTGCTTGTTCTTCACATGTACACCAGAACCTAAAGTGCAATAAAATATATATTTATATTAAAAAAAAAAAAAGCGTTCCATTTCTTTCTCCTTAGCTGCTCTTAAATGAATTCCATTCTGTTAAAGAGAAACAGAAACAGGCCCCTTCAAATATCTGTACATGAAGACTGGTGCAGTGCCTCACACCTGTAATCTGAAGCCAAGGCCAGCAGATCACTTGGGCCTAGGAGTTTGAGACCAGCCTGGGCAATATGACAAACCCCATCTCTACAGAAAATACAAAAATTAGGCATGGTGGTACACGCCTATAGTCCCAGCTACTTGGGAAGAGGCTAAGGTGGAAGAATCACTTGAGCCCAGGAGGTCAAGGCTGCAGTGAGCCATGATTGTGCCACTGCACTCCAGCCTGGGTGACAGAGTGAGACCCTTGTCTCAAAAAAAATGAAACAAAAGAAATATCCGTACATGAATGTTTATAGCAACTATTTCATAGTAGCCAAAAATGGGAAGCACCTCAAGTGTCCATGAATTGATAAACAAATTCCAATATATCTTTATAATGTACAGATAATAATACAAATAATATACAAATAATAACAAATTACTGATAACATGTGACAACACAGATGAATCACAGAACCATCATGTTAAGAAGTCCCGAAGAAGTCAGGAACAAAGACTTCATGCTCTGTTATTCCATTTCTGTGGACTTCTATAAAAAACAAATCTATAGGAGCAGAAAACAGATCAGGGGGTTGCCTGAGAATAAACAGGGAATTGACCTCAAAGGAGCATAAGATAACTTTTTGGAGTGATGGAAATGTTATTACAGGCCAGTATAGATTTGTTTACTTTTATTGAACTGTATACTTTAAAAAAGAGTGAATTATATTTTATGTAAATTATGTCTCAACCTGATTTAGAAACAAAAAATTCAATAGATGGTTAAGTTTAGGAGCAAATTTGTGAACTGGAAATGATGAATCTGAGCTATATGTTTATATAATATATATAAAGAAATAAATTTGGCCGGGCGCGGTGGCTCAAGCCTGTAATCCCAGCACTTTGGGAGGCCAATGCAGGTGGATCATGAGGTCAAGAGATCGAGCCCATCCTGGCCAACATGGTGAAACCCTGTCTCTACTAAAAATAGAAAAATTAGCTGGGCATGGTGGCATGCGCCTGTAGTCCCAGCTACTCAGGAGGCTGAGGCAGGAGAATTGCTTGAACCCGGGAAGCGGAGGTTGCAGTGAGCCGAGATTGTGCCACTACACTCCAGCCTGGCACCTGGCGACACAATGAGACTCTGTCTCAAAAAAAAAAAAAAAAAAAAGAAATTTATACAAAATAGGGACATAGATTTAAAAATACGAAAGAGAAGTTGAGCTTTGTAGAACACACAAAACAGAAAGATACAACATATATTTAATTGGAATTCCAGTATATCCACTTCAAATGCTAGATAGTGGCTACCTAAATTGAATATAGCAAAAATGTTAATATCAAGTAGGAGAAGTCAGTACATGAGTGTTTGGCATATTATATTTTATACTTTTCTATATTCTGTATTTTAATAATATGCTTAAAATATTTCATAGTAGAAAAATCCCTAAGTTTCTGGTTCTACCATCGCATCTGATTGCATTTTGCCTTCTGGGACATACCCACATATATATAGATATTTGCATAGTTGAAGCCATACTATATGTATAACTATTTTGTGTTTTCCTGTTTCCCTCATAAGTCATAATTTATTATTACAAAAGTACTATCATGTACTATTAAGAAAAGGAGAAATGCCCAGGCGCAGTGGCTCACACCTATAATCCCAGCACTTGGTGATAACCCATCTCTACTAAAAATACAAAAATTAGCCTGGCATGGTAGTGTGTGCCTGTAATCCCAGCTACTCAGGAGGCTAAGGTGGGAGAATTGCGCAAACCTGGGAGGAGGAGGTTGCAGTGAGCTGACATCCTGCCACTGCACTCTAGCCTGGGCGATAGAGTTAAACTCTGTCTCAAAAAAAAAAAAAAAAAAAAGAAAAAGAAAAAGTCTGTCGCTGCCTTCACATAATCTTGTATATTATTTTGGTTTCTTTCCTGACGTTCTTTTTCCCATTAATATTTTTTCAATTATGTTTGACTCAGAACTACATTCTAAGAATATTTTTATTGTATAGTTGTTTTTGCAATATCTTGTATAAAAATGTCTCATGTTCTTATCTATAATTTTTTTTTTTTTTTTAGACAGAGTCTTGCTCTGTCACCCAGGCTGGAGTGTAATGGTGCAGTCTCAGCTCACTGCAACCTCCGCCTTCCGAGTTCAAGCAATTCTCTTGCCTCAGCCACCCAAGTAGCTGGGATTATAGGTGCCTGCCACCATGCCCGGCTAATTTTTGTGTTTTTAGTAGAGATGCGGTTTCACCATGTTGGCCAGACTGGTCTCGAACTCCTGACCTCGTGATCTGCCTGCTTCGGCTTCCCAAAGTGTTGGGATTACAGGCATGAGCCACCGTACCTGGCCCTTATCTATAATCTTAAAGTAACAGGATAGTTCATAATTTCTGTCTGTAAGTTTGTATGTGTTGCATGTCAACCAGTATGTTCATTCTTGACAATGAATGTTTTTAGATTTGAAATTTTATCCTACAAAATGGGTAAGAAGTTTAATACAAGCTTTAACTATTTTACCAAATGTTGTGTTTGATAGATCCCATTGAAGAGGAAGATGCAAATCTACTATTTGGTTCAATACAAGAAGTACTGAAAGCATCGGTTATGGCTGATGCAGATATTCTTTCGGAGACATTTCAACTTCTGATAGACTCTGCCAAGGACTTCAGTAAGAGACTGTGGGGCTTAGTGCCTGTTGGCTTGTATCTTCCAGCTCCTCCATTGTACTGTCCCCAGCCAGCTATTCTTAGTGAAGTAAGCTTATAGCATTAACTTTTTAATTAATTTAAAGTTGATTTTGTTGAGTTTTTAAAATAATCAACTGATAATCCTCATATTGAAAATTCAAGCTCTAAAGACAAACTTTTAGATCCCAGCTTTGGTGTTCACTAATGGTATAATCTTAGGGAATGTACTAAACTACTGTTTAAGTTTCCTTATCTGTAAAATGCAGATTATAATAGTACCTGTAATGGCATTTTTGGGAGGATTGAGCTATCCTGTAAAAGATTCTAGCTCAGGACCTGGGACATACAGTAATTATTTAATAAATGTTAAAATTATTTTAACAATATAGCACAATTAATCTTAATATCCAGATTTTTAAAAATTGGGCATTTGTTTAGGGTAACAAATGAAATAATGAGTATCAGAATTAGAAGCCATACATTATTTCAGGCTCTTATTTATCTCTTTGTCTTTGCCTTTTCTGAAAGACTTGGCTGTTGTAGTGGCTCACACCTGTAATCCCAGAATTTGGGAGGCCAATGTGGGAAGATTGCTTGAATCAAGGGGTTTGAGACCAGCCTGGGAAACACGATGAAACCTTGTCTCTCTAAAACATAAAAAATTAGCCAGGCATCGTGGCAAGTGCCTGTAGTTTCAGCCACTTGGTAGGCTGAGGTGGGTAGATTGCTTGAGCCCAGGAGGCAGAGGTTGCAGTTAGCCGAGATTGCACCACTGCACTCCAGCCTGGGTGACAGAGCAAAACTCTGTCTCAAAAAAGAAAAGAAAGACTTATTTTTATTTAACTTTGGTTTAAAAGGTTATTTTTTTCCTGCACTATTCAGTTGGTAGTTCTATATTATAAATACTATATTCCTCTTAGAAACGTTTTCCTTGCTCTTAGTAAAAAATCATAACATTATAATGAGCTGGTTCTAAGATGTATAGTGTTATTATAAATTACTGACATTTGTATTTTTAAGTATTTGATTAACATTTTGAAGTGGTTCTGGGTATTATTTTTTTATTACCTCCTGTTTCAGTATTGGCAACTTCTAGCTGTATCTAGTTTTTTATTTCTCATTTGTTCTCTTTAGTTATATTTCAATAGTCTAAAACATTTTACTTGTTGATATTACAAATGGAAGGAATAAAATGTCCGTGGCATTTCTCAATAATTCATCATTTCTCTTGCATCTGAGTCTTTAATAATTGGTTAGAAATTTGAAATGACATTTAAAATTTTTTGGATAGCCTATGTTGATAATAGTTTGCGTAGTTTGTGTGGTTACTATCTTGATTAGTGCTTCATTTTATTCTTTTATATTAAAGTAATTCTCCATGGTAAGATTTCTTCTAAATGTCACTGTATATCAGTTAGAACCCCTTGTGTTGCAAGTAATACAATACCTGGTCAAAATGGTTTAAACAATAAAGGCATTTATTAGCTCACATAATGAAGAAGCCCAGTGGTAGGGCAGGCTTCTGATTTAGTTATGTTATCAAAGACTTGGGCTCTTTCACTCTAGTTTGTTTTCTGAGGTGTCACCTGAAGGACTAGCTCCTCTTGTAGGAGCAGGATGGCTGTTAAGGAAAGCTTCTAAGGATGCCTTCTCCATGTCCACAGCCACAGTGACTGAGACAAAGAAAAGCGGCAAAATTATTTCTGTCCCAGCATTCCAAGCAAGAGGATTGAGATTCACTCTTATTGAGACTGGCTTAGGTCACATGCCTGTCCTTTAAACAGTCACTGTGGCTAGGCTTAACACAAGGTACTGCTTGGCCTGTGAATAGAACCTTCCTTGAGGTGGGATGAGCTTTCCCCTCAATCATATTAGCCATGTAGGAGATTGGCAGATATCCAAATAAAAACTGAGTACTGTTAAGAAGTGGTCAAGGAAGAAGGCTGTTGGGGTTATCTCATTATCTGGGAAAATAATCTTTAGCTACTGGTTTGAGTAGCATTTATTCAACAAACATTTATTGGGTCCTACTGTGTATCAGATTTGAGTGTGTACACTGTGGTCATATGAAGACATGACAAGGCCCTTTCTTCCTCTTGGGAGTTCTGAGTACAGTGGGATACAGGCATAAATTGGAATAAGTTGGTGAAAGCTACAATAGAAATGTAAAAGTGATGTTGTAGCACAGAGGGATGGGCTTCACAGATGAATCGATACTGAAATATAAGTAGATTCTTCCCAGTAGAGGAAGAGAAAAGGCATTCTGTTTAGAAGAATCTGTAACATTCCACCAATGGAGTCTGGAGTGGCAGGCTTTAACTGTTCTAGGGTAAGACTGGGAACTAGGGTCAGCTTATTCCTTTACACTGAGGGGGAGAGAAACTTTTCCTCAATACTAGAAATAGCCATAGTTGAAATCTCAGAGCCTGTGCCTCAGAATTTTTCCTTTATGTATCTCCAGGAACATTCTAGTTTGAGAAGCAGTGAAAGCAGTGAGCATCATAGATAGGCTTATCTAGGGGTTTGTTTGTTTTGTTTTTGTTTGTTTTTTTTTTGAGACAGGGTGTCACGGTGTGGCCTAGGTTTGACCTCAAACTCCTGAGCTCAAGCAGTTTTCCTGCTTTGGCCTCCCAAAATGCTGGGATTACAGGGTGAGCCACTGTGCCCAGCCTCATTAACCTATCTTTATTTTCACTTTAACATTCTAAATTTCCTTATTACTACCCACTAAAATGGATTGTTTTATTTTCCTCAGGAAGATGGTGATGATCTTCTTTTAAAAGCTGAAAAAGATAATCGCCAAAAGGTATCTGGAATCCTTCAGCGTGTTCTCCTGCTTTTCCGGGCGGCTCAGTGCTCTTTTCCTGTAGCACAGTGGTATATCTTGCAGTTGAGGTGGGCAAGAAAAGTCATGCATAAGGTATGGAAGTGTCTTAGTCATTTACATGCTGTGGTAACTGAAATAGACTAATATTTATATTATTGTTTTTATAATTGTGACATTTTTTCAAGGAGTCTTGCCCTATAAATCTGTAAATTTCAGGTTTATTCATAATAAGCAAACTAAACAGACCAGATTCTTCCCTTTGAAAGGTAAGGACTCTGAACTGAGTCTCTAGGTTAGTTCCACCCTGTCTAGTTCGTTAATTCCAGGGAATTACAGTTACTTTCCCCCAGCTCCCCTATCGCTGAAGATTGAAACTCAGGACTTTCTCCCATTTCTCCTTGAGGTGTTGTCTGTGTTCTGTGGGGGCCTTCTGTGGGTTCAGAGAATGGAAAGTTATAGTTCATTCTTGTTTGTTTCCATTCAGTAGTTTCCACGAGTCAGGGTGTCTGCCTTGCTGTTTTCTGAGATGTGCAATTCAGTTTGATTCCCAGGTGTTCATCCCCTTCTATACTGACTTCAGCTGAGCTTCATTTTTATTAGCGCTCCAGCCAGATAGGACACCTGGTATGTCTCTTTATCCAGCTGTAAGTCCTTTGTAGGCCTGCTGTCTCTCTCTCTCTCTCTCAAAATAAATTTTGTCATCTCCAATTTTTATTTATTTATTTTTTTTGAGACAGAGTCTCGTTGTGTTGCCAGGCTGGAGTGCAATGGCATGATCTCAGCTCACTGCAACCTCCACCTTCTGGGTTCAAGCGATTCTCCTGCCTCAGCCTCCAGAGTAGCTGGGATTACAGGTGTGTGCCACCACACCCGGCTAATTTTTGTATTTTTAGTAGAGACGGGGTTTCACCGTGTTGGCCAGGATGATCTTGATCTCCTGACCTCGTGATCCACCCACCTTGGCCTCCCAAAGTGCTGAGATTACAGGTGTGAGCCACTGCGCCCAGTCCTCCAAATATTTTTAATTCAACCTTAATTAAAATTAAATTTAAAATAATAGAATTATTTTTAGTAGGAACCTTTAGAGAGACTTTGAGAAGTTATCTAAAATTATTTTTGAAAATTAGCCTTTTTAGAGAAAAAGTTTGTAAAATTTGGATATAGTTTCTATAAAAATATAAATTAAAACTCTACTCATTTTATATTTTGGCATCACAATGGAAATGGAAAGTAGATAGTGGTTGGTTTTCAGGGGTTAGGGAGAGAAGGAAGTGGGCAGTGACTGGTTTTGTTTTTCTTTTTGGGGTGATGAAAATGTCCTGGAATTAAACAGTGATGATGGTTGCCTAACTTTGTGAATATACTAAAAACCACTAATTGTATGCTTTTGAAAGGTGGCTTTGATGGCATGTGAGTTTTAGCTCAATTAAAAAATGGTGCTGAAACAAAAATTCAAAACCATGTTAGTTTTCTATTTCTACCCTAACAAATTAATACAAATTTAGCAGCTTAAAATAGCATCCATTTAATATCCCACAGGTTCTGTGCATCAGAACCACTACAGGGTGGTTCAGCTAGGTCTCTGCTTAGAGTCTCACAAGGCCAATCAAGGTGGCAGCAGGGCTACATTTCTTTCTAGAGGCTCTAGGGGAACATCCGTTTACAGGCGCATTCAGGTTGTTGGCAGAATTCAGTTGCATGTGGCTATCGAACTGAGGTTCCCCATTTCCTTGCTGGCTCGCTCTCTCTGCCTCTTAGTATCATCCTGGTAGTAGATGCCATTAATGTATTTGACAAGAAGTCTGTCATTAGCATGCTTCCCAGGAGATTTGATTAGATTGTCTTTCTGCAAGTGACTAACTGAAGGAGAAAATCAATTGCAAACCTGCTGTTAATGCTTTCTTCCCAGGTTTATGTCTCAGAGCCCTTTCCTGAAATGTGGAAATAAATTTGATCATCTCCAAATATCTTTAAATCAGCCTGTTATCAGTAGAAGCTCCCCCCTCTTTTTATTGATTTGTTAAAATAAAAACTAGATAATTTGTCCTGTACCATATTCTAGATTTGTCTGATCATTTCGTTTAGTGTCATTTAGCTTGTTTCTCTTTTTATCCCCCTGCAAATCGGTCATTAATCTGTGCTCATTGAGGTAGAGACGTTTAAATAGATTGAGGTTCAGATTTTCTTTTTTTAGATTTTTTATTTTTTGAGACAGCATCTTACTCCATTGCCCAGGCTGGAGTGCAGTGGCATGGTCTTGGCTCACTGCAACCTCCGCCTCCCAGGTTCAAGCGATTCTCCCGCCTCAGCCTCCTGAGTAGCTGGGACTACAGGCGCCTGTCACCTTGCCTGACTAATTTTTGTGTTTTTAATAGAGATGGGGTTTCATCATGTTGGCCAGGCTGGTCTCAAACTTCTGACCTCAGGTGATCTGCCCACCTCGGCCTCCCAAAGTGCTGGGATTACAGGTGTGAGCCACTGTGCCTGGCCTCAAATTTTCTTAGAAATGAATCTTTCATAATTATTGTGTACTTCTCTGTTGCACTGCGTCATATGGCACATGTGTCTGCTCATTTTACTTTTAGGGATGGGGAGATTGAGTTTGGGTCATGTCATGCCCTCTATCAAGTATCCCCATCAACCCATCAGCTTTTTGCTCTGTTAGCATTTACTAACTTTGCCTAGAGTCATTATTAGGGATTGCCAAATGGTGTCTTTCTAATTCTACTGTTTGTAGATTAGTTTTTCGAAAGTTATATATGTAGGCATAAATGTTTTGTATTTATTTTAGTTACTGTATACAGTTTTATTTGGGGATGAGATTAAGATTGTCTTAAATTTATTTTCTTTGCTATGCCTGTGAGGAAAGCCAGGGACAAATAGCATTAAGTTATTCTTATACAGGCAAAATTGTGTCAAGAGGGTGCAAATGATTTAGTTAGAAACTTTCTTTTTTGAGATAACAAGCTAGTGACTTTCATAAAGTAATGAAACAAGTATAGCTTGTTTCATGTACTTTGTTTTTCATTCTGTGTGGTTTCTTTTACTTGTCTGATTCTTTTATAGTTTCCTTTAAAAGTGATTTATACTATTGATAATTAACATATTTGGTTATTCTTTTAGATTTGAATGAAAGGATCCCTTCCTTCATTGAGTCCTTTTCCTCAGTCATTACTTAATTACTGTAAAGGAGGTATCGCATTCTTTAGACCTGGAGCAGCTGGAGATCACAAGCTTGATGAAGTTTCCATTAGAGCAATAGGTTTGTCCAAAATGAACTGCTTGCTTAGACATTAGGCCTAAGTATGAATAATGATATATTTTTCATTTGGGAAGGTAACTACTGACTCTTCAAAGTACAGTATATTGTACTTTAACAGTTATGTATATACATATATGGTATATATGATAGTCAGAAATTTATTATATAAACAAATTGTGATACCTGTCATTATTATTTAATTTTTTTTTTTTTTTTTTGAGACAGGGTCTGGCTCTATTGCTTCGGCTGGAGTGCAGTGGCATGATCTCAGCTCACTGCAGAACAACTCCTGGGCTCGATCCGTCTTCCCACCTCAGCCTCCTGAGTAGCTGGGACAAGAGGTGCATGGCACCACACCCGGCTAATTTTTGTACTTTTTGTAGAGACAGGGTTTTGCCATGTTGCCCTGGCTGGTCTTGAACTCCTCAGCTCAAGCAACCTACCCGCCTTGACTTTCCGAAGTGTTGGGATTACAGGCATGAGCCATCGCACTTGACCTAAATTAATTCCTTATTCATGGTCTGTGTCCAGTTTTTGCATAAGAAGTTTAAAAAGTAAAACTTTAGATATCATTTTACTCTTTTCTTCTTAATCTTTAATCCTTATCAGTTCTATTTATATTAAGCACTGATCTTATCTTTAGACTTTAATTAAAATGTTTACTTTTGAGCTGGGCACACAGTGGTGTAATCCCAGGTACTTGGGAGGCTGAGGTGGGAGGTTGCTTGAGCCTAGGAGTTTAAGGCTGTTGTGTGCAATGATTGCACCTGTGAATAGCCACTGCACTCCAGCCTGGGCAACATAGTGAGACCCTGTCTCTAAAAAAAAAAAAAGGTTATTCTTAACTCACTCACCCTTAGTAAAATCTTACATGTCCTAGGACTCAGATTGTCTGTGTTTCCAACTGTAATAGCAGTGAAATGCTTCTTGATTCCTTCTCTCAGCTGTCATGAGCTTAGTTTCATAGACTCTTCATTCCCTGTAACAAAAGAAAGGGCCAGGCGGAGGTGTCATCTGGAAAAGTATGTACAATCTCATTTCATTTCTAGGTGTGTAAGAAGTGAGTTAAATTCACAACAATCCCAGGTAAAAGATATTTGCTTATAAATAGGGACATAGTCCTTTGAAGTGATTTAAATAAAGATTTGAACATATATTTTTTATATTTGCATTTTGATCCTAGGTTCTTTCTAATAATTCTTTTGCTTCATTTGGTCTCTTGATTGTTGAGAAATGATTTCGGTAGATTAAAAAAGTTCCTTTCTGGCCAGTTGCAGTGGCTTATGCCTGTAAACCCAGGCTGAGGTGGGAGGATTTCTTGCTCCCAGGAATTTTAGGCTACAGTGAGCTATGATCCTGCTACTCATCTCCAGCCTGGGCGGCAGATCGAGACCCTGTTTCTTTAAAAAAAAAAAAAAAAACAAGGTTCCTTTCCTGTTTTGTTACCTAAAATAGTAGATTTCAGACTCTTAATTTTATTTATTTATTTATTTGTTTTTGAGACCGAGTCTCGTTCTGTCACTTGGCTGGAGTGCAGTGGCACAATTTTGGCTCACTGTGATCTCCACCTCCTGGGTTCAAGCAATTCTCCTGCCTCAGCCTTCCAAGTGGCTGGGACTACAGGCGCCTGCCCCTGCACCCGGCTAATTTTTGTGTTTTTAGTAGATATAGGGTTTTGCCATGTTGATTGAGCCGGTAACTCCTGACCTCAGGTAATCCACCTACCTCGGCCTCCCAAAGTGCTGGGATTACAGGCGTGAGCCACCATGCCTGGCCTAGGATTTCAAACTCTTTTGAAGTTTTTTATTATGAAAAATTTAAACCAAAGTAGAGATTTATGAACACTTGAGTACCTCTCACCCACCTGCAACAATTGTCAACATATGAAAGCAAATCTGAGTACATCATAAGTACCATAAGTACTTCAGTATACGTAGTGAACATATGAGGTATTTTTAAAAACCACAATTCTATTATGACTGACAAAATTTACAATCTTTAATATTATATATAGTCAAGCATGCTTAATGATGGAGATATATCCTAAGAAATGTGTCATTAGACAATTTTGTTGTGTCATCATAGGGCATACTTACACAAAAATAGCCTAGTATACACTGAGGCTATATGATATGGCCTTTTGCTTCTAGACTACAAACCTGTACAAGAGGATTGCTTGAGCCTAGGAGTTCCATGCTATTCTGTGCAATGATTGCACCTGTGAATAGCCACTGCACTCCAGCCTAGACAACATAGTGAGACCCTGTCTCTAAAAAGAAAAAAGTATTGCCATACTAAATACAGCAGTACTGAATACAGAATGTGACTATGCTGAATACTTTAGGCAATTGTAACACAATGGTATTTGTATATATAAACATATCTAAACATGGGAAAGGTACAGTAAAAATACAGTATAAAAGATTAAAAAATGGTAAGTATAGGACACTTACCATGAATGGAGCTTACAGGACTGGAAGTTTTTGCTCCAGGGGGAGTCAGTGAGTGGGTGGTGAGTTAATTTGAAGGCCTAGGACATTATTGTATACTACTGTAGATTTTATAAACACTGTACACTTAGACGATACTAAATTTATTAAAAATCTATTTTTTCTTCCATAATAACTATAGCTTATTGTAACATTTTTACTTTATGAACTTAAAAAAAATTTAAAATGTTTTTGACTCTTGTAATTATACTTGGCTTAAGAGACATACACGTACAATTGTACAAAAACTATTTTCTTTTTTAATTAAAGATGCTGGAGTACAGTGGCATAATCATAGTTCACTGTAACTTCAAAGTCCTGGGCTCAAAGGATTCTCCAACCTCAACCCCTTGAGTACTGGGACTACAGACTTGAACCACTGTACCAGCTAATTTATTTTTTATTTTTTGTAGAGATGGGGTCTCTGTTGCCCAGGCTAGAGTACAGTGGGGCCATCAAGATGGTTCACTGCAGCCTCCACCTTCCGGGTTCAAGCACTTCTCCTGCCTCAGCCTCATAAGTAGCTGGGGCAATAGGCATGCACCACCATATTTTGTATTTTTAGTAGAGATGGGGTTTCACCATGTTGCCCAGACTGGTCTTGCCCTCCTGAGCTCAAGCGACCTGCTTGCCTCTGCCTCCCAAAGTGCTGGGTTTACAGGTGTGAGCCACTGTGCCTGGCCTAATTTTTTTTTTTTTTATTTATAAGATAGAGACAAGGTCTTAGGCTGGTCTCAAACGCCTGTGCTCAAGCGATCCTCCTGCCTCAGCCTGCCAAAGTGCTGGGATTACAGGTATGAGCTCCCGTGCCCAGCCAAGCTTTTTCTGTTGAAAAATTTTTAAAATTTATCTTTTACTCTTTAAACTTTTTTTTTAAACTAAGACACAACATATAATTAGTCTAGGCCTACACAGGGTCAGGATCATCAGTATGTCTGTCTTCCACCTCCACATCTTGTTCCCCTGGAAGGTCTTCAGGAACAATACCATTCTTGGAGCGATCATTTCGTATGGTAACAATGCCTTCTTCTGGAGTAACTCCTGAAGGCCCTGTTTTACAGTTATTTTTGTAATAAGTAGGAGTATACTCTAAAATAATGATGAAAAGCATAGTATAGTAAATACATAAACTGGTAACAGTTTATGCTTATTATCATCAAGTATTATTTTGCATTTTGGTTGATAATATAAATCTTTGTCTTTTTGTGGTGTGAGCATAGCTCACTGCAGCCTTGACCTCCTGAGTTTAAGTGATCCTTCTACCTCAGCCTCCTGAGTAGCTGGGACTACAAGTGTGCACCACCAGGCCTGGTTAATTTTTTTTTTTTTTTTCATTTTTTTGTAAAGACAGGGCCTTACTTTGTTGCTCAAGCTGCTCTCGAACTCCTGGACTTAAGCAATTCTACCTTGGTCTCCCAAAGTGCTGGGATTATAGGCTCCTGCCTGACCTATAAGCAACCTATGAGTTGCTTATAGTCTTTGCTATGAGTCTTTCTTAATCTGTAAAAGTTTCCTTGTTCCCATTCTTTTCATGACATTTATTTATTGAGAAAACTAGATCATTTGTCTAGTAGAACCTGTTCCATTCTGGTTTCAGTTGATTACATCTTTTTGGTATTCAAACATGTTTGAAAATGATTTAAAGTAAGTGCAGATTTTACAGCAAGGTAATACATGCACACACCCATATGAAATTGGAATGAAAATTTAATGAACTACCTTTACTTTTTTTTGAGACGGAGTCTTGCTCTGTTGCCAGGTTGGAGTGCAGTGGTGCAATCTCTGCTCACTGCAACCTCTGTCTCCCAGGTTCAAGCGATTCTTCTACCTCAGCCTCCCGAGTAGCTGGGACCACAGGTTCGTGCCACCACGCCTGGCTAATTTTTGTATTTTTAGTAGAGATGGGATTTCACCATGTTGGCCAGGATGGTCTTGATCTCTTGACCTCGTGATCCGCTCACTTCGGCCTCCCAAAGTGCTGGGATTACAGGTGTGAGCCACCACACCCGGCCTCAACTACTTTTACTCTTAATGTGTGCAATGCACTCCTTTTTCTTGTTTTCCTTTTCTTTCTTTTTTTTTTTTTATTTTTTATTTTTGAGACAGAGTCTCGCTCTGTCGCCCAGGCTGGAGTGCAATGGCTCGATCTCGGCTCATTGCAACCTCCACCTCCCAGGTTCAAGTGATTCTCCTGCTTCAGCCTCCTGAGTAGATGGGATTACAGGAGCCTGCCACCGCGCCCAGCTAATTTTTGTATTTTTAGTAGAGATGGGGTTTCACCAGGTTGGCCAGGCTGGTCTCAAACTCTTGACCTCAGGTGCTCCACCCGCCTTGGCCTCCCAAAGTGTGAGATTACAGGCGTGAGCCACTGCGCCAGGCCACAAGGTGCTCTTGATATATTCTACTGTATTCAATTTTTAAGAGATGATTGAGACCACTTAGTTGATTATATAGCCTAGTAATTAATAATAGATTGTAACCCACATTCTGAAAAACACAGATAAGGGATGTTTTTAGCTAAGTCACTGTTTAGTGTGTTGTTGCGTTGCATTGTATCTTGCTAGTTCTTGGCCTTAGTTCTATCCCAGCTTGCCTGTGAAATATGAAATAATGAAACACATCTGTCAGTAATGATGCCTTTCTCAAAAGATTGGGCTGTGCTCTCCTGACAGAATCTATGAGAATCTGATGTGTGGGGTGGGCTGTATTGTGTAAATGCTCATTGGAGACCCTGGTAGTCCCCCTGCAGCCATGTACCTACCATCCTCTCTCACTATTGGGATGAATAGAATGTGTAGAAGACCTGCTTTCTGCTCACTTTCCATAATGTCAAACTGTACTTTTTGGCTTTGTAATACTTATTTTAAAAAACATATTAACTAGCTACCTAAAGAAAATGAAAATACTGACTAATATAAAAGTCAGATTATTGTAAAGATAAGGCTTATTTAAAAAATCAAGGCATAGACTAGGCACAGTGGCTGATGCAGGTGGATCACCTGAGGTCAGGAGTTTGAGTGCAGCCTTGCCAACATGGTGAAACCCTGTCTCTACTAAAAATACAAAATTAGCTGGGTATGGTGGCATACGCCTGTAGTCCCAGCTACTTGGGAGGCTGAGATGGGAGAATCACTTGAACCTTGGAGGTGGAGGCTCTAGTGAGCCAAGATCATGCCGCTGCACTCCAGCCTGGTCAAGACGGAACAAGACTCTGTCTCAAAGATAAATAAATAACAATAAATAAATAATTAAGGCATAAATTGAATGAATATTAAATTTTAGAGTGTTATCGTTCTTCTTCCAAAGGAAAAGTTCCTATTTTTTTCTTTTTCCAGAGACAGGGTTTTGCTGTTGTGCTGCTAGAAACTCGTGTGTGCAAGTGTCTTAAGCATGCGTTTGCAAGTGTCTTTCATGTGGTGATTTCTTTTCCTCTGGGTAAATACCCAGTAGTGAGAGTTTTGAATCAAATGGTAGATCTACTTTTAATTCTTCAAGGAATTTTCCCACAGTTTTCCATAATGGTTGTATTACTTTACATTTTCACCAGCAGTGTAAAAGTGTTCCCCTTTACCCATCCATGCCAACATGGAGGCTGGTTTCAAATTCCTGGGCTCAAATGATCCTCCCACCTCAGGTTTCCAAGTAGCTGGGAGACAAGGTCTTGCTCTGTCTACAGAGCCTACACCACCCAGTTGAAAAGGTCGTATTAACCATAGAACAGTAAGGAGAGGGATGGTTTTCACTTAATTGGTCACGTGTTAACTATGATAGAAATTTAAGATTAGCAGAAGAGTGGAAACTTGTTTTAATAGCTGGATTGAGCCCATGTGTTGTGTATAGTTAAATCCTGATGCTCCATACAGTGGAACACTGTATTGGCAATAAAAAAACTTAGTGTGTTTATATTACCACATGAAAAGGTATCTAAGATATTGTAGGTGAAAAAAAGCTAGTTGCAAAGCAGCATACATAGTATGATTCTATATCTTTGTGCACTTGTATTGCTTTTAATAAAACATTATCAATAAGTGACTTTTAAGTCAATCTCCATAACTTTTATATAAATTTAAAATGAGCATGTGTTCATTTTATAATTAACAAAAGACATTTATTTTGAAAAAAAAAAATGGCCAGCAGAGGTGGATTTGTTAAAATATTAATGTACATACTCATACAATTTTCTTTCATATTTGTGTTCCTGCTTTAGGTAGCTTCAGAGAACTTTGTGCTTTGTGTTGGATGCTGCATGTCCGTGATAAGTTATCCTATAATTGCAGGCAATATCAGAAAGCAAGAGAAAATGTAAAGGGAGAAAAGGTATTTACTAGGACAAAAATAAGAAAAATGAACACACGTTACTTGGGAAATTATTGTTTAAAAGAAGATATTTGTAGCAGAACTTTATTTTGAATTCATTCTGGTCTATCATCTAAATGAAAAAGGAAATGAATGTTTTCAATATCCTTTTAGGACCTCAAAGTGGAGTTTGATTCTTGTATGGTTGAGCACTGTCTTAGTGCGGTGGAATGGGCTTATAGAATGCTACCTTTCTCACGGTTTTTAATATGGAAGAACTTATTCAGGATATAATTTTGAGCCTTATTGGAGAACTGCCACCAGTCAGAAAGGTAATGTGCTTGTAGGTGAAAGTAAACTAAATCAGAATCAGGGACTTTAAAAGATTTTTATTTAATTTTAATTAAGGATGATGTTGCCCTTCTTTGGGTTATTTCACTTAGCATAATATCTTCTGGATTCAGAAAGATAAATACTGTAGGACCTCGCTTGCGTGTGGAATATAAAAGTTTTAAACTCATGGAAGCAGAGTGTGGAATGGTGGTTGCCAGAGGCTGGGGATGTGGTGGAAATGGGGACATGTTGGTCAAGGCATACAAACTTTCAGTTATGAGATGAATAAGTTCTAGGGATCTAATGTACATTGTAGTGACTGTAGTTAATTGTAGTGTATTGTTTACCTGAAATTTGATAAGGGAGGATATTTCGTGTCCTCACTACACACACACACACACACACACACACACATGCACACGTGTAACTGTGTATTGATGTATGTGCTAATTAATTTGACTATGGAAATCAGCACAGAATGTATGTGTATATTAAATCATAACATTGTACACCTTGAATATACACAGTTTTTGTCAATTACATATTTTAAAATAAAAAAGTAGGTTGATACTAAACTTCTGTTAGCAGACTCATGCTCAGAGAGAAGTTTTGACCTGACCTCGAAAGATTAGTAAGAAATATGCATTTATATTTTGAGTTAAAATACTTGTGGAATGAAAGAAAAAAATGATTTTTCTCATAAAACTTAAAATTTGTTTTTTCTGAAGGTAGCAGAAATTTTCGTGAAAGCATTTCCCTGTCCTGAAGATGTGAGGGTTCCTTTAAGAGACAAATACCACTCTCTTCACCAGAGACTCAGACACTGTGTTGTGAAAGGTATTATTTGCTGTTTCTCAGATAGCTAATAGATAAATTGCAGAAGATTGCCTTTTTGTTTTAAAATATTTGTTTTCTGTTGCTTATGTGTCTGTGCATTTCTGCCTCTCCCTAGAGATGAGTATGAGAAGGTAGAAACATTTCTCCATTGCAGAAAAACTAATTCTCTTGCTTTGGAACCAGATGACACTGACTTCGTTTCATGTTGCTGTGAGTCAGTAACTGTATGACCTTAGGCAAGTTGCTCAGTCTCTCTGAGCCTCATACCTTTATTTGTAAAGTGGGCATAATACTACCTGCTTTATGATGTATATTGAGAGAGGATTAAATGAGATAATGTAAAATGAGCATGTAGTGCTTTGTATATTGCAAGTATTTGTTGAAAACTAGTAATTTTTCTTTCCCCTTATGGTTATTTATGCTTCTAATTTTCTTCTTCAGAATTAGAATACACACATTTCTTATTGTGATAAAATATATATAATATAAAATTTACCATTTTAGCCATTTAAAATATACAATTTAGTGACATTAAGTACATTTACAATGTTGCGGAATTTTTAAAGAATTCCAGTTACCCTGCTTTTTAGAATTATAATTCAATATTTAAGTCCAGTTATGTCCAGTGATTCATATTATTGCATTAATATATTGTATTTGTGATTTATAGTTTTCTTAATACTTTTTTTGACATCCTCTAAAATATTCTGTTTATGTATTGAGTAATGTTTTAAAATTTTTCTATAGGCAGCCTTGAAAACCTTCCCTTGCTATTGTTTCTTGTAGTAAGAAAAGTGTCCTTGATTTTTTTGGCTAGAATTATACCCCTATTCTCTACTCTGTGAGAATGGGAAAAAATTAGTTATTCTTTTTATTAAATATAATTATCCTTCTGAGTTTTAAAACCATTAAATCACTTAAAGTTTTTTTTCTAGGGCATACTCTTTTTTTCTTCATGAGGTCTAGATTCTGTTTCTTTTATTGTTCTTTAATGGACCTTCTTTAGCTTCTGCAGTTCTACTTTAAAATAGCTTTCCAGTAAATACTGAAGAAAACAATACCTGTAAGAATGTGGAAATAAGCCTTAGTCATCAGTTAGGTTTCTTGTCCCCAGAAGGGTCCAGAGTTGGGTCTCCTGTGTCTCGAATCAAAAACATATTAATGAATACTGAGACTTTTTATTTTTTTCTTTCCAGGTTCCCAGACTGAGGAAATGATGTCTGTTGTCATGCATTCTATCCAGAAAGTGAGGGTGAAAGCTCTAAAACGTGTGCAGAGAAATATAGGTTCTTTTGAAATGAATATATGGGAACCAATTGAAGAGAAATCAGATGAGGCTCCAGGTTTTGACAGATTTTCCCTAGGGACTAGTTTGAGCAGAAGTACACTCACAGAACTGGGGAATTCTGTGGTAAACAGTGATGCAGATACGGCAGATATGTTCTCTGAAGCTTTGTCGGTTGAAGGAAAAGGGATAAATAAGTATCAAAGGTACAGTTGAGATCTTTTAATAACACACATTCACTTCCTTTGAAAAGTAGTTTTCAGGCATCTGATGAGCTGATTTCTGGTCCCAGCAACCCTCACTGATTGTGCTATTAATAATATGAATGATAAGTGCTGTTCTCTCCACTCATAAGAATATTAGGAGTATAAGACGAGACTGTACATTTGAAAATGTATTTTAAGTATTATTGACATATGAAATAATTTTGCCATCTGAAATTATAAAATCAAAGGAGTAGATGACATTCTACACTTTACTGGAGGACTTTTTTTTTTTTTAGTAGTCTTTAGACTTAAATAGTTTGGGATTATTGAATTAGCCATATTATTTTTAAGGAAAATTTTTCCTTAAATTTCCTTAATTTTTATTTTTTTTTGAGACAGAGTTTCACTCTTGTTGCCCAGGCTGGAGTGCAATGGTGCATTCTTGGATCACCACAACCTCCGCCTCTTGGGTTCAAGCGATTCTCCTGTCTCAACCTCCCAAGTAGCTGGGATTACAGGCATGTGCCACCACGTCTGGCTAATTTTTTGTATTTTTTGTAGAGACGAGGTTTCACCGTGTTGGCCAGGATGGTCTTGATCTCTTGACCTTGTGATCCACCCGCCTTGGCCTCCCAAAATGCTGGGATTACAGGCGTGAGCCACTGCAACCGGCTTCTTTAATATTTTTAAGGGAAATATTTGAGAGAAGGAAATTGCCTCAATCAGAAGGGATGGGATGCTTTCAGCCCAGGTGGCCAACACCTGCTCTCTTACTGAGGGAACTAAGGGTCTGTGTTCTGTCCTAAGAACCATGTTGAGAAGAAACATTTAAAAGGAATTGTGATTGGGCATTTAAGGTGTCCGCCCAACAGGTTTCATAGCAGCTTAAAGTATTTAGAAAAATTTCCCAACTTCTGTGTGGTAAAACATAAAAGGACAGTCTTGCTTGTTATACATGATATTAGGGGAGTTGAGCAGGGCAGTTGCAAGAGAGAAACAAGAAATCCTAAATTATGTTGTGTATCAGTGGCTTGGAGTTTTTGTTGACTTTGTGTTCCTAAAATCTGACCCATTAGAAGACTATTTTTTACTTATAGAAAAATCATTCTTGTTCTTTTATAGTGACATTTCTGTGGACACATTTTAATCTCTTCTAATACAGATTTTCCCTTTTGATATTAATGTGTTTTTTTTTTTGATCTTATAGAAATGTTCCACTCTTGAAAACATTTAGAAATCATTTAGTCCCACCCCCCTTATTTGAAAAACAGGTGATTGAGGCACACAAAAGATAACATGACTTAATCATAGAGAGAATTTTTCATGTCAATTCTAAGATCAGTTTTAATGATTAAATAATATTTAATTTTATCTTATTTTTTTGCTGTAGAAATGCCCCAAATTGCATGGAATTAACATCGATTGGTAAGCCCCCTGATAAAAAGAAAATGTATAATCAGAAAGAAAATCCTGCAAGGAAAGAAGATCATGAAAAGTTATCACAAAATACGCTTCCTGTAATAGGTGTTTGGGAATTTGAACGTGATGATGATGAATATATTAAATTCCTTGATCTCTTCTTGAGTTACATTCTTGAAAGAGACCTACTTAATTTGAGGGATGCTGGCATTCCATTTCTAACCAGTTTTTCTGAAAAGCTTAGAGAACATGAACTTAATTCTTTGCTTTTCGATGTACATACAACATTGAAAAGACGTCAGGGCAAAACTAAAAGCCAGAATGTGTTTAGAGCTGGTTCTTGCTTTGTTGTTGCTCCTGAGTCCTATGAAGCAGAAAAATCATCCTCTTTAAATGATGAATATGGCACACATTTAGAAAACCAGGCACTTTCATCATCAGTATTGGTTAATCAAGGGATCAAATCTTTTTTAGAATATCCTTTGAATGAAGTCAATAAGAATGAAGGAATGAGAGGATTATTTGGTTTAAAACAGAAGTCAATTTACAGAATACAAGATGACACTAGAGAGAAATGTCTAATCCAGAGATCATCAAGTCACATTTTTTGGACTCCCAAGTGTATTAAAACTAGAAAATGTATTTTCAAAGCTATTCAGTGCAATGATACTAACCCTCAAGAAGATCTTCCTTTAGCACTAAATAATACATTTGGCAGTATAGGAAGACTGCTGGAATGGATGATAAGGTGGTCTAATAGAAGACTACTCTGTGATTCTGGTATAACTGAGTCATCCTCTGAGTACAGTCCAGTAATTCATGTAAAGACCTCTACAGCTGCCATTCTTACATCATTATGGCTTTTAGAACAACCCTATTTTGCTACATATAAGGCAAAAAATACCGTTATTAAGGTAAGCATATCAATTATTTATTACATACAAATGTGTTTAAATTAAAACTATGTTTACATTTTCCCATCTTTTAAAGAATCATTAATTAATAGAAAATTAATGACAATGTTGATTATAATTTGTCACCTATTTTTTTCTTCTAGTGGTTCCTTTAATTCTTAACAGTAGTTAAGGTGAAAGTGCTTTCAAAGAGGCTGTGAGATTTTGAAGTTTTATGTGTATGTATAAAAAAAAAAGGGACGGAGATAATTTTAAGTGATATTACAAGTGATATTACGCTTATTTCTCCTTTAAGTTTCAGGTTTTGGTTCAGATGAAGAAGGACTATGTAACTCTTTAGTTTTAGTTACTGATGTCTCATCAAGTCCATTAGGGAATCATTTTTCTTATACTCTCAGGCCAGAAGAGTTTGGAGAACAAACCCAGAAAGGCAGATGGGAGTCAGTAGAGGAGTTAGTGTTTAAGTAACTGTTCTTTCTTCCCTAGTCAATGGCAAATGCCTTTATTCTGAAAGCGTTTATTCTAAGTTTAAGGATGTGAATGAGAGTGTGTGTGTGTGTGTGTGTGTATTTTGTTTTATTTTTTATTTATTTGTTTATTTTTTGAGACAAGAATCTTGCTTTATGATGCAGGCTGGAGTACAGTCCTGGGATCACAGCTGCCTGTAACCTCAACTTCCTGGGCTCAAGCGTTCCTTCTACCAGAATCTCCCAAGTAGCTGGGACAGCAGGCTCGTGCCACTATGCCTGGCTAATTTTAAAATTTTTTATAGAGACAGGGTGTCCCTTTGTTACCCAAGCTGGTCTCAAACTCCTTGGCTCAAGTGATCTTCCTGCCTTGTTCTCTCAAATTGTGGGATTACAGGCATGAGCCACCACACCAGTCCTCTTTTTTTTCCCGTGAGATTGGTTTCTGTTGTCATTAGGCATACGGTTTATATGATACTGTGATATTTGTCATCCTTGAAATTTGTATTTCTAGGTAATGTATATGGAAATTTTAAGTGAGACAAAAGGGATACCTACCTTGTGTTTTTAGCTGCATGTATGTTTGTCTACTATGTCATTTTGAAATAACTACTGAATGTCTTTATAATATAGCAAAGGAAATGAAACAAGAATATTACAGTTTTTTTGCCACTGTTTTGTGGCCTGAAAGCAATGACAATATGCCTTACAAATTTGTAAGGCTGATTTCTTTTGAATACTATTTAACCTGTCAGATTTGCTTTTTCCAGTTAGAATAAAGACTTGATCATTGCTTCAGCAACAAATACTGAGTTGTAGAAATACGGTAAATATTTGATAAATGAATAAGAGAATTATTCAGAACTTCTGTAGAGAGAATGAAAAAATTTAAAATATGGTGAAAAATAAAGGGTTCAATAAATACTAAATACTGTACATGGTTTGCTTTAGATGATAGAAAATCGTGACCCTGGGTATCAGATTGGATCCAATATTGAGAGGGAGAGCAAAACAGTTGCTGGTGGTTCAGTTGCAGTAGCAACTCCAGATGGAACTGAGGAAAGAAATGGTCAGAATAAATCTTGTCAAAATATCTTGAAGTAAGTTGCTGATTTTAGTCTTTTTCAATAGAAGGCACCTGGTTTGATGGCGTTTGGGCTTAAAGGGAAGAATTGAACCCTTGAAAGTTAAAGGAATGAGCATTTTTTGAAGGAGAGGAACTGGAAGTGAGCTTTCTGAGGTGCTTTAACAGTTCATTGCAAATTGTATTTCTTCCCTGTTCATCTAGCTCATATCTTCTGAGAGAGCAAGTAATTCATCCTGAGAGATTCCTTTATCAATTTATTTCCCATATCAGAAGTTGAACTAATCCTTTAATCCATTTTTATATATGAAGCAATACTAGGAGTGATATAGCTTTGAATACCAAGGCAAAAGCCATTATAGCATGAAGAGTCCTTTGTGAGAATGATAATTTTAGATAAGTTGAAATTATTCCAGTCTTTTGAGTAAGTAAAAACCAGGATGTTTAGTTATTTACTGAACAATCTTTAACCGAGCTTCTATTATGTATCAAATATTTTTTAAAAAGATTTTATAAGTATGAAACCAAAGTTTGTTCTTTGTTTTTAAAAGACTGTGAATTATGCCAAGTTTGCGCCATTGCACTCCAGCCTGGGTGATGGAGCAAGACTTTGTCTTAAAAAAACAAACAAACAGAACTGAATTAAATGTAAAGCAGCTCTTTATCTCCAAGAATGAGTAATAATTTTAGTTGCTCCATGGTTTTTCAGTAGAATGCCAACTGAAGCAAAAAATCCTGATATAAAAGAAATCAATGATGATATTATTTCCGTCATTCATAATACTAAAAAAAGAATTTATAGATATTGATGAGAATCTTTTAGAAGTAGAAGCATTTACACAAGAGGAAATGGATACGCACGTATCGGACTATGAAGGTCAGTCCATTTAGATAATCTATTTTTTGACTTTATTAATTTGAAATTGGTAAATATTATCTGAGATAACTTATTTAGTCTTATACCTGTTTGTATGTTTATAGTAGCCTAAAATAAAAAATTGAGAGAATTAAATATTTATGAAATAATGAACATATTAACTCTAATATTGGTTTTAATAAAACCAAGAAGATCTAAGGTATTTTTATGTTGGTGCTTTTACAGTTGTTGGGCCTCTTGTGCTGCTCATATAATAATTATGGTCTCTTGATTTCTGTGAACCAACTCTATAAACCTCTCCCCAGCAGTCTTCCTTAAAACAGAAACTCTCAGAGCATTACATGGAATTAAACATACTAAATAATAAGGCCTCTCAAGGCTCATCTGGGATTTACCTGATGATGGTGGAATAGACTCCAGGTGTTTTCAAAGACTGTCTTTATAAAAAGAATAGAAAACATTTCTATCATTATATTGTTTCTGGAAATATTCCCTGAGCCCTCTACAAGTCAATAGCTTATTTTTTAAATGATCACTTTTCTCTTCATCTTCACTTATCGCTAGAAGACATTGAAGAATCTGTTGGTTGTTTCAGAAGTCCCAATCTTGCCATTTGCATGATGACTTTACCACAGCAGTTAGAAGAAGTAAGTCAATAAATAGTGGATACAATTATTCATCTTTCATTTTGTGTAGTGTTTGAATTATACATGTTTTTATTCATTGTTATTAAATATATCAAAGCAAGGCTAGCTCTTAAAAATGCACTATGGATTGTAGAATATAGCCATGCCGTATGGCATTTTTCTTTCCCTGAAATTCTAGTACAGTGTAGTAACATGTCTAATAATTTCAGGCAATGAAATTTTCTTGCCATAAACTGCTTTAGTAAATTTACTTAATCAAGAGTAGCAAACGTGTCCTTATTTAAAAGGTATAGAAGTATGACCAAGCATGGCAACTGATGCCTATAATCACAGCACTTTGGGAGGGTGAGGCAGGAGGATTGCTTGAGGCCAGGAGTTTTAGACAAGCCTGGTCAAGAAAACAAGACTC
This sequence comes from Ateles fusciceps, assembly GCA_036589455.1. Classification (NCBI taxonomy): domain Eukaryota; kingdom Metazoa; phylum Chordata; class Mammalia; order Primates; family Atelidae; genus Ateles; species Ateles fusciceps. The sequence continues at coordinate 6,141,238 of JAZHEH010000572.1, forward strand.
CATCTCTACGAAAAATTAAAAAATAGCCAGGCATGTTGGCATGCACTTGTAGTAGTCCCAGCTACTTGGAAGGCTGAGGTGGGAGGATCATTTGATTCCAGGAGTTTGAGGCTGTAGTGAGCTGTATTTTGCTACTACACTGTGGCCTGGGTAACAGAGTGAGACCCTGTCTTAAAAAAAAAAAAATTAAAAGGTATAATTCAGCTGTAGTATACTTTTATACATATATGTACTTTTTGGTATTATTTTTTCTCAAAACTCTATACACTTAATTTCCAGTGGGGAACATAGACATTTCCAATTATTATAGAACCTCTGTTTTGTTTTGAGATGGGGGTCTTGCTATTCTGCCCAAACTAGAGTGCAGTGGCATGATCGTGGCTCACTGCAGCTTGGAACTCCTGGAATAAAGTGATCCTCTTGCCTCAGCCTCCCAAGTAGCTGAGACTGACTACAGGTGCATACCACTATGCCCAGTTAATTTTTTTGTTTTTAATTTTTTGTTTAGACTGGGTCTTGCTATGTTGCTTAGGCTGGTCTTGAACTCCTAACCTCACCCTCTCAAAGTACTGAGATTACAGGTGTGAGCCACTGTGCCCTATGTTATAACAATTCTTTTATTTATTTTTATTTTTGAGACAGAGTCTTGCTCTGTTGCCCAGGCTGGAGTGCAGTGGCATGATCTTGGCTCACTCCAGCTTCTGTCTCCCAGGTTCAAGCAATTCTCCTGCCTAAGTTTCCCAAGTAGCTGTGACTACAGGTGTGCGCCACCACGCCTGACTAATTTTTTGTATTTTTTCTGGAGACAGAATTTCACCATGTTGGCCAGGCTTAGCTCAAACTCCTGACCTCAAGTGATCCACCTGCCTTGTAACAGTTCTTTTAAAAAGGATTCCATTTTGCTGGTTTTATAGTTGTTTTTGCAGGAAAATTAATAATCATGTAGTCTTAGATGTATGTAATTTACAGTGTGTTACTCTACTGACACAATCTTGTCTTTGTAACTTAACTTACCATGCTCAATAGCCCGATGTGACAGGCTGGAGGCAATTCACACAGTATAAAGATTTGGTCAGAGCAGGACTGGGAGTACATTTTATTGTTGGATTTCTTACTTGCTTGTAGACTGTTGTTACCCTGGTTAAGTGGCTAATATGAAATTCAAAATACTCAAGACAGTAATAACTATTTGTTTTACCTGTTTTCTTTTTGGGTACTATTAATTTTAACAGCAGTTCACAGAAGAGGTTCAGTGTCAAAAGGGAGAACTGCTGGAGACAAATATGGAGGAAAAATCGACTGAACAGAAACGGTAAGGAGGAGAGAAGTATGAGAGTGATTGTCACTGGTTTGGTTACCTCAGTGAAGCTTTCAGCTTTTCTTCCTTCACAATTTACAATACATGTTTTAGGGTGGTATTGTGTTTCTAGTGAAACTATAACCTCAGTTTATAGTTACGGTAAAATGATTTTTGGTAAATGTTATATTTCTATGTATTGATCAAGTGAAATAAATAATGATATCTAAAATGCCTTTTTGTTCTTTCATTGCTATCAGCCTTATCAAAATAAAATAAAGCTGTAAATACGCCATAGTATATTTAGCTGCTAATTAGGGAACCACTTTCCACAGATTCCATTTTTATTGAATCAAAGAATCATTATGAATTATTTCATATATACATAAAATCTTTCACTGTTGTGATGATTACTATACACTATAGGGTTATGATGTACACATACCCTGCCAGCTAGCTTATTGCTTCAAGGAGAGCTGAAGGCGGTTTTCATGTGTTGCAGTTTGGACATGATTTCTAAATCTTTAGAATTTTAGAAGTTCTAGAATTTTAGAATTCCCTTAGATAAGAAAGGAAACATAATTAGATTTTCTTTCCCTTTTCAGTATACAAATTTTTTTTAGTTTTTCTGTGGACAATTAAGAATGTATTTAATACTATGTGCCTTTACAAGTAATTTAGATACTTCTATTCATAAAAACTATTCCTTAGGAAAATTACCCAAGGAGAGAGAGAGAAGACAAATGCTAATCTTTACAGTTTCTTTTTTCTTTTCTTTTCTTTATTTTTGGAAAGAGAGTCTTGCTCTGTTGCCCAGGTTAGAGTGCAGTGATGCAATCTTGGCTCACTGCAACCTCTGCCTCCCATGATCAAGCTATCCTCCTGCCTCTGCCTCTCCAGTAGCTTGGACTACAGGTGTGCACCACCATGCCTAGCTAATTTTTTTTGTATTTTTTGTAGAGATGGGATTTCGACATATTGCCCAGTCTGGTCTCAAACTCCTGAGCTCAAGAGATCCCCTGCCTTGGCCTCACACGGTGCTAGGATTACAGGTGTGAGCCACTCTGCCTGGTCTCTTTATAGTTTCAAATGTGACAGTGGGCTCTAGTGTTCTGAGCAACATGTCTTCCTCTTTTATAGGTGAAATTTGGGTCTTAGCTAACCTCATGTCCCCTCATTTTGGATTCTGTTGTAGTTATTGCTGAGCAGTCAGCAGTGTTTAAGTGGTGTTTTAAGTCATCCAGACTTTTTTTTTGCTTTTGCTTAGATCTCTTACTAATTGCTATGGAGACAAATGTAAACAGATTGTAATTATGAGCTAAACATTATAGAAGATTAGAGGATGTTTAGACTCTCAGATGGCTGAGCATAGATCACTCATACCTTAGACAATGCACAGAATATCTTGCCTCCTAATCACCTGTTAATTTTTATTGATAGTATGATTGAAGCCGTTTCACTTCCTGAGCATACCAGTCCTCAATCAGTGCAAGTAGATACAAGTTCGGAAATTTCTAGGTAAGAAGTTTTGCCTACTATACTATTTAAAAATAGTTGTGTTATATAAATAAATCAGAGTGAAAATATGTCAACTGTACCATTTTTGAAACAATTGCTACATTTTTGACTAAAAACTAAGAAAATAAATGAAAGCAACATAAAGCATTGAAAGAGCAGCATAAGCACACATGTCTGATAGCTTTCATTACTGAGTTTCCACTAGCAGTTGTATTTTAAAGTTATACAGGAACTATGTTAGAACCATGTTTTCTGAAAAAAAAGTCATGATATATTATTGAAAGATGAAGTTATTGGTCATTTTCAGCTTCTGATTTCTTACAGTGTTTGAAATGCTTTTAATTCTCTCATAGAACAGATTCAACCAGTTCTTTTGAATGTCTCTTACAGAGATTGAACAGAGTGCTTAGTGTTTAGAAATCTTGCCAAAATAGGAGGAAAATATAGCACAGCTTTACCTCAGAAAAATTTTACATAGTTAGAATTGACCTTCTTGAGACCTGTTAAAAGCAAAGCCCAATAAAGTTGTTTTAAAATGGGCAGCTCTGTGCAAGGAGACCTTCTTCACGAAATGTTACTGTGTCTGCATGAGTGCTCACACCCAGATCCAGCCCTTCCCCCTGCACTCAGTTTGGCAAGAGCTTCTGAGACTGGGCTGGGTTGTACAAACCCAGCTGTACCTACAACTCAGTATATCGCTACACCTGCCCCTACTGTCCCAAGGTTTTCTTGAGTGCCAGTGACCTGTGCAAGCATGAATATACCCATCTTGTGCCCAAGGGGACCCCTACAGCCCCAGAGCCCCTTGTGGCTTTACTAGGAATGCCTGAAGAGGAGCCAGCCTGAAACTCATGCCCCCTTCCATCACACTTCACGGACCCAGCCCCCACAGGGTGCCTCCTGAACCTCCTTTGGCCCCAGCTCACTCTTTAGACTTGAGATCCCTGTCACTGGGCAACTAACTCACTTGTCACCCAACTAAGAAAGCTGGGGACAGTGGAGGCTGGCAGCAGCTGTGAGAAACATGATTCTCTAGGAGCAACACTCAAAGCTTTCACTTTGGCAAAAAAGAAAAGGCAGATCAGTTGTAATGCCTATTTTTTGTGAATTTGCCAAATAAAGTTTTTTTTATTGAGCATGTTAGATACTCAATAAAAGGCAAATGTTATTGCCGAATGGGAATGAGTGTAAACCTAAATAAGTCTATATGAAATTTAATGTTTTTTTTTCTTTTTTTGAATCTAATAATTGCCTGCTCCCTTGCTTAGTTTATAAACTGTAGAAAACGTTGAATATGTACTATGTTTGAGGAATCATCCCCCAGCAGTCATTTTGTTTAAAAAAAAAACCCAGGACCTTGCTTTGATCTTTAATTTGTATTTGTAAATAAGCATTTTATGTTAGGGTTTATTACACATTTAAACTCTGAGGTTTGCTTGGAAATGTTCACCATACTGTTGTTTCACATTTAATGATGACAAACAGTAGTTTTCTCTATTAATCCTAGAATTAAATTTTTAACCCATTTTTTCCCTAGTTTTCTTAACATGCTAAATCATTAATTTTAGTCAAAAACATATTCCTGAGCGAAATTACAAATTATGAAGTCTGTACAGCTAATCAGAATGATTGCACAGGTTTCAAATTCAGATGTCCACAGGGACCAGGCAGGTAAAATAAATGTCAGCTCTTGGGTTTGCAACACCATGTGAAGGGATCCGTCACTGACTAGACAGTCCCTTAAGAAAGATGAAAACTGAGCTGATGACAGATGTGTGTGGTGGCTGACAGGCACTAGAGAGAAAGGCTTTAAGGTTTAAATTTCCAGAAAACTACCAGAATAACCTTTATATTGGAAGACAAAAGGGGGATCAAACTATTCAAATCATGTTCAGTTTGTTTTTTGTCAATTAATGTATGTTTTTTATTTAAATGCTTTCCACATAGTGCACAGATTTCTACATATAAAGACAAATCTTCCTCACTTCCACCTCTGATATCAAATGGAGTCAATGTTGCTTCACAAACACCTGTTCCAACACCTCAGAAGACCCAAAGAAATGAATGCAGGGATCAGTTACCAGATTGTTCTGATTCCATTAGGCAAATGCTCCAAGATGAAATGTTTAAATTAGTTCAGGTAAGCACTTCTCTATATAAGTAAGTAAATCTACATATAGTACATCTAGGGTTTTAAAATATTAACAGATTTCCAGAAACAGACAAGTCAAAATTATATCACAAACATTTCTCTGCTTTGGGTACTTTTCATTTTTCATTCAAATGTTTGTAACTGGTTGGGTGCAGTGGCTCACGTTTGTAATCCCAGCACTTTGGGAGGTCAAGGCAGGAGGATTGCTTGAGGCCAAAAGTTTGAAACCAGGTTGGGCAACATAGCAAGACCCCCAACTTTACTAGGAAAGAAAAAGTTCATAGTTCTAGGGCCTATAGGTCTAGGCTAAGCTACCTACTTCTCACAATGACCTCTTTTTACTGAGCTCTTTGGGATGCAGCTGCTCACAAAAGTGAGATTGGGAGTAATCAAACCAGGTCAGTGGGCTCATACTCAAAAGTATCCAAGGCTTATTTTCCAGTTGACACTATCACATATTTCTTATCCATATTTCTTGTGCTTGAGTTGAAACTGTCAGCTGCATTTCAAATTACTGTTCACTTTGACTTTCATCGTACCTGGCTATCCTTTTTTTCTGTTTAACAACAATGGTTAATTATTTACTTTTTTTTTTATTTACCTTTTTAGAAACATTAGTTACCCTCAGATCTAATCTTCTGCTCATTTGTCCTACATTTACTTCCATATCCTTTTATGTGATGTAATGTATACCATTTCCATACTGATGATCCTGGGCACTAATTTTTTTTAATCTTTCAAATTTTTATTTTTTGAAACAGAATCTCACTCTGCCGCCCAGGCTGGAGTGCAACCTCTGCCTCCTGGGTTCAAGCATCTCCTGCCTCAGCCTCCTGAGTAGTTGGGATTACAAGCACGTGCGCCACCATGCCTGGTTAATTTTTATATTTTTAGTAGAGATGGAGTTTCACCATGTTGGCCAGGCTGGTCTTGAACTCCTGACCTCATGATCTGCCCACCTCGGCCTCCCAAAGTGCTAGGATTACAGGTGTGAGCCACTGTGCCCAGCTGCACTAATTTTCTCTTTAAGAATAGTTGTTCAGCATGTCCCCTGTTCCATGAAATTTACTGAAACTGATTTTAGTCTTATTCTCCCAGTCCCTTCTTTCATTTTTCTATTTAGTAGCACCACCTATTCTACCACCTTAAAGTTTTAGAAGCATCTCTCAAAATGTTGGATGGATTACTTGGGGACTTTACTGGTCACTGCCCTATATATTTAACAAGTTCTCCAGATAATTCTGATGCATGCAAAAGATTAAGAATCACTATCTTCAAAAGTCATCTTTGCCTTCTTTTTTTTTTTTGAGATAGAGTTTCGCTCTTGTTGCTCAGGCTGGAGTGCCATAGCACCATCTTGGCTCACCACAGTCTCTGCCTCCCGGTTTCAAGGGATTCTCCTGCCTCAACTTCCTGAGTGGCTGGGATCACAGGCATGCGCCACCATGCCCAGCTAATTTTGTATTTTTAGTAGAGACAGGGTTTCTCCATGTTGGTCAGGCTGGTCTTGAATTCTCGACATCAGGTGATTTGCCCACCTCGGCCTTCCAAAGTGCTGGGAGTACAGGCATGAGCCACCACACCCAGCCATCTTTGCCTTCTTTCACAACTGTTACCCAATGTTTTACTATGCCCTCTTGAACTTTTTGCCCATGCTATATGTCTGTATAGCCACTTGTTATTTCTATAGCAGTGGCTAACCTTAGATTCTTAGTTTCATACTTCCATTGTCTTCTATTTGCATTTTCTAGGACCCTTTCTTCAGGTATAATTTTAATAATCTTATTCATCTATTTAAAAATCTTCAGTAAATTTCAGGAACAAATTTGTATAATATATGATATCAATCTTGTTTTAAAAACATAAACAGGCCAAGCTCTTTATAGTTTTACATTTTGTAAGAGGTGGCGCACGCCTTTAATCCTAGTGGTTTGGGAGGCTGAGGTGGGAGAATTGCTTGAGGCCAGGAATTTGAGACCAGCTTGGGCAACATAGCAAGAAATCATCTCTCCAAAAAACAAACAAACAAACAAAAAAAACATTATCCAGGCATGGTAGCACATGCCTGTGGTCTAAGCTACTCGGCAGGCTGAGGTGGGAGGATGCTTTGAGCCCAGGAATTTGAGGTTACAGTGGGCTATGATCAGGCCGCTGCACTCCAGCCTGGGTACCCGGGTGAGACCTTGTCTTGTAGATAGATTCAATAGATAGATAGACAAAGAAAGGAAATACACTAAAATGTCAGTGCTCATTATTTTTGAGGGTAGGATTATGAATAATATTTTATTTTTAAAATTGTTTTTTTCTGTAAGTGTATATTTATAATTAAAAGAAAACTACATTTTTGAAAAACCGCACTGTTTCCCTATTGGTTTGTTCTATCAAATGCAAATTCTTCTGTTGGCCTTCAAAAACTTCACTTTGAAGTCTTTACCTTCCCTCCTTTCTGGCCTTACTTTCACAAGTCTAGTGGTTCTCAAAGTGTGATGCCTGGACGAATAGTATCAACTTTCTTAGATCTTGGAAATACAAATTCTCATGCCCCTATCCTAGACCTGTTGAATCAGAAAGTTGGGATAGGGATCAGCAGAGTGGTTTAAGTCCTCCAGGTAATTCTGATGCATGCTGAAGTTTGAGAACTACTAAACTAGTCAATTTTTCATTATCCCTGCTATAAATCTCCTGTTCCAGCTAAGCCAATATCTATGCTAGTGGTTCCCAGGCTTTTCTGGACATTGAAATAAACTGGTCATCTTAATGAATACATATGCTGGTTCCTATCCCCAGACATTGTGATGTTATTGGTAGCGGGTGACCTGGTCATTGGGACTTATAAATACTTTTCAGGTGATTGTAAAGTGCAGCAGAGTTTGGGGACCACTGGTGTCTCACTTTTCTTTCACCTAGTCAGCCTTTCCAAGGGAATTCCTTGCCCTTCACCTGTGTACCGCTTTCTGCTTATTTCTGAAAACTATTCAAAATACACTTATTCTTGGAATCTGTCTTTATCCCACTCCTTTGATCCCTGAGATGTTTATGGAAACTGAATACTATAAACTGTTTACAAATAGTCCCAAGTTTCATTCGTGAGTATTCGTATGTCAGTTGACAGGAAGTTAACATTTTTTTCCTCTCCCTTTTAAAAAAGTTTCCCTGACTATGTCTCCTGCTCAGCATTCATGATTCTCACAGATACTAAGACAAAGGTGTGACCATTGTAGAATATTCAGATGATTATTGTTGATTCCTTAGATTATTTTTGTTACATTTTAAGATACCACTTGAATTTTTGTTTTATTCAAGCTGCAACAGATCAACTTCATGAGCCTAATGCAAATAGTAGGATCATCCTTTGCTAACCTCCCAAATACACAACAACTTCTACAGCAGTCTCAGTCTGTGTGTTTAGCGGGAAGCCAAGAATCAGACCTAAGAGGATGTGGTGATGTTGAAGACAGCAACAAAAATCTTAAGGAGAGATTTTTTATCAAATCACAGTCAATGGGAGAGAACACCAGAGAGCCTCGCAAGAATAGCCCATACTGCCATGAAGGAACTATCCCATCTGGTCAAAATAGAAATGAAAATGTACAGGTAATGTATATAAAAACACCATTAATGGCTGGGTGCGGTGGCTCACGTCTGTAATCCTAGCAATTTGGCAGGCTGAGGCGGGTGGATCACCTTTGGTCAGGAGTTTGATCCACCAGCCTGGCCAACATGGTGAAACCTCGTCTCTACTAAAAATACAAAAATTAGCCAGGCATGGTGGTGCATGCCTGTAATCCCAGCTACTCAAGAGGCTGAAGCAGGAGAATCACTTGAACCTGGGACGCAGAGGTTGCAGTGAGGCAAGTTCATGCCACTATACTCCAGCCTGGGTGACAATGAGACAGTGAGACTCTGTCTTAAAGAAAAAAAAAAAAATCATGTTTTTTTTTTTTTATTTTTCATTTTATTGGGCTACATATTTTTATAGAGAAGATTTTTTTTTTTGCTTTTTGTTTTAATTGCATTTTAGGTTTTGGGGTACATGTGAAGAACATGTAAGATTATTGCATAGGTACACACAGGGCAGTGTGATTTGCTGTCTTCCTCCCCATCACCTATATCTGGCATTTCTGCCCATGTGTCCTCCCCCCAGCTCCCCCACGCCTGCTGTCCCTCCCCCTATTTCCCTCCCACAGACCCCAGTGTGTGATGCTCCCCCTCCCTGTGTCTATGTGTTCTCATTGTTCAGCACCTATCTATGAGTGAGAACATGCGGTGTTTGATTTTTTGTTGTTGTGTCAGTTTACTGAGAATGATGGTTTCCAGGTTCATCCATGTCCCTACAAAGGACACAAACTCATCGTTTTTTATGGCTGCATAGTATTCCATGGTGTATATGTGCCACATTTTCCCTGTCCAGTCTATCATTGATGGGCATTTGGGTTGGTTCCAAGTCTTTGCTATTGTAGACAGTGCTGCAGTGAACATTCGTGTGCACGTGTCCTTATAACAGAACGATTTATAATCCTTTGGATATAAACCCAGTAATGGGATTGCTGGGTCAAATGGAATTTCTATTTCTAGGTCCTTGAGGAATCGCCACACTGTCTTCCACAATGGTTGAACTAATTTACACTCGCACCAACAGTGTAGAAGTGTTCCTATTTCTCCACATCCTGTCCAGCATCTGTTGTCTCCAGATTTTTTAATGATTGCCATTCTAACTGGCGTAAGATGGTATCTCAGTATAGTTTTGATATGCATTTCTCTAATGACCAGTGATGATGAGCATTTTTTCATATGTTTGTTGGCCTCATATATGTCTTCTTTTGTAAAGTGTCTGTTCATATCCTTCACCCACTTTTGAATGGGCTTGTTTGTTTTTTCCTTGTAAATCTGTTTTAGTTCTTTGTAGATTCTGGATGTTAGCCCTTTATCAGATGAGTAGATTGCAGAAATTTTTTCCCATTCTGTTGGTTGCCGATTCACTCTAATGACTGTTTCTTTTGCTGTGCAGAAGCTGTGGAGTTTGATTAGGTCTGATTTATCTATTTTGGCTTTTGTTGCCAATGCTTTTGGTGTTTTGGTCATGAAGTCCTTGCCTATGCCTATGTCCTGAATGGTTTTGCCTAGGTTTTCTTCTAGAATTTTTATGGTGTTAGATCTTATGTTTAAGTCTTTAATCCATGTGGAGTTAATTTTAGTGTAAGGTGTCAGGAAGGGGTCCAGTGTCTACTTTCTGCACATGGATAGCCAGTTTTCCCAACACCGTTTATTAAACAGGGAATCCTTTCCCCATTGCTTATTTTTGTGAGGTTTGTCAAAGATCAGATGGTTGTAGATGTGTGGCGTTGCCTCCGAGGCCTCTGTTCTGTTCCATTGGTCTATATCTCTGTTTTGGTACCAGTACCATGCTGTTTTGATTACTGTAGCCTTGTTGTATAGTTTGAAGTCCGGTAGTGTGATGCCTCCAGCTTTGTTCTTTTTGCTTAGAATTGACTTGGCTATGCAGGCTCTCTTTTGGTTCCATATGAAGTTTAAGGTGGTTTTTCCCAGTTCTGTGAAGGTCATTGGTAGCTTGATAGGGATAGCATTGAATCTGTAAATTACTTTGGGCAGTATGGTCATTTTCACGATATTGATTCTTCCTAGCCATGAACATGGAATGTTTCTCCAACTGTTTGCGTCCTCTCTTATTTCCTTGAGCAGTGGTTTGTAGTTCTCCTTGAAGAGGTCCTTTACGTTCCTCGTTAGTTGTATTCCTAGGTATTTTATTCTCTTTGTAGCAATTATGAATGGCAGTTGGTTCTTGATTTGGCTGTCTTTAAGTCTGTTATTAGTGTATATGAATGCTTGTGATTTTTGCACATTGATTTTGTATCCTGAGACTTTGCTGAAGTTGCTTATCAGTTTCAGGAGATTTTGGGCTGAAATGATGGGTCTTCTAGATATACAATCATGTCGTCTGCAAATAGAGACAATTTGACTTCCTCCTTTCCTATTTGAATACCCTTTATTTCTTTTTCTTGCCTGATTGCTCTGGCTAGAACTTCCAGTACTATATTGAATAGGAGTGTTGAGAGAGGGCATCCTTGTCTAGTGCCAGATTTCAAAGGGAATGCTTCTAGTTTTTGCCCATTCAGTATGATATTGGCTGTTGGTTTGTCGTAAATAGCTTTTATCATTTTGAGATACGTTCTGTCACTACCTAGTTTATTGAGGGTTTTTAGCATATTGAGGGCTGTTGAATTTTGTCAAAGGCCTTCTCTGCATCAATTGAGATAATCATGTGGTTTTTGTCTTTGGTTCTGTTTATGTGGTGAATTATGTTTATAGATTTGCGTATGTTGAACCAGCCTTGCATCCCTGGGATGAATCCTACTTGATCATGGTGGATAAGCTTTTCGATGTGCTGTTGCAATCCGTTTGCCAGTATTTTATTGAAGATTTTTGCATCTATGTTCATCATGGATATTGGCCTGAAGTTTTCTTTTCTTGCTGAGTCTCTGCCAGGTTTTGGTATCAGGATGATGTTGGTCTCATAAAATGATTTGGGAAGGATTCCCTCTTTTGGATTGTTTGGAATAGTTTCAGAAGGAATGGTACCAGCTCCTCTTTGTATGTCTGGTAGAATTCGGCTGTGAACCCATCTGGACCTGGGCTTTTTTTGGGTGGTAGGCTCTTAATTGCCACCTCAACTTCATACCTTGTTATTGGTCTATTCAGGGTTTCGACTTCTTCCTGGTTTAGGCTTGGGAGGGTGCAAGTGTCCATGAATTTATCCATTTCTTCCAGGTTTACTAGTTTATGTGCATAGAGTTGTTTGTAATAATCTCTGATGATGTTTTGTATTTCTGTGGAATCTGTGGTGATATCCCCCCTTATCATTTTTTATTGCATCTATTTGATTATTTTCTCTTTTCTTTTTTATTCATCTGGCTAGTGGTCTATTTTGTTGACCTTTTCGAAAAACCAGTTCCTGGATTTATTGATTTTTTTAACGGTTTTTTGTGTCTCTATCTCCTTCCGTTCTGCTCTGATCTTAGTTATTTCTTGTCTTCTGCTAGGTTTTGAGTTTTTTTGATCTTGCTCTTTGTAACTCTTTCAATTTTGACGATAGGGTGTCAGTTTTAGATCTCTCCTTGCTTCTTATGTGGGCATTTATTGCTGTATATTTTCCTCTAGAGACTGCTTTAAATGTGTCCCAGAGATTCTGGTATGTTGTGTCTTCGTTCTCATTGGTTTCAAAGAACATCTTTATTTCTGCCTTCATTTCATTGTTTATCCAGTCAACATTCAAGAGCCAGTTGTTCAGTTTCCATGAAGCTGTGTGGTTCTGAGTTAGTTTCTCAATTCTGAGTTCTAATTTGATTACACTGTGGTCTGAGAGACAGTTTGTTATAATTTCTGTTCTTTTGCATTTGCTGAGGAGTGATTTACTTCCAATTATGTGGTCAATTTTAGAGTAGGTGTGATGTGGTGCTGAGAAGAATGTGTATTCTGTGGATTTGGAGTGGAGAGTTCTGTAAATGTCTGTTAGCTTTGCTTGGTCCAGGTCTGAGTTCAAGTCTTGGATATCCTTGTTAATTTTCTGTCTCGTTGATCTGTCTAATATTGACAATGTGGTGTTAAAGTCTCCCACTATTATTGTATGGGAGTCTAAGTCTCTTTGTAAGTCATTAAGAACTTGCCTTATGTATCTGGGTGCTCCTGTATTGGGTGCATATATATTTAGGATCGTTAGCTCTTCTTGTTGCATTGATCCTTTTACCATTATGTAATGTCCTTCTTTGTCTCTTTTGATCTTTGTTGGTTTAAAGTCTATTTTAACAGAGATGAGAATTGCAGCTCCTGCTTTTTTTTGCTCTCCATTTGCTTGGTAAATCTTCCTCCATCCCTTTATTTTGTGCCTTTGTGTATCTGTGCATGTGAGATGGGTTTCCTGGATACAGCACAGTGACAGGTTTTGACTTTTTATCCAGTTTTCCAGTCTGTGTCTTTTGATTGGGGCATTTAGCCCATTTACATTTAGGGTTAATATTGCTATGTGTGAATTTGATCCTGCCATTTTGATCCTAGGTGGCTGTTTTGCCCGTTAGTTGATGCAGTTTCTTCATTGTGTTGCTGCTCTTTGCCGTTTGGTATGTTTTTGGAGTGACTGGTGCTGGTTTTTCCTTTCTATGTTTAGTGCCTCTTCCAGGAGCTCTTGTAAAGCAGGCCTGGTGGTGATGAAATCTCTGAGTACTTGCTTGTTCATAAAGGATTTTATTTTTCCTTCCCTTATGAAGCTTAGTTTGGCTGAATATGAAATTCTGGGTTGAAATTTCTTTTCTTTAAGGATGTTGAATATTGGCCCTCACTCTCTTCTGGCTTGTAGGGTTTCTGCTGAGAGATCTGCTGTGAGTCTGATGGGCTTCCCTTTGTGGGTAACCGGACCTTTCTCTCTGGCTACCCTTGGCATTTTCTCCTTCATTTCAACCCTGGTGAATCTGATGATTATGTGCTTTGGGGTTTCTCTTCTTGAGGAATATCTTTGTGGTGGTCTCTGTATTTCCTGGACTTGAATATTGGCCTACCTTGCTAGGTTGGGGGAAGTTCTCCTGAATAATATCTTGAAGAGTATTTTCCAGCTTGGATTCGTTCTCTCTGTCACATTCAGGTACACCTCTCAAATGTAGATTAGGTCTTTTCACATAGTCCCATATTTCTTGGAGACTTTGTTCATTCCTTTTTACCCTTTTTTCTCTACTCTTGCCTTCTCGTTTCATTTCATTGAGTTGATCTTCAGTGTCTGATATCCTTTCTTCTGCTTGGTCGATTCAGCTATTGAAGCTTGTGTATGCTTCGCGAAGTTCTTGTGTTGTGTTTTTCAGCTCCATCAATTCACTTATATTCCTCTCTAAGTTGGTTATTCTTGTTAGCATTTTGTCAAATCTTTTTTCAAGGTTCTTAGTTTCTTTGCATTGTGTTAGAACATGTTCTTTTAGCTCACAGAAGTTTCTTATTACCCACCTTCTGAAGCCTGATTCTGTCATTCCGTCACACTCGTTGTCCATCCAGCCTTGTTCCCTTGCTGGTGAGGAGTTGTGATCCCTTGGAGGAGGAGAGGCATTCTGGTTTCGGGTGTTTTCCTCCTTTTTGCGCTGGTTTCTTCCCATCTTTGTGGATTTATCTATGTGTGGTCTTTGTGGTTGGTGATTTTCAGATGGGGTCTCTGAGTGAACGTCCAGTTTGTTGATGAGGAAGTTATTTCTTTCTGTTTCTTAGTTTTCCTTCTAACAGTCTGGCCCCTCTGCTGTAGGACTGCTGAGGTCCACTCCCGGCCCTGCTTGCCTGGGGATCACCTGCAGTGGCCTCCGCGCTTTCACTGGGAGCTGCAATCCTGAGCTGCTCCTAATCAGCCATCTTGGATCCTCTCCAACAATCTTGCATGTTCTTCACATGTACCCCAAAACCTAAAATGCAATTAAAAAAAAATCGTGTTCTAAGTAGTTCAATTGTTGTCCTGTTTTTTTGTTGAGTAAATACTTTTGTTTTCTTTTTTAGCAGTTCCTACTTTCTACTTACTGCAAATCATACTGAACACCATTTACAAAGTAAGGAATTTCTAATATATGCTAAACTTACATGATATATTTTTTTCTCTTCCAGAGTGTTCCACATGGGAGTATTCCTTTATGTCAATTAAACGGCCTACCCCAGGAAAGAGGACCAATTCCATCATCTCAAAACTTACCATCCAGTTTGTTTTATCCAGCTCCTGCTGAACATACTAACCTCTACCTTTTGTCCACACCTTCTGTTGTTCAGAAGGCACCTAGACTTATCCCACATGCAAAAACATTTAGTCCTGGTGATGGTTTTCCTGTGCTTCACTTTAAGCCTAAGCAAGAATTCAAACCCGTTTTCTTACATACAGGGAGTATTCCACAAGTTCCCTTCAAGCCTCTGCCGCAACAAAGAGAGGCTTGGGGATTATGTGATTCCTTCCAGGCTGATCTGCCACAGAGAGTGGCACAAACAACACCAGCACCCCATTTGAATATAAGCCAGTACAATACTGAAGCCAAAAAAAAAGAAGTTGAGCAGAAGACATGGGCAGGAACTGTAATTACAGAAATTCCTAAGCATGTGAACTTGGATCAGTATGTTGGACAAGAAAACCTGAGACCTCAACAGGACTCTTCAGTGTTCATAAAACCAGAAAAACTATTTGATGTTAAGCCAAGGCCCCTTGAGATACCTCCTCACCATTCCTTTGGACTTCCGTTACTATACCTGCCACTTAAACCTCCTAATAGGTTTTCATCAACGTCAAGAGCATCAGTTACCGTTCCCTCAACACCCATCCAACCTGTAGCAGAAGAAAGAAAATACCCAAGCCTGTTACTACTTCATTCACATTTGTCCCCCAGAAAATATGGTAATCAGTTTTTGCATCGTAATGGAAAAACAGTGTCCTGCATTTTTTAAATACCATAGTACTATATGATCAAAGAAAAGCTCTTGCACATAAAAAAATGCTTGTTACAGAAAATAACATATACAAATTGGGCTTAAAATAATGGTTGAAGCTAGGCATGGTGGCTCATGCCTGTAATCCAACTACTTTGGGAGGCCAAAGTGGGAGGATCCCTTGGTCCCAAGAGTTTGAAATCAGCCTGGGTAACAGGGAGAACCTGTCTCTATTTATAAAAAAATTGTGTATTTTAAAGGTTTTAGGTCTTTCTATCAATACTGGAATTTACTGGACTCTCATAGATATTTCTGCTACTCTGGGAAGAAATTTGAAGTAAAATTTCCAGGTGCTTTGTGTAAGATTCAAACACTGAAAAAAAAAAAAAAGCAAAAAATAATTACCAGATGCTCTTGTTTATGTGTGTGTAGAGTGAGAACAAGTGAACACACATATTGTTTGAGGTTTCTAGCAATTATCGTATGATCTTCAAATCTTTCACAGGTTAAATTTGCTAAATAGACTCAGATCTGTGAGTAGTAGTGCATATATTAAAATGGTAGTTTTATAAACCTACCAAGTCCTCTTTAAAGGCATAACTTTTGATTTATGAAATTCAAATGGCGTAGGCTCTAGTTTTGAGGAGAGCAGTACTGTCTTAGGGAGGTAATTGAGTAATGCATTCTCTGGTGTACTTTTATGATTTGAAGGTGGTAGTGGGAAAATAAATGGTTATTCCTTTACTTACCATGCCTCCTTTTCTTCTGAACATATAATGAGCAGAAGAAGAAAGACTAAAAGGAGTGGAACAGTAGATATTTTAAGAAAAATTCTTCTAAAATTTTTTATCCGAATAGTATAATGAACTCTCAAGTTTTCATCACCCAATCCCCAAGGCTTCAGGGATTTTCAGCATATTGCTGGTCTTTTCCATTCGTGCTTCTGCATCTTCCCTGTTGCAAATAATTTCAAGTTAAATGCTGGACATTATATAATTTCGCTTATAAGAGGAAAGTTTTTTGTTTTTGTTTTTTTGAGACAGTGTCTCTCCCTGTTGCCCAGGCTGGAAGGCTGGAATGCAATGGCGCGATCTTGGCTCACTGCAACCTCCGCTTCCCAGGTTCAAGTGATTCTCCTGCTTCAGCCTCCCAAGTAGCTGGGATTACAGGTGCGGGCCACACGCCCAGCTAATTTTTTGTATCTTTAGTAGAGATGGGGTTTCACCGTGTTGGCCAGGCTGGTGTTGAACTGACCTCAGGTGATCTGCCCGCCTCTGCCTCCCAAAGTTCTGGGATTACAGGTGTGGGCCACTGCCCCTGGCCAGAGGAAGGATTTTTAATATGGGAATGAAATTAGGAAGATGAGAACTTCTAAGCTTAATTTCTGAAATAGGATGACCCATTTGAACCTTTCAGCACTTTAAGTCACTTTAAATTTTTCTGTAAGATAACGTATACTCATATTACCAGTTTAAGTCAATTTGTTATATTTGAGTTGTTCTTTTACACAGTTTAAACAAATGTTTTTTTCTCAATTTTTGTTAAAATGTTATATAATTGAGTTTACAATTTATCATTCTTATGCTTTGTTTCTTTCTTGTAGTGCAAAAACCCACACCTTATCCCACTTGAAAACCTCATTGCATTTAAACAAAGCCAACAGAAACTAACACATAATTCATTTGAGCAAGGTGATGCTGGACACCTTCAACTTCTAAAGGTCAAAATAGAACCACCTGAAGGAAGACAAGGAAAGGACAGTAAAAAAAGGCAAGATTTAAGTGAAATTTTATTTGATAATATCATATATCAGCAAGTTAATTATTACTTATAATCACACAGTAACCTGTTTCAGTCTCTTAGGCTATACACAATTGCACCTTCAGTTTTCTTTTCACTTCTTTTGAAGTGTCATACATCTGAACGCATTTTATATGAGGAAAACATCCTATTTTGTGAGACAAATACTATAATTTTTCCCTTTTTATTAAGGAATTCTTTCCTACCATTCATAGACTGTAGGATTCTTTTATAGTGTCTGTAATAGGATGAACACTCATTTACTGCACAAATATTTGATACAATATCCCATATGCAGTAGTCCTCCCTTATCCCCAGGGATACATGCCAAGACCTTCAGTGGATACGTGAAACTGCAGATAGTACTGAACCCTATTATATATTCTGTGTTTTTCTATATATACATACCGATGATAAAGTTTAACTTACAGATTAGGCACAGTAAGCAATGCTCAATAACTAGTAATAAAATATTGCAATTATAGCTATTGTAGTACAAGTTATATGAATGTGATCTCTTTCTCTCTGTTCCTCAAAATATCTTGTATTGAAGTCATCTGTTTTTGAACCATGCCTATCTTCGTGCCTCTGCATCTTCCCTGAATGCATGGTTGAACTCTGATAACTGAAACCTTGGAAAGTGAAACCACGGATAAGGGGGGGACTATTGCATCATCAAATACTTTGAACAAATTATCTTACCATATTCTTCAAACTCTTAGAGTAAGAAGGAGAGAAGGTGATAAAAATTGTTTCAGGGCACTAAGAAATGTGTATGTGAAAAGCAAAACTGTGACTTCTAGTGACGAGCACTTACTTTAGTGTTTTACCACATGTATTGATGGTAGATTATTACTAAGACTAGAAAATACTTTGAAAATTTTACATTTATCAGACTGTAAAATCTGTTACTAGTGCTCTCCTTCCAGAAATGCTGCTCTTCTTTCCATCTATTCCCTCTTCAAATTAAGTCTTCACCTTAACATTCTGAGACCTCTTTCCTCCTTGCTGTGATTTTGCTGAGGAGACTAAGTGTGCTTAAAGTCTTCAAGTAGACAAATGGAGGTATCTGATAGGGTTTGTGGCACCAGCTTCAAATCTACAGAAAAGAGAGTTAAAAAATTACCTAAGATGTGCAACCCTGTCCTTAGATTCTAGTGACTAACATAGAATAATCAGTTCAGTAGTAGAGGTTCTAGAAATAAATTTCACATTTGATATTTTGCTTATATTTGCTTGTATTTACAGAATATCTTGCTAATTTAATTACTTCCTATTGAAAATAATTTATGAACATAATTTTGTTAGCTGTATCCCTATATAGGATGATAAATGAAAAGCAAATGTTGCTATAATTATAAAAGTATGTTTTATGATATTATGTTTAACAGGCAAAGAAGAAGAGCTGAGAAAGAGCTGGAAGAAAAAAGATCTGAGAAACTGAGGAGAAAACCAAGTGTGACTTTTCGACCAGAGGATTCCATCATTAATAATGATGATTCAGAAATCATTAGGAAATCCAAGGTATTAAACAACTGCTATAGATTCTTCCCTGGTTTGCATGTATACTGAGTAGTTTGATATGTCTTTGTGGTTTATTGAGTCCAGTTGCTGGGAGCTTCTGATTGTGATTAGGAGGATCTTTATATCATTCAGTATATCAGTCCCTGCTGCCTCCCTCCACAGAGAAATAGACGTACAGTTCTGAATGTGAAAAGCAACTTGAGGCACATCAAAAACTGCAGTTTAGAGCATCTGCCTCTGTGGCTTTTTTATATTTGAAATCATCCTTTGCTTATTTCTATGACATCTTAATGTATATGTTATGTTATTTGGGCTTCTCCTAATACAACTTCACCGTTCTCTGAGTTTCCACTAGGATTTCCCAAACCGGTTTGTTGTGTAACCTCTGTTTGAAGTCAGATCTTTTTTAAAAATTTAATTTATTATTATTTTTTTAGAGATAGGGTCTTGCTCTGTTGCCCAGGCTGTAGTGCAGTGGCACAAATATGGCTCACTGCAGCCTCCACCTCCTGGGCTCGGGCTATCCTCCTGCTTCAGCCTTACAAATAGCTTGAACTACAGGTGTGTGTCACCATGCCCAGCTAATTAAAAACTATTTTTTGAGAGATGGGACCTTGCTATGTTGCCCATACTGGTCTCCAACTCCTTACCTCAAGTGATCCTTCCACCTCAGCCTCCTAAAACACTTGGATTACAGGTGTGAGCCATCATGTCCAGCTTTAAGTCAGGTCTTTTTAAACATACCTTCTACATTTGGTGACTTGTCTGTTTTTGCAACAACAGATTAAATAAACAGAAACATATTAATTGTTTTATTTACTTTTTTTTAGAGAGATTCTCACTCTGTTGCCCAGGCTGGAGTGCAGTGGTGTGATCGCGGCTCACTGCAACTTCTGCTTCCTGGGTTCAAGCAGTTCCTTGCCTCAGCCTTCTGAGTAGCTGGGATTACAGGTGTCCGTCACCACGCCTGGTTAATATTTGTACGTTTAGTAGAGATGGGGTTTCAGCATCTTGGCCAGGCTGGTCTTGAACTCCTGACCTTGTGATCCACCTGCCTCGGCCTCCCAAAGTGCTGGGATTACAGGTGTGAGCCACCATGCCCCACCTACATTGATTTTTAAACGGCATGCTTTTTCAGTCAGTCCTTAAGAACATGTCTAAAGGCACTTAGTACAAATGTTTGTTGAGTCCATGAAAGCTTTTGACAGGATGGTGATACTATTTGAATCTCATCTCTGTAGGAGAGAGTTTCACATTGTAACCTAGGAACTTTACATTAATTTGATAATGTTCTTTTTTGTTGTTTGGCTTATGAATTTTCTGAAGTCATTTGTGGAGTTACTTCAATAGAGTAAATAATTTGATAGAATAATTATGACTAAAATGATGGAAATTGAACCTGTACCTTAGAATTCAGTCTTTGTCGCTATTGAGGATTTTTTCCAAAATGATGCACATCTTTGAGTTAATCATAAATTAATCATGTGGGAATTCATTTAGGAACAACAAGAACATTGTGATTCCCATCCTTTGGATGACTTCGACATTCCTTTTGGTATGTATGTTATGATTAATGTCTAAGTCTAGAGTTAAAATTAGCTTTCTAGAAGTATGTGCAATATAAAAATGAGGCTACCTAATTTCTGCCCAGCTGACTACAAATTCAAGGGTTCCTATACTCCACCCCCCCTCAACTCAGGTTTGATAATTGACTGGCAAACCCACAGAACTTGGGAAAGCACTTTACTTATGATTACAATTTTATCGTAAAGGATACAACTCAGGAATAGCACCCCCTAACTCAGGTTTAATAATTGACTAGAAAACTCACAGACCTTGGGAAAGCACTTTACTTATGATTACAATTTTATTATAAAGGATACAACTTGGGAACAGCCAAATGGAAGAGATACACTGGGCAAGGCAGTGGTAGGGGTGGGCAGCACGCTTCCGTGCCCTCTCTGGGATGGCCACTCTCCTAGCACATCCATGTATTCACCAACCTGGAATCTCCCTTAACCTGTTTGCTTCAGAATTTTTATTGACTTTTCAGTACATAGGTATAATTGACTAAATCACTGGCTATTGTGATTGAGGTCAATCTCCAGCTCCTTCTCTTTTCCAGTAATGGCAGTAGGATGAGTGAATTGGGCGGGGGGTGATAGTTCTATCCCTCTAATCATGTGGTTGGTTCTTTTGGTGATGAGGCCCTATGCTGAAGCTATCTAGGGGCGTGCCAAGAAACACCTCTAGCATAAACTTAGGTATCAGAAGGGGCTTGTTAGAAATAACAGATACTCCTATCAGGAAATCTCAAGAGTCTGAGGACCTGTGTGCGAGAAACTGGGTCTTTGTAGACCAAATATATATTTTTCATTATGTCACAGTGTGCCATAATTGATATTCTCTGATTCTACGTAGTCTTCCTGGGTGATCTCCCAGAGAAATCCACATGTAAACCCAAACTCTCATAGTAGACTTTGAACTTTGATTCTCTGTCCTCTTGAGCTTTTCCACTTGCGTAGAAATTACCTCAGGTACAGCATGTGAATTCTGAATTCATTATTTCTAGTCTGCCCCAATTGTTTTTTCCTCCTATGTTCTCTTTCTCCATTTGTGTTAATACCAGCCTAAGCCAGAAACACATGATTCTGAATTCTGTCTTCCCTCTTATCCAGTCATTAAGCAATTATTACCTATTTTGCTTCCTTTTTAATTCTTAAATTTATCCTGTTTCCCCATCCCTCACCATTACTAGGTGTATCCACTCAAACCTATTTTCCACACACTGCCTAGGTTGTTTTCCTAGAATATGAATCTGACCATGTCATTTCTCTGCTTAACAGCTTCTGCTAGATCTTCATTAGCCAGAAGAATATCTAGGCTTCTAAGCTGGGAGTGCAGAGTCCTCAACAGTTTTGGTTTTGATTCTACCATGTCTTTGAGATTCGACTTACGTAACACTTCATTCAGAAAGCCCATTTTAGGCTGGGCGCGGTGGCTCACGCCTATAATCCCAACACTTTGGGAGGCTGAGGTGGGCAGATCACTTGAGGTCAGGAGTTCAAGACCAGCCTGGCCAACATGGTGAAACCCCGTCTCTACTAAAAATACAAAAATAAGCTGGGCGTGGTGGCGGGTGCCTGTAATCCCAGCTATTTGGGAGGCTGAGGCAGGAGAGTCACTTGAACCTGGGAGGCAGAGGTTGCAGTGTGCCAAGATCACGCCACTGCACTCCAGCATGGGTGACAGAGCCAGACTCCATCTCAAAAAAAAAAAGAAAGCCCATTTAAATAACTTCCTGACACCTCATATTTTACTCCTGCTGAGTTAGGTACTGTGCTGTTGGACTCCTGGTAATACGTTAGCTTCTTAATAATTACTTAGAATGTTTTGTTATATTTAAGAAATGCTACAAGATGATAATACTTCAGCTGGATTACATTTCATGGCCTCTGTGAAAAAGAAAGCTATCGGAAGTCAAGATGCAAGTACAAATACAGACCCAGGTAAATACTGTTTTTCTTTTTAAATAATTCATATATTTTGACACAATTGAGTTATCTAGACTTCCTTTAAAGCAGTGATTTAAAGGGAATTTTAAATTATGTGATATTATTTACTCCCCTTAGATTTTTCTCTCCAATCATGATGTAACCTTTAGAAATCAAATTTATAACTTAAGTAAAACATAATAGAGACTTTTCTTCAAAATTGCCATAGACTACATTCTAAGTCAATAAAAATAATGCTTTGAATTTGGATTCTCTGTGTCATTAAGTATCTTCACTGGAATTGCATACCTAAGGTTGGGATGCGTGGGACTGTGGCTAATGAACGTGAGCTAGGAAGAGGATTGGGTTTGGCTCGGTGAGGGAGGGGTATGTAACTGTGTTTAGGAGTAGAAGAAATAAGTGTTAGAGGACCTATTATTTGGGATATTTTCTGACAAATTTCCTCTTTAATATTACTTATCATTATGAATAGCATCTTGAATAGTGCTCTACCCATTATATCATAGTAATTCTTTTTTATGACTTTTAGTAAACAGTTTAACTGTGTACAGAACCTTGTAAGTGCTTTTAGCCTTTCTAACTTTACCTTATGTTTTAAAAATGTAATCATTGTAGAATATTTGGGTAATTTAGCAATCTCTGAAGATGATGAAAATTAACTGTAATC
The DNA here is from genome assembly GCA_036589455.1 of Ateles fusciceps. NCBI lineage: Eukaryota > Metazoa > Chordata > Mammalia > Primates > Atelidae > Ateles > Ateles fusciceps. Next base: position 6,164,157 of record JAZHEH010000572.1, read on the forward strand.
ACACCACTTAGCAATAACAGTTTGATACTGTTTGTCTTTTAGTCTTTTGTGCATTTTACATAGTTAGATACAGCATATAGCACAGGTGTCATCCCTTAACTATCTAAATTCTCATTGTCCAGATATTATTGCCATCTTCTCTAGCTTTTTCATGAGAGTTTAGTTTAATCCTCTTGGGTCTCAATGTTGTTTTTTTCCAAGTACCATGGGATGCTCTTAAATTAGAGTGTATCTTTAACATATTATTTCTTTGGTTATTTGTATCATATACTATTTGCTGTAGTGTTGAAGGCAATTCATCTTTAATGCGTTCAGTATTAATGCATATTGCATGCTAACTAATGAATTAAATGAATATTAATCAAATAGTGATATTTAAAATGCTTTATATGTAATAATACTTGATGGGTTGTTATTTAAGTATATAAGAGTTGCTTAATGATGTTGGGAAAATTAGATGGGCTAGGACACCTTTTTTTTCTTCTATTTGAATTACCGTCATGAAGCCTCTTGGAATCAGAAAATTCACTATCTAGCACATTTGCAGGAGTGGATTAGATTTGGATAACAAGGGATACCTGTATTTTGTATCCTATTCATTTCACTTTGATTTATACATATGGCAAACATGTCCCTGTGAATTCAAAAAAGTACTTTGTAATCATATTCCTTCTTCCAGCTATGCCATAAAATATTTTATCAGTTCCTTAGTGTTAAATACTTAGACAGTTTCCAGTTTTTTCTCCTATAAATTGTGCTTCAGTGAGTACCTTCCTGCATAATAGACTTTTTGGTTATTACTATGATTTAGCTAACCTTTTTAACTTTGCCAATCTGATAGGTCAAAAAAGTCATTATTTTAATTCGTATTTCTTTCTGAATAAAGTTGAGCACCTGTAAAATGTTTTTGATATAAATGATGACTCTGCATTTAAGAAAAAAAAAATTTTTTTTTTTTTTTGAGACAGAGTCTTACTCTGTTTCCCAGGCTGGAGTGCAGTGGTACAATCTTGGCTCACTACAACCTCCCTCCACCTCCCAGGTTCAAGTGATTCTCCTGTCTCAGCCTCCCAAGTAGCTAAGGTCTCCTTACAGGTGACCTCCACCATGCCTCATTAATTTTTGTATTTTTAGTACAGACAGGATTTCACCATGTTGGCCAGGCTGGTCTTGAACTCCTGACCTCAAGTGATTTGCCTTCCTCAGCCTCCCAAAGTGCTGGGATTACAGGCTTGAGCCACCACATTGGAACTGAGAAACATTCTTAAACGTTCATTATCTAAGCATGTCTTTGAGAAAGCCTTGGAGGTACACTGCTTTTGTTGCAAAGTAGTTTATCAGAGTTGGCAGCTATTTGCAGAGTCTGCCATTCATCTAGGTGAAGGGCCAAGATAAGAATAATAATAAAATCTGAAATTATACTAATTATTTAAAATTACATTGTTAAGCTGTCATTCTACCTTTTCTACCTGTCACCTTTTATGCATAGTATCTAATTATATTCATATATTTTAATTTTTTCTTGTGTTTGTGAAATTTTTTTTTGTTTTCTCTTTTTGTCTTAAGTTTTTAAATATATTACAGTACAAGATAAGGAAGTTACTTCTCAGGAAGTTGTTTCTGAATGTGGTACCAAGCAACAAATTATTTCTTGCATACCAGATGTGATTTCTTTTTTTTTCTAAGAATGGTTTGACTTATTAAAGATTATATCTGCATGCCAAAGCTAGTCACCATCTCCCATAAAAAAAGCAGTTAAGCCAATCAATTAAGAGAGATAGAATGATTTAAGTATTTTTCCTTTTGTTTTTTAACATCTATTTGTTAGTAAGATTTAAGTATTTTTCTTTTCCTTTTTTTTCCAGTTTTAAGTGGTTTAAATTCAAGCTTTGGTAACAAGTACTTAATATGAGTTACATTTGAAAATAGTGCTTTATTGAAAATACAATGCTAGATAATAAGGTTAGAGACCCAGAATAAAAGGCACAGAGTTAAACTGTCTGCTGATCTGCTATGACAGGCCTGTTTATTTTACTGTTCCATAAGAAGCAAATAACTTTTGTGAAATTTAGATGTTAAAACACTTTAAGTGGTAAAATTTATTTATGGCCTCTGTGAATATACTACACACCACTGAATGATACCCTTTTGAAGAATGTGAATTATATTTCAATAAAGCTGTCAATAAAAATAAGTAAATAACAAGAAACTTCAAAGTCAAAAAAAAAAATTATAGGTTAATCTCCTAAAATCTGGTTTTGTTGAAATTTTCCTAAATGAAGTAGACGAACATGACTGAATATATCCGATATGGAAATAGATTTTAGCATTTTCTTTTTTTTGAGACAGAGTCTCACTCCGTCACCAGGTGCCAGGCTGGAGTGCAGTGGTGCGACCTCGGCTCACTGCAACCTCCGCCTCCAGGGTTCAAGCAATTCTCCTGCCTCAGCCTCCCGAGTAGCTGGGACTACAGGCGCGCGCCACCATGCCCAGTTAATTTTTTTGTGTTTTTAGTAGAGACAGGGTTTCACCATGTTGGCCAGGATGATCTTGATCTTTTGACCTTGTGGTCCGCCCACCTCGGCCTCCCAAAGTGCTGGGATTACTGGCCTGAGCCACCGCGCCCGGCCTAGCATTTTCTTGATGTAAGTTAGTACTCTATTGTTCTTGTAAATCATTCATATGAGAAAAACAATAGTCAGCCTGCATTCAATTATGAATTACTCTAAATCGCCCTTAGAATAGAATAGAATTTGCATTAATTATTTATACCCAAGTCACTTCTACTTAGATTTCAAGAAACACAATTTATGTTGTTTGTTGCTAACTTGCTTATATAAAGTTGATGATTTGGAGCTGTTTACAGCCTTTTTTAATGTTCCTGATTATTCCTTTTTTAATTTTCAGAACATGAGCCTTCAAATGCTCCTCAGCTCTTGGTCCCAGATGTATTTCTAAATCTGAAGCTTTCCACTGAAGTACCAGAGAAACCTTTGTCATCCTCAATATCTCATACAGTAACAAACTTGGTTTGTGTTTTATTCAGAAGTTTTAATAATACCTTTGTGCTAAAATGTATTATGGTCATCTAGACGTTATCCAATTGTGTGGGTGAAATGAGGCTAAAAATCTCATCTGTGTAGCTTTGTAGTAAAGGTTAAAAAATTAAGCATTATGCCAAAAATATTGTAAATTAAGACCAATAATACTTCTGCTTTTTTTCCTAAGTTAGGCATATACAGGTTCTTCTTGCCTTGTTATTAATAAGAATGAAGAATTAAGCCTTTTTGGGGCAGAGTGTCCATATAAAGTAAAAAGAATGTAACCCTCTTTGATTTTGTGTGTTTTGGCTCAGGTTGGACATACTTATATAAATGTGATTGACATTGAAGCTGATGATCTTCTACAGGAATTACCTGTGAGAGAAGAGCCTTCAAATGGTAATGTTATCAAACAGCAAAGTGATCATCTAGAAGTTCCATCATCTGCAGAGTTGCATTATATGGCAGCTTCAGTTACTAATGCTGTTCCTCCACATAATTTTAAGAGTCAAGGTAATTTTTTCCTACTTTTAAAACAAATATGATTTGAAAAGTTCTTTAATATAGCATTGTTATCCCTACTCATATCTCTTACCTCTCCTCCTACAAAACCACTGTATTTTTGGATGTTTATATTCACAGAAATGTTCTGTTAATCTCTAATTACCTTGTTTAGAAGTTTATAATCAGCCTCTGAGTGCTTTTCATATTCTTGATAGAATCAGCCAGTTCCACTATGGATTTATTTTCTAAACCTGCAGAAGTGACTCGCGCTTGTCTAGATGGAAAAAGCTTGAGAGCAGGCATTACTGAAGTGAAGGAGCCTGGTGTCACCTCACCTGCACCATCAGACATACAGCAGAACAAAGGTAAACAGCCAAGATGTATAGCATGACCCTCTCCTGAATTACTGTTATATTAGAAACAAGTACCAAAACTTGATAATTGCAAAAGAAACCAGAAAAAGTGTTGTCCCTTGCTAAGGAGCATGGGGGCAAGTAGGTAAATGAAATAAAGACATGATTCCAAAGCTAGGACCCATGGATATTTTGCAAGAAGTCACAGATCTGTTTATGCAGATATCTTTCTCAATAAGGCTAAAAATAAATATTTTGTGTGAGTTCATGAGTGTTTTGAAGGTAAAAAGCAATTCTCATATTTTAAAAGGTGAGAAATTCTCAAATAGCACACGGAAAATATACAGGCATGGTAGCCAACAGTACTTTTTTTTCCAACTTTTATTTCAAATTTGGGATACATTTACAGGTTTGTTACATAGGTATATTGCATGATGCTAAGGTTTAGGGTATGATTGAACACATCGCCCAGGTAGTGAGCATAGTACCCAATAGGTAGTTTTTCATCCCTTCCCTTCCTCCCTCCCTCCCTGTCTTGTAGTCCCCAGTGTCTATTGTTTCCATCTTTATGTCCAAGTGTATGCAATTCAATAGTACTTACATCAGTTTTATAGTCAGGTTGCATTATGGTAACTTTTTGCAAGATTTAGAAGACTATATATATATATTTGAAATTTTTAATATATATATGTAGTTTATTACTCTCTTGTTGTTGTTTTTTAGAGACAGAGTCTTGCTGTGCTGTCCAGGCTGGGGTACAGTGGTGTGATCATAGTTCATTGTAACCTTGAACTCCTTGGCTCAAGAGATCCTCCTGCCTCAGTCTCCCAAGTAGCTAGGAGGATTACAGGCACACACCACCATGTCTAGCTAATTTTTAAATTTTTTTATAGAGACAGAGTCTCACTGTGTTGCCCAGGCTGGTTGTAACTCCTGGTCTCAAGTGATCCTCCTACCTCAGCCTCCCAAAGTACTAGGATTATAGGCATGAGCCACCACACCCAGCCTAGAAGAATATCCCTCCACAACCTGAAGCTACTACATCCTGTGACTGGTTAGGTTAATCCAATATGCAATCAGACTTTGTGCAACAGAGACCTAAGTCTCCCCTAGGTTCCACAGAGGTTGTAAGGCATGGACCTAGCCAACCCTGTGGTTGAAAGATGCGTGGGTGCAGAGTCTAGCTTTGATTATTGTGTAATGACAGTGGGCACTTAGGAGACATGAGAAGCAAGGAAGGGATGGGTGGCAGGGAAACTTCACCTCAGGACATGTTAGGGCATGTGTATTACAGCTGCATATACAAACAGATGCCAGTATTTCAGATTTTAAAGGCTTTGTCTTCTCCTGTCATGGGGCTGCTAAGGTGCATGGGTAGTGGATGGAGGATGTATGAAGCTAGCAATCTTTCAGACAAGGGAAGTATGTGGGAAAGTGAACAGAACTTGGCTTTTAGATTCAAATAGAACAGACCTGGATTTGAATCCCAGCTCTGTCACTTAATAGTTTAGATACTTTTTACAAATCAATTAACCTTCTTTGGGATCCTCACTTGTATGTCCGTAGGACACACCTCAGAGGGTTGTCATGAAGTACATCAAGCCAAGTGTCTGTGGCTGCTTAGGTACCCTGTTAGTTTCCCTTCATTTTCCTACCAATCAACTTTTGAAGTTCTGGCAAACTGGAAGTAGACTTATCTCTCTGTGACCCCTGAGTATCTTAGGCCAGCATTTCAAATGACCATAAGCTACAGGTTAATTTCCTTTATCAGTGAGACCGGGTTTATAATCAACCTTTTGGGAGGCTCCTTACATGGGGAGAATGCCTGGTCACAAAGATTTATTAGTGGACCCTTCTACTCTAATTACAGAGAAGAACTTTAAAAGGTAAAGTTTTGGCCAGGAGCGGTGGCTCATGCCTGTAATCCCAGCACTTTGGGAGGCCGAGGCGGGTGGATCACGAGATCAAGAGATGGAGACCACCCTGGCCAACATGGTGAAACCTTGTCTCTACTAAAAATACAAAAATTATCTGGGCGTAGTGGTGGGCGCTTGTAATCCCAGCAATTCGGGAGGCTGAGGCAGGAGAATCACTTGAACCCGGGAGTTAGAGGTTGCAGTGAGCTGAGATTGTGCCACTGCATTCCAGCCTGGCGACAGAGCAAGACTTAGTCTCAAAAGAAAAAAAAGTGAAGTTTTATATTTTGAAATTAAATTCTGTAATTTTATGTAACGTACTTTATTATTTATTTTTTTTTTGAGACAGTGTCTCACTCTGTCACCCAAGTTGGAGTGCAGTGGTGCAGTCTCGGCTCACTACTACCTCTGCCTCCCAGGTTCAAGCAACTCTAATGCCTCAGCTTCCCGAGTAGCTGAGACTACAGGGATGTGCCACCACACCTGACTAGTTTTTATATTTTTAGTAGAGACAAGGTTTTGCCGTGTTGGCCAGGTTGGTCTCAAACTCCTGACCAAAAAATATACGGTGCATACAAACTTCCAAGTAGAAAATACAGCAAAAGAGAAGGACATGCTCAAAACCCAGAATGTCCTCAATGTATAATGAAACTAGCTTCTCTTTCTCTGGAGAACCTGCTCCGCTTCCACTGACTCAGAGAAAAATCATCCACCCAAGAAGGTTAAATACTGAGTTCCACTGACCCTGCAATGCTCTTCCTAGGCCCAGCAAAACTCTGCTTGCTATTACCGATGATACTCCTAATGGGAGATGACTTCCAAAATAAGACGCAACTGTCATTCAAAAAATAGTGAGCAGGTCTCACTAAAACAGAAACTTATTGTTTGTTTGGCTTTTTGTTTTATATATGTAGCAACCTTGTCTCTCCCTTCTCCTCACCTTTTTCTGTAATGTAAATCCCATTCAACTCTAATGTGTGACTATATTCTGAGTTTTTAAAGAATGTTATGGGCCAGGCTTGGTGGCTCATGCCTGTAAACTCAACACTTTGGGAGGCCAAGGTGGGTCTTATCATGGGAAGGTTCATCTTAGACTGGGACTGAAATACAATAAGCACTAGTTATATTTTTTTAGTAGTTCAGAATTTTCAGAGTATTTTGCCACATAATTTGATCTTCACAAAACATTGAAGTTAGGTGGGGGCAGGCATCATGATCTTCATTTGCCTGACTCTTCATTCAGTAAACATGAAGTTAAAGACCAGATACCAGGGCTAAAGAAGAGAGAAACACCAGGCTGTCAGCTTGTGGGCGTGCCTATAGGGGAAGGCGGGAAGACAGATGTATAAAGAGATGATTATGATACAAGGTAAGTTCTGCAGTGACAGAATGAATGAGATTCTTGGGTAAGAAAGCACGGAATCCATCTCAGGGGATGATTGGGGCTATTTAGAGGGAGAGACACCTAAATGGAATCTTAAAGGAAAGTAGGTTTTAGTGAGAGAATGGGCCTTCAAACAGAGAGAATAGATTTTGTAGTAACTTAGAGGTTTGATAGAACTTGCTTAGTTTGAGAAAAAGTTTGGCTGGGTGTAGTGGCTCATGCCTGTACTCCCAGCACTTGGGAGGCTGAGGCAGGCGGATTGCTTGAGCTTAGGAATTTGAGACCAGCCTTGGCAACATAGTAAGACCCTGTCTCTGCAAGAAGTAGAAAAATAAGCCAGGTGTCCTGGCACACGTCTGTAGTCCCAGCCACTCGAGAGGCTGAGGCAGGAGGATTGCTTGAGTCCAGGAGGCAGAGGTTGCAGTAAACCAAGATCTAACCACTGCACTCCAGCCTGGGTGCTAGAGCGAGCCCATGTGTCAAACAAAAGAAAAAAAATTAAAGTTCATTATGCTTGGAGTCAAAGGGAGTAGTATTTTGTTTGTTTGTTTAAAGAAATAGCAAGAGATGAAGCTGGAGAGATAGAGGAAAGATTGTATGTCCCATTGTCTGTCATATGGAGGCATTTGAACTTTTAAGGTGAAGGCATTGGAGACATACTGAAGAGTTTTGGACAGAAAAGGAACATGATTTATGTTTTTAAAAGGTCTCTCTGGGTCTGGTGTGGAAGATGGACTAGATAGCATAGAGATAAATTACAGATAGGAATATGATTTGGGGTCTGTTTATTGTGAAAGCTTCAGCCAAGTAATGATACTCGGAATGTTGGTGTTTGGCAGGTAGAATCATCAATTGTTGTGAATTTGGATCTGAAGGAAAGAGAGGAGCCTCGAGTGACTTTCCTAAGTCTCTGGCTTGGGAAACTGAATGGTAGTGCTATTTGCTGAGCTGTGGGAACAAGGAAGAGGGAGCAATTTGGAAGGGCAGAAGGAATGAATAGAATTTTGATACACTTATGGGACAACCTAACTGGGATGTCCAGGATATAAGGAGCTGAAGCTCAGAGAGAGTGCCATATGGATTTGGGAGTTACCTTTCATCAATGACATAACTCAGAGAAAGTGGGAAGAGTGAGTAGAGAAGTGAGTTGAGGCTGGCAGCCCAGAAGTACTGATGGGTGAAAGGAATGAATGGCAGAAAAGACTAAGAAGTATGAGTAATATGAGGAGGAGACCCAGACATAAGAAGAGTGCATTAAAAAAGGTGTTGCAGGCCAGGCGCAGTGGTAATTCCAGCACTTTCGGAGACTGAGGTGGGAGGATTGCTTGAGCCCAGTAGTTTGAGAATAGCCTGGGTGACTGAGCGAGGCTCTATCTCATTTAAAAAAAAAAAAAAAAAGGAGGTGTTGCAAATTTGGGAGAAGAATCAACTGAGTTGAAGAATAAGGAGAGTCATTGACTTTGATTTTGGTCTTAGGAGGTTTAAGGTTTGCCTGAGAGCCCATAGAAAGTCAGTAATAGCCAACATTAGGCCCATCTATTAATATGTGTGGCTTTTGGTTTTCAAGTAGAATTTGAAAAAGTCATAAAAATATTAAAGTTGCATTTTGATGAAGTATATGTTTGTAGCAAGGGATAAATGTGATATTAAGGCTGCCTTATGTGTGGAGCTTTGTTGTAGTAATTTCTGTATTCTTATCTCAGAAGTCAAGAAGCTGAAAAGGAATTTTTAAGTATATTAAAAACTGATTTGGAAGGTAGTGTTGTGTTGGTTTAAAATGAAGTCCTAAAAAATGAGATCATCAATAATACCTCTTCTTTAATTATAACAAATTCTGCTTTTACTTTTGTTAATATTTAGATCTGCCAAAACCAGAATTCCAATTCAAAGGACAGAGCACAAAGCCAGACTCTACAGAAGATTATTTGTTATGGAAACTGCTGCAAGGTATCTCTGCAGCTCGCCCTGCACCAAGCTCTACAGCTCACCAACTAGAGCATCTCACTGCTAAGCTTCAGAAAGTTGACGAGCAGCTGCTAGCAATACAGAACATTGCTGAAAACATAGAGCAGGATTTTCCCAAGCCTGAAATGCTAGATCTACATTGTGATAAGGTAGAGTACCTTTATTTTTAGTTTTTTGTTTGCAACTGAATTATGATTTGTAGTGTGATATAACTTTGGATACTTGATTTTTCAAAATAATGGGAAACTTGGTTTCTTAAAGCTAGGGTTTGTCAACCTCAACACTACTGACCTTTGAGCCAGATATTTCTTTGTTGTAGAGGACTGTCCCATGCATTGTAGGATATTTGGCAGCATCTCTGGTCAAATATCTTTCAGTGGCACTGCTCCTTAGTTGTAACAATAAAAAGTGTCTCTAGATAATGCCAAGTGTTCATTGGGAGCCAAAATCACCCTCACAAATACAAAGCTTACCTTAAGCTTCTAAGAAGTAAACCCATGTATAATGCTGTTATCATAAAATGAATTGGAAAATATTTCTCTCTCTTCTATGTCTTGGGAAAATTTTTATAGAATTGGTACTATTTCTTCCTTAAATGTTTGGTAGAATTCAGTGAAGCCATGTGAGCTTAAAGTTTTGTTTATTGGGACATTTTAAAGTATAAATTTACTTTCCTCTCTAGATATACGACTATTCAGCTGATCTTCTGCTCTAAATAAAGCTTTTTCTGGAGTCCCCCACAAACAGAAAGGAAGTAAACCCATGCTTCCTACCAATAAAAAAAAAATATGTGATTTACAGAACTAGAATGTGATTTTAAAGGAACCCCACCTGTAATTATCATTTTCCTCTGAAAGATTTTTATAATTTTACAAATATTATTGTCCTTATATTTGGAGTCTTTGACAGTTTTAAATATTTTATATAAGTTAATAATCAGTTCCTTAGAAAGTTTTCATATCTTTTTTTCTTTTTATTCTTGAGTCATAGTCTTGCTCTGTTATTCAGGCTGGAGTGCAGTGATGTGATCATGGCTCACTGCAGCCTCGATGTCCCAGTTTCAAGCAATCCTCCCATCTCAGCCTCCCGAGTACCTGGGACTATAGGTGTGCGCCACCACACCCAGATAAATTTCTAAAATTTTTTGTGGAGACAAGCTCTTGCCATGTTGCCCAAACTAGTCTCTATCTCTTGGCCTCAAGCAGTCTTGCCTTGGCCTCCCAACATGCTGGGATTATAGATATGAGCCACCACACCAGCCTAGTGTTCTATATCTTTAAAAGGTAGTCATTCACGCCTGTAATCCCAGCACGTTGGGAGGCCGAGGTGGGCAGATCACAAGGTCAAGAGATTGAGACCATCCTGGCCAACATGGCAAAACCCCGTCTTTACTAAAAATACAGAAATTAGCTGGGTGTGGTGACGTATTCCTGTAGTCCCAGCTACTCTGGAGGTTGAGGCAGGAGAATTGCTTGAACCCAGGAGGTGGAGGTTGCAGTGAGCCGAGATGGTGCCACTACACACCAGCCTTGGCAACAGAGTGAGACTCCATCTCAAAAAAAAAAAGTAGTCATAAAAAAATAAATGTTTACATATAATGGTAGTTAAATAAAATAGGAAGTCTCAAAAATTAATTATTTTGCACATTTTGTCCTTTTTTAAAAGGAAGAACAATTTATATCATGAGAATTAAAGAACAAATATTATGTTACAAATAATAGGTTAAATGAGACCATGATTGGGTGCTTGAGGCCAGGAATTTGAGATCAGCCCAGGCAACATAGTGAGACCTCATTTCCACAAAAATAATAAGTCGGGCATGGTGATGTGTACCTGTAGTCCTAGCTACTCAGGAGGCTGAGGTGGAAGGATCACTGGAGCCCAGGAGTTCAAGGCTGCAGTAGGCTATCATTGTGCCACTGCACTGTAGCCTGGGTGTCAGAGCGAGACCCCGCCTTCTAAAAAAAAATGTTAAATGTCTTAAAGTCTAATATTGGGAAATGCAAAATAGTCTACAGGATAAGAATTTCATTATTGACTTACCTTACAGATATCCCAGGTTGCTAGCATGTCGACATTTTAAAAAATGTTATTTTTTAGGTTTATAGTATGTCTTCAATCCAAATATTTAACACATACTTAAAAATTAAGAGTAAGCATATGTGAAACTATATTGAAAGGATATGAGGCAGGACTACTACTAAATAATGATATTATCATGCTTATTTGGTTTGTTTCCCTGTTTTTTTTGTTTGTTTGTTTGTTTTTTTGGTAGAATAGGGTTTAACATGTTGCCCAGGCCAGTCTCCAACTCCTGGGCCCAAGTGATCCTCCCACCTTAGCTTCCCAAAGTGCTGGGATTACAGGTGTGAGCCACCCTACCTGACCTGCTTTCTGTTTTGTTAACCCAGACTTAGATCTTTAGATCTGTCACATCCAAATAAATGTTCAGCATCAAAGCAGTTGCTGGAACTCCTTACTTCAAAGAACCTCTTTTGAAATTGCCATCTGAGCTAGTTTAGTAATCATTATCTACAGCTAGATACTTGATTTATGCCCAAATCTAGTCTTGATCCTGGCTTGCTCACTCTCACAAGAGTTTATAAATCATTAATTTCTTCAACAAACATTTATTGAGCATCTACTGCATATTAGGCCCTGTGCTAAGTTCTGGGAATAGAAAGATAAATAAGGCATAGTACCTACTCTCAAGAACTGTAAAATCTAATAAAAGAAAGTAGATGTATATACCAATAAATACATATGTACTGGGTGTAATGAGGACACATAGATATGCCTGGCCTGTTGTGACTGGACGGGGTAAGTAAAGCTGTGGCAACGGTGAAGGCTTTGTAGAGGTGACTCTTGAGCTGGTAATGAATTGATATTCATCAGTTAATTAAGGAAGGGCTGACAAAATATTGTGAGTAAAGGGGAAAGGTGCCAAATGGCATAGAGTGTTTGGAGCGCTGTATGAGCTTTACTTAGAAGTTAGTGAGACTGGACTTCAAGATACCTGGCAGTAGAGGTAGGAGAGGGGAGACAAGGAGGAACAGAAAACATTGTTTACCATGTCAAGCAATTGGGATTTTATCCTATAAGCAGGCAGTAGGAAACTAATGAAGAATTTTAAACAGTGAAGGGAGTTGATCAGATATGCAGGCAGTAGTATGGAGGGTAGATTGGAAAGGATAAGTCTGGGAACAAGGAGACCATGGGTCACAGTGGTTCCAAATCTGGCTGCCCATTAGTATCAACTAGGAAACTTGTTAAGAATGTGGATTCCTGGGCCCCATTTTCCTGAAATTCTGATTTAAGTAGGTCTGGGTAGAGCCCAGGAATCTGTGTTATTAACAGGCTTCACAAATGATTCTTATGCTTCTAGCTCCATACCAGATCCACTGATAAGTGTTTGAGATACACTAAATATTCAAGGCAGGAAATAACAATATGCCAGAATTTGGGCAGTAAGAATGGAGAGAGGGCATTAATAGGACTTGGAGATTGTTGAGCTGTGGGAAGGTGAAGAAGACAGCAATTCACAGTGTTGTCCAGATTCCAGCCTGGGTGAATGGTGGAGCCATTTTCCAAACTAAGGAAGAATTGTGTGTGCGAGCGCACGTATTGGAGGAAGGAGGCACAATGATTTCTATCAGGGACATGATACATTTAAGGTGCTGTGAGATAAGTAGGCAGTTCCTCAGAAGCAGCTGAGGAGCTACAACTGGGCTTTAAGATACAGATTTTGGAGTAATCAGTTAGGAGGAAGTTCAAATTTTGGTAGCATAGGCACTCCTCAGGGAGAGCACATAGAGGAGAAAAGAAGGGGGTAAAGAATCTTGTGGAAACATTTCCTTGTAAGGATGGGGATTCAATAAGACTTGACAACAGTTTGAAGTTGTAAGAGACTCAGGAGAAAGCCAGCCAAAGCAGCAGTTGCAGGAGGGAATTTCTACATATCTGAGTCCATTAAGTGTAGGGCCACAGCCCTACAGGGTCATGGGGTGTCCCTTATCGCTGTGCTGAGGCGCAGGATCTGAGAAATAGGGACAGGACACAGAAGGACAAAGAAAGCACAGCTGGGCTCAGGGGGGCCATGCCATCTATAAGCGGAGACAGGCGAGGCCCCAAATGTCCAGAAGCATCTGTATTTATTGGGTATAGGTTAGGAGGCAGGGTAGTGAGTGAGGTCATCTTTAAGGATAGTGATAGGATCGTAAGCAATAAACAAGGGGTCCACCCCATTAGGTCACCTAGGCTAGGAGGTGGGCAGTGCGCAGCAAGGGGTCCATCTCCATTAGGTCACCAAGGCAAGGAGACGGGCTGTGCACAGTGACAGGTCCACCCCCCATTAGGTCACCGAGGAAAGGAGGTGGGCCATGGACAGCGAAGAGGGTGCAGTGCGCAATATATCTATGGGCACGCTACTTCTAAGAATAGCTATAGGAGGATGCTTTGAGTTACACAGCAGTGACAGAGCTGACAGGGTCTACCGCCACCTGCTGGCAGCTTCCAATGATTTCTTTTTATTTTTTTATTTTTTTATTTTTATTGCATTTTAGGTTTTGGGGTACATATGAAGAAAATGCAAGATTGTTGCATAGGTACACACATGGCAGTGTGATTTGCTGCCTTCCTCCCCATCACCTATATCTGACATTTCTCCCCATGCTATCTCTCCCCCAACTTCCCACCCCCCGCTGTCCCTCCCCTATTTCCCCTGACAGACTCCAGTGTGTGATGCTCCCCTCCTGTGTCCATGTGTTCTCATTGTTCAACACCCGCCTGTGAGTAAGAACATGCGGTGTTTGATTTTCTGTTCTTGTGTCAGTTTGCTGAGAATGATGGTTTCCAGGTTCATCCATGTCCCTACAAAGGACACGAACTCGTCGTTTTTTATGGCTGCATAATATTCCATGGTGTATCTGTGCCACATTTTCCCTGTCGTGAAAATGGCCATACTGCCCAAAGTAATTTACAGATTCATCGCTATCCCCCATCAAGCTACCAATGAGCTTTTTCACAGAACTGGAAAAAACCACCTTAAACTTCATATAGAACCAAAGAGAGCCTGCATAGCCAAGTCAATTCTAAGCAAAAAGAACAAAGCGGGAGGCATCACACTACTGGACTTCAAACTATACTACAAGGCTACAGTAATTAAAACAGCATGGTACTGGTACCAAAACAGAGACATAGACCAACGGAACAGAGCAGAGGCCTCAGAGGCAACACAACACATCTACAACCATCTGATCTTTGACAAACCTCACAAAAATAAGCAGTGGGGAAAGGAGTCCCTGTTTAATAAATGGTGTTGGGAAAACTGGCTATCCATGTGCAGAAAGCAGAAACTGGACCCCTTCCTGACACCTTACACTAAAATTAACTCCAAATGGATTACAGACTTAAACATAAGACCTAACACCATAAAAACCCTAGAAGAAAATCTAGGCAAAACCATTCAGGACATAGGCATAGGCAAGGACTTCATGACCAAAACACCAAAAGCATTGGCAACAAAAGCCAAAATAGACAAATGGGACTTAATCAAACTCCACAGCTTCTGCACAGCAAAAGAAACAGTCATTAGAGTGAATTGGCAATGAACAGAATGGGAAAAAATTTTTGCAATCTACCCATCTGACAAAGGGCTAATATCCAGAATCTACAAAGAACTAAAACAGATTTACAAGAAAAAAACAAGCCCATTCAAAAGTGGGTGAAGGATATGAACAGACACTTTACAAAAGAAGACATACATGAGGCCAACAAACGTGAAAAAATGCTCATCATCACTGATCGTTAGAGAAATGCAAATCAAAACTACGTTGAGATACCATCTCACGCCAGTTAGAATGGCAATCATTAAAAAATCTGGAGACAACAGATGCTAGAGAGGATGTGGAGAAATAGGAACAGTTTTACACTGTTGGTGGGAGTGTAAATTAGTTCAACCATTGTGGAAGACAGTGTGGCGATTCCTCAAGGACCAATGATTTCTATAGGAGGATGCTTTTGAGCCAGCACAGTAACAAGAACTGATAAAGTTCACAGTCACCAAGGCGCAATTATACCAGAGGGGTTTTTAGCTGTCGGATGCTTGCAGGATTGCCGGTCTGAGGGCAGCCTTCCACAATAACTGGATGCAAGGTACTATAACTCCTTTATCTGGAGGAGTGGCTCTTGCTCCAAGCCTGCCATGCAGCGGGTATCTTTACGATACTGAACACTGCCGCCTGGGCCATGGATTCTTGTCCTGGTATAACTGATTTTCCCTGAAATCATACTCTGCACCATTTCTGCTCTAGATATTCCTCTGACTGTAAGCTGCTTATTCTTTAATTCATACTCTGTACCATGTCTGCTCTAGGCATTCCTCCAACTATGAGCTAAGATATTAATTATATATAGGGAAATAACTGAGTGGTAAGATATTCTTCAGGCACTAATTCTACAAACTAACATATGATTATATATAAAGGATTATATAAAAGGAAATAACTGAGTAGTAACACTGTAAACTAAAATATTCTTCAGGCATTAATTGTGCTGGGAATCTGCTTAGTTCTCCTTCCTCGGTCCCCAGATGGGGGAGGTTACCCACAATTAAGCATTTGGACTGCTTTTGCATGTCAAGATCACTCAGATGCTTTTTAAAAGTATATATTCTATCCCTGCTGAATCTGTTGGGGAGGTGGAGGTGGCTTAGCATTTTAAAAAGGTTCCCAAAAATTCTGATAGGGCTTCTCTCTCAAGCCTTTTAAGATTTGAAGGTAGGGACAATGTCTTTTTCTACACATGTCTTTTATAGCTACATGTGACATGTACACCTGTCATTTGCTACACATGGCAGGCATTTAATAAATATTTGCTTCATGGTTGTCTTTGCTGTCTTTGTTTTGACTCTGGCAGTAATAAAATCACAGTTATATACTAAAGATTCACCACTAGAACAGTTATTTATAATTGCGGTACAAGGTTGGGAGACAATTTCAAAGGAAGGGTTCCAGAAGTGTTTGCTCGAAGTCCCTAAGTAGTCCCCTCTTATTTGCAGTTTTATTTTCTGAGATTTCTGTTACCCTCTGTATAATATAAGAAGATATTTTAAGAGACAGAAACCACATTCACATAACTTTGATTACAGTATATTGTTATAATTGTTCCGTTTTATTCTTAGCTATTGTTAATCTCTTATTGTGCCTAATTGATAAATTAAGCTTTATCATAGGTACGTATGCATAGCAAAAAACAGTATAGTCAGCCCTCTATATCCATGGGTTCTGCATCTGACAGTTCAACCAAGTGTGGATTGAAAATATTTTAAGAAAACAAAAAAGGATGGTTGTATCTGTACTGAACATGTACAGATTTTTTTTTCTTGTCATTATTCCTAAACAATATGTCATAACTCCTAAACAATATGTCATAACTATTTAACATTTACATTGTATTAGATATTATAATCTAGAGATTATTTGAAGTATATGGGAGAATGTGTATAGGTTATATATAAATACTGCACCATTTTATATAAGGGACTTGAGTGTCTGTGGATTTTGGTATCTGTGGTGGTCCTGGAGCCAATCCCCTGTGGATACTGAGGGACAGCTATATATAAGGTTTGGTACTACCCATCACATCAGGTATCTACTGGGGGTCTTGCAACATATCCCCCAGGGAAAAAGAGGGTATTTAGTCTTCTAAAATGACTGCTTTGAAGGAAATAACATTAATTGTGGTGTGTGTATGTTTATATATATGGTTTATATATTTATTTATATATTTCATTTTTGAGATAGAATCTCAGTCTCTCATCCAGGCTGGAGTGCAGTGGTGAGATCTCAGCTCACTGCAACTGCTGCCTCCCGGATTGAAGCAATTCTCCTGCCTTAGCCTCCTGAGTAGCTGGGATTACAGATACCTGCCACCATGCCTGACTAATTTTTGTATTTTTAATAGAGACAGGGTTTTGCCATGTTGGCCAGGCTGGTCTCAAACTCCTGACCTCAAGTGATCTGCCTGCTTCACCATCCCAAAGTGCTGGGATTACAGGTGTGAGCCACTGGGCCCAACAAGTTTGGTGTATTTTTTTAAAATGCTCTTACATTATTATAATGTACACATAAATACAAACATCTTCACTTGCCTAAGTTAAGAAAACAGCTTGTAGTCCTGGAAGAGGCCCAGGGATACTCTGGACAGACACTGAGTAGTCTTGAAGAACTGGTTTGACTATGTTATGCCACTAAAAAAGTCATTGAATCTCTCTGGGCTTTGTCCTCTCATCTTTAATATGAGTTTGTCCAGATGGTAATTCAGGTTCTTCATGGCTTGCGCATTGGCTCACACCTGTAATCCCAGCACTTCGGGAGGCCGAGGCAGGCGGATCACGAGGTCAGGAGATGGAGACCATCCTGGCTAACACAGTGAAACCACGTCTCTACTAAAAATACAAAAAATTAGCCAGGCATGGTGGCATGCGCCTGTAGTCCCAGCTACTCAGGTGGCTGAGGCAGGAGAATCACTTGAACCCAGGAGGCGGAGGTTGCAGTGAGCTGAGATCATGCCACAGCATTCCAGCCTGGGTGACAGAGCAAGAGGTTCTTCTTCATTCTAAAATTTTGATACATTTTTCCTGAGGTTCTTAAAGGTTATAACTCAGGTAAGCTACAATTAAGTAAAAATTTCCTCTGCTTTATTGATCCCTACCATTTAGCTTATATTGGATTTAATCCCATTTCTTTCACTTTTGCATTAGTGCAAATGTTTAAAACTTACATAAAATTGTTTGATATTTTGAAATTATCAGAGTATTACCATTGTTTTCTTGTGTGTTTTTTTCCTACAGATTGGACCAGTGGATCACACTGAATTCTCTTCTGGCCCTGCGTTCAAAAAAACATTAGCTTCAAAAACCATTAGCATTTCTGAAGAAGGTTTGTGGGGGCTGACAGAGGCTGGCTGAAGTCTTGCTTTGGTTGACCTTTGGTTGAAAAAATAGGCATTGCTTTGTGGAGTGCCAGAAGTAGGAATAGTTTTCATATGTGAGCTTAAGTCATCAGCTTCCCAGTTTTTAGATTAGGATTATTTTTTTATAATGTGATTAGCTCCCACCTCAAGGCCTTTTTTTTTGTTTGTTTTTGTTGTTGTTGTTGTTGTTGTTAAGAAGGCAATAAGCTCTTCTGGATTTTATGCCAGGATGGGGCAAGTGTGCCCTGGAGCACAGTTTTTGTGGATTCCAAACCATTGGCCTCATTGTGCTGAGTATTGCACAGAGCTTTGTGCTGAGGTTGCTGTTTGTCTGTGATCATCAGCTGAGCTGGAATTTAAGGTTCTGGTAAAATGGCCAGGCAGTGGTAAGGTATTAAGTTTTTTCATTTCTTATTGAAACAATGAAATTAGTTGTTTTTACTTTCTACTGTGTCTGTAGTAGTTTATACCTGCATTCTTTTTCTCATTCAGTCTTGTCAGTTTAGACTTTTCAAAAACCAGTCTTTGTTAATTCTCTTTATTTCTCAGTTTTCTTTTTCATTAATCTTTATTATTTCTTCTATTTTGGGGGATTTTTTGACTTTTTTCTAACTTTATTTTTTCTTATTTTCCAATATATGCAATTGAGGCTGAACATGTTCCTACGTGGAACTAAACGAGAGTGTTGATACTCATTCATCATCATTTGGTGTTGTGCAGGTCTGCATAGTTTATAGTTCGTAGTTCGAATTATGATTTCTTTAGCTTGTAAAAGGAGTTTTTAGGTTCTAAATACTGAGTTTGGACTATGTTTTTGTGATTGATTTCCATTTTCACTGTATTTTGATTAGCAGTTGTGTATGATGGTATCATTTCTTAGATATTTGTTAAAATATCCCTTGTGGCTTAGGATATATGGTCGGTTTTTACATGTGTTCCACATTTATTTGAAGAGACCAAACATTTTCTGTTGGTTGTATGTAGTGTATATATATATATCTCTCTCTCCCTTTAGTCAAGTTTCTTAATTGTATTGTCCAGATTCTGTATATTTTTTCTGATTCTTTAGTCAGCTTGATCCATTCATTTCTCAGAAGGTTGCATTAAAAATTACCCGTAGTGATTGTGGAATTATTTCTTCTTGTAAATCTGTAACATTCATCTTAAGGCTATAAGGTGAATATAGTTCAGGAATGTTATATTTCTTGTTGGATTTTGTCTCTTTTATCATTAAGTAATAATCGTCTTTATTCCCAGTAATTCTTTTTGACTTGTAGTCAATTTTGTTTAACATGCACATTACTACCCCTGTGTTCTGGTATGTCTTTTTTGATAATGTTTTGTTTTTTAAAATTTTATGTTAAATTTCTACTCTAATAGATGACAGAATCGTTCAATTAACCTTCATATACTCAACAAAAAACTTTAATCATTATTAACTCCTGGCCAATCCCTTTTTTTATGTATACACCCACCCATTCTTCCCACCTTTTTCTTGATTATTTTGAAGCAAAACTCAGACAGCACATTATTTTATGTGTAAATATTTTCTATGTATTTCTAAAAGATCAGGTCCCTTTTTAAAACATAAGCATAATAATATTGACATTCTTTTAAAAATCCTTAATATATTTGCATATCTAATTAGGGTTCAGATGTTGCCAGTTGCTCATTTAAAAAAACAGTTTTGTAATTATTACAGTTGGAACCCAGGTTAGATCTATATGTGGCCATTGGTTGATGGCTTGTAAGTCTCTTAACTTCTGGGTTCCTTCTCTCCTTTTTCTTCCTTGAAGTTTTCTTTGTTGAAGAAACAAGATACTTGTCCTGAAGTGTTTTTCAGAATCTGGGTTTTGCTAATTGAATCTCTGTGATGCCATTTAATATGTTGCTTTCTCCTCTGTATTTCTTGTAAATTGGATATCCCTTTACTTTCAATCTGTTTGATTGTGTTGTAGTTGTGTCCAGCATGTAACTGGATTTCACTCCTTTAAATAATTAGACAGTCTTTTTAACCAGCAAGTATAATCAGTGTACATTTATTTACTGATATATTTGTGTTTATTTCTAATATCTTATTTCATGTTTCTTTTTTGTCACGTTTTTTTCCTTTTTGTCCCTCTTTTTTGGCCTTTTATTGGATTGAGTTTTCTATATTCTCTCTTTCCTACTGTATTGGTTCAGAAATTATACATTTGATTTTTAATCTTTTAATGGTTACTCTTAAATTTTTAACATTCATAGTTGAGTTAAAATTTAAGGTGAAGTTGGCATGGTGGTGCATACCTGTAGTCCCAGCTACTCGGGAGGCTTAGGTGGGAGGATCACTTCAGTCCAGAATTCAAGGTTGTAGTATGCTATTATTATACCTATGAATAGCCACTGCACTCCAGCCTGGGAAACATAGTGAGACACCGTCTCTTAAGAATTTTTTTTTCTTTTTAAATTACGGCGAATATATCTACCTCCCAAACAATATAAGGACATTAGACCTTTTTAGCACTGATTTGTTTCCTCCATCTTCTCTGATAACTGTTTTCTAATATTTTAGATCTACTCTGTTTTTAACCCTTGCATTTAGTTTCCCTTATCTTTTATTTTTATTAGTCAGTGCTTAGTTAGGATTTCTCAACGTTTGTTATTTTTTTTGTGCACAATTAATTCATTTTAAAATTTCTAATTTTTAATTACATTTTAAAATATAAATATGTACACAACAAATGTATAAAACCAAGACAACTTTCATGACACCTCTTATTGCCTGAGATGCACCCTGCTATTTTCTCTTCTCTGCTATTGTTGCCAACAGTTGCTTCTTGAATCCACTTCTTTAAGGATTTGGTTTCCTTCTTCCTTCCTTTCTTTATTAGTTATTTCCTCTAGAGTCCGTGAGTGGTAACTTCTCTCAGTTTTTGAAAATAGCTTTAATTTTACTCTAATTCTTGAGCGATATCTTATAGCTGAATGCAGACTTCTAGGATGATTATTATGTTATTTTAGCATTAAAAGATATTATTTCATTATTTTCTGATATCTCTAATTGCTGAGTTTACACTACCTATGAGTTATAGTCTGACTCCTGTTCTTTTATCAGATTGCCTAATTTTGCTTTTTTCATATAGTGATTCTATGTGTGTGTTTCTTTTTATTTACCTTCTATTGGGTAGGAATGATTCTTTAGTTTTAAGATTTAATTTTGGGGACTTTTCAACCCATAATCTTTTGAAGTACTGCTTCCTCCCCATTGTTTCTTTCTATCTTCTAAAATACCTATTAGAGTATGTTGGACCTTCTCACTCTGTTCCTTGTCTCTCTTAACCTCTCCTGTATAATTTCCTCCATCAGTGGTACACTTAGGATGATTTCCTCAGATCTGTCTTCTAGTTTACTAATTCTCTTTTTTGCCATGTCTTTGCTGTTTCGGCTATTCATTATGATTTTAATTTTGGTGGCTACATTTAGTATCTAGAAGTTGTATTTATTTCTTTTTCAAATATATCTGTTTTTTTACTGTCCTGTCCTGTTCTTTTATTGCTGTTCCTTTGCTTTATCTGTTTAATAATTTTAGTCATGTTTTATGACTATCCCTTTCTGATTGTTATATTTCAAATGTGCACATTATCAATTGTTGAATATGCATACTGACTCTCTTTCATAGTTGGTTGTTCCTTTGTGTGATTTGTAATTTTTTATCATAGGCTTATCATCAGTGGAAGTTCTATTAGACTATATATGTTTGTCTTTGGAGTAGTTTTGCATTTACTTTTTGCTATCATTGAAGTAGAAAAAAATTGGAACAAATTTTAGTATACATTTCTTCACTTGGGGTTGTGTACTATCTTGATGGTAGAAATTCAGACTCTGTTCATGCTTGTGAAAAGCCAGGGGACTTTGATTTTTCAAAGTTGACTTTTATTTTTCTCTTAGCTGCTGTCCATGCAGTTAGGAAACTTATTTGCTGTTTCATAAGGGGAGAGATTTTCTTATCCCTGTTTTATGGACAAAGCTGTCCTTCAGTACTCTAAGATACAAGAAGGTAGTTCAGTTTTTCCCCTCATTGCACCACATCTCCTGTTCCTCAGTAGACTATCCCAGCCTCGTTGCCTACTTACTGCTTCAGCTTTGAGTTTCTTTTTCTTTTCTGGCACCAGGGAATTTCTGTGTTTAGAAGGACTGGTTGTGTATTAAACATTTTTTTTTTTGTAATTTAGTATTTCTTTGTTTTTATGGAAGGGCCTGTCCACTTTAGCTGAGTCTGCCATGTTTAATGAAGTTGATAATAAATGTTATTGTTTATGGCAGAAGAGCTTTAACTTTAAATTTTTAATTAAATTAATTCATTGTACAGTAGAAAGCTATTAGCATAATATGTGGCAAACTTCTAATATCTGTGTTGCCCTTTGGAAATATTGGCAATTGTTGTCTTTTCCATGTGATCTTTTTTTTCTCTACTATTTTCTTTTAATTGTTATATGTAATCTGATTAGTGCGTTTTTTGACCCATATGGATGAAGAAGATCAAAGTGACAAAAAGGAGACTTCAGAACCTGAATTTTCAATAACAGAAAATCATTCTGGTCAAAAAACCCATGTGTTTTCTACTGCTGATTCAGCTGTCAGCCTTTCCAGTGACCAGAATACTACTTTTCCTGGTATTGTTCTTTACTTTTTCATTTACACATACTCTTATTTTCCATTATAATGTTACTGAACGTGATTTACTGGGAATACAGTTATGAAAGGTTTGTGGAGTCATTTTGTAATATTTATTTTAGGGGAAGGAAAGTTAAAACTTTTGCTATTCACATGAAGAACTATGATATCTTGTCACCTTCATAAGACATACTGCAATCATGTATCATTTCTTGGTGTAACTTATTAATATGAACTATATAGCAACTGGAATTACTATAATAGTTGATTTTTACAAAAATTGAGAAATTAAAAATACCCTTCCAACTATAAGAACTTTGAATTTTAATTTGAAAACAAAATAGTAGCTATCATTTATTGAGCCTCCACAATGTGCCAAACACTGTTTTATATGCATAGACTCTGGTTTAAGCCTAACCTACGAGGTGTAGACACTATTATTATCCCCATTTTACAGTTGAGGAAATTGAGATTTTAGAAGGATTTAGTGCCACTTTTTGTTTCATTTCATTTGGAGGTAGCAATTAAAACTGCTATTCTTTAGTCCTAATGAATACATTTTGTCATATGAATAATAGGACATAGTAAATATATCAGTTCAGTCATTGATGGTGGCTTGGAAATATTTTTTTTAGTTTTACTCTCAGATATTGATGGTAAATTAAAATGATTTTATTGAGTGTTTAGTATTTGTTTTATTACCATTATTAAAGTAATATAAACAGTAAAAATGCTATTTTAAATGGCATTACTGTTACTTAAATAAAAGAAAAGGTATTAAGAAGCTGACTTTAAATCTTGTAGTTATTTTCTTAGTTCTTTGTAGATGCCATATGTGTTTTAGTCATCAACATATGGGCGTAATAATTTCCACTTCACAGAGTTGTGAAGATTGAGTATCATTTATAAAGCATCTGAGAATCTGTTTTATTTTCCTGGTCACTGATAGCTTTCCTCTTCCCTTCTCTGGAGGAGGATCGACAAATGAGGTTAAACAGGACTCATGGCTAGGTTGTAGAGGGTTCCAATTATATCTGAGAAGTTTACACTCCATTTTATACTTGGGAATCATTGGAGAATTCTGAGCAGAGAAGTAAAACAAGAAGGTTTTGAGGAAAAATAGAATGGAGGCATAGATCACTGAGGAGACTACTAAAATCTGACCTGGGAAATAATGAGGGCCTGGCTAGTCTTGTGAGAAAGAAAAGAAGAAACCAGGCATTTTGAATTAGTAAGTGATGGTACTCATCGACTAGGTGGGTAAAGAGGAGGAGAGGGGGAAAATGGTTGTTTAGTGTTGCCAGAGCCTAGGGCAAAGATATAACTAAGTCTGATGTCAAATTCTGGACTCCAATCTTTTGGCTTCCCCTGGGCCACAGTGGAAGAAAAAGAAGAATTGTCTTGGGCCACACATAAAATAGACTAACAGTAGCTGATGAACTAAAAAACCAAACAAACAAAAAGTCTGTGCATAAATCTCATAATGTTTTGAGAAAGTTTACAAATTTGTGTTGGACTGCATTCAAAGCTGTCCTGGGCTGCATGTGGTCTGTGTGTCATGGGTTGGACAAACTTGCTTAGAGCATTTTGAGACCAAATGTAACAGTTTAAGGTGATGCTAGGATAGATGAGTGGTCGTGTTTAGGATGCAGTTTGAGATGATGAAGTGGAGCTTGGATAAGGGTTTTAGGCTTGAAAAACAGATGAAAGAGCCTCTCACCTAATTATCTAGTCAAGACTACAAGAGTGCATCTGCCCTCTACAAGAACAAGGGAAAATGGCAAGGACCAATCTGTGAAATGTCATTCATTTGAGAGGAAAGGGAGGCTCCCCCAGTAGTGAAATGGGTGAGCAGTCTGGGAAAGAGATTTTCAAGAAAAAGTGAGTGGCTAGCAGTTTCACAGACCATCAGAAAGTAAAGAATAAAGACTGAGTTTTAAGGACTTTCAGTATAATATTGAATAGAGAAGACAGGACAAAGATGAGCTCAAGAAGCTATACTATAGACTACCTGATAAAGAATTCTGACAGTAAAAGGAAGTAGAAAAACAAGTTAAAGGAAATGAAGTCAAAGATTATTTCAAGATAGGGATAAATACAAATTCTTTAATGTTTTAAAGGCCAAGGAAAAGAAAATGGTGGGAAAACAGAAATTGAAAGGACCAGGTTAAGGAGATGATTCACTCAGGATTGTACTAGCTGCTGTTGCTGCTGCTTTTTTTTTTTTTCCAGTTGTTGTTTTAGAGATGGGGTCTCACTGTGTTGCTCAGGCTATATGTAGTGTGGTGACCATAGCTCCCTATAGCCTCAGACTCCTGGGCTGAAGCACTTTCGTGCCTCAGCCTCCCAAGTAGCTGGGATTTCAAGCACCTGCCACTGCAACTGGCTCATTTAGTTGTATGTTTTTAGAGACAGAGTCTTGCTCAGTTGCTCAGCTCATCTTAAAGTCCTGGCCTCATGTGATTCTCCCATCTCAGCCTCCCAGGTAGCTGGGATTACAGGTGTGAGCCACCGTGCTTACTTGTATGAGGTTCTTAACTTAGGATGCAGTAGAAGAAAAGGAGAAATGTCAGTAAATGGCATATCACATATAAAGAAGGATACATTAAAATGTTTTCCTCTGGTATTCAGCGTGTGATTATATATTTAGAAAGAAACGATATATATAACACAGTATAGAATTTAAATGCCCTAATGGATGTTTTCTCCAAAGATGGCATCTTGTAAAGATGTATTAGTCTGTTCTTGCATTGCTATAAAGAAATACCTGAGACTGGGTAATTTATAAAGAAAAGAGGTTTAATTGTCTCACGGTTTGGCAGGTTATACAGGAAGCATGGTGCTAGTATCTGCTGAGTTTCTGGGAAGGCCTCAGGAAACTTACAATTATGGCAGAAGGCAAGTGGGGGAGCAGATATGTCACAAGGCAAGAGCAGGAGCAAGAAACCAAGCAGGGAAGTGCTACACGCTTTCAGACAACCAGATCTCACAGGAACTCACTCGCTATCTTCCTTGAGGACAGTACCAAGAGGGATGGTGCTAAACCATTCATTAAAAATTCACCCTCATGATCCAGACACCACCCAGGCCCTATCTCCAACACTGGGATTACAGTTCAAGATGAGATTTGGGTGGGAACACAAATCCAAACTGAATCTGATATGTTATCATTCTCTATTTTTTTTTTTTTTTTTTTTGAGAGAGAGGGTTGCGCTCAGTTGCCCAGGCTGGAGTGCAGTGGCATGTTCACGGCTCCCTGTACCCTTGACCTCCCAGGTTCAAGCAGTCCTCCCACCTCAGCCTCTCAAGTAGGTGAAATTCTAGGCATGTGCCACCATACCCAGCTAATTTTTAAATTTTTCTGTAGAGGCAAGATTTCACTGTGTTTCTCAGGCAGGTCATGAACTCCTAGGCTGATTATGATCCTTTCACCTCAAACTTCCAAACTGTTAGGATTATAGGCGTGAGCCAGTGTACCTGCCTTTTCTTTCTTTAAGTTCAAAAATAGGTTAGATTTTCTTTTTTGCGGTTAACTTCCATTTCTTAGGACATTCTTTTTTTTTTTTTTTTTTGAGACGGAGTCTTGCTCTGTTGCCCAGGCTGGAGTGCAGTGGTGCGATCTTGGCTTACTGCAACTGATGCCTCCCAGGTTCAAGCAATTCTCTTGCCTCAGCCTCCCGAGTAGCTGGGACCACAGGCAGGCACCACTACACCTGGCTAATTTTTGTATGTTTAGTAGAGACAGAGTTTCGCCATGTTGGCCAGGCTGGTCTTAAACTCCTGACCTCAGGAGATCCACCCGCCTCAGCCTCCCAAAGTACTGGGATTACAGGTGCGAGCAACCACACCTGGCCTCTTCTGAGTATTCTCAATAGTGGCAAATAATTTATTCACTGAGGATGGATTTAATTTTTGCTAACAGCCGTAAGTTATTTGAAGACACTTCTAGTAAATGAAGTAAACTAATGATTAGACTGATTGTCACTGTCTGGAATTATGTGTTTATCAAGGAATAAAGTTGGTCAGTTATGTTTAATAAATTGTTTATAAAGGCACTCCCAAAGGATGAGTTTTAAAAATGGTTAGAAAATGAAGTATGAACAGAATTTCCCTATGTGACCATTTTTAAAGGTATTTATTTGGGTAAAATGCCTTTATGCTCTTTGATGAAGCAAATCAGTTTCATTTTAGTAGTCATACCTTTTATATCTGATTAATCTGTACTTTGACCATTATCATAAGTAGTTGAGGCTTTTCTTAACAATAACTGAATTGAGGTATATCTTTGTCAGGGACCAAAGGCACGAAATTCTATCGTATAAGACAGTTTATATTTAAACATGAAGCTATTTGGTTAAATTGCGTTTGTTATCAGAGTGTTCTGGAATTCTTCAAAAGAGTGTTCTCTTTTAGCAGTAGTGATTGAAAAGTATTAAACTTGCCCGGGTTGGACAAGTTTTGCCCACGTTTGTTGGTACTGTGGCTGTGGCTTAGTGATCCTAGATTACTAAAAGGAGAAAGGTCAACTTGTTACTTACCAACCTTTGATGACTAACACTTCAGCCTTTAACCCAAGAGGTCACCATCTTTTCTAACCTCACGTACTTCCCCATATGCAGCCCCACCAGTATTGGAAGAGAGTCTTTCAAGCTTTTTTCGTGAATAGGACGGCAGGGGCCACTCACATACTGATAGAAAGTGTCTCTTTAATGGACACACTCTTTTCTAAGTACATAGGATTAGTATCTTTTTCTACCTAGCAAAAAGCTATAAGGGGTAGTGCTATTACTATTATGCTAATCTTAGATTTATGTGAAGTATTTCTCTCTAAATTGAATTAGTTGCTATTAATGCCCAGATTCTGAGAACAAAAATAAAATCCTTGATTTGGAGATTAATAAATTAAACAGAACAATATGTTTTCAAGAAAACAAGTATTTCATATTAAAACCATGTGAATGTATAAGTCTTAGGGACAGATTTGGTTTATCTCAATATAATAAAATCTTAAGGAATGTTTTTTGAGAAGAGATGTCAGAACGCTTTTTCCTATATTCTGTTTTTAGAATTAAACATATAGAAGATTGAATAAAGTGTTTTTATTTGATGGCATATAATTAATACTGGACAAGACTTAAAAATTGTATTTTGGGTCACATTGTTTTTTGAGACAGAGTCTTGTTCTTGTCATCCAGGCTGGAGTGCAGTGGCGCAATTTCAGCTCAGTGAAACCTCTGACTCCCTGATTCAGGTGATTCTCCTTCCTCAGCCTTCCGGGTGGCTGGGATTACAGGCACACGCCACCATGCCCAGCTAATTTTTGTATTTTTAGTAGAGACGGGGTTTCACCATGTTGGCCAGGATGGTCTTGATCTCCTGAGCTCACGATCTGTCCGCTTTGGTCTCCCAAAGTGCTGGGATTACAGGCCTGAGCCACCATGCCTGGCCTTGGGTCACATTCTTACAGATAAATTGCTTCTGGATTTAAATAAGATATTTTCTAAAATATATTACTTTTAGGTAACCAGATATTTGTTTTTTGTTTGTGTATATTTTATAAAGTAAGTTGCACTCCAGTTCTGTAAACTGTACTAAGCAAAGAAGGATTGTAATTCCTCACATATATTATACAAAGTACTCAGGATAGAAAAGTGATAATCTTATACCGACTGGGTGTGATGGTTCATGCCTGTAATCCCAGCACTTTGGGAGGCCAAGGCAGGTGGAACATTTGAGCTCAGGAGTTCAAGACCAGCCTGGGCAATATAATGAGGCCCCATCTCTGCAAAAAATACAAAAATTAGCCTAGCATTGCAGCATACACCTGTAATCCCAGCTATTCAGGAGGTTAAGGTAGGAGGTTCACTTGAGCCTGAGAGTCAGAGGTTGTAGTGTGCTGTGACCATGTCCCTGCACTTAGCCTGGGTGACAGAGTGAGACATGGTCTCAGAAAATATGTAGACAGCATTCACTACCAGATAGCGTATTCAAGAGGAGGATAAATATGCTGTAAATATATATCTATAAACCAATTTGGAGGTGTAAAAATATTTTAATTTCTGGTTATATAATTTCTAAACTAGATTAATAATTGAAAGTAAAAAAAAATGACCTGAGATTTTTATTAATAATGTTTTTTTATTTAGGTATGAATAGCAATGATGAATTATTTGAGAGGTAAATATCTTAAGAATTAATTCACAATTTTCTTTAAAGTTGGGTGTAGACAGTGGAAATTTTGTTGTTCATTATGTGTGTGAACTTTTATATTATACATATCTTTGTGGTTTAAAGGAATATAAGTTTTCATTAGGTATGGAATATTTTTAAGAAATTGAAGATTGTTGTATCCCTTATGGTTTTAGCATAAGTAATTCGAATACAATAGACTATATTTACTACATTTCATTATGTAAATATGGATTAAATTTAAACAGGCAGAATCTATAGAGGTTTTCTTCTGGGCCAAATGTTTGCTTTTTAAAGAAAGTCTACCAAGACATTACTTTTCGATGATTAGTCTTTTTCACTGAGAGATACTAGAATTACAGAAATAGAAGGAACAGTAGATATATGTTTATCATTTTGTGTTCATTTGTTACATGTTTATTTTTGCTTAGTAATTAAGTTGTAGATACTGATTTTTATTTCTTAAATTACATTTGCAAATGAAGTGTTTCACTAGATCCACTCCAGATGACTGGATTGACTGATATTGCAGACATTATTGATGACCTTATAACTAAAGATGGAATTTCCAGTGAAGAGCTTGGCTTAATAGAACAAGCTAAGAGCATCTCCAGGTAATCATTGAATAATTCATTTTTAACCTGTTTAAAATGCTTCTGGTTCAAGAATGTTTAAAACTTGTCATATTTAATGTGATTTTTGTGAAACAAATCTGAAGCTTAGAATAGATTTTTTCTTCATGTTTTGTTATGTATATGTGCCATTCTCTTCCTTTTTCCCTAACAATGTATAGTATATAACTGTATCCTGTGAGTTTTTCCAGGAATCACTCTAAGTACAACATATATTTAATCCTATCTCTGACTAGAAGTAATGAATGATTTAGCTCATAGCATTTTACCCTGAAATAAACCCTTAGAATACATTTTAAATATCCTTTCTGATCTGTCATGCAAATAGAAAACAAAAAAGAGCAGGAGTTGCTGTTTATATATTAGATAAAACAGACTTTAAGCCAACAGCAGTAAAAAAGGACAAAGAAAGACTTTACATATTGATAAAGAGTTCAATTTGACAAGAAGACTTAACTATCCTAAATATATAAGCATTCAACATTGGAGCACCTAGATTAATAAAATAAGTACCTGTAGACCTGTGAAACTATTTAGGCAACCACATAGTAATAGTGGGAGACTTCAACACCCCACTGACAAAGTTAGACATATCCTCCATCAAAGCAGAAAACTAACAAAACCTGGAATTAAGTTAGACACTTAACCAACAAATCTAATAGACATCTGCAGAATGCTCCACCCATCAATCACAGAATATACGTTCTTCTCATCTGCACACGGAATATACTCCAAGATTGACCATATGCTTGGCCATAAAGCAAGTCTCAATAAATTTAAAAACCTGTAATCTGACTGATATGGTTTGGCTGTGTCCCCACCCAAATATCTTGAATTGTAGTTCCCATAATCCCCATGTATCATGTGAGGGATCAGGTGGAGATAATTGAATCATGAGAACAGTTTGCCCATCCTGTTCTTGTGATAGCGAGTTAGTTCTCACAAGAACTGATGGTATTATGAGGGGTTTCCCCTTTCAGTGATACTCATTCTTCTCCTTGGGGCCATCATGTGAAGAAGGACCTATTTGTTTCCCCTTCTGCCATGATTGTAAGTTTCCTAAGGCCTCCCCCACCCATGCTGAACTGTGAATTAATTATACTTCTTTCCTTTATAAACTATTCAGTCTCAGGTATGTCTTACTTAGCAGGTGAGAAGACACTAGTATAGTAAATTGGTACCACAGAGAGTGGGATACTACTGTAAAGATAACTGAAAATGTGGAAGCGACTTTCAAACTGGGTAACAGGCAGAGGTTGGAACAGTTTGGGGAACTCAGAAGAAGACAGGAAGATGTGAGAAAGTTTGGAACTTCCTAGGGACTTGTTGAATGGCTTTGACCAAAAGCCTGATAGTGATATGGACAATAAGGTCAAGGCTAAGGCAATCTCAGATGGAGATGATGAACTTGTTGGGAATTGGAGCAAAGGTGACTCTTGTTATGTTTTAGCAAAGAGACTGCTGGCATTTTGTCCCTACCCTAGAGATTTGTAGAACTTTGAACTTGAGAGAGATTATTTAGGGTATCTGGTAGAAGGAAATTTCTAAGTGGCAAAGCATTCAAGAGGAAGCAGAGCATAAAAGTTTGGAAAATTTGCAGCCTGACAGTACAATAGAAAAGAAAAACCCATTTTCTGGGGGAGAAAGTAAAGCCCACTGCAGAAATTTGCATGAGTAATGAGGAGCCAAATGTTAATCACCAAGACCATGGGGAAGATATCTCCAGGGCATGTCAGAGACCTTCATGGGAGCCCCTCCCATTGCAGGCCCAGAGGCCTAGGAGGAAAAAATGGTTTCCTGGGCCAGGCCCAGGGCCCCCATGCTGTGTGCAGCCTAAGGACTTGGTGCCCTGCATCCTATCTTCTCTAGTTGTGGCTAGAAGGGGCCAAAGTACAGCTCGGGCTGTGGCTCCAGAGGGTGCAAGCCCCAAGCCTTGGCAGCTTCCACATGGTGTTGAGCTTGTGGGTGAACACAAGTCAAAAATTGAGGTTTGGAAACTTCCTCTTAGATTTCGCAGGATGTATGGAAACACCAGGCAGAAGTTTGCTGCAAGGGCAGAGCTCTCATGGAGAACCTCTGCTAGGGCAGTGTGGAAAGGAAATGTGGAGTTAGAGCCTCCACATGGATTCCGCTCTGGGGCACTGCCTGGTGGAGCTGTGAGAAGAGGGCCACCATCCTCCAAACCCCAGAATGGTAGATTCACTGACAGCTTGTACCATGCACCTGGAAAAGCCACAGACACTCAATGCCAGCTGTGAAAGCAGCTGGGACAGAAGGCTGTACCCTGCAAAGCCACAGCGACAGAGCTGCCCAAGACCATGGGAACCTACCTCTTGTATTAGCATGACCTGGATTTGAGACATGGAGTCAAAGAGATCATTTTGGAACTTTAAGGTTTAGTGACTGCTGTATTGGATTTTGGACTTGCATAGGGCTGATAGCCCCTTGGTTTTGGCCAGTTTCTCCCATTCAGACTGGATATTTTTACCCAGTGCCTGTACTTCCATTGTATTGAGGAAGTAGCTAACTTGCCTTTGTTTTGTCTCAGATGAGATTTTGGACTGGACTTCTGAGTTAATGCTAGAATGAGTTAAGACTTTGCGGGACTGTTGGAAGGACATGATTGTGTTTTGAATTGTGAGGAAATGAGATTTGGAAGGGGCCTGGGCAGAATGATATGGCCTGGTTGTTTTTCCATCTTGAATTGTAGTTCCTATAATCCCCACATGTTGGTGGAAATAATGGAATCATGGAGGTGGTTTGCCCCATCCTGTTCTTGTGATACGAAGAAGACTAACTCATGAGATATGATAGTTTCATAAGGGGCTTCCCCCTTTGCTGGGCACTCATTCTCTTCCTACCTGCCACCATGTGAAGAAGGACATGTTTGCTTCCCCTTCTTCCATAATTTTAAGTTTCTTGAGGCCTCCCCAGCCATGCTTAACTATGAGTTAGTTAAACCTCTTTCCTTTATAAATTACCCAGTCTCAGGTATGTCTTTATTAGCAGTGTGAGAACAGACTAAACCATCCTCTAGACCATAGAGGCATAAAAATATAAATCAATACCAAGAAGACCTCTGTAAACCACATAATTACATGGAAATTAAACAACTTGCTCCTGAATGACTTTTGGGTAAACAATGAAATTAAGGCAAAAATCAAAAAATTATTTGAAATAAATGAAAATGGAGACACAACATACCAAAATCTCTGGGATGCAGCAAAAGCAACATTAAGAGGAGAGTTTATAGCACTAAAGACCTATATCAAAAAGTTAGAATGATCTCAAATTAGTGATCTAACATCATACCTAGAGGAACAAAAAAACAAGAACAAATTAACCCCAGAGCTAGCCAAAGAAAATAAGGAACTAAAATCAGAGCAGAATCGAGAACCAAAAATCCATACATATAGTAAGAACACTATCTCATGAGATCTGATAGTTTTATAAGGGGCTGATAGTTTTATAAGAATCAAGAAAACCAAAAGTTGGTTATTTGAAAGGATAAACAAGATTGATAGACCACTAGCTAGATTAATAAAGAAAAAGAGAGAAGATCCAAATAAGCACAATCAGAAAACAACAAAGGTGACATTGCAACCAATCCCACAGAAATACAAAAGATCCTCAGAGCCCATTATGAACACCTGTGTGCACAAAGTAGAAAATCTAGAGGCAATGGATAAATTCCTGGAAACACACAACCTCCCAAGATTGAATCGGGAAGAAATTTGAAACCCTGAACAAACCAATATGACGTCCTGAAATGGAATCAGTAATAAAAAACCCACCAACCAGTAAAAGCCCCAGACCAGATGGATTCACAGCCAAATTCTGCCAGACATAAAAAGAAGAGCTGGTAGGAGTTCTACTGAAACTCTTTAAAAAATCAAGGAGGACAGACTCCTCCCCAGTTATTCTATGAAGGTGGCATCACCCTGATACCAAAACCTGGCAAAGATGCAAGGAAAAAAGAAAACTACAGGCCAATATCCCTGATTAACATAGAAGCAAAAATCTTCAACAAAGTATAGCAAACCAAAATCAGCAGCACATCACATTGTGGTGATTGTTAATTCCCCACAATCAAATAGGCCTAATTTCTGAGATGCAAGATTGGTTCAACATACACAAATCAATAAATGTGATTAAGAGCCATTTATGACAAATCCACAGCCAACATTTTACTGAATGAGCAAAAGCTGGAAGCATTCACCTTAAGAAGTGTTACAAGACAAGGATGCTCACTCTTACCATTCCTATTTAACATAGTACTGGAAGTCCTAGACAGAGCTATTAGGTCAGAGAAATAAATGCAAGGCATCCAAATAGGAAAATAAGAATTCAAATTATCTCTTTTTGTGACAGTATGATTCTATGTCTAGAAAACCTAAAGATTCCTCCAAAAGCCTTCTAGAATTGATAAATGACTTCATTAAAGTTTCAGGATACAAAATCAATGTAAAAAAATCAGTAGCATTTCTATGCACCAATACATTCAAGCTGAAAACCAAAGCAAGAATGCTATCCCATTTACAGTAGACACACACGCACGCACACACACACACACACACACACACACACACACACTCCTCTAACCGAAGAGGTGAGAGATTTCAGCAAGGAGAACTACAAAACACTTCTGAAAGAAATCATAGATGACATACAAAAAAAAAAAAAATGGAAGACATCCCATGTTCACAGATAAAAAAATTCAGTATCCTTAAAATGACCATACTGCCCAAAGCAATCTGTAGATACAACACTATTTCTATCAAACTACCAATGCCATTTTTAATAAATGAGAAAAAAGCTGTTCTAAAATTCATATGGAACCAAAAAAGGGTCCGAATGGCCAAAGCAATCCTAAGCCAAAAGAACAAAGCCAGAGGCATCACATTACCTGCCTTCAAATTATGCAAGGTTACAGTGACCAAAACAGCGTGATACTGGTACAAAAATGGACATACAAACCAATGGAACAGAATAGAGAACTCAGAAATAAAGCTGCACACCTACAGCCTTCTGATCTTTCTTTGACAAAGTTGACAAAAATTGTGGGAAAAAACGGAGAAATGACTCCCTCTAAAGGCTGTGAGAGAGCTGGTTAGCCATATGCGGAAGAATGAAACTGGACCTTTTACCATATACAAAAAATTAACAAGGATGGATAAAATATTTAATTATAAGACCTCAAACCATAAGAATCCTAGATGAAACCTAGGAAATACCATTCTGGACACTGGTCTTGGGAAAGAATTTATGACTAAGTCCTCAAAAGCAGTTGTAACAAAAATTGACAAGTGGGATATAATTAAAGAGCTTCTGAACAGCAAAATAATCAATAGAATAAACAGACAACCTACATAATAGAAAATATTCACAACTTAGGCATCCAACAAAGATTTAATGTGCAGAATCTATAAAGAACTTTAACAATTGAATAAACAGAAAACACCTATATTAAAAAGTGGACAAAAGACATGTACAAACAATTCTCAAAAGAAGACATTATTTTTGTTTATTATTATTGAACAAACTAAATAGTTATTGAAATTACAAGACCTCATTATTTTCTGGTAATAGTATTTTTCTATTAACCAGAAAATATTGTACAAAAAAGGAAAAACAATTCCACTAATTTCTATTTAATTATTCGATTTATCTGCTGTATTATATGTGACCTTATATTAAGATCATGTTAAACCCTAACTTCCTAAACTAATGTATTTAGTTACCTTCAATTATTTTGTTAAGTTAATGATTATGTTAACAATAGTTTATTAAATGTCAATAATTAGAACAAAAATTAAATATTGGCTGGATGCGGTAACTCACACCTGTAATCTCAGTACTTTCCACGCTGAGGTGGGAGGATCATTTGAGCTTAGGAGTTTGAGACTAGCCTGGGGAACAGAGCAAAACCTCCTGTCTATACAAAATATTTTTCCAGGTGCGGTGGCTCACGCCTGTAATCCCAGCACGTTGAGAGGCTGAGGTGGGTGGATCACCTGAGGTCAGGAGTTTGAGTCCAGCCTGCCCAACATGGCGAAACCCCATCTCTACCAAAGATACAAATTAGCCAGGCATGGTGGTGGGCGCCTGTACTCCCAGCTACTTGGGAGGCTGAGGCAGGAGAATCACTTGAACCCAGGGGGCAGAGGTTGCAGTGAGCTGAGATCACGCTACTGCACTCCAGCCTGGGTGACAAGAGTGAAACTCTGTCTCAAAAAATGTATAATTATTATTAATAAAAAGAAAAAAATAAATATTATGTTTTTTGCTTTTGGAGATAGAGCTCTAAGACCAAGTAATATCAGTGTTTATGAGTGTTCAGGGGAAGA
Organism: Ateles fusciceps; assembly: GCA_036589455.1. Lineage (NCBI taxonomy): Eukaryota > Metazoa > Chordata > Mammalia > Primates > Atelidae > Ateles > Ateles fusciceps. Next base: position 6,200,114 of record JAZHEH010000572.1, read on the forward strand.
AAATCAGTGAAAGAAGGCAGTCACAGCACTTCTTATATTTATAAGTGAAGGGCAAGGAAGGAATTAGATGTAGCTAGAATTTGTGCATAGAAGGGGGAGAGTGGGACTAGCTGAGTGTGGAGACCAGAGGCAATAACTGAATTCAACCTATTGACACGCAGTAAGGGGGTGGTCAGTAAAGGGCTTTTTTTCTTTACTATTTTGCTTTAGGGGATAACCGATTTAATATCTGTTAATCTCCCCCATCCCCCAAGTAACTGCATTCTGGGATTTCAACTTTTCTTCCAATTCTGATACCTGTTTTCTGCACTTATAAAATGAAAGACTACAGGTTATCAAAAACAAAGTATGTTGGGAAAGTACTCATTACTTCTTCAACTTACATTTTTACTGCCATGAAACTATTTCTGTATGTTCTTCTATCCAGACAGACATTCACTGCAACCTATAACATGAAAGATGTAAGCAAGGATATATAACTGTTTCAGTGAACAGATTCGGTGAAGTGCCTTCTGTTTTAGCACTTTAAGTTCATCACATTTTGTTGACTTCTGACATTCCTTTTTTCCTAGATTGGAAGAAAGATCTGTTTATGTAGTTTGTTTTTAAAATGTGCCAAATGCCTGCACATTAACAAGATTTTAAAAAATAAAATTGTATAAAACATTTAATGTATTGGTCTTTTGGGGGAATTAGATGCATCACCACTGCATTACACTGTATCACAACTGTATTACAGCTTTATTAACATTAACTGGTTTGCTTTCATGACATTTCTGAGGAATCCGTTCTGTTTGTAGAGGTTCAAGAGAAAAAGGCCTGTTGAGAAGTTGTCTAGTTCCTTTTGTATATTTACAAATGCTTTATTCACATTGTTAACTTTTTCATTATTCATAATGTTTATGTTAAGATTAGTGGTAACTGGCTTTGCTAAGTCATTTTGGCTGGCTATGTGAAATACATTCTTGGACTCTGCCCCCTTAATTTGTTCTTGGCCCTTGTCTTTGATAAGCATGTGCAGGTTCTTTTTTTTTTTTTTTTAAATTAATTTCCATAGGTTTGGGGGGGACAGGTGGTATTTGGTTACATGAGTTAAGTTTGTTAGTGGTAAATTGTGAGATTTTGGTGTACCCATCACCTGAGCAGTATATACTGTACCCAGTTTGTAGTCTTTTATTCCTCACCTACCTCCCATACTTTACCCCCAAGTCCCTGAAGTCCATTGTATCATTTTTACGCCTTTGCGTCCTCATAGCTTAGTTCCCACTTATGAGTGAGGGCATATGATGTTTGGTTTTCCCTTCCTGATTTATTTCACTTAGGATGATGATCTCCAGTTCCATCCAGGTTGCTGTGAATGCCATTATTTCATTCCTTTTTATGGCTGAATAGTATGATGTGTATATATATATACCACAATTTCTTATCCACTCATTGCTTGATGAGCATTTGGGCTGGTGCCATATTTTTGCAATTGCGAATTGTGCTGCTATAAACATGCATGTGCAAGTATCTTTTTCATATAATAACTTATTTTCCTCTGGGTAGATACCCAGTAGTGGGGATTACTGGATCAAATGGTAGTTCTACTTTTAGTTCTTTAAGGAATCTCCACACTGTTCTCCATAGTGGTTGTACTACATTCCCACCGGCAGTGTAAAAGTGTTCCCTTTTCCGACATCTATTATATTTTTGATTATGTCCATTCACGCTGTAGTAAGGTGCTGTCTATCGCATTGTGGGTTTGATTTGCATTTCCCTGAACATTAATGATGTTGAGCATTTTTTCGTATGTTTGTTGGCGATTTGTATATCTTTTGTGAGTTTCTCTTTATGTCTTTAGTCTATTGTTTCGATGGGATTGTTTTTCTTGCTTATTTGAGTTCTTTGTGTATTCTGGGTATTAGACCTTTGTCGGATGTGTAGATTGTGGAGATTTTCTCCCACTCTGTGGATTGTTTACTCTGCTGATTGTTTCTTTTGCTGTGTAGAAACTTTTTAGTTGAAGTTCCACCTGTTTATCATTGTTTTGTTGCATTTGCTTTTGGGTTCTTGGTCATGAAGTCTTTACCTAAGCCAATGTCTAGAAGGGTTTTTCCTATGTTATCTTCCAGAGTTTTTATGGTTTCAGGTCTTCATCTTGAGTTGATTTTTGTATAAGGTGAGAGATGAGGATCCAGTTTCATTCTTCTACATGTGGCTTGCCAATTATTTCAGCACCATTTGTTGAATAGGGTGTCCTTTCCCCCTTTATGTTTTTGTTTGTTTTGTTGAAGATCAGTTGGCTATAAGTATTTGGTTTATTTCTGGGTTCTCTATTCTGTTCTATTGGTCTATGTACCTATTTTTATACCAGTACCATGCTGTTTTGATGACTACGGCCTTATAGTATAAAGTCATAATGTGATGCCTCCAGATTTATTCTTTTTGCTTGGTCTTTCTTTGGCTATATGGGCTCTCTTTTTTGGTTCCATATGAATTGTCAGATTGTCTTTTCTAGTTCTGTGAAGAATGATGGTGGTGGTGGTGGTGGTGGTGTTGGTGGTGGTGTTTTTTATTTATTTATTTATTTTTTGAGACAGAATCACTTTGTTGCCCAGGCTGGAGTGCAGTAGCATAGTCTCAGCTCACTGCAACCTCCATCTCCTGGGTTCAAGCAATTTTCCTGGCTTAGCCTACATAGTAGCTGCGATTACGGGTGTGCACCACCACGCCCAGCTAATTTTTGCATTTTTAGTAGAGATGGGGTTTTGCCATGTTGGGCAGGCTGGTCTCGAACTCCTGACCTCAGGTGATCCATCCGCCTCGGCCTCCCAAAGTGCTGTGATTACAGGCGTGAGCCACTGCACCTGTTCCTCGTGGTAGTATTTTGACAGGAATTGCATTGAATTTGTAGTTTGCATTTGGCAGTGTGGTCATTTTCACAATATTGATTCTACCAATTCATGAGTCTGGGATGTGTTTCCATTTGTTTTTGTCATCTGTGATTTCTTTCAGCAGTAATACACGCATGCAGGTTCTTCTGCTCCAGGTGACATCATCTGCATGCAGCACAGGGCTTTAAGATAGAAATTAGAGCCAGTTAGAAGACTTCCTTCAGTAGTTTAGAGATGAGGTGATCAGAATGGAGACTGTAGGGTAATAGGTGTAAGTAAACACTTGGAGGCTATCAGGTGGGAAGAGTGACAGCTTTTCTACTTGGGTGACTGAGTTGATGGTGATTTCTTTAGCAGGATAAAGAATGCAGAGGCAACATGGGGAAACCCTGTCTCTACCAAAAATACAAAAATTAGCCAGGCTCATAACCCAATCTCAAAAAAAATTTTAATAAAAATATTTTTAAAATGCTGTATTGTATTAATTTTGCTTCCTTCCCTAAGAAGGACATAATATATCTTTTGTTTGTTTGTTTTTTGAGGCAGGATCTCACTCTGTCACCCAGGCTGGGATGCGGTGGCACGATAGTGGCTTACTACAGCCTCAACCTCCTGAGGCTTAGTTGATCCTCCCACTTTAGCCTCCAAGTAGCTGGGACCACAGGTGTGTGCCACTGCACCCAGCTAATTTTTACAGTTTTGGTAGAGACGAGGTTGCAAAAACACAAATAAATAGGTAAATTAATTAATTAAATTAAATAATGGCCCAGCACAGTGACTCACGCCTGTAATCCCAGCACTTTGGGAGGCTGAGGTGGGCGGATCCCCTGAGATCAGGAGTTTGAAACCAGCCTGGCTAACATGATGAAGCCAAGTGAGGTGGTGCATGCCAGTAATCCCAGCTACTTGGGAGGCTGAGGCAGGAGAATCACTTGAACCCAGGAGGCAGAGGTTGCAGTGAGGTGAGATCATGCCATTGTACTCAGCTTGGGCAATAAGAGTGAAACTCTGACTCAAAGAAAAAAAAAATTAAATAAAAAGAGAATGCAGTTTTAGGTGTAAGGTAGCAGAAGAACATCAAGTGGTAATATTCATTGGTACATTAGTTTTAATTCCTCTGCAAAGCAGATGGGATTTTGATGGGCAAGAGATTTATTTGGAGAAATGCCTGTGAGGGAAAAAGGGATGATGCCATAAAATTGGGGACTGCAGTGCTGATATAGATCTGACCCTGTGCTGGGGGTCCCCAAAACACCTCCAGATTCAGAAATCCCCTAGGAGGATGCACAGAACTCACCATGTAGTCATTTTCATGGCTATAATTTATCCTAACAGGAGGCAAAAGGTACATGGAATAAATTCCGGGGAAACCAGGCACAAACTTTTAAGAATCTTTTCCCAGTGGAGTCTCACAGAATGCACTTAATTCTTCCAGCAACAAGTTGTGACAGCATGTGTGAAATGTCTACCAGGGAAGCCCATTAGAAACTCAGTGCCTAGGATTTTACTGGAGGGTTACTGCCTGGCACATACTAAGATTCCAGACTCCCAAAAGGAAAGATACTCAGAATAAACCACATTGTTTGTATTTGTGACTGGTCTTCTGTTTAGGAGAGTGTCTTCTTCATACACTGGGTGATGCATCTGTCCCAACTCCCCATCTTTTACACTTGATTTTAGCCAAAAGGCCGAGAAGCGACACCCCATCTTTTAAAAAAGAAATTTTTTTAAATTTTCTTTTTTGGAGATGGAGGATGCTACTTTGCCCAAGCTGGGCTTGAACTCGCAGTTGTCCCACTTCAGCCTCCCCAGTAGCTGGGACTACAGGTGCGTGCCACTGCACCTGGCCCCAAATTCCCATTTTGCCCCACCAGTTTTCTCAGACCACTCCTAGTACATGTGTGTTAGTTCAGATCCTCCAAGAAGCTAATCCCACCTTAGCTTCTGCTTTATTGGGGGAAGTGCTTATAAGAGAATGGGGGAGTGCGGGGAAGAAGTAAGGAAAAGCATCAGACTACGATGGAGCTCTGAGCCCTCCCTGTAAAGGAGAGAAGGAAGAGGGTAGGGGAGACAGAGTCTCAGTACACTGGGTAGTTGTAAGAATGTTTCAGCTAGATCAATGGTAAGTAGTAAGGAAAAGCATCAGACTACGATGCAGCTCTGAGCCCTCCCTGTAAAGGAGAGGGAAGGAAAGAGGGTAGAGGAGACAGTCTGAGTATACTGTGTAGTTGTAAGAATGTTTCAGCCAGGTCAATGGTAGGACTTCAGGCCAAAGTCACCCACACGGTCACCTGTGTCTTGCAGGAATGGGTCTTTCACAGCATCCCTGCCATGCTTAGTCCCTTAATTTGGGCCATACTATGGGAAGTATGGCATGAGCCTAAGCATGGGAGTTGATCCAGAAGGGCAGCTGTTGGAAGTCACCTCTGTGTCACAAGGGTTTCGGTTTTTGAGACAGTCTTCCTCTGTCACTCAGGCTTGAATGCAGTGGCATGATCACTGCTTATGGCAGCTTCGACCTCCCAGGCTCAAGTGATCCTCCCACCCACCTCAGCCTCCTGAGTAGCTGAGACTACACGTATACGACATTACACCTGGCTAATTTTTGTGTTTTTTGTAAAGATGGCGTCTCATAATCTTACCCAGGCTGGTCTTGAATGCCTGGGTTAAAGCAGTCCACTTGCCTTGGCCTCCCAAAGTTCTGGGATTACAGGCATGACCCACTGAGCCAGCCCTGTGTTAGAAGTTTTTTTTTCTTTCTTTTTTTTTTTTAAATTGCATTTTAGGTTTGGGGGTACATGTGAAGAACATGGAAGATTGTTGCATAGGTACACACATGGCAGTGTGATTTGCTGCCTTCCTCCCCCATCACCTATATCTGGCATTTCTCCCCATGCTATCCCCTCCCCCAACTCCCTACCCCCGAAAGTTATAGAGATAGTGCAGGGAGTAAATTATATTAATAGATGAAGAAGTCAAAAAGGATTTACATGATGTGATTATTATGCATTGCATACTTGTATCAAAATATCTCATGTACCCTGTAAATATCTACATCTATGTACCCACAAAAATTTAAATTTTTTTTAAAAAAGCCAAAAAGAAAACCTTTAAGACATTAATTTTAAAACAGTGAGCAGAGAAGAAAGGAGCCAATGCCGGAGGCTACATAGTGTTTTGAGAGTTAGGAAAAGACCCAGGTAAGATACAGTTTAAAGAAGAAGGGAAAAGAGTTTAAAGCAAATGTTGTAAAGAAGTTGTTAGTGAGCTTTCTGAGTCCATTTTTAGTGGATTTCAGGTAACAAATTGGAGTGAGTTGACTAGAGATTATAAGTATATACTACATTTCAAGATGGGGAAAAATCTTTCCCAATAAATAGTGTGTAGTCATGATATATCTTATCTGCATAACAAGTTTAAAAGCAAATGATGTCTTGCTTGTTAAATTACTCAGAATTCAGCACTCTTCTGGCAGACATCCACAAAGAACTGACAAGGAAAGAGAGAGAGATTCGAGCCTGGATGAAAAGAAAACGAAAAGAAAGAATGGTGAAGTACTTAAATGAGCTGGCAGAAAGAGAGGGCAAGAACATGATCCTTTCTGTCCCAGAAGCAATCCAGTAAGTCTGCAGTGTCAGGGGTAATGTAATGGAATTATAGAATATGTGTAATTACTTTCCTGTCAAATTTTCAAGAAATGGATTAACATAATTTGGATACATTTTTAATTTGGCATATAGAAAAGACAGCGTTTTACTTAAGTCAGGAAAAGCTAAGAAATTACCTTAAAATGTTGCAGGATATTGTGCTAACCAAGTTATACTGAATTATCTTAATTATTTTTTTGTCCCCCAGGCTAATGATGGCTGTAGCATTTTAACAAAAGGAGGAGGTTGAGTGATTGGGTGACCAGTTGGAGTTGTTCCTTTCCTTTTTGTTGTTTTTTTTTTGGAGACAGAGTCTTCTTCTGTTGCCTAGGCTGGAGTGCAGTGGCGCAATCTAGGCTCACTGCAACCTCCGCCTCCCAGGTTTAAGCACTTCTGCCTCAGCCTCCCAAGTAGCTGGGACTACAGGCGCATGCCACAACACCTGGCTAATTTTTTTTTATTTTTTAGTAGAGACAGGGTTTCACTGTGTTAGCCGGGATGGTCTTGATCTCTGACCTCGTGATCCACTCGCCTCAGCCTCCCAAAGTGCTGGGATTACAGGCGTGAGCCACTGCATCTGGAGTTCCTTTAATTTTCAGTAAGAGTCAATGGCAGTTGAAACAACTGACTATGTGTATTAAAGCCATGTTAAAAACTCATTTTTAAAATTAAAAATATTTTCTAGGCCTGCTCCCTTGCTTAGTTTATGACATTTATTTGCTTAGAAAACTTTGAGGCTGGGCATGGTGGCTCAGGCTTATAGGCCCAGCACTTTTGGAGACCAAAGTGAGAGGATCACTTGAGACCAAGAGTTGAGAACATCCTGGGGAACATAGTGAGACCTCATCCCTACAACAACAACAACAAGTTAGCCAGGTGTGTTGGCACACACCTGTAGTCCCAGATACTCAAGAGGCTGAGGCAGGAGGATCATTTCAGTCCAGAAGTTTGAGGCTGTATTGAGCGGTGATCTCACCACTGCACTCCAGCCTGGGCAACAAAGCCAGTCTCTGTGTCTACAAATAAAGCAGAAGCTAACAAATAAAAGAAAACTTCAATTTTCTGTCCACAAGTTACCTACAAAGAATAAAAATAGATATATATATATATAGTCCAATTAGGTACCAACAGAACAATGTCACTTCTATGCGTGTGGTTTTTGTTTTTTAACTATCTTTAAAACTGTCAGCATTTATTTACTGAGCCCTAAGTACGGACATCACGATCGCTAGGTCAGGTATATTTTTCTTCAGATGGTAAAACAAGCAGTGTTACTTTGATAGTCAACATTACTATGAAAATTACATTTAGATTACAGTTTATCTTTTACTTTTAATCTGAAATAAAATACAATATTCCTTCATTTTTTCAGCATCATTAGGAAAACAAATTCTTTAGGTGAATTTTCCAGATCAACTGTCCCATTAAAACACCAAATGGTGCAAAAGTAGGTAAACTATTGTTTAAAGTGTACAATTTACTTACCTGTCTCTGAAAAGAGTGTATTGGTGTTAACCTAATATTTTCTTGATAGCCCAGGAGACATGGTAGTGACCTCCAGGGCTACTGAGGTACATGACCAGAATCTTAAAGTGTGTGCATGCTCTGACATCACCTTTTCTGTCAGTGAAGTAAATACCCAAGATGGTTAGAATTGTGTCCAAATTTAGAATATATTGGCCAGGAATGGTGGCTCATGTCTGTAATCCCAGCACTTTGGGAGGGCGAGATAGGAGGATCACCTGAGGGCCAGGAGTTCAAGATCAGCCTAGGCAACATAGTTGAGACCTCATTGCTACAAAAAAGAAGGAAATGAAAATTAGCTAGGCATGGTGGCACATACCTATCATCCTAACTACTCAAAGTGAGAAAATCACTTGTGCCCAGGAGTTTGAGGTTATAATGAGCTATGATCATGCCACTGCATTCCAGCCTGGGCAGCAGAGTAAGCTCTTGAATCAAACAAACAAGCTCTAAGGATATAAGAACCGCTTGGTTCATAGATTTTGTGGTCTCATTCAAGATTGCAAACAGTTGTTTTGTTTTGTTTTTTAACTTCTATTTTGGTAAAGGGATGGGATTAGTGAGGTGTTAATGTAATTAAAATTTTCGTTTGAATTTCTATTAGAATCAACAAGACCTTTAGTTTGTTAGTGACTACTTCTCTACAGGACCTTGAAAAAGTGAATTTACTTCTGAGTACCTGTTTTTATATACATAATTGTGTGTGAAAAGAACCTCACATGTAACTCATACCAGTAGTTCTTAATGTTCTGGAATAATATGTATGTGTCTGACATTTGTTGTTTGCTTTCTGTTGTATAACTTGAAGAGTTTACAAGTCACAGTCAATGCACTGTAGTAGGTTTCTGATAAACATTTTAAAACATAAAAATGATTATTTTAAATGTCTAATTTCTGCTTTATTAACAAGCTCTTTGTGAGATTAATCAAAAGATTGAGTACAAAGCTTAGGTGCTTCCACCTAAAATGTTCCTACTTTCCATTTTTAGTGCAGCCAATAAGGTTCTCTCCTTATTAATTCAATAAAATATGTTAATTGAACTAGTAAAATAGATTTTGCATTCCATTTATTAAATTGGTTTTTAATTACATGATGTTTTAATTTAACATTTTTATGTTTTGTGCTAGAGTAGGAAGCTTCATCAAATACAAGTGTTTTATACTGTTTTCTAAATGACAGAATTATGTCTAATGGTTTAATTATTTGGATTGAACAATAATAAACCAACTGGATATTTCTTATGCAGCTTTACATGACTTCAAAGGAAATCAGGCTGAGTCAAAAGATGAAGCATGAAAAAGACAGGTGAGTTTGGTAGCTGTAACCCTGTGCATTCTCTCTAACTTCCTTACCTGAGGCATAGATTAATGCCTTAGGAATTCTGTTTTCACGGTAGTCTCTTTTTTGTCAATAAATAGAAAATTATGGGAGATATCACTGTAAGGAAAATGATGAGACTCACTAGCCTTTTAACAAATTTGCTTTCAAATATTATATGTTTCATTCAGTTTTTATGACTTTTATTTCTGCTGTTCTCCCTTTCCCAACCCAGATATGTACATGCATTTGGGAAATGCTCCAGAGACTATAAGTACCTTTAATAATACTGCCTTATCATTTTCAGAAATCTGATGAATAGAAGGATGTGAGAAGCACTAAAGAAAGAAAATGCTAGGTGAAATTAGCTGGGCGTGGTGGTGGGCGCCTGTAATCCCAGCTACATGGGAGGCTGAGGCAGGAGAATTGCTTGAACCTGGGAGGCGGAGGTTGCAGTGAGCCAACATTGCACCATTGCACTCCAGCCTGGGTGCCAAGAGTGAAACTCTGTCTTAAAAAAAAAAAGAAAATGCTAGGTGATCTCCAAACACTATATTCCCTCTGGATAGATGAACTGAAAGTGACTCTTAGTAAATGATGTTTAATTTATCTACAGATTGCTGCTCTCTCAACACTACACGCGTCGAATCTCACAAGCATACAGTCTAATGAATGAACTGTTATCTGAGTCAGTACAGCTACCAACAACTGCATGGAAACCATTGCCTAACAAATCCAGCCCTACTCAGTTTTCCAGATATCAACACTGCCCATCTCCAAGAGGGTAAGACAAGGTTTGACATGCCATTTGGCAAGATAATGTCAGGCTTGATGATAAGAAATGTAGCACTTGCGTGACCTGAGTTCAGTGCATTTGCATTTACCCTGCCTAGAGTTATGATGATAAAGTGAAGGAAAAAAGTAACCTCATACTTATGAGGTCTTTATACATTGATAGAATCACTAAGGACAAAGGCAAAAATTGTGTTACATTTCTCACTAAGCTTACAGAGCATTTAGGTATACCAGAAGTATGAAATTTGATATCCGTGCAGTCTAGTTTTCTTTTACTTAGTTGTTGTTAATATTTACCTCAGTAGTTTGCCTCCTGACTGCTCACCGTATTTCCCACTTGTCATCTTCTCTCTTGTAGAAACAGCCAATCCCCAGCTGCTTACCACTTCCCTTTCTGCTACCCGCCCCTGACCTGCCCATTTATGCTCATTCAACTGTAGTTACTATTATGTATTTTACTTTAATCACCTGCAGAGGGCTTAGATATGAGTTAGGCAGGAATTAAGTATAAACATAGAATGCTGAAGAAAACTACTCAAGTATAAAATTTCTTATTATGACCAACAAACATGCAAAGTTCTATTAATATTTGTTGGTGATCATAAGGTGAACATGAATTGGAGTACAGTATTGTTAAGAATCACCACCTTTGACAAAATAATTAGAATTGTAAACATAATCACATAATTTAAGAGCCTAGAGGATATACTAGCAACACAAACCCAGATGTAATCAGATCATTTGTGTGTGTGGTGTGGAGTTTACTTCAAATACCGAAGATTCCCGTTGAGACTTTTCTAGAATAAAGCAGGGATGAAATACATATATAACTGCCCAGTATATGGAGAATTTGAAACGGGGAGTGAGATAACCACAAAAAATTTTTGTGAAAAACAGGTTTGAAGTATGAGATACAAAGAATAATTTGTTGAGAGTTATTATACGTTAAGTACATTACCGAGGTACAGAATAGACAGTATCAAGTGAATGTATTAATTTGAGCTATATTTTTTGGGCTTTGTTTTTTTTTTTCCTTAAAGAGACAGGATCTTGCTCTGTCACCCAGGCTGGAGTGCAGTAGCATTCACCAGAGCAATCATGGCACACCACAGCCTCCACTCTCTGGGTTCCGGTAATCCTCCTGTCCCACCCTCCCCAGTAGCTGGGGCTATAGGCTTGCCCCACTGCATCCCGCTTAATTTGGGCTTTTTGAAATATTAAAGTTTATCATGATATGAGATTCTAGGAATATAATAATTATGTGATTTCTACTTTAGAGAGAATCAGCATGGTCACAGTTTTCTGAAAAATCGACCTGGAAAAGTCAAATATATGTTTAAACCGAGTTATATCCATAAGAAGTCTTTTGGGCAACCTCGAGGCTCACCTTTGCCACATGGTAAGACTAAAAGCTTTTTTGTAAATTGTGTGATTTGGACCTATTCCTTCTTGTCTCCAAAGTTGTGTTTTCATTAGTAAAAGGTATAAATCTGAATAAAAAGGAGTTCTGATTTGAATAGAATGCAAGGCATTGATAAAGACCGAGCTATAATTTATTTTTCTACTTTGAAGTAAGGCTATAGGAATTTTTCTAAATGAATGGCTTTTTTTATAATAGCATTTGAACATTCAGGGTATTAGATATAAATTTTTTTGGGAGTCTGTTTCTTTTGTATATCTGGCCAAGATGTAGGCATTTGAACAAATCAGGTTCTGATAGATTGCAGGATGAATACATCACAGAAGAGGAATGCTAAGAAGCTCAGATTGAAATAATATTATGTTTTTATCCTTTGGACATTCTTTTCCACATTTGAAGATATATCCATTATTTACTAACCTTTCTTTAGTTAATTGTGCCATATTTCAATTTTTATTACTAAAGTAAAGCAGTTATTTGTAATGTGTTTACATATTAACAATGTATTATAATAGTTGACATGTAGTATAAATATATACATTTAAAAATGTAAAATAGACCTGGCACAGTGACTTATACCTGTAATCCCAACACTTTGGGAGGCCAAGACAGGCGGATCATGAGGTCAAGAGATCTAGACCATCCTGGCCAACATGGTGAAACCCTGTCTCCACTAAAAATACAAAAATTAACTGGGCATGGTGGCATGTGCCTGCAATCCCAGCTACTCAGGAGGCTGAGGTAGGAGAATCACTTGAACCCAGGAGGCAGAGGTTGCAGTGAGCCAAGATCGTACCACTGCACTCCAGCCTGGCGACAGAGCGAGACTCCATCTCAAAAAATTAAAAACAAAAAAAAAAAAGGTAAAATAACAACTAATTTATGAGGCAGGTTCTGTTTAAGTTCTTTAATTACCACCCTGTGAGATAGGTGCTATTATGTTTCCACTCTAAAGACAAGGAAACCAAGGCAGAGAAAGCTTAAATAATTGCCCAAGATCATACAGCCAGGAAGTGGTAGAGCCAAGATTTAACCCTAGGATGGGTCTAGAGCCTATGCACATAGAACCAACACTTCATTTTGCTGCCTCAATTTAGAAAATTGAAATTTCCATGAATCCCAGTTCTTTAGATGAAACTCTTTATGGTTTGGTTAGCCCTTGGCTTTTTTTTTTTTTTTTTTTTTTTGAGACAGACTCTTGCTCAGTCTGAAGTGCAGTGGCATGATCTTGACTCACTGCAGCCTTTGCCTCCTAGGCTCAAGAGCCATCTCCCACCTCAACCTCCTGTGTAGCTGGGATTATAGGTGTATGCCACTGTGCCCAGCTAATTTTTGCTTGTTTGTTTTTTGCAGAGATGGGGGTCTTGCTGTGTTGCCCAGGCTGGTCTTGAACTCCTGAGCTCAAGCATCTACCCACCTCAGCCTCCCACATGTGCTGAAATTACACATGTGAGGTACCATGCCCGGCCAGATCTCACACGTGCTGAGATTACACGTGTGAGGTATCATGCTCGGCCAGATCTTGGCTTTTTTGATTGACAAATTACAATAAGAAAATACTGCTTTTTTAAAACTCAAATTTCAAAATAGTGAACCATGCTTTTTAAAAAAAAAAAATCTTATTTTATACCTGATATGTTTGCCACAATTAGATACATATCTAAAATTGCTAAGGTTTTAAATACCTGAGCCATGGTTTCTTAACATCTGATGAAAGTCTTGAATTATATGGAAATATGTCTTCCTGTTATATGTGTTCAATTTCAAGCCTTTATTTTTGCCTTGTGCTTTGACGGTTGCTGTGGCCTTAGCCTGTCCTTCCGTTAGTCTCACCTGCCTTGCTGGATTATGCTTGATGAGGTGCTTCTGCTACTCCTGAAGCCCTCAGCAACACTCATACCCACGCAGAAACATCTAGACCCTCTGCTTCACCTTCAAGTCATCCTCTGTGTGTTCTCCTGCCTCCTTGAATTCCTTTCCCCATAGAACCTGTGCTGCTCAGCAGCTTGTTTTCCAACCACATGCCATACTTTTGTGACCCCTTGTACCTTGAATGTCTCACTGTGTGTTTGAAGACATTCCTAATCTTAATTCTTTAGTTCATCCAATCTGATATAATCAATTTAAAATTCTACATTCTCATTTCTAAATTGAGGGTGGTGTTAACCTGCATGGTTGCTATATGAAAATTAGAGATACTGGTGGCTAAAGTAGTTATTTTTCTGTTCTTTGAGCCCTTACTCACATGTTTATGTCCCTCTTGAAGGACTACAACAGGCATCTTGTTAAGGTTACATATAAACTTCATTCCCCATACTAGATTAAATGCTTTGCAGCAGTATTCTCTTACTCATCTTTGTATTAACCCTCACATTGAACAAATGAAATACTCAAACATTGAACAAATGGATAAATGGAAAAAATGGTGATTGAGCTTTTTGCCTAAGCATAGCTATTTATAAACAAATTATGGTTCAAGGATATTAATAAGCAGATATTATAGTATTTATGCCATGTCAGAGAATAATACCACATACCTGGTTATTGTCCTAACTAACCTGTCACTTAGCTTCCCCAGACTTATAAGGCAAAGATAAAAGAGACAGCTTGAGTGCTTGTGGATATTCTGACTTCTCTGCCTCAGTAGAGCAGGCTGTGGCTCCCCTTGTTTTTGGGGCCTCTGTCACACCCAGACCCAACCATTTCACCTGGCTACATTCAGAAGTTTCAGGTCCCCCAGTGTTTGGGAGAACGGAGGGAAACCCAGGCAAGAATGATTCCAGGCCTTTTCCTAGTCAGTGATACAGATAACCTGAACTCACATAGGTCAAGTTCAGTCACTGCACATGTGGGAAGGTGAGGATCAATCAATATTTTCAAATTCACTGCAGTTCATTTGTAAATGAAGAGTTTTTCTGAATATACTCGGGAGTTTGACTGTATGTTGCTTTTTGTCTTGTAAAGCAGTATGTAGTTTTTGGCTAATTTCTTCAGCCCTGCTTTCATACTGTTAGGAGCTATTTCTTTTTTTTTTGTTTGTTTTGTTTTGTTTTTGACACAGGAACTCATTCTGTTGCCCAGATGGGAGGGCAGTGATGTGATCATGGCTCACTGCAACCTTGACCTCCCTGACTTAGGTGATCCTCCCACTTCAGCCTTTTTTTTTTTTTTTGAGACAGAGTCTAGCTCTGTCACATGACTGGAGTGCAGTGGCAGAGTGTCAGCTCACTGCAACCTCTACCCCCGGGTTCAAGTGATTCTCCTGCCTCAGCCTCAGGAGTAACTGGCATTACAGGCTGGCACCACCATGCCCAACTTTTATATTTTTTAGTAGAGTCAGGGTTTCACCATGTTGGCCAGGCTGGTCACAAACTCCTGGCCTCAAGTGATCTGCCAGCTTTGGCCTCCCAAAGTGCTGGGATTATAGGCATGAACCACTGTGCTTGATGGTGTAAGCCACCGCAGCCTCTTAAATAGCTGGGACTACGGGTGTGCACCAGCGCACCTGGGTTATTTTTAAATTTTTTATAGGGACGGAGTCTTGCCATGTTGCCCATGCTGTTCTCAAACTCCTGGGCTCAAGCTGTCTTCCCAATTAGCCTCCCAAAGTGCTGGAATTATAGGCATGAGCCTCCACAGCTGGCCAGGAATATTTTTTGTAATTGTTGCTTGTTTTGTGTTTAGTTCTATCAAATACAATACAAAGATTATATAATAAGTAACTGAGAGGCATCTTAGGCATAAAGAAATAGAAGTCTAGGTTTAAAAATCCTCTAAACCTTGGTTTATATCCCAGCTCTGCTGCTGATTTTTGACCTCAGATAAGTTATTTTCAAATCTACCTCATAGAGTTGTTGAGGATTATAGTTAAGAGAACATTTTGCATAACATAGACAGTAAATGATTGCTATTAATCTTTGAGTTAAGAAACTAATCATTCTCTTGATAAAATTTAACTTGACATTTTGTCTAGGTGTTTACTGCTAAGAGACTTTTTAGTCCCTGGCTTCTCCAGTTGCCAGAGGTGTCAAAACACATTTGCCATTTGAAAAAGGAGTATGGTTGTGCTTAAAGGATACCAGGTCTCAAAGCAGAGTTTTCCTTCCTTTGTCTGCACTTACGATTTGCCGCCTTGGTTTAAACAAGCCACCATTTATTGGGCCCCTACTGTGAGCAGGGCTTGGTGAGCAGATTCAGAGCTGATCAGGAGAAGATTTCTGTCCTCAAATAAGGTGAATAATGTTTGTCTGTACAGGAACTGCCACTTTCACCATACAGAAAAAAGCTGGTAGAGCCAAAGCAGTAGTAAGAAAAGCTATGCAGTCTCCAGTTACCTTCCGAAGAGGTAAGGGATAAAGAACATAAAATTCTCAGACTTAATATTAAATTTTTTTTTTTTTTTTTTTTAGACAGAGTCTTACTCTGTCACCCAGGCTGGAGTGCAGTGGCACCATCTCGGCTCACTGTAACCTCTGCCTCCTGGGCTCAAGAGTTTCTCCTGCCTCAGACTCCCCAGCAGCTAGGATTACAGGTGCCCACCACTGTGCCTGGCTAATTTTTATACCTTTAGTAGAGATGGGGTTTCACCATGTTGGCCAGGCTGGTTTTGAACTCCTGACCTCAGGTGATCCGCTGCCTTGGCCTCCCAAAGTCCTGAGATTATAGGTGTGAGCCACCACACCTGGCCCTTAATACTAAATTTTAAAAAGTGATAAATCACTCAGAATTTCAAACATAGATTTCAGAATGAAGGGTGTTGCTGTGTGCTGCAGTAGTTCAGAGAAAAGGCTTTGGAGTAGCTTTATGGAATCAAGTTAACCACTTCTCTGTAACCTTAGGCAAATTTCTAACCCATTTATGTATCCTTAATTTTCTCACCTGCAAAATATAGATTGTAATAGTGAGGATATATGTAACAACCCTGACAGGTAAACAGGGTAACTATTACCCACATCTTACTAAGAGAACAGACTTAGAGAAGTTAAATGACCTGTTCAGATCTCCTTAAAACAGTAACAATAGTAGCTAACAAGTGTAGAGCACTTACTCTATGCTAGGCGTTGTGTTCACACCTCATGTGCATTATCTCATTTGATCCTCACATTAAATCCAGTGAAATCTGTGCAGTTATCCCCCATTGAAAGAAACAAACTAAATTTGGTAGGGATAATGATTTTTTAAAAAACCCACTAATTTGGCTGGGCGTGGTGGCTCACACCTGTAATCCCAGCACTTTGGGAGGCCGAGGCAGGTGGATCATGAGGTCAAGAGGTTAAGACCATCCTGGCCAACAAGGTGAAAGCCCATCTCTACTAAAAATACAAAATTTAGCCAGGCATGGTGGTGTGCACCTGTAGTCCCAGCTACTCTGGAGGCTGAGGCAGGAGAGAATTGCTTGAACCTGGGAGGCAGAGGTTGCAGTGAGCTGAGATCAAGCCTGGTGACAGAGCAAGACTATGTCTCAAAAAAAAAAAAAAATCCACTAACTTATATGTATTGTGAAAAATGATGAGCAATATGAAGTAATTAACCTAGGCTTGGTATTATGCCTCTTTTTCTACTGCTAACTCATTACTTTGCAGATCCTTCGTTCAGTTTACCCCATCTCTTTTCACCTATGTCTAATCCGTTTTTTTAACTCATCTATCAGCTTTTTAATATTAATGGCTATATTTTCTAGAAGATCTGTTTGGTGCTTTTTCTACTCTTTCCCCCTTGTATTTTTCCTTAAAACCCAAGCTTCTAGTCATTTGGATCAGTTTGAATCCTCAAAGCATCATTTCCTGTGCTTGTGTATTAGTCTGTTTTCACACTGCTAATAAAGACATACCTGAGACTGGGTAATTTGAAAGGAAAGAGATTTAATGGACTCACAGTTCCACATGGCTGAGGAGACCTCACAATCATGGTGAAAGGCAAAGGAAAAGCAAAGGCACATCTTAACATGGCAGCAGGCAAGGGAGTGTATTCAGGGGAACTCCCTTTATAAAACCGTCAGATCTCATGAGAACTCACTATCACAAGAACAGCAGCATGAGGGTAACTGCCCCCATGATTCAGTTACCTCCCACCTGGCCTTTCCTCACAGTGCATGGGAATTATGGGAGCTACAATTCAAGATGAGATTTGGGTGGGGACACAGCCAAACCACATCAGCTTCTAAGTCCTAGGCTAGCTTTTCTTTCTCTCTTTCAAAGTCTTTCCTTTTTATCCATTATGAAATGTTTTCTGTTTACTCAATAGCAGATACCTAGCGATGTCTAGTTCAACAGATAAAATGCCCCCAAAATATGATGTTGCCTCTAAAAACAGTTGAAATTACATGTACCATTATATCGTTTGTTTTTGAAAGCCCCAGAGATCCAGGGTTTTGTGTTGTTGAAGTCATTATACTCTAGCATGAGGCCTTGCCCATAGGAAGCTGTAGGTATTTGTTTCATTGTTCAATGGTATCTCTGCCTCTGAAAGTAAGAAATGTGTATGACTCCAAGTTTCTAGCTCAAGTGCTTAGCTAGACTGTGGTCCACAAATTGACACAAGTAGAGCAAGAAAAGAAGCAGGATTTTCTTTTGGGAATGATGACGGTAATAGGTTTAGTTTTATCATCCAGTTTCAGATTTCTCAGGCTAGACTCTGTAGACAATGTTTGGAGTTATGTTATAAAGAAACTGAGTGGCAGTGCCCACTGTCCTAGAGAAAGAGTTCTGAGGGAAGCCAGTGTACTTGGCAAACTGCTTTCTGCTGTGGGGTATCTTTTTTATCTTTTCCTTACCTTTCACTTCAGAAAGCTTTCACTGTCCAGTGGGGCAGGACACCTTACCTTGAAAAGCTTCATGCATGCTCAGTTTCACACAACTTTTCTCATATTGTATTTTTATCTCCAATGGGATATCCCAGACAAACCCTAGAAAAATGCATTATGGTCTGAAAAGGAAGGAAATTTCAAAGCCATCTCTAGGTAAAGCAAGGTAAGAGAAAGCCAGTGATAGCCTGTCAAGGTTTGTGATATCCCACAGGTGAAGATTTATCCTAAAATGGAAGACTTTTAATTGTAATTTTAGCAGACTAGGTTGTGGTTTGATTTTGTCATTCTTTCTAGATGGCAATAGTTATGTTCGCTTCAAAAAACAAGAGTGTTGATGTCTAAATACCAAATTAATTGTAGCCAAGACATGGTTGGGATTAGTTGATGTTTGTAGTCTTTGCTGATCTCTAGTCACGTTGTGAATAGTTGAAGGAATAACTCCAGCGCCCCACCTCCACTCATTCCCATCTACTTTGAAGAGGAAGCCTACTCTGGTTATGTTGCTTAACCACTTGTTGGTTTCTCTTTCAGTCTCACTTTTTCTGTTTTAACGGCTGTTTTCTTTTTTATCACAGTGTTTGTTCACATAATGCATTCCTGTCATCTGCTCTTGGATTTTTTTTCCTTTATAAGGTTTTTCAAAATTTGTTCCTTATTTACTGAAATAATTATTTTAACATGGAACTTTCAGTGTCATTTCAAAATACTCTGTGATGTCTTTAAGAAGCAGAAAAAGTGTCAAATCTTTCAACTAGACCACAGCTCTCACATTGGATGTTACAGTGGCAGGTGCTACCAAATGATGTTAGCTTTGTTTCATTTTCAGACTCTTGGGGCTAGTCAAAATAAAAATCCCTAAGCTGTCTATACCATTACCCCCTTCCCTTTGGCACTAATTCAGGCAGAAGCTTTTGGAAAGCTGCCACCTTGGGGGATCCAAATTAATACATCTATTCATATTTTACTTATAGATATGAAAATGATCTTAAAGCACCCTCTAAATATTATTCTTCCTTCACCCTAAAGAAAGGAAAGTTAGGCTGGGCATGGTGGCTCACGCCTGTAATCCCAACACTTTGGGAGGCCGAGGTGGGCAGATCATGAGGTCGGGAGTTTGAGACCATTCTGGCCAACATGGTGAAACTCCGTCTCTACTAAAAATACAAAAAATTAGCTGGGTGTGGTAGTTCACACCTGTAGTCCCAGCTACTCGGGAGGCTGAGGCAGGAGAATTGCTTGAACCCGGGAGGCAGAGGTGGCAGTGAGTCGATATCACGCCATTGCACTCCAGCCTGGCAACAGAGACTCTGTCTCAAAAAATATATGTATGTATATAAAACACATGTATATGTTTGGCCGGGAGTGGTAGCTCACACCTGTAATCCCAGTACTTTATGGGAGGCTGAGGTGGGTGGATCATGAGGTCAGGAGTTCGAGACCAGCCTGGCCAATATGGTGAAACCCCATCTCTACTAAAAATACAAAAATTTAGCCAGGCATGGTGGTGCACGCCTGTAGTCCCAGCTACTCAGGAGACTGAGGCAGGAGAATTGCTTGAAACCCGAGAGGCGGAAGTTGCAGTGAGCTGAGATCACGACACTGCACTCCAGCCTGGGCAACAGAGCGAGACTCCATCTCAAAAAAAAAAAAAGGAAGAAAAGAAGGATAAACTACTGGATTTTAACCTGAGCATTTCCTGGATGGGGCAGTTTAGAGGTAAAAATTAACAGTGTGGTTTTGGACATGTTAAAGTTCAGATGTTGATTGCACATCCAAGCAAAGATTTTAAGAAGGGGCAGTTAGCTTTATGAGACTGGAGGTAAAGGTTTTAGAGAGTTGTCAACATGTAGGTGATAGTTAAAACCGTGGAACTAAATGAAGTTAGCTAGCGGGGGGGAGCACAGGTGTGTTAGAAAATCCAAAGACCAGGTATGAGTGTCTGGTAAGTTCAAGGGACTGAATGTAAAAGTGCTTAGCCCATACTAAATGCCAAAATGTGTGCTGTGATTGTTTTGGGGGCTTTATTTCTTAGAGATATCCTCAGCTTCAAGTACATAAGGTTGGTAGAGTTACAAAAGACAAAGAGGGACCAAACTTCAGCACTGTCGTACCTCTTCTCACCTCTTTAGCCACATGACTGCTTGTTGGGGATCTGTGTTTACTTCCTATCTTACCCATGTCTTGGGTGTTTATGAAGTCACCTTGAGGGGTAGAACATGTTGTGATATTGGCTTTGGAACATTGTGTTAGGTGAGGCAGGCTCCTCTAGGGCTTTGTGCGGAGAAACCTTACTGGTTTGTGGATTTACTAAGCTTCCTATGGGCATTAACTGGAATGAAAGTTTCTTTTCAACAAATACTGATATATGCAGTAAGAAGGAAGAGGGTCATAATGTGTTGTCACTACACTCACCATGATGCCTTTGCCCAAAGGCAGATTGTAAGCCTTAAGCCTGGGTGAAGATGCCCAAAACATTGCTTCTAAGTTTTCACAGACTTCCCGTAAAAGACAGGGAAGGCCCAGGTCTCCACCCAACTTTGATGTTAAGACTTCTCTACAGTTCTGTTACATCTGCGGCCTCTCCCCCTAGGATTATCTTGTCTTAGATATTAATTAGTAATATTTTTCAAATCAAAAGAAGGCTGTAATTCAGTTTCCATCTCGTATACTGACAGGACAGGAGTTGTTATAACCCTAAAGTGAACCATATCCAGACCTTGTGATTCAAAATTATTTACAATGTGACTACTTTGGCTTTAATGATAAAAGTCACAGTTAACAAATGAATGAATCAGTCAATCCCAATGTATGCTTTGTTCTTATCCCTTAAAAGGCTCTCATGCTCCATGTCATAGTCTGCAGCATATAAAAAAACATGGAAGTGCTGGGCTTGCACCTCAAACCAAGCAGGTGTGTGTAGAGTATGAGAGAGAGGAGACTGTGGTGAGTCCCTGGACGATACCTTCAGAAATCCGTAAGATTCTTCATGAGAGTCACAATTCCCTTCTACAAGTAAGCATTGTTCTACATTTTGTTTGTGTAGTGATTGCTCTATGTTCTTCAGTTTGTTTTGTTTTGTTTGTTTTTTGTGGAATGTGGAAATACTGAAAGGTTGTTAGGTCAGTTTGAAATCGTGATGCAAAGCATCTTCCCTTTTGGCTTAGTATTTCCCGCATTTATCTTTCAGAATTCTCTGTGACTGTATTTTTTAACAAAAAATGACCAAAATGTAAGAACATATAATCATACTACATGTATCAACATCCATTCTGCCCTGTCTTCAGATCTGGTGCCAGCATCTTGTTGTGTGAAATGATGTTCAGCTACTTTCCATCTGGATGTGCTGGGCAACAACAGCCCTATTTCCTGGCACATTTCCTTCAGCCCTTTGATGAATGAGCAACTCTAGAATTTTTGGAAAGCTTAGTTCACATTCCACGTTTTTTGTTTGTTTTTAAGGTCTAGGACCACAACTGACTATCTTTTCAATTCAATAGGACTTTTCACCAACTGAAGAGGAAGAGCTGGAGCATCCTTTTGGGGTGGGTGGCATGGACAGTGTGTCTGAGAGCACTGGCAGCATCCTCAGCAAGCTGGACTGGAATGCCATTGAAGACATGGTGGCCAGCGTGGAGGACCAGAGCCTGTCTGTTCCCTGGGCCCTGGACCTGTAAGACGTGGATATCATTCTGTTTCCCCAGCACCTCAGTAATGTGGTTCTGAAAGTAAGGGACAGAAGCAATGAAAGAAGTAATATGAATTTACCACCTGCTGTCATATTACTACCTGGATTAGTCATTTCAAGAGGAAAAATAAACATTTCTCAATAACTTTGCCTTCATGGGGAAAAAGTTATTTGATTATAGATGTATTTTATGTTTTTGTATTTGATGCATCATTAGGCATAGTTTTTAAAATGATAAGTGCCTTTCAAGCCAAGTTTGCATAACCTACTTTCAATAAAAACCCTCTATCTTGCCGCCTCCTTTATTACCCTCTGAGTTTGGAGAAACAACCATATATAGATTTATCTGATAGGAAAAAAATTATCTTTTCATTGAGTAGAAAATCAGTCTCACTTGAGAACTCAATTATGAACCCTATTTTAAAACACATATGCAAGGTTTGGCTTAGGAGTGAAAAGAAAAACCAACCACCTTTACCAACACTGAATTTCTAAATAAGCCAAGTTTCACGGAGGCCAGAAGATCTTCTGTCTTCTGCTCTGTAGCCTGAAGCCTTGGAGGAAGAAACAGGCATGGATGCTTTGGGTGGAAAAGTAAGGGAAAATATGATTCCAGGCTATAGAAGGCTTATCTTAAATTTGTAAGAACCATGGTACAGAGACCTGGTTAGTTTTTGGTATTGCACTCCAACAATGTCATAGTTTTAAGAGATAATTTTTATGAGAATTGACTAAGAACCAGGACCCTTCAACCACTTTATCAGTGTTTGATATGTCAAAGCACACTATTATATGAAGAAGCTATTAAATACCCCTGCTTTTTTTTCTCCCCAAGTATCTACCTGTGTGAAGCCAGATTTTATAATATATTGCAGCAAGTTGAATGCAGAAGCAGGTATGGTAATTCAGCTGCCTTCTATTAAGCTAAACATTAAAGAGATTTGTAGAACTATAAAACAATGCCACTCTTCTTACTAAATTTTGTTTTGGAAAAGAGTTTTATATGCTAACATTATTATTATTTGTCATTTAATTGTCATTTAAAATATTTTCTGTTAATTTCTTTTTTGTATATTCTATGGATATTGATACATGATAGTTGTAAATTTTTATGGGGTGCAAGTGATATTTTTGATATGTGCATACAATGTGTAGTAATAAAATCAGGGTAATTGGGATATTCATCACCTCAAACATTTATTATTTATTTGTTAGAAACATTCCAAACGTTTCTTCTAGCTATTTGGAAATATGCTATAAATAATTGTCAACTGTAGTCACCCTACTGTGCTATTTGAACACTAGAACTTATTCCCTTATGTAACTGTGTTTGTACCCATTAGCCAACCTCTCTTCATTCCTCCCTTCCCACTACCCCTCCCAGACTCTGATAATTGCCATTGTATTCACTGTCTTCCTGAGGTCAATTTCTTAGCTCCCACACAAGTGAGAACGTGCGGAATTTATCTTTCTGTATCTGGCTTATTTGACTAAACATAATGTCCTCCAGTTGCTGCATTTGTGGCTAGACAGTATACTATTGTGTATATATACCACATTTTCTTTATCCATTTATCCACTGATGGACACTTATATCAATTCTATATCTTAGCTGTCATGGATAGAGCTGCAGTAGATGTGGGGAGTGCAGGTATCTCTTTGATACACTGATTTTCTGTCTTTTGGATATATACCCAGCCATGGGATTGCTGGATCATGTGATAGTTCTATTTTTAATTATTTGAGGAGCGTCCATACTGTTTTCCATAACTGCTATACTAATTTGCATTCCCCCCCAAAGGTATATGAGCATTCCCCTTTATCTATGTGCTCATTCATCAGCATTTATTTTCCATTTCTTTTTTATAATAGTCATTTTAACTGGGGTGCAGTGATACTTTATGATATTCACTTGCATTTTTCTGATGATTAGTAATGTTGAGCATTTTTTTCATATACCTGTTGGCCATTTGTATGTCATCTTTTGAGAAATGCCCATTCAGATATTTTGTTCCTTCTGTAGTAGTTGAGTTTGTTACTAAGTTGAGTTCTTTATATATTGCAGTTATTAATCCTTTGTTGGATGGGTAGCTTGCAAATGTTTTCTCCCATTCTTTAGGTTGTCTCGTCACTTTGTTGATTGTTTTCTTGCTGTGCAGAAGCTTTTCAGTTTGATGTAATTCTGCGTGTCAATTTTTGCTTTTGTTGCCTGTGCTTCTGAGGTTTTACTCAAAATCTCTGCCTAGACCAGTGTCCTGAAATGTTTCCCAAATGGTTTTTTTCTACTAGTTTCATAGTTTCAGGTCTCATATTTAAGTCTTTAATCTATTTTGGTTTTTATATATGAGAGTTATGGGTATAGTTTCATTCTTCTGCAATGGATATGTAGTTTTCTTAGCAGTGTTTATTGAAGAGAGGGTATCCTTTCCCTATTGTATGTTCTCAATTCCTTTGCCAAAAATGAGCTGGCTGTAAATGCATGGATTTATCGATAGTTCTTTTTTTTTTGGAGACAGGGTTTCACTTTTTGTCACCTGTGCTGGAGTGCAGTGGTGTGATGTTGGCTCAATGCAGCCTTGACCTCCCAGACTCAAGCCATCCTCCCACCTCAACCCCTCAAGTAGCTGGGACTACCGGTGCACGCCACCATGCCTGGCTAGTTTTTTGTAGTTTTCATAGAGATAAGTGTTTCATGTTGCCCAGGCTTATCTCAAACTACTGAGCTCCAGTGATTGCCCGCCTTGGCCTCCCAAAATGCTTGGATTAGAGGGATGAGCCACTGCACCCAGCCTGTTGAAAGGTTCTTTCTTCTGTTCCATTGGTCTATGTGTTTTTATGCCAGTTCCATGCTGTTTTTGTTATTATAACTGTGTAATAATAATACATGAAGAGATGGAATTTCACTCTTGTTGCCCAGGCTGGAGTGCAATGGCACAGTCTCGGCTCACTGCAGCATATGCCTTCTGGGTTCAAGTGGTTCTCCTGCCTCAGCCTCTCAAGTAGCTAGAACTACAGGCACATGCTACCACACCCAGCTAATTTTTGTGGTTTTTTTAGTAGAGATGGGGTTTCACCATGTTGTCCAGGCTGGTCTCGAACTCCTGATCTCAGGCGATTTGCTTACCTTGGCCTCCCAAAGTGCTGGGATTACAGGCATGAGTCACCATGCCCAGCCGAATTATGGTGTAGTATCTTTTTTTTTTTAGATGGAGGCTCATTCTGTCACACAGGCTGGAGTGCAGTGGTGTGATCTCACTGCAACCTCTTCCTTCCGGGTTCCAGCGTTCTCGTGCCTCAGCCTTCTGAGTAGCTGGGACTAAAGGCGTGTGCCACCATGTCCAGCTACTTTTTTGTATTTTTAGTAGAGATGGGGTTTCACTATGTTGGCCAGGCTAGTCTCTTAACTCCTGACCTCAGATGATCTGCCCACCTTGGCCTCTCAAAGTGCTGGGATTACAGGCGTGAGCCACTGCGCCTGGCCTGGAACATGGATAAAACCCAATGTAAAGAAACTAAGAATCATGATAAAACTACAGGAGCTGATAACCAGAATAACCAGTTTAGAGAGGAACAAAACTGACCTGATAGAGCTGAAAAAAACAGCACAAGAAATTCACTGTGCAATCACAGGTATCAATAACAGAACAGACCAAGAGGAGGAAAGTATCTCAGAGCTTGAAGACTATCTTTCTGAAATAAAATGGCAGACAAGAGAGAGAGAAAAGAGAATGAAAATGAACTAACAAAACCTCCAAGAAATATGGGATTATGTAAAAAGACAACCTGTGACTGATTCGGTTACCTGAAAGAGATGGGGAGAACAGAACCAAGTTGGAAGACATACTTTAGGATTTCATCCAAGAGAATTTCCCCAACCTAGCAAGACAGGTCAACATTCAAATTCAGGAAATCCAAAGAACCCCAGTAAGATACTCCACGAGAAAACCCCAGAACACACAATCATCACATTTGCCAAGGTCAAAATGAAAGAAGAAAAATGTTAAGGAAAGCCAGAGAAGCCAGGTCTCCTAAAAAAGTCAAGTGCATCAGACTAACAGCACACTTCTCAGTGGAAACCTACCAAGCCAGAAGAGATTGGGGACCAACATTCAACATTCTTAAAATTGCCAACCCAGAATTTCATATCTGGCCAAACTAAGCTTAATAAACAAAAGTGAAGTAAGATCCTTTTCAGACAAGCAAATGCTGAGGGAATATATCACCACCAAGCCTGCCTTGCAAGAGCTCCTGAAGGAAGTACTAGATGCAGAAAGAAAGAAAAAACCATTACCAGCCACTACAAAAGCACACTGAAGTATACAGACCAGTGACACTATGAAGCAACCACATAAACAAATCTGTAAAATAACCAGATAGCATCATGATGACAGGATCAGATTCACACATAAAAATATTAACGTTAAATATAAATGGGCTTAATACTCCAATTAAAAGACACAAAATGGCAAGCTGGATAGAGTCAAGCCCCATCAGTATGCTGCCTTCAAGAGACACATCTCACATCCAAAGACACACATAGGCTCGAGGGAGGAAAAATTGAAAACAGAAAAAAGCTAGGGTCAACATGCTGGTTTCTGACAAAACAGACTTTAACAAAGATTTTTTTTTAAAAAAAGGGCATTACATAATGGTAAAGGGTTCAATTCAACAAGAAGAGCTAACTATCCTAAATATATGTGCACCCAATACAGGAACACTCAGATTCATAAAGCAAGTTCTTAGAGACCTTCAAAGAGACTTAGACTCCCACACAATAATAATGGAGACTTTAACACCCCACTGACAGTATTAGATCATCAAGACAGAAAATTAACAAAGATATTCAGGACCTGAACTCAGCTCTGGATCAAGCAGACCCCATAGATATCTATAGAAATCTCCATCCTGAAACAACAGAATATACAGTCTTCGCATCAACACATGGCACACTAAAATGGATCACATAATTGGAAGTAAAATACCCCTCAGCAAATGCAAAAGAACTGAAATTAAATTGCTCAGACCACAGCACAATCAAATTAGAACTCAATATTAAGCAACACTCAAAACCACACAACTGCATGGATATTGAACAACCTGCACCTGAATGACTCCTGAGTAAATAATAATGAAATTAAGGCAGAAATTAAGAAGTTCTTTGAAACTACTGAGAACAAAGAGACAATGTACCAGAATCTCTGGGACACAGCTAAAGCAGTGTTAACGGGGAAATTTATAGCACTAAATGCTCCCAACAAAAAGATCTCAAATCAACAACATAACAACTAAACTAGAGGCCAGACATGGTGGCTCACACCTGTGATCCCAGCACTTTGGGAAGCTGAGGTGGGCAGAGTGCTTGAGCTCAGGAGTTCAAGATCAGCCTGGTTGACATGGTGAAAACCCATCTCTACTAAAAATACAAAAATTATCTAGGCATGGTGGTGCACACCTGTAATCCCAGCTACTTGGGAGGCTGAGGCAGGAGAATTGCCTGAACATGGGAGGTGAAGGTTGCAGTGAGCCAAGATCACACCACTACACTCCAGCCTGGACAATAGAGCAAGACTCCATCTAAAAAAAAAAAAAAAACAGAACCAAGAGCAAACAAACCCCAAAGCTAGCAGAAAAAAAAGAAATAATCAAGATCAGAGCAGAACTGAAGGAAATAGAGATGTGAAAAAACCCTTCAAAAATTTAATGAATCCAGGAGCTGGTTTTTTTTTTTTAATAGACTGCTAGCTAGAATAATAAGAAAGAGAGAAGAACCAAATAGACACAATTAGAAATGATAAGGGGGATATCACCACTGGCCCCACAGAAATACAAACCACCATCATATACTATAAACACCTCTATTCACATAAACCAGAAAATCTAGAAGAAATAAATTCCTGGACATATACACTCTCCCAAGATTGAACTGGAAGAAACTGAATTCCTGAGTAAATAATTTCTGAAACTGAGACAGTAATAAATAGCCTATCAACCAAAATAAGCCCAGGACCACACAGATTTACAGTTGAATTTTATCAGAGGTACAAAGAAGAGCTAGTACCCTTTTTACTGAAACTATTTCAAACAATTGTAAAGGAGCGACTCCTCCCCTAATTTTATAAGGCCAGCATCATCCTAATTCTAAAACCTGGCAGAAATATAACAACAACAACAACAAAAAAACTTAAGGTCAATATCCCTGATGAACATTGACACAAAAATTCTCAATAATATTAATATTGACAAACTGAATCCAGCAACACATCAAAAAGTTTATCCACCACGATCAAGTCAGCTTCATTCGCAGGATGCAAGGTTGATTCGACATATGCAAATATTTAAGTCAATAAATGTAGTTCATTACATAAACAGAATGAAAGACAAAAACCACATGATTTTCTCAGTTGACACAGAAAAGGCCTTTGATAAAAATTCAGCATCCCTTTATGTTAAAAACTCTCAATAAACTAGGTATTGAAGGAACACCTCAAAATAATAAGAGCCATATATGACATACCCACAGCCAGTATCATACTGAATGAGCAAAAGCTGGAAGCATTCCCCTTGAAAACTGGCACAAGACCACCCCAACATAGTATTGGAAATTCTGGGCAAGGAAATCAGGCAAGAGAAAGAAAAAGCATGTTCAAATAGGAAGAGAGGAAGTCAAATTATCTTTGTTTGCAGGTGACGTGATCCTATACCTAGAAAATCCCATTGTCTCAGCCCAAAAGGTTTTTAAGCTGAAAAGCAACTTCAGCAAAGTTTTGGGATAAAAAATCAATGTGCAAATATTGCTTGCATTCCTTTATACCAACAACCGGCAAGCAGCCAAATTAAGAATGAACTCTGACTTGCAATGCTAAAAAGAGAATAAAATACTTAGGATTATAGCTATCAAGAGAAGTGAAGGACCTCTTCAAGGTGAACCACAGATCACTGCTCAAAGAAATCAGAGAGGACACCAACAAATGAAAAACATTCCATGCTCATGGGTAGGAGGAATCAATATCATGGAAATAGCCGTACTACCCAAAGTAATGTATAGATTCAATGTTATTCCCCTTAAACTACCATTGACATTCTTCACAGAATTAGAAGAAACTATTTTAAAATTCAGATGGAACAACAACAACAAAAAGCCTGAATAGCTAAGACAATTCTAAACAAAAAGAACAAAGCTGGAGGCATCATGCTACCTGACTTCAAACTATACTACAAAGCTACAGTAACCAAAACAGCATGGTACTTGTGCAAAAACAGACACATAGACCAATGGAACAGAACAGAGAACTCAAAAATAAGACTGCATACCTATAACCATCTGATCTTCGACAAACCTGACAAAAGCAAGCAAAGGGGAAATGATTCCCTATTTAATAAATGGTGCTGGGAGAACTGGCCAACCATATGCACAAAATTGAAACTGGACCCCTTCCTTATACAAAAATTGACTCAAGATGGATTAAAGATTTAAATATAAAACCCAAAACTATAAAAACTCTAGAAGAAAATCTAGGCAGTGCCATTTAGGACATCAGCCCTGGCAATGATTTCATGACAAAAATGCCAAAAGCAACAGCAACAAAATCAAAAAATGAATGGGATCTAATTGAACTAAAGAGCTTCTGCACAGCAAAAGAAACTATCATCAGAGTGAACAGAAAACCTACAGAATGGGAGAAAACTTTTGCACTCTATCCATCTGACAAAGGTCTAATATCAAGAGTCTACAAGAAACTTAAATTTACAAGAAAAAAAAAACATTAAAAAGTGGGCAAAAGACATGAACAGGCACTTCTCAGAAGACATACATGTGGCCAACAAACCTGTAAAAAATGCTCAACATCCCTGATCATTAGGGAAATGTAAACCAAAACCACAGTGAGAAAACGTCATGCCAGTCAGAATGGTGATTATTAAGATGTCAAAAAACAACAGATGCTGATGAGGTTGTGGAGAAAAAGGAATGCTTTTATACTGTTGGTGGGAGTGTAAATTAGTTCAACCATTATCGAATACAGTGTGGCATGATTCCTCAAAGACCTAGAGGCAGAAATACCCTTTGATCCAGTAATCCCATTACTGGGTATATACCCAAAGAAATATAAATCGTTATAAATATACATGCATGCATATGTTCATTGCATCACTGTTCATGATAACAAAAACATGGAATCAACCCAAATGCCCATCAGTAATATACTGGATAAAGATAATGTAGTACATATACACCATGGAATACTATGCAGCCATAAAAAGTAATGAGATCATGTCCTTTGCAGGAATATGGATGAAGCTGGAAGTCATAATCATCAGCAAACTAACACAGAAAACCAAACACCACATGTTCTCACTTATAAGTGGGAGCTGAATGATGAGAACACATAGACACATGGGGGAACAACATGCACTGGGGCCTGTCAGGAGGGCAGGGGGAAGGAGAGCATCAGGAATAATACCTAATGGATGCTGGGGTTAATATCTAGGTGATGGGATAATCTGTGCAGCAAACCATCACAGCACACATTTACCTATGTAACAAACCTGCACATCCTGCATATGTACCCCAAAACTTAAAGAATAACATATTTTTTTAAAAAACCAACTTTGGTTGGTTGATCATATTTTTTAAGCCTATTTTGTTTAGTTCTGCTCTGATTTTTATAATGTCTTTTCTTCTACTAATTTTGTGTTTGTTTTATTCTTGCTTTTTTTGGTTCCTTAAGGTGCATTGTTAGGTTGTTTATTTGAAGTCTTTCTCTCTCTCTTTTTTTTTTATGTAGGCATTTATTGCTATATATGTCCCTCTTAGCACTGCTTTTGCTGTGTCCCATAGGTTGTGGTACATTGTGTTTCCATTTCTGTATGTTTCAAGACATTTCTTAATTTCTGCATTGAATCATTTTTTCAGGAGCATGTTGTTTCATTTCCATGTATTTGTTTCATTCCCAAAGTTTCTCTTGTTATGTCTACTTTTATTCCATTGTGTTCAGAAAAGTTACTTGATATTATTTTGGTTTCTTTGAATTTGTTGAGACTTATTTTGTGGCCTAATATACGGCCTATCCTGGAGAATGTCTTTCGTGCTGATGATAATGTTCTGTGTGCTGATGAGAAGAATATATACTCTGTACTTGTTAGATGAAGTGATCTGTAAATGTCTGTTAGGTGCATTTGTTCTAAAGTACAATTTAATTCCAATGTTTCCATGTTGATTTTCTGTCTAGATGAGCTATCTAATGCTGGGAGTAGGTCTTAAAGTACCCAAATATGATTGTATCGGAGTCTAGACATAGTAATGTTTGCTTTATGTACCTGGGTACTTCAGTGTTGGGTGCATATATATTTAGAAATGCTATATTCTCTTGATGAATTAATCGCTTTGTCATTATATTATGATCTTGATTGTCTTTTTACTGTTGTTTTTTAAAATCTATTCAGACGGTCTATATCTTTTAAGTGGGACATTTAATCCACTCACAGTTAGGGTTATAATTGAGATGTGAAGACTCATTCCTGAAATGAATTCTCTCCATTTTTGTTTGTTTGGGGGAGACTTCATTTCTCTTTCATTTATGAAAGATTCCTTGGCTGAGTATGGAAGTCTTGTTTGTCAGGTATTTTGTTTTTTTCCTTTCAGCACTTTGAATATATCATCCCATTCTCTCCTGGCCTGTGAAGTTTCTGCTGAGAAATCCTCTGTTACTCTGATGAGACTTCCCTTGTATGTGACTAGATGCTTTTCTCTTGCTATTTTTAGAATTCTCTCTGCTTTTAACTTTTGACGATTTGACTATAATGTGTCAGGCAGAAGACCTTTTGGGGTTGTTAGCTGTTTCTGGGTATTTGAGCTTCCTGTATCTGGATGTCTAAATGTCTTTCTATACATGGAAAATGTTCAGTCATTATTTTGGTAAATAGGTTTTTTATGCCGTTGATCATCTTTTCACCTTCTGGAACACCTAAATTCATATATTTGATTGCTTTATGATGTCCCATGTGTCATGTAGACTTTGCATTCTTTTTGTTTGTTTTCAGGGTTTTTATTGTTATCTGACTGTATTCTATGTGCTGATGAGAAGAATGTGTATTCTGCAGCAGTTGGATGAAATGCATATATATTTATTGGGCTTTTTGGTTTTGTTTTTAATACATATACACCATGGAATACTATGCAGCCATAAAAAACGATGAGTTCGTGTCCTTTGTAGGGACTTGGATGAATCTGGAAACCATCATTCTCAGCAAACTGACCCAAGAACAGAAAGCCAAGCACCGTATGTTCTCACTCATAGGTGGGTGTTGAACAACGAGAACATGTGGACTCAGGGAGAGGAGCAGCACACAGAGGGGACAGTTGGGGGGTGGTAGAGGAGAGACAATGGGGTGTGGGGGAGGGAGGGGAGGGTGGGGAGGGGATAACATGGGGAGAAATGCCAGATATAGTATGCACCTAAAGTAAAATAAATAAATTATTATAAAAAAAAAAGCATGAGCCACCAAAAAAAAAAAAAAAAAAGCAATTAACCAAATAACTGTAGAAAATTATAAAATATTGTTAGAAGGGAAAAAAAAAATGAGATGGGGTCTTGCTTTGTTGACCAGGCTTGTCTTGAACTCCTGGCCTCAAGTGATTCTCCCATCTCTGCCTCTCTGCCTCTCTCTCTCTTTTTTTAATTGTTACAAAACCCAAAATAATTTTAATCCCTATTTGTAACATAATCCACATTTTACCTATCTATAAACAAAAAAGTTTTAGTATATAAATGCCTTAGAAAGAATTCAATTTGGTCCAATAATTTTATAGCCAGAGTTTCTAGGATAAAGACATATTTATAATTTTCTGTCCAGGTTTTTAATAAAAATCAGTAATGTTATATGGAACACTATCATTTTATAGAGAAATAGTATGAAATTACATTGAGAAATGAGAATAGTCATTAAACATTAAGATTTTATTATAACCCAGGCATAATATATTTCTTTACACTTAAGGAATAGATATTAAACAATCTTGGAGTAAAAAATAGAAGGCAACTTGTTTCAGGTTTGTACCAAGTCAATCAAGCAGAAACCTGAAGAACGTTGTTTTAAGATGAGAGGCATTTATACTTGGTGGGCATTTTCGTCCAATGAAAAAATGAAGTCAATGTGCCACTATCTTGACACTTATATAAATGTTTATAAAAAGCACTTAAGATATTGATTCTCAAAGTTGGCTGAATATTGGAATCATCTAGATTAAAAAGAAAATACTAATCCCTATATAACACTCCTAAAATTCAGATTTAATTGATATAAGTTAGGGCTGGCCATATAGGCTGTTTTTAAACTCCTCTGGTGAGTCTAATGGGCACCAGTTTGAAAACCGCTAGCTTAGAGACCTGTTCCATAATCCTAGAAGTCAGTCTTTAGCTGAATGATTCTATGTGCCCTGATTTCAGGGGGTAATGTTGTTGTTTTAAGCATCTGATAGTTCTATCTCCCTTGATTAAAAAGTAAGTATCTTAGGGAAGAGATTTTATTTATTTATTTATTTATTTATTTATTTATTTATTTATTTTATAAAGATGGGGTTTCACCTTGTTGGTCAGGCTGGTCTTGAACTCCCGACCTCAGGTGATCCCCCTACCTTGGCCTCCAAAGTGCTAGGATTACAGGCGTGAGCCACCACGCCCAGCCAGGGAAGAGATTTTATGCTTTTTTATCATTGTCTCCACATATCTGGAACAATGAAAGGCACATAGCAGTTGCTAAATATCTTTGGAATGAATATATGATTGCCTTATACTTCTTTTTATATCCCCATCTTCTAATAGATTATGAAAATAAGAATTCAAAATATATATATTGAACGAACGAATGACTGAAGCAGTTGGGGATAATATCTAAGGCAAAACCAAATCTGATAAAATGTACACGTAGTTTGAAAACACATACATGTATATAAATAGATCAAAAGTGGAAAAATTAGCTGGGCGTGGTGGTGGACACCTGTAACGCTAGCTACTCGGGAGGCTAAGTCAGGAGAATCACTTGAACCCGGGGGGGTGGAGGTTGCAGTGAGCCAAGATCGTGCCATTGCACTCCAGCCCAGGCAATAAAAGTGAAACTCCATCTCAAAAACAAAAACAAAAGCAAACTATTTTGGCACTTCCTTGTATAATGTGTTTGAGATACCTTATTAATAACAGCCTTCCTTTTGAGTAGCTACATTCTCCGATATGGCTTCATTTATCAAAGTTCCATGAGTATTACATAATTTTTAATTGAGTTAGTATCTTAGACTGTGAAACTTTGGTTTTCTTAAAATCAGCGTTGGTTGCTTGATTGTAGGTTTGTCACCAAAAAGTGCTGCCTCATTCTCCATGGTTGGAAATCTTTTCTGATATATCAAGGGATATTCCTTCTGAAAGTGTTTTATTATTTTTCTTTTCTCCTTTAGAGATAACCATCTGTTTTTAATAATATTTTCTAAAAGTTCTGCAATTGCAGCTTGAGAAGTAGAAAGTTTTTGCTCATCAAACTCCTGATCACCAATCCACTTGCAGTATGAATAAGTTGGCAAAGGAGCAAATAGTTCATCCCCCAGGATTTTCAATATGTCCCTTTTTAAATAGTCAAGATGTTTTTCCACTGCAGTCTGTAAGAGCGTACTTGAAGAATTTCCTGATAATGGTCCTTTAAGAAAGGAACTAATCTTGCAGCAAGAAGCTCATCAAGATCCACTTCTTCAGCACAGCATAGCACACACCGAGAAAAGGTATGTATCATCAGTGATCTTGTGCCCATTGCATCATGAAGTTTGGGCATATCAACATTTTGACTCATTTGGGAAATCATACACATTTAAAGTTGATGCCTTCTACGATTTGGTGGGGGAAGTAACTGTAGAGCATTGATGGCAACCCTCTCCAGATGAGATTGCAGCAAACTTTATGTACCAGTCAACATAGAAGAAGCTGGAAGTAAATAATTTTCTGAAAGTTCTATTGTACTTTTGCAGAGTTTTTTTATTGATTGTGGCACTAGACTCTCCTAGTTCACTTTCCATAACTGTTTGCACACTTGTGCTGCCTTGTCGAACATTTGATTTCATGATAATTTCAGCCACTGGTATATTGATATAACTATTCCTTCTTGTATTACTTCTTAAAAGCAAACTCTGAGAACTGCAAAGCTGTTTTGACTTGCATTTCCCATTACACAACTCCTTTTGGTCTTGAACAGTCAAAGTAGAGGGTCTCTTAAAAACAACACTGAATGACTTTTGAATATTTTCCTCTGAATAAAAATTCAACGGGAATTCCTGTTTGGGCTGAGATTCTAAAAACTGTTTATTTTGTCCTTCTATGTTCAGAAAAGATTGATGAAAGACACTGGATGCCTCTTGAATTCCCTGACACATGTACAATTCCTTCCAAAGAATAGCACCTTGGTTTGCTGTTAGAGGATGGATCATGCATATGACTTAACTCTATTAAATTATGACAGCTTCCTCCCATTATATCATTAGCACTCGCTCTTCTGTTTCTTAAATTAACTAACTGCATTTTCTTAGCACATCTTTCTTAAAATTCTGGATTGCTTATCTGTAGTCTCTCAGTAGAAACTGATTCTTCTTTGTTTTTTTTCTCTATGAAGCAGACTGAGAAGAAGGCACTCAGTTGATTTGAAGGAATTCAAATTGTTTAAGTGAAGGAATTTTGAAGACTGGATCATCTTGGATTTTATGTATCCCACTGGGTCTATCTGAAACTGTGATGTAGCCACAAACAACCAAAATGTTCACAAATAATTTGTAATATTCAAAAGTAAGTAGAGGTTCAGGGAGATCTAGAAAATAATCTGAGATTGTTCTGAACACATCTCATTCAAATCCAACATAAGTTGGATTATTCATGTCATTACTTCTTGGCCAATTTGCTAGGCACTTGATGGCAGATAACACCCGGTGAGAAGGTCATCTGATTTGTTTTGTAGTATAACTACTCCATGTTTACTTGTATTGGCCATGTTGTATATTATATATTGGGGGAATTACTTGTTTTAGAATTATGACTTCTTCTAGGGATAGCACACCTAAAATGGTTTGCAGTAGATCAGAGTAACATATCTCCAAACTTCAACATCTTCCCGGCTTAGTTCTCTATTATCAACTGCATTTTCTTTATCTTTATTATGTCATGCTTTATTTTCTTGGCATTTTCCTGGGATAAATGTAATCCATGCTTTTTAGTACTTCTAGGAGATAAGTTTTGTAATTTAAAAATACTGTATCTTTGGAAAAGTTATTTTTTTTCCTCAATTTTGGCTGCCTTTGTGAAAGAGGTTGTTTTTTTGTTTTTTTTGTTTTTAGATGGAATCTCACTCTGTCACCCAGGCTGGAGTGCAGTGGCGCAATATCAGCTCACTGCAACCTCTGCCTCCTGGGTTCAAGTGATTCTCCTGCTTCAGTCTCGCTAGAAGCTGGGAATACTGGCATCCGCCACTACACCCGGCTGATTTTTGTATTTTTAGTAGAGACAGGTTTTACCATGTAATATTCTCCAACTTCATGTGATCTGCCCACCTTGGCCTCCCTAAGTGCTGGGATTACAGGTGTGAGCCACCATGCCCCGCCTGCCCATGTTTTAATTGGATTTGTTTTTGTTTGTTCATGTTGTTTTGTTGGTAGAGTTTTAAGTGATGAAGTTGAAGGAAATCAGCTTGGTGGCCTGATAAGGCCTGGGAGGCACACCCCGACGCTCCATAGGTCTGTCAGCGCCCGGTGGCATCTGTGGCAGCGAAGGCAGTGGTGTGTCTCCTTTTTTTTTTTTTTTTTTATGTGAGACGGAGTCTTGTTTTGTAGCCAGGCTGGAGTGCAGTGACATGATCTCAGCCGACTGCAATCTCCACCTCCTGGGTTCAAGCAGTTCTCTGCCTCAGCCTCTCGAGTAGTTGGGATTACAGGCGCCTGTCACCATGCCCAGCTAGTTTTTTTGTATTTTTAGTAGAGATGGGGTTTCACCATCTTGGCCAGGCTGGTCTTGAACTCCTGACCTCATGATCCACCTGCCTCGGCCTCCCAAAGTACTGGGATCGTACCTAGCCAACCATCTCTGCCTCTTAAATTGTTGGGATTATAGGTGTGAGCCACCATGCCTAGCCATGTTTTTATATCTTTTTGGTTAAATGACCCCCTTTATCATTATATAATGACTTTGTTTCTTTCTTTTTTTCTCCACACTGTTTTCCATAGTGGTTGTACTAGTTTATATTCCCACCAGCAGTGTAGAAGTGTTCCCTGTTCACTGCATCCATGCCAACATCTACTGTTTTTTCAGTTTTTCATTATGGCCATTCTTGCAGGAGTAAGGTTGGTATCACATTGTGGTTCTGATTTGCATTTCCCTGATCATTAGTGATGTTGAGCATTTTTTCATATATTTGTTGGCCATTTTTATATCTTCTTTTGACAATTGTCTATTCACGTCCTTAGCCCACTTTTTGATGAGGTTGTATTTTTCTTGCTGATTTGTTTGAGTTCATTGTAGATTCTGGATATTAGTCCTTTCTTTGTCAGATGTATAGATTGTGAGATTTTTCTTCCACTCTGTGGATTGTTTGTTTACTCTGCTGACTGTTCCTTTTGCCATGTAAAAGTTCTTTAACTTAATTAAGACCCAGCTATTTAGCTTTGTTTTTATTGCATTTGCTTTTAGATTCTTGGTCATGAAATCCTTGCCTAAGCCAATGTCTAGAAGGGGTTTTTCAATGTTATTTAATAGAATTTTTATAGTTTCAAGTCTTAGATTTAAGTCCTTGATCCATCTTGAATTGATTTTTATATTAGGTGAGAGAGGAGGATTCAGTTTCATTTTCCTACATGTGGCTAGCCAATTATCCCAGCACCATTTGTTGAAAAAGGTGTCCTTTCTCCACTTTATGTTTTCATGTGCTTTGTTGAAGATCACTTGGCTGTAAGTATTTGGGTTTATTTCTGGTTTCTCTATTCTGTTCTGTTGGTCTATGTGCCTATTTTTATACCAGTACCATGCTGTTTTGATGACTATGGCCTTATAGTATAGTCTGAAATCAAGTAATATGATTTCTCCAGATTTGTTTATTTTGCTTACTCTTGCTTTGGCTAGGTTTCATATGAATTTTAGACTTTTTTTTTCTGAATTCTGTGAAGAATGGTAGTGGTATTTTGATGGGAACTGCATTGAATTTTTAGATTGCTTTTGGCAATATGGTCATTTTTACAATATTGATTCTGTCTATCCATGAGCATGGGCGGTATTTCCATTTGTTTGTGTCATCTATGATTTCCTTCAGCAGTGTTTGGTAGTTTTCACTGTAGAAGTCTTTCACTTCCTTGATTAGGTATATTCCTAAGTATTTTATTTTATTTTTTTATTTATTTGCAGCTATTGTAAAAGGGGTTGAGTTCTTGATTTGATTCTCAGCTCAGTTGCTATTGGTGTATAGCAGAGCTACTGATTTGTATATATTAATTTTGTATCCAGAAACTTTGCCTAATTATTTTATTAGTTCTAGGAGCTTTCTGGAGGAATCGTTAGGGTTTTCTATGTAAACAATTACATCATCAGCAGTTTGAATTCCTCTTTACCAATTTGGATGCCCTTGATTTCTTTCTCTTGTCTGATTGTTCTGGCTAGGACTTCCAGTATTATGTTGAAGAGGAGTGGTGGAAGTGGTCATCCTTGTTCCAGTTCTCATAGGGAATGCTTTCTACTTTTCTGCATTCAGTATTATGTTGGCTCTGGATTTGTCATGGATGCCTTTTATTACATTGAGGTATGTCCCTTGTATGCTGATTTTGCTGAGAGTTTTAATCATAAAGGGATTCTGGATTTTGTCAAATGCTTTTCCTGCATCTATTGAGAGGATCATGTGATTTTTGTTTTTAATTTTATGTGGTGTATCACATTTATTGACTTGCATATATCAAACCATCCCCGCATCTCTGGTATGAAACCCACTTGATCAAGGTAGATTGTCTTTTTGATATGTTGTTGGATTTGGTTAGCTAATATTTTGTTAAGGATTTTAGCTTCTATATTCATCAGGGATATTGGTCTGTAGTTTCTTTTTTGGTTATGTCCTTTCTTGGTTTTGGTATTAGGGTGATACTGGCTTCATTAGAATGATTTAGGGAAGGTTCCCTCTTTCTCTATCTTGTGGAATAGTGTCAATAGGATTGATACCAATTCTTCTTTGAATGTTTGGTAGAGTTCTCTGTGAATCCGTCTGGTCCTGGACTTTTTTTTGTTGTTGATAATTTTTTAATTACCATTTCAATCTCGTTACTTGTTATTGGTCTGTTCACGGTATCTAATTCTTCCTGATTTAAGCTAGGAGGGTTGTATCTTTCCAGAAATTTATCCATCTCTTCTAGGTTTTCTGGTTTATGTGCATAAAGGTTTTCACAGTAGCCTTGAATGATCTTGTGAATTTCTGTGGTGTCATTGTAATATCTCTTTTGTTTCTTATTGAGTTCATTTGGATTTTCTTCTTTCCTTGGTTAATCTTGCTAATGGTCTATCAATTTTATTTATCTTTTCAAATAACTAAGTTTGTGTTTCATTTATCATTTGTATTGTTTTTTGTTTTAATTTCATTTAGTTCTGCTTTGATCTTGGTTATTTCCTTTCTTCTGCTAGGTTTGGGTTTGGTTTTTTCTTGTTTCTCTAGCTTCTTGGGGTGTGATGTTAGCTTGTCTGTCTATGCTCTTTCAGACTTTTTGATGTAGGCCTTTAGGGCTATGAACTTTCCTTTTAGCACCACCTTTGCTCTATCTCAGAGGTTTTGTCACTATTGTCATTCAGTTTGAAAAATTCTTTAATTTCCATCTTGATTTCTTTTTTTTTTTTAATTTATTTCCATCTTGATTTCATTTTTGATCCAATGATCATTCAGGAGCAGGTTATTTAATTTCCATGTATTTGCATGGTTTTGAAGGCTCCTTTTGGAGTTGATTTCCAGTTTTATTTCAGTGTGGTCTGACAGTATGCTTGATATAATTTCAATTTTCTTAAATTTATTGAGGCTCCTTTTGTGACCTGTCATATGGTCTATCTTAGAGAAAGTTCCATGCACTGTTGAATAGAATGTGTATTCTGCAGTTGTTGGATGGAATGTTCTGTGTATGTCTCTAAGTCCATTTGTTCCAGTGTATTGTTTAATCCATTGTTTCTTTGTTAACTATCTTGATGACTTGTCTAGTGTTTTCAGTGGAGTACTGAAGTCCCCCACTATTATTGTGTTGCTGTCTATCTCATTGCTTAGGTCTATTAGTAATTGTTTTATTAATTTAGGATCTTCAGTGTTAGATGCATATATGTTTAGGACTGTAATATTTTCCTATTAGACAAGTCCTTTTATCATTATATAATGTCCTGCTTTGTCTTTTGAAACTGCTGTTGCTTTAAAGTTTGTTTTGTTTGACATAAGAATAGCTACTCCTTGCTTTTGGTGTCCATTTGCATGAAATGTCTTTTTCCACCCCTTTACCTTAAGTTTATATGAGTCCTTATGTGTTAGGTGAGTCTCTTGAAGGTAGCAGGTAGTTGGTTGCTGGATTGGTAAATTCTTATACATCCTGCCATTCTGTATCTTTTAACTGAAGCATTTAGGCCATTTACATTCAATGTTAGTGTTGAGATGTGAGATACCATTCCATTTGTCATGCTTTTTGTTGCCTGTATATCTTGTTTTTTTGTTTTTTTAATTGTATTTTTGTTTTATAAGTCCTGTGAGATTTATGCTTGAAAGAGGTTCTGTTTTTATGTGTTTCACATATTTGTTTCAAGATTTAGAGCTTCTTTTAGCTGTCTGTGTAATGGCTTGGTAGTGGCAAATTCTTTCAGCATTTGTTTGTCTGGAAAAGACTCTATCTTTCCTTCACATATGAAGCTCAGTTTCACTGGATACAGAATTCTTGGCTGCTAATTGTTTTGTTTGAGGAGGCTGAAAATAGGCTCCAATCCTTCTAGCTTGCAGGTTTCTGCTGAGAAATCTGCTGTTTAATCTGATAGGTTTTCCTTTATAGGTTTCCTGAAGCTTTTGTCTCACACAGCTCTTAAGATTCTTTCCTTCATCTTAAATTTAGATAACCTGATGACAATGTGCTTAGGCAATGATCTTTTTGTAATGAATTTCCCAGGTGTTCTTTGTGCTTCTTGTGTTTGAATATCTAGATCTCTAGCAAGGCAGGGAAGTTTTCCTCGATTATTTCCCCAAATATGTTTTCCAAACTTTTAGATTTCTCTTCTTCCTCATATTTTCTTTTTTTTAAAAAAATTTGTCTTTGTTGGATTGGATTAATTTGAAGACATTACTTTTGAGGTCTGAATTTATTTCTTCTATGTATTTGATTCTATTGCTGAGACTTTCCAGAGCATTTTGCATTTCTATGAGTGTTTCCATTGTTTTCCTGAGGTTTTGATTTTTTTTTTATGCTATCTATTTCATTGAATATTTCTCCCTTCACTTCTTGTATCATTTTTTTGGTTTCCTTACATTGGGCTTTGCCGTTCTCAGGTACCTCCCTGATTAGCTTAATAACTAACCTTCTGAATTCTTTTTCAGATAAATCAGGGGATTCCTTCTTAATTTGGGTCCATTGATGGTGAGCTAGTGTGACTTTTTAGGGGTGTTGATGAACCTTGTTATGTCATATTACCAGAGCTGGTTTTCTGATTCCTTCTTATTTGGGAAGTCTCTGTCAGAGAGAAGGTCTGGGCTGAAGGCTGTTGTTCAGATTCTTTTGTCCCACAGGGTGTTCCCTTGATGTAGTACTCTCCCCGTTTTCCTATGTATGGGACTTCCTGACAGCCGAGCTGTGGTGATTGTTATCTCTCTTCTGGATCTAGCCACCCAGCAAGTCTACCAGACTTTGGGCTGGTACTGGGGGTTGTCTGCACAGAGTCCTGTGATGTGAACTGTCTGTGGGTCTCTCAGCATGGTTACCAGCACAGTATTTAGGGTGTCTCCGGGGTTCAGCAGGAGTTATCTGCTTCCTTCAGAGGGTCTGTGTATCCTTTTGGGTTTTCTGAATTAATCCTGAAGTCATCTTCAAGTAAAAATAAATAATATGAGCCTCCCCATGCTGCTCTATCTGTCTGAGTTGAAGCTGCAATCTAGTGCTACCTCCCATCTGCCACAATCTGCCCTTTGTTTCTTTTTAAAGTTTTTGACTTAATGTCTATTTTATCTAAGTATAGCTATTCCTGCTTTTTTCTTTTTTCTTTTTTTTTTTTTTGGTTTCCATGTACATGGAATTTCTCTTTTCCATCACTTCACTTTCAGTCTGTGTGTCATTATAGGTGAAGTGAGTTTCTTATAGGTAGCATATAGTTAACGTTGTAGGAATTATTAAGAAATTATTTTAGGCAGATAGAGAGGAAAGGGGTCCTTGGGAAGCTTTCTTTTTTCTTTCTTTCTTTTTTTTTTTTGAGACCAAGTCTCCCTCTGTTGCCTGGACTGGAGTGCGGTGGTGTGATCTCAGCTCACTGCAACCTCTGCCTCCCAGGTTCAAGCAATTCTCCTGCCTCAGCCTCCTGAGTAGCTGGGACTACAGGTATGTGCCACCATGCCTGGCTAATTTTTTGTATTTTCAGTAGAGATGGGGTTTCACTGTATTAGCCAGGATGGTCTTCATCTCCTGACCTCAGGTGATCTGCCTGCCTCAGCCTCCCAAAAGTGCTGGGATTACAGGTGTGAGCCACTGCGCTGTGCTGGGATGGAAGTTTTCATTTTTTATAGCATCTCCAGAAAAGTTTCTTGTAAAGCCCTTGCTCTTAGAGCCAGACTGGCAACATTTGATACGCAAATGCAAGCCATTAGAAACTGGGTCCACCCAACATGGCAATTCATGCAGGCTTCTTGCCCTTTCCTCACATGTTCCTGGCAACATGGTTACTCCCACATATCTCCACTGTGTGTAGAACATCCATGGTGTCCTACATTTGCATATTAAAAGGCTAGAGTGGGAGGGCCTGCTTTTTTGCAGGCTATGTGAATGACATGCCTGGTCAAACCAATCTTCTGAACCCTATGCAAATCAGACATGGCCTCCTCCAGCCTCTGCGTGTATGCCTGGCTGGTGTCTACCGCACTTGGGGACTTCCTCTTTGGCTTAGGAGACCCCACCTCCTCCCCACCCCCACCTACACCTGTCTCTGTATGGAAGAGCTTCTTCCTTCTGTCTACACCCTTCCTTCTTGCTCATTAAACTCTCTCTTCCTTAAAACCACTCCACATGTGTCATGTCATTTTATCTAAACTGGCATGAGGACCAAGAAACCTGGTGTTCCTCTACTCATCAGAGCTGTATCAGTTAGGTCTTCTTTTTGTTTTCATTTAGCCACTCTGTATGTTTTAATTTGTGAACTTAGCCTATTTACATTTAATTATTTATTGATTGGTAAAAGCAGTCAGTAATATAACTAGTGCCATTTTGTTCCTTGTTGCTTATTTTATAACTCTTGTCTTTCTTCCTGTCTTCTTTTGTGGGTTAGTTATTTTTCTCTAGAATTATATTTTAATTTTTTTAAGTGCATCTATTATAGGTTTTTGCTTTGTATTTTCCATGAGACTTACAAAAAACATCTCAGTTGTAAAAAGTTTAAGCTGATGTGAAGTTAACTTTGATCATAAAGAATAGAAACAAAGAAAAACCAAAGAACTCTGCACTTTAACATTCTCTCAACTTTTGGCTTTTTGTTGTCTCAATTATATCTTTTTATATTGCATGTCTCTTAAAAATCATTATAGTTATTCTTTGATAGATTTGTCTTTTAGTATTCAAAAAAAAGATATGATTGGTTTACATACCACAATTATAGTATTAGAGTATACTGAATTTGTTTGTATTTGGTTTACCAGTGAGTTTCATACCTTCAGATAATGTCTTCTTACATGTTAGTGTCCTTTTCTTCAGATTGAAGAACTTCCTTGAGGCTTCTTTGTAAGATAGGTCTGGTGATTATGAGTTCCCTCAGCTTTTGTTTGTTAGGGGGTCTTTGTTTCTCCTTCATGTTTGAAGGACAGCTTTACTGAATACAATATTTTTGGTTGAAATTTTTTTCCTTTGGTGATTTGAAATATGTCATCTCATTCCCTCCTGGAGTGTAAAGTTTCCACTGAGAACTCTACTGACATGTATCAGAGTTCTTTAATATGTTATTTCCTTCTTTTCTCTT
The DNA here is from genome assembly GCA_036589455.1 of Ateles fusciceps. Classification (NCBI taxonomy): domain Eukaryota; kingdom Metazoa; phylum Chordata; class Mammalia; order Primates; family Atelidae; genus Ateles; species Ateles fusciceps. Next base: position 6,244,395 of record JAZHEH010000572.1, read on the forward strand.
GCTTTTAGGGTTCTCTTTTTTCCTTGTTCTTTGAGTTTGATTTTACTTGAATCTGCTTGATGTTCTTTGACCTTGTACCTGAATATCCTTATCTTTATGTTTGGAACATGATTATTATTTTTAAAAATAAACATTCTACCTTTATCTCTTTCTCTACCCCCCTTTAAGGTAAACACACACACACGCAAACACACCCTTAGATTTGCTCTTTTGAAGCTATTTTATACATCTCAAAATATTCTTCATTCTTTTTTATTTTTTCTCCTCTATGTATTCTCAAATAGCCTGTCTTTGAACTTACTAATTCTTCTGCTTGATCAGTTGTGCTGTTGAGACACTCTGATGCATTTTCAGTTTACCACTTGTATTTTTCAGCCCCAGGAATTCTGTTTGATTTTTTTTTAAGAAATTATTTTAATCTGTTAAATTTCTGAATTGCATCACTGTTTTCTTGAAGTTTGTTGAGCTTACTCAAAAAAGGTACCTAAAATTTCTTGTATGAGAAGTCACATATCTCCATCGCTCCATGATTGGTCACTGTCATATTTAGTCCCTTTGGTGAGGTTCCTAAATGTTCTTCATGCTTATTGATGTTCGTTGATGTCTGGGCATTGAAATATTAGATATTTATTCCAGTCTTCACCCTGGCCTTGTTAGCATCTGTCCTCCTTCAGAGGGCCTTCCATGAGTTCAAAGGGGAATCTTTGGTCTGTGGTTCCTGTGGTCACTGCAGCATTTTCAGCACTATAGAGCACTCTATGCTCAGGTACATGACAACTCTTGCAGACTCCCAGATACTTGGCCCCAGTGGACTTGAAAATGGCAAGGGAGAAATCCCTGGGTTCCCAGGTAAAGTTCTTTGCTTACTTTCCTCCCTTTCCTGACATGGGAGGAATTTCTCTCTTTGCTTACCTGCCTGGATTTGGGGGAGGGGTGACATGAGCACTCCTGTGGTTGCCATAGCTAGCACTGTACTGGGTTGCACCCGAAGCCCATGGTTTTCTGGATAAGTGCAGTACCAGGAATTGCCCAAGGTACATAGCTTCCACTGCCTAACTGCCACTGATGTTTATTTAAGGCCCGATGCCACTTTAAAGAGCTGGTGATGAATCTGGCCAGAACTTTGGTTCATCTTGCTAGGGAAGTGGATTTCTTTCTCTCCTGGGATGGGTCTACAAGTGCTGTCCAGGAGCAGAGGCCTGGAATCATGGGCTTCTGTCTGGTGCTGTGTTTTACTGTGGTAAGGCTAAACTAGGTTCCAAGGCAAAGTTCCCTGTGCTCTTACCTCAACGTTTTGCAAGCAGCAGGAGTCTCCTGTCACCATGCTGCATTGCCTGGAGCTGGGGGAGGGGTGGTGCAGGCACTCCCATGACTGCTGCAGCTGGTGTCACACTGGGTTCCACACTGAGCCCATAGCTTCTAAGACCAGCACAGCACCTAGGCTTGCCCAAGGGCCACCCAAGGTCATTTCAGAATCGCTTGAACCTGGGAGGTAGAGGTTGCAGTGAGTGGAGATCACGTCACTGCACTCCAGTTTGAGTGACAGCAATATACTCTCGTAAAAAAAAAAAAAAAATGGTGGACGTAGAAGACAGTGATATTGATGACCCTGACCCTAGTACTTTTATTTTTTTATTTATTTAATTTTTATTTTTTTGGAGGAAGCCTTTGGCGTAAGACCCTAGTTCTTTTAATTGTGACATTAGGGTGTTGATTTTAGATCTAGTGCTATAAATTTCCCTCTACACATTGCTTTAAATGTGTCCTAGAGATTCTGTTATGTTGTGTCTTCATTCTCATTGGTTTCAAAGAACATTTTTATTTCTGCCTTCATTTCATTATTTATCCAGTAGTCATTTAGGGGCAAGTTGTTCAGTTTCCATGTAGTTGGGTGGTTGTGAGTTTCTTAATCCTGAGTTGTAATTTGATTGCACTGTGGTCTGAGAGACTGTTTGTTATGGTTTCCATTCTTTTGCATTTGCTGAGGAGAGTTTTACTTCCAATTATGTGGTCAATTTTAGAATAGGTGCGATGTGGTGCTAAGGATGTATATTCTGTTGATTTGGGGTGGAGGGTTCTGTAGATGTCTATTAGGTCTGCTTGGTCCAGAGCTGAGTTCAAGTCCTGGATATCCTTGTTAATTTTCTTTTTTGAGATGGAGTCTTACTCTGTCACCCAGGCTGGAGTGCAATTGCGCACTCTCAGCTCACTGCAGCCTCCACCTTCCGGGTTCAAGTGATTGTCCTGCCTCAGCCTCCTGAGTAGCTGGGATTACAGGCATGCGGCACCATGCCTGGCTAAGTTTTGTATTTTTAGTAGAGATGGAGTTTCACCATGTTGGTCAGGCTGGTCTTGAATTCCTGACCTCCTGATCTGCCTGCCTCGGCCTCCCAAAGTGGTGGGATTACAGGTGTGAGCCACTGTGCCCAGCCTCCTTGTTAATTTTCTGTTTCATTCATCTGTCTGATATTGATAGTGGGGTGTTAAAGTCTCCCACTATTATTATGTAGGAGTCTAAGTTTCTTTGTAGGTCTCTAAGAACTTGCTTTATGAATCTGGGTGCTCCTATACTGGGTGCCTATATATTTAGCATAGTTAGCTCTTCTTGTAGCATTGATCCCTTTACCATTATGTAATGCCTTTCTTTGTCTCTTAATCTTTGATGATTTAAAGTCTGTTTTATCAGAGACTAGGATTGCAACCCCTGCTTTTTTTTTGCTTTCCATTTGCTTGGTAAATCTTCCTCCATCCCTTATTTAGAGCCTATGTGTGTCTTTGCATGTCAGATAGGTCTCCTGAATACAGCACACTGATGGGTCTTGATTCTTTATCCAGTTTGCCAGTTTGTGTCTTTTAATTGGGGCATTTAGCCCATTTACATTTAATATTGTTATGTGTGAATTTGATCCTGCCACTATGATGCTAGCTGTTTGTTTTGCCCATTAGTTGATGCAGTTTCTTCATAGCAATGATGGTCTTTACAATTTGGTATGTTTTTGCAGTAGCTGTGTTCCTTTCCATGTTTAGCACTTCCTTCAGGAGCTCTTGTAGGGCAGGCCTGGTGGTGACAAAATCTCTCTGCATTTGCTTGTCTGTAAAGGATTTTTATTTCTCCTTTGCTTATGAAGCTTAGTTTGGCTGGATATGAAATTCTGGGTTGAAAATTCTTTTCTTTAAGAATGTTGAATATTGGCACCCACTCTCTTCTGGCTTGTAGAGTTTCTGCTGAGAGATCCACTGTGAGTCTGATAAGCTTCCCTTTATGTGTAACCAGACCTTTCTCTCTGGCTGTCCTTAGCATTTTTTCCTTCATTTCCTTCATTTCAACATACAAGATTACGTATCTTGGGGTTTCTCTTCTCAAGGAGTATCTTTGTAGTGGTGTTCTCTGTATTTCCTGAATTTGAATGTTGGCCTGTCTTGCTAGGTTGGGGACGTTCTCCTGGATAATATCCTGAAAAGTATTTTCCAACAACTTAGTATCATTCTCCCCTTCACTTTCAGGTACGCCAATCAAATGTTGATTTGGTCTTTTCATGTAATCCCATATTTCTTGAAGGCTTTATCCATTTCTTTTCACTCTTTTTTCTCTAATCTTCTCTTCTCACTTTATTTCATTGAGTTGATCTTGAATCTCTGATATTCTTTTTCAATAGCCAAATTGATGAAATAGCCATTTGATCAATTTGGCTATTGAAACTTGTGTATGCTTCACAAAGTTCTCATGCTGTGTTTTTCAGCTCCATCAGGTCGTTTATGTTCTTCTCTAAACTGGTTATTCTAGTTAGTATTTCATCTAACCTTTTTTTCAAGGTTCTTAGTTTCCTTCCTTTGGATTAGAACATGCTTCTTTAGCTCAGAGAAGTTATTTATTACCCACCTTCTGAAGCCTGCTTCTGTCAATTCATCAAATTCATTCTCTGTCCAGTTTTGTTCCCTTGCTGGCGAGGAGCTGTGATCCCTTAGAAGAGGCATTCTGGTTTTTGGAGTTTTAAGCCTTTTTGTGCTGGTTTCTTCTCATCTTTGTGAATTTATCTTCCTTTGGTCTTTGAAGTCAGTGACCTTTGCATGGGGTTTCTGAGTGGACATCCTTTTTGTTGATGTTGAAACTATTTCTTTCTGTTTGTTAGTTTTCCTTTTTTTTTTTTTTTTTTTTTGAGACAGAGTTTTGCTCTTGTTGCCCAGGGTGGAGTGCAATGGCATGACCTTGGCTCACTGCAACCTCTGCTTCCCGGGTTCAAGCAATTCTCCTGCCTCAGCCTCCCAAGTAGCTGGGATTACTGGCATGTGCCACCATGCCTGGCTAATTTTTTGTATTTTTAGTAGAGATGGGGTTTCTTCCTGTTGGTCAGGCTCGTCTCGAACTCCTGACCTTGTGATCTGTCTGCCTTGGCCTCCCAAAGTGCTGAGATTACAGGTGTGAGCCACCACACCCAGCTGTTAGTTTTCCTTCTAACAGGCCCCTCTGCTGCAGGTCTGCTGGAGTTTGCTGGAGGGGTACTCCAGAGCATGCTTGCCTAGGAATCACCAGCAGGGGCTGCAGAACAGCAAAGATTGCTACCTGTTCCTTCCTCTGGTAGCTTTGTCCCAGAGGGGTACCTCCCCGATCCCAGCCAGAGGGTTCTCCTGTATGAGGTGTCTGTTGGCCCCTACTGGGAGGTGTTTCCCAGTCAGGATACATGGGAGTCAGGGAGCCACTTGAGGAGCCAGTTTGTCTCTTATCAGAGCTCGAACACTGTGTTGGGAAGTCTGTTGCTCTTTCAGAGCTGCCAGGCAATGACATTTAGGCCCTCGGAAGCTGTACCCACTACCACCCCTTTGCCCAGGTGTTCTGTCCCAGGAAGGTGGGGGCTTTATTTATAAGTCCCTAATGGGCTGCTTCCTTTTTTCAGAGATGCTCTGCCCAGTGAGGACATCTAGTGAGACGACAGTGCCTGCAGCTGCTGATCTGTGTTGGGCTCCGCCCAGTTCAGCATTCCCAGCAGCTTTGCTTACACTGTGGGGTTGAAACTGCCTACTGACCCTGAGCAATGGCAGACATTCCTCCCCCCACCGAGCTTGAACAACCTAGGTTGAGCTCAGACTGCTGTGCTGGCAGCAAGAATTTCAAGCCAGTGGATCTTAGCTTGCTGGTCTCCGTGGGGGGTGGAACCTGCCGAGCCAGACCACTTGGCTCCCTGGCTTCAGCCTCCTTTCCAGGGGGAGTGAACAGTTCTGTCTCACTGATGTTCCAGGCACCACTGGGTTATGGAAAAAAAAAACTGCTGCCGCTAGCTCGGTTTCTGCCCAAACAGCCTCCCAGTTTTGTGCTGGAAATCCAGGGTTCTGGTCGTTGTGCAGGTACTGGAGGGGAATCTCCTGGTCTGCAGGTTGTGAAGATCATGGGAAAAGCACAATATCTGGGCTGGAGTGGAGTAAACAGTCCCTAATGGCTTCAGGGAGAAGGAGTTCCCTGATCCCTTGCACTTCCCAGGTGAGGCAATGCCCCACCCTGCTTTGGCTCTCCCTCCTTGGGCTGCATCCGCTGTCCAACCAGTCCCAATAAGATGAACCAAGTACCTCAATTGGAAATGTGGAGATCACCCGCCTTCTGCATCAATCTTGCTGGGAGCTGCATACCGGAGCTATTCCTATTTGGCTATCTTGCCAGTTGTACCATTTTTAATCTTTTATACTTCATTTTTAGTGTATCTTTTCTATGTTTAGATACACAATAGTAGGCATTGTATTATAATTGTCTACAGTATTCAGTACATAACATACTTTACATGTTTTTAGCCTAAGAGCAGTAGTCTGTACTACATAGACTATGTATGTTGTAGGCTATTTTTTTTTCCTTTGAAGCAGCAGAACCAATGTTATAGGCTGTTCTATCAAGATTTGTGTGAGTACACTCTGATGTTTTCCCAATGATGAAATCAACTAATGATGCATTTCTTTTTTTTTTTTTGCATCCTATTTTTTAAAAAATTTTATTTATTTTTATTACATTTTAGGTTTTGGGGTACATGTGAAGAACATGCAAGATTGTTGCATAGGTACACACAAGGCATTGTGATTTGCTGCCTTCCTCCCCATCACCTGTATCTGGCATTTCTCCCCATGCTCTCTCTCCCCAACTCCCCACCCCCTGCTGTCCCTCTATTTCCCCCTGACAGACCCCAGTGTGTGATGCTTCCCTCCCTGTGTCCATGTGTTCTCATTGTTCAACACCCACCTATGAGTGAGAACATGCGCTGTTTGATTTTCTAGTCTTGTGTCAGTTTGCTGAGAATGATGGTTTCCAGGTTCATCCATGTCCCTACAAAGGACATAAACTCATTGTTTTTGATGGCTGCATAGTATTCCATGGTGTATATGTGCCACATTTTCCCTGTCCAGTCTATCATCGATGGGCATGTGGGTTGGTTCCAGGTCTTTGCTATTGTAAACTGTGCTGCAATGAACATTCATGTGCATGTGTTCTTATAGTAGAATGATTTATAATCCTTTGGATATATATTCATGATGAAAACAACAAAAGCATTGGCAACAAAAGCCAAAATAGACAAATGGGACCTAATCAAACTCCACAGCTTCTGCAAGGCAAAATAAACAGTCATTAGAGTAAATCAGCAACCAACAGAATGGGAAAAAATTTTTGCAATCTACCCATCTGACAAAGGACTGATATCCAGAATCTACAAAGAACTAAAACAGATTTACAAGAAAAAAACAAAGCCCATTCAAAAGTGGGCAAAGGATATGAACAGACACTTCTTTACAAAAGACATACATGAGGCCAACAAACATATGAAAAAATGCTCATCATCACTGATCATTAGAGAAATGCAAATCAAAACTACATTGAGATACCATCTCACGCCAGTTAGAATGGCGATCATTAAAAAATCTGGAGACAACAGATGCTGGAGAGGATGTGGAGAAATAGGAACAGTTTTACACTGTTGGTGGGAGTGTAAATTAGTTGAACCATTGTGGAAGACAGTGTGGCGACTTCTCAAGGACCTAGATGCACTTCTTAATACATGTCTCCGTTGTTAAGCAACACATGACTGCATATATACCACAATTTCTTTCTCATCCATCCATTGACTGATACTTCAATTGTTTTCACACCTTGGTTACCGTGAATAATGCTGAGGTTGAACACAGGAGTGCAGCTATCTTTACCAAGTGCTGATTTCATTTTCTTTGTGTATACACCCTGAAGAGGAATTGTTAGGTCTGGTGGTTTTTTCCCTTTTGTTGCTTCAGTGTTTTGTTGCTCTCATTTGCTTCTTTTGTTTTTTTGCTTTTGTTGCTTGTACTTTTTGTGTCCTGTTCAAAAATTCATTGCCAAGACTAATGTCAGAGAGATTTCCCCCTTTGTTTTCCTCTAGAAGTTGTTTTACAATTTCAGGTTTTGCATTTAGGTCTTTAACATATTTTGAGTTGATTTTTGTTTATGGGGCGATACGTATCCAAGTTTATTCCTTTGCATGTGGATATCCAGTTTTCCCAATATCATTTATTAAGGAGATTATTGTTTCCTAATGGTGTCTTCTTGGTTGAAAATTAGTTGACTGTATATACTTCAATTTACATCTGGGCTCTCTATTTATTCCACTGGTCTTTGTGTGTGTTTTTATGTCACTATCACACTGTTTTTAATTACTCTGGCTTTTGGGATTGGGTAGTGTGCTGCCTCCAGCTTTGTTGTTTTGCTTAGCTTTTCCTTGGCTATTTGGGGTCTTTTGTGGTTCCATATGAATGTTTTTTTTTTAATAGAGACGGGGTTTCACCGTGTTGACCAGGCTGGTCTCAAACTCCTGACCTTAGGTGATTCACCCACCTCAGCCTCCCAAAGTGCTGGGATTACAGGCGTGAGCCACTGTGCCTAGCCCCATATGAAATTTTTTATTTTTTCTATTTGAAAAATGTCATTGGAATTTTGACAGATTGCATTGAATATGTAGTCATCCATTTTTGATGGGTATTTTTGCTTGATGTAAAATTTGGGGTTGACAAGTTTTTATTCCGGTATCTGAAAGATGCTATTACATTGTCTTCTTGCTCCCATTGTTTCTAATTGGAAAATCAGCCATCACCTCTGTTATTTTTCTACATTTAATCCATTGCACGTCACTTCTGAGTGTTTTGAGTATTTTCTGTCTTTGATTTTCAGCAGTTTGACTGTCTATGATGTGTGTAGATTTGATTTCCTGTTGATATATTCTTGTAGGAGTTTCCTAAGCTTCTTGGATTTGTAGGTTGATTTTTTTTTTTCTTGGATTTGTAGGTTGTTTGTTTTTCATGAAACATGGGAAATTTTCAGGCACGATTTCTTCAAAAAAATTTTTTTCTGCCCTATTGTCTCCATGTTCTCCTTAAAACCACATTTTCAGGCCAGGCACAGTGGCTCACATCTGTGATCCCAGCACTCTGGGAGGCTGAGGTGGGTGGATCACTCCTTGGAGGCTAGGAGTTCAAGACCAGCCTGGCCAACATGGCAAAAACCCGTCTCTACTAAAAAATACAAACATTAGCCAGGTGTGGTGGTACACACCTGTAGTCCCAGCTACTCTGGAGGCTGAGGAAGGAGAATTACTTGAACCCTTCAAGTGAGGAGGTGGAGGTTGTGGTGAGCTGAGATCGCACCACTGCACTCCAGTCTGGGAGACAGAGAGACTCTGTCTCAAAACAAAATCATACATTTTGCTTTAATTCTTTAAACACTTTGGTTTCTTTGTACATATTTAAAATAGCTGCTTTAAAGTCTTTGGGGCATCTCAAGGTTAATTTTTATTGACTCTGGGTCACAGTTTCCTTTCTTTGCATGTCTAGTGGTTATTTATGAGACAGGATCTAGCTCTGTTTTCCAGGCTGGTCTTGAACTCTTAGCCTCAAGTGATCCTCATGAGTAGCTGGGATTACAGGTGTGAGCCATCACATTCAGCTTGTAATATTTTATTGCATATTTTATATAGTGGGTGAATTGTAATCGATTCTGAATTCTTTTGACTTGTTCTGAAAAGTTGATAGTTTTTAATCATGTAGGTAGTTCAAAGATAATCATCTTGAATATGTGGTAAGTACAAGGTTTATTCTGAGTCTAACTTAGTAGAAAACATAACCTCCAGAATTTCTCCCCGGTGGATCATATGAGTTTAGTTTTAAGCTTTTGGGCCTTACTCTAGGGCACAATTCTTCATTCTAGGTGGGCCTTTCTGGTGTCTAAACTGGATGTCTGGAGTATCAGGTGTTGGTGCTCTACTCTAGCTAGGCTGGGACTCCAGCATCCGCCAGCACCGCTTAGCTTCTAGTATCTCTGTTTTCTTTCAACTTAGCAGCTACTACTTTATGGCATATTGCATATAGTGCTGCACTGTACATAAGCCCTTGATGAAGACCTCAGAGGGGAACTCTCACGTGGGCTTCTGCAAGATAATGTCAAGCCTGACAAGAAAAAATGTATCTCTTTTGAGATCCAAGTTCAGCGTATCTGCATCTACTCTGCTTTGAGTTACTATGATAAAATGATGAAAAAAAAATCCCCCAAATTATAAACTTTCTCTGTACAGCTTTTTCCCTCTCAATCCCTCCAGCCACTGTGACCACCCAGAACTCTGATCCCTCCCTCCTCAGCTCAGTGGGAGCACTGTGGTCTGTCTGGAGTCCAGCTCACTGTGCTAGAGTCAGGGTAATGTCCTTAGCAGATAGCCAGGCATTCATGCAACTTACCTGAGGGACTTCCTTCTCTTGGGGGTGACTGTCTCATGCTGCATTTTGTCCAATGTCTGAAAGAAATTGCCTTACATATATTTTGTCCAATTTTATGGTTAAGCCAGACAAGATAGTCAGGTAGTACTCTGTGTTATCATTGAAATGGAAGTCTTCTCTTAATCTCTGAACTTTATGTATGTAGAACAAACCTGAAAATAATGAAGGAGGGCAGAGAATATCAGCAGAAAGCTGACAATCCTAGGAGGTACCTAGCCTCTAGCTTGAATATCCTGCTCCATCTAAGGTTTGCCAGCTTTGCTCAAAGTATCTCAATACAGAGGAAACATCCAATGAGTGCTTTTTAGATGCAGTGCTTAAAGTAAAATATAAATATAGTATATATTCAGTAAGTATTTGATAAAGTAATAAGCCATTATAGCTTATGCCATTTTCCATTTCTCAACAATTCAAATAATCACCATGAACTATGCTTTACATCTTGCTTAGTTTTTCTGTAGGAGAACTTTGGACCTTATTGAGAAGAGGAAAACACACATAATAATTGGGCAGAAGTCATAGTGGCAGCCCACCAGCGCTCTACTGCCTTCAAACACTGCACACACACTGACCATTCATGTGTGTGTTCAGCATCTGAACTTGGCCCTGTGACACAGAGACCTTGATGAAAGCTAATGCTTCCGTTTTCATAAAAATATCGTATCTAGGGAACAACACAGAAGAAAAAAGCCTTTAGGTAAGATTGATTAGGAAATTGGGAATGACCCAGCTTCTTCCTGTATATGTGGGCCTGCAATCAACTTCTGTGGTAGGAGTTGCCTACCTGAAGGGAAACTTTTTACATTGGATTAAAAAAAATGATACTAATTTAAAAACAAATATTTAAAATATGTTCAAAGCTAGTAAAAGTAAAAATAAACCAATTAAAATAACCCCAGTATTAAGAATTTAGCACACCTACAAACACCTGATCTTCAACAAACCTGACAAAAAAAGCAAATGGGGAAAGGACTCCCTATTTAATAAATGGTGCTGGGATAAATGACTAGCTATATGCAGAAAATTAAAACTGGACCCTTTCCTTATGCCTTATATAAAAATTAACTCAAGGTGGATTAAAGACTTAAATGTAAAGCTGAAAACTATAAAATCCCTAGAAGAAAATCTAGGCAATACTATTCAGGACATAGGCATAGGCAAAGATTTTATAATGAAAATACCAAAATCACTTGCAAAAAGCAAAAACTGACAAATGGGATCTGATTGAACTAAAGAGCTTCTGCACAGCAAAAGAAACTATCACCAGAGTAAATAGACAACCTACAGAATGGGAGAATCTTTTTGCAATCTATCCATCTGACAAAGGTCTAATATCCAGAGTCTACAAAGAACTTAAACAAATTTACAAGGAAAAAAAAAACCATTAAAAAGTGGGCAAAGGACATGAACAGACACTTATCAGAAGAAGACATATATACAGCCAAGAAACATGAAAAAAAGCTCAACATCACTGATTATATTAGAGAAATGCAAATCAAAACCACAATGATACCATCTCACACCAATCAGAATAGCGATTATTAAAATGTCAAAAAAACAACAGATGCTGATGAGATTGTGGAGAAAAAGAAACATGTTTACACTGTTGGTGGGAGTGTAAATTAGTCCAACCGTGTGGAAGACAGTGTGGAAATTCCTTAAAGATCTAGAAGCAGAAATACCATTTGACCCAACAATCCCATTACTGGGTATGTACCCAAAGGAATATAAATCATTCTATTATAAAGACACATGCATACATATGTTCACTGCAGCCTTATTCACAACAGCAAAGACACATATACACCATGAAATACTATGCAGCCATAAAAAGAACAAGACCATGTCCTTTCCAGGGATATGGATGGGTCTGGAAGCCATTATCTTTAGCAAACTAAAGCAGGAACAGAAAACCAAACACTGCATACTCTCACCTATAAGCGGGAGCTGAATGATGAGAACACATGGACACATGGGGGAAAAACACACACTGGGGCTTGTGAGGAGGGGGAGGGAGAGCAAGAATAGCTAATAGATGCTGGGCTGAATATCTAGGTGATGGGATGATCTGTACAGCCAACCACTGTGCCATAGATTTACCTAGGTAACAAACCTGTACATCCTGCACAAGTACCCCTTAAAAGCTGAAGATAAAAAAAAAATTTTTTAATGGTTTCTACCTGTAATCTCACTTTGGGAGGCTGAGGCAGGAGGATCGTTTGAGCCCAGGAGTTTGAGACCAGCCTGGGCAACATAGGGAGATCCCATCACTACAAAAAATTAAAAATTGCTGGGCACGGCAGCTTACACCTATAATCCCAGCACTTTGGGAGATCAAGGTGGGAAAATCGCTTGAGTCCAGGAGATCAAGACCAGCTTAGGTAATATAGTGAGACCCTGTCTCTACAAAAAACTAATAAAAAAAAAAATTAAAAATTAGCTAGGTGTGTTGGTGCCTGTAGTCCCAGCTACTGGGGAGGCTGAGGTGGGAGGATCAGTTGAGCCTGAGATGTCAAGGCTGCAGTGAGCCATGATCATGCCACTGCACCCTAGTCTGGGTAACAGAGTGAGACCCTGTCTTCAAAAAAAAAAAAGTTTCTAGATATAGCATATTGATAAATATTTTTTATTCTTTCTCTTTCGATCCAAGTGAAAGGATAATAAATTTTAAAAATATATAAATCAGTGCAAATAAAGAGAATTGGAAAGGAGACAATTCTAGATTAAAGATTTCAACAAATTTTCAGAAAACAGAGAGCAAAAGCAGCAGCAACAGATGTAACAAGTTGGAGAAAGCCATGATATAATTTGTGCAAGAGAGGATAGTGAACTTGAGACTCAGAGCTGACAAGCACAAAAAGGGGCATACCAACTTTCTGAACAGGGACATGCAGCTCTGTGGTCCATATGTAGAATAGCTGCAACTCCTCATCTATGCAAACTTCTGTAAAGAATTCCTAGCACCTATACCCCAAACAAGGGTCCAGCTTCTCATCTGATTTGTCTTAGAGCAGAGGTCTGCAAAGTGGCCCAGTCCCCTCTTCTTATAAGGTTTTGTTGAAATGCATCCTGTCCATTCATGTACATATTTTCTATGGCAGAACTGCAAAGCCTAAAATATTTTCTGGCCCTTTACAGAAAAAAGTTTGCTGACCACTGCCAGAGTAGAGCCTACCAGAGGAGCTTCACCTACACTGTACTCAGAGCTTCAATAAATGTTTTAGTATCTGTCTCTAAAACCTAAGTAGACCAATAGGCATCCTAGATGCATGCAGAAAATCCTCATGAAAGGAATAATCAAATTAAATATCAAAGTAACAGAGAAAATAACTAATGAAAACATAAATGGTTTTAAAACAAATTGCTATGCTCAATGACAAAAGGAACTCTATTTTCACATTTCTATGAGGTTATTTCTTTGGAAAAAAGAGAATTTACATTTCTGATTGGTGAGTGGCAAGAGTCCAACATCACCAGGTGTGGCGGCTCATGCCTATAATCCCAGCACTTTGGGAGGTCGAGGTGGGTTGATCACTTAGGGTCAGGAGTTTGAGACCAGCCTGGCCAACATGGTGAAACCCTGTCTCTACCAAAAAACAAAAATTAGCTGGTTGTGGTGGCATGTACCTGTAGTCCCAGCTATTCAGGAGGCTAAGGCAAAAGAAACACTTGAATATGGAAGGTGAAGGTTGTGGTGAGCCAAGATCACGCTACTCTACTCTAGCCTGGGCAACAGAGTGAGACCTTGTCTCAGGAAAAGAAAAAAAAAGTTTGATATCAATTGTTCTCCCCCCACCCCAACTTTTTTTTTTTTTTTTTGGAGACAGGGTCTTGCTCTGTCACCTAGGCTGGTGTAATCACGGCCCACTGCAGCCTCGACCTGTTGCTCAAGTGATCCTCCTGCCTTGGCCTCCTGAGTAGCTGGGACTACAGGTACATACCGCCATGCCTGGCTAATTATTGTATTTTTGTTGTAGCCGTGGGGGTCTCACTATATTGCCAAGGCTGGTCTCTAACTCCTTGGCTCAAGCAGTCCTCCCACCTCAGCCTCCCAAAGTGCTGGGATTACAGGTGTGAGCCACCATGCCCAGCCTGTTTCCATTTCTTAAGTGAGTGCAATACATGTATTAAAAACCAAGTGCATGTGACTCTATTCTCTCCCTACACTTGGGGCTTCACAAGTGACAGGGTAAGCAATTTTTCTTTTAGTAGGCTGGCTAAATAGATAAGCACCTACCTTGCCAAATACTTGACCCAGCAGATGCATTGCAAGGTCTAGATTCCAGGAAGATGGCAGCAAGCTTGATTGTGATTGCAGGTCCAGGTTACAATGTGTTCTGTATTCTGGCTCTACTGACAATAAAGCTGTTAATTTTACCTCCATCTGTCTGGCTCCAGTTTATAATTTTAATCAGATCTCTAAGGAATAAGACATGTGATTTCTCAGCCTACTTGATTCTCAACACATGATACCTTGTCTGTGACTTGAGCTCAGGCCTCCAAATGACAAGTGAGAATCAATTCCTTCCTCCCTCCCTCCCTCCCTTCCTTCCTTCCTCCTTCCTTCCTTCCTTTCCTCCTTCCTTCCTTCCTTTTCTCCCTCCCTCCTTCCTTCCATCTTTCCCGTCTTTCTCCTTTCTTTCATTCGTTCTTTCTTCTTCAAATGGCAAGTGAGAATTCCTTTTTTCTCTTTCTTCTTTCCTTTCTTTCCTTCCTTCTTTCTTCCTTCCTTTCTCCTTCCTTCCTTTCCTTTTTCTTTCTTTTCTGTCTCTCGCTCTTTCTTTCGTTCTCCAAATGGCAAGTGAGAATTCCTCTCTCTTCTCTCTCTCTTCTTTCTACAGAGTCTAGCTCTGTTGACAGGCTGGAGTGCAGTTGCGTGATCTCGGCTCGCTGCAACCTCCACCTCCTGAGTTCAGGCGATTCCCTGCCTCAGCCTCCCGAGTTGCTGGAATTACAGGCATGCGCCACCATGCTCGGCCAATTTTTTTGTATTTTAGTAGAGACAGGGTTTCACCATGTTGGCCAGGATAATATCAATCTCCTGATCTTGTGATCTGACCGCCTCGGCCTTCCAAAGTGCTGGGATTACAGGCGTGAGCCACTGCCCCGGCCGAGAATTCTACTTTCTAATCTAACAAATAGATATGAGAAGATGGTATATTCATTCATAAAATAAGTTATTATATAAAGGGAGCAATCAGAGAACAAGAAAAAACCTTCAAAATTTAAAATATAGCTGTAATAAATTTAATATTAGAGTTAGAAGATAATGTTGGAAAACTCTCAAAGACAGCCAAAAAACAAAACAAAATGAGCAAAAAACATAGCTGAGAAAATTAGGAAGAATAATATCTAACAAATTTAAGAGGACAAAAAAACTAAAGGGGAGAAAATTATTAAAGAAAATTCTTGTTGGGAGCAGTAGCTCATGCCTGTAATCCCAGCACTTTGGGAGGCCAAGGCGGGCAGATGACAAGGTCAAGAGATCCAGACCATCCTGGCTAACATGATGAAACCCTGTCTCTACTAAAAATACAAAAAAACTAGCTGGGTGTGATGGTGCGCGCCTGTGGTCCCAGCTACTTGGGAAGCTGAGGCAGGAGAATCGCTTGAACCCGAGAGGCAGAGGTTACAGTGAGCCAAGATCGTGCCACTGTACTCCAGCTTGGGCGACAGAGCAAGACTCTAGCCTCAAAGGAAAAAAAAAAAAACACATAAAAAAAGAAAATTCTCCAGAGCTAAGGACAGAGATTAAATAAGCCTAAAACACGCCCTGCAAAATAAATTTTATTAATTTTATTAAAAAACTAGAGATGGGACCTTGCTTTGTTGTCCAGGCTGGTTTTGAACTCTTGGCTTCAAGCAATCCTCCCACCTCAGCCTCACAAAGTGCTAGGATTACAAGTGTAAGCCATGGTGAAATGAGATTTTAAAAAGATCCACATCTCACGCCTGTAATCCTAGCACTTTGGGTGGCTGAGGTGGGTGGATCACGACATCAGGAGTTTGAGACCAGCGTGGCCAATATGGTGAAACCCTGTCTCTACTAAAAATACAAAAAAAAAAAAAAAAAAAAAAGCCTGCATGGTGGTGTGTGCCTGTAGTCTCAGCTGCTCGGGAGGCTGAGGCAGGAGAATCACTTGAACCCGGGAGGCAGAGGTTGCAGTGAGTCGAGATTGCGCCACTGCACTCCGGCTTGGGCAACAGAGCCAGACTCCATCTCAAAAAAAAAAAAAAAAAAATCCACATTAAGGGACATCATTGTGAAATTTTAGAATACCAGAAATATAAAAATATCCTAAAGGCTTCTAGAGAGGGGAAACAGATTGCATACAAAAGAACAAAAATCAGCATTATATCAGTTCTCTTAACAGAAACAGCACAGGCTAGGAGATTATGAGAAGCTTTCAAAGGGAAACTTTTCAGATTAGAATTCTAGACCTGGCTATCAATCATGAGAATAAAGACATTTTCAGACATCCAATAATTTGAAAAGTTTATCCCCATGCACCTAGTCTTAGGAAGCCATGGCAGGATATGCTCAAGCAAACTGAGCATTTTTAAGCTAAAAGGAGAAAGGTATGGATTCCAGAGCTGGACTCTGGATCAAGCCAGAAGAGGGGAAGGAAAAGTTTGAGACAACTTTGCAGCAGCCCTGGAAAACTAGTCCACATTGGTGCAAAACTAATGGGGAGGAGGGGGCTGGGCTAGAGGAATAGGGTGGGGGAAGACTCAAAAGAACGAATTTTATAAAAGAGCATTCCAAAGGAAAGAAAGTATACAAGAAAACATATACAACAAAATGTATTTATAGTACACTAAGTGTTGGCTCTGACTGAACAATATTTGCATAGTTTTTTATTACATAAACACTCATTAAATATGACATCCATATTGGGAGGAGAGGGGAAGGACATGAGAGCCAAGTCCTTACCTATCACAAATAAGTCAATAGATCATAATATAATTCAATATTTAAGGTCTAGTATTAACAAATTGTAACAGCATATTCTTTAGAAATATAAATGACCCAAAGAGCTAAGAATTTAAAGTGGTTGCCTCTACAAAGAACTGGATGGAGAGAGGTGGGATAAGGCATTCTTTAATTAGCAAAATCAAACTATTAAATAATGTAAACTTTATTGAGTTAAAACCTTTCTTCATTAATTGTCTTGAACTTACTTTGAATTGGATAGATGGCAGAATCTGAAAGATTCAGTTGACTTTTTACAGTTATGCAGGAATCCATGTAGACAGCTTTTCTCCTTTCTGGATAGTGTAATATATTTAGATTCTTCACTTAAAAATCATGGTTATTCCTCCATGGGCCATTCTCCAGAAGAATGAGGTGTTAAGTCATGTTGTCTCCTATGTGGATGCAACCCAGGAAGGCTTGCTTCATTCATCTAGAATTTTACTAAGGAAGTTCAAACTTGTCATCTCCTTATTACAATTTAAATTATAATAACCAAAGGTATGTGACTGATTTAACTTTTCAAACAAATGAGGCCACTACCCTCCCTCCACTACCACCTCCCCAACAGCCCAAGTTACTGTCATCTCTCACATGGCACACTATGACCTTACTCCAATCATTCTGTAGATAGTAGCCCGGTGATCTTTTAGAAGCACAAATTGAATTCTACAAATACAAATCCCTATTCCATCCCCAGGTATCTTAATCTCTTTAATGGTGCTCTGTTGTTCACAGGCCATCCTCAACATGGTCTACAGAATCAAGAATCTGCCCCTGTTTCACTGGCTTCATCATTCTTCTCTCATTTGTTCTCTGCCATTCATAGGAACTGTGAAGCTTCTGAGGGCCACATGCTGCTTTATCCACGGCCTTTGTAAGTCCTTGGCCATCTGTTTGGGCCATTGCCTTGCTACCCCTTCCAACTTTTTTCTCTTCATACTTTAAAGCTCAACCACCATGTCCCTAAGGAATAAAATGTGGGGAGCAATTTTTTTTTTTTTTTTTTTTTGAGACAGGCTGGAGTGCAGTGGCACAATCACAGCTCACTGCAGACTCTGGCTCCAGTGATCTTCCTACCTCAGCCTCTCAGGTGGCTGGGACTACAGGTGCACACCACCATGCCCAGCTAATTTTTGTATTTTTTTTTTGGTAGAGACAGAGATTTGCTGTGTTGCTCAGGCTGGTCTTGAACTCCTGAGCTCAAGTGATCTGCCTCCCAAAGTGTTCGGATTATAGGTGAGAGCCACTGCACCCAGCCTGCAATTTTTAAGAAAACCATTTCCTATTTCCCAATAGTTCAGACATTATTTGGCATCTATTATGTCTATTGCATGTCCTGCTTTATCTGAGAATGTTCCACTTGGAGAAGGAAGCCTTTCTGATCTCCCTCAACCATCCAGACTGTCAGTGCTACATACTCTCCTGGCTTCTATTATTTCTCCTTTCAAGCACACATCTCAATTGTTATTAAATAATTGTGTACCTTGTGGTCATTTCCTGTCTCCACTACTGGAATGCAAGTTTACTGCCAATGGGTCCAGCACAGCTCATAGTAGGCACTCAGCAAATAATTGTCAAATGATGGAATCTGCAAAAACTAAAGATAATAAACTAGTGTCAATACCAAAGAAAGAATAAGCCAATGTTTTAGCTCAAAAAAGGAGTATAGAATGTAGCCTGTGATTCCTTTATCTCCTCAATGAACCTCGTCATTTTACTAATTCATTTCCAAGGTCACACTCTGAACCTTGCACCCAGAGCTGCTCTCAGGAATCTCTTACATGCCTTTCTCTGATCATATCATCCGATTATTCCATATCTGCTGCTTGCACTCATACTTGCTCTCCCACTTCAAGGAGACTACTGAACCTCAATTCTTCCATTTTTTCTCCATCTAGTTCTTCACCCCCAGTAATTCCTGCATCCTGGCTTGATGCCATACTCAATTCTTTGTTGGGAGCTGAGTACTACTGGAGAAAAATAATACAAGCATGCAGTTTGGCATCACCACAATTCTCTATATTGTAGCCAATTATTTACTGATCTGAGTTACAGCCCTTAGTATTATCATACCATTTAAAGCCCTTCCAAATTCTTGAATGTGAGAGTTTAAACGCATCATTTACTTCTCCCCCCAGCTCCCCTTCTCAGAATTTCAGTACTCTAGTCTATCTTCCCACCCTGTCTCTCTTCCCAAGATTTTCGTTCATTTCTCAACTCCAGTATGTTTCTGCTCTCATTCTCTCTGAAACGACTTTCCTTAAAGATAAGACTTACATCCTGAATGACAAGTCTGAACTGTTTCAGTCTTGATCTTACTGCTGCATTCATGTGTTGCTCTGTACTTCGTTCTTGAAACTCTCTGTTCCCTGGGTTTGTGCATTCTTCCCTTATTCCTCTAATCATTTCTTCTGTGTCCACAACACTCATTTTTTTTCCCCATCATAGTTTAACCGTTGGCAGCCTCCAAGATCCTCCCCTGGCTCTGTGCTGCTCTTACTCTACAGCTTACACGCTGTTGACTCCAATAGAGTCCCTACCCTAGCTTCCCTCCTCGGGTGTCATGCTTGTGTATATTCCCATCTCTGGACATCACTTGAATGTCCCACAGGCCCTCACTATCAACATATTTAAAATTGAACCTGGTGACTTAAGCCAGAGAAATCTGATAGCTATCCTTGTCCTGATGTTTTTGTTTCCTAAATACATTTGCAAATCACTCCAATCTTCATCCCTACTGCCATCATCACCCTAGTTCAGTCTCTATTTCTGGGACTATTGCATTAGTGTCCTCTTGACACCCTAGTCTTTCCTCTATGTAGCAGAGTGAGCGTTCGTCAATCCCTTGAGCACTTCAATTGCCTAAACATTAAAATGATCAAATTTTATTACATCACCAAAGTTATCAAAATTGCATACTTACCTCTTCTTTCTATAGCTTCAGCTTTTGACATACTACATGCATACAGGTTCCCCCACTCACTACATGGTTCCCACTTTCAGCATTCCATCCCCCACCTCCCCACTTAACCAAACATTCTGATGATCTATCTACCTATCTATCATCCATCATCTTATCTACCTATCATCCACCTACCTACCTACCTACACAAAACGTTAAGTATAGATTTCTTTAAATAAGCTTCCACAAAAAGGGCTAAGTGATTTTGTTTATTAAATTTCATTTCACACTTGTTTCAGAAACCCATGGCTTCAGACCATGACTGTGTCTTCTGACTTCAAAGTTAATACTCTTTTCACCTAACTTTTAGTCTTCAACCTCAATCTAGGTGATGTAGAAAATAACCAAAACACAAGAAAATATCACATTTTCCCTTCTCTGATAGGATGGTAGGCATCACAAAATCTGAGAATGCAAAAAGTGGATCTTTTGAAAAGGTATAGAAGAAAAAACCAGTACAATTTAGTCATTAAGTAGCCTACATTCAGATCTTAACAGGAGACTGAATAAGAACTTTCCAAGATTAAATCTGCCTTATGGGAGATAAGAAGCCAGTGTTGCTTTTGACTCTAGCAATAAGTAGGTATGCAGATTGGAGTTACCAGTTCACCTCTTTGAGCCTCAATTTCACCTTCTTAAACCTGTAGCCAGTCCATAGATTCCCAAGATAGGCCAAAGATGGAAATGGGCTGGGGATGACCATGAACCTCTTGAAATTTTATGCACAATTCTGGATATGAACTTATTCTATTTTCTAAGGAGAGAGTTCTTAGCTTTCATTATATTCTCAAAGAGGTTAGTAAATTCCAAAGTGATTAAAAACATTTAGATTAACTTATTTCTCATCTCTGACTGTACAAATATTTTTTAAACTATGGAATTGGAGATCCATTATTGATTTGAATTTTGTAACAAACTGAGACCATAATGACCTTTTCCTGTTCTTTGCTCCAGGATCTAAATCTAATAAAGTTAAGCCTAAATTATAATTCTAGGCATGTTATAATCAAGAACTTAACACTGATATTTCTTAGCAGAAGAAAGGTCAATGTAAAGGGTGAGGCTACTGTATTTGATGAAGTAACACTAACTTTTCATTTCAAGTTCTACATGATTGAGATTTAAACAATGACAGAAAAAAGTCACAAGGGCAAAATTCCATTCAATGAAAACTGTAACACCCTGAAAGCTATATCATTAAAAAAAAAAAAAATCATAGCCTGCAGTTCACTTATTTGAAGCAGCATTACAAAATTACTGACCAACAAAAGGAACTGTGATTATAGGGCATCCTCTGGACTCTAGTTCAACTTCCATTTCCTTACATTAAATCTCTACTTCCAAGTGCCTGCTTGGTTATTTGCCAACTCAAAATCAAAAGATTAAACAATGCTTATCACCATATTCCTGAAAAGGGGACCTATCTCTGTAGTTCATTATCTCTGTAATGGTACTGTTCTAGTTACGCAGGCTCAAACTCCAAAACTTATGAATTTGAAAGAGACATCCAGTATCTGTCAAGCCTACAATAAATTCAGGTAAGAAAAATGATTAAAAACCAGAAAATAACTTTAGACTGTCCACTTAGAATCAACTATTTTAAGAACCCAAGGAAAAATACTTACGTTTCAATATAAAAAATTTGCAAGGAATAAAGACAGATGAGGAAGCCTACAGAATAGGAGCTAAAAAAAATGACACATGGACACAGGGAGGGAAGCATCATACACTGGGGTCTGTTGCGGGGGGGGGCAAGGGAGGGGCAGCGGTGGGGTGGCGAGGTTGGGGAGGGATAACGTGGGGAGAAATGCCAGATGTAGGCAACAGGGGGATGGAGACAGCAAACCATATTGCCATGTGTGTACCCATGCAATAATCCTGCCTGATCTGCACACGTACCCCAGAACCTAAAGTACAATTAAAACAAAACAAAAAGATGACATTTATGAGAAAATTAAAAATCTAAACACTTACTGGATATTTGATGTCAAGGGAGGATATTTAAAGATAACCTCTTTATAGATAAAATAAAATGCCTGAGACTTGTTTCAAAAAAATAGAGTGGAGAGGGTGCATGGGGTACAGTTTAAGCAAGTTTGGTTGGAAATTCAGAATGGCTGAAACTGAGCAATGAGTAAATGGAGGTTTTCTTAAAAAGTAAAAATAACTTATGAAATTCTTATAAGAAAAATAATTGTGTATACCGTACCACTCTCAGCAGTGAAGCCATATACAACTGGGGTCTTAAAAAGGAAGGGTGGGTTAGTGGTACTCACATCGTCATTCAAAACACACAGGAACTTTATGACCATTTAGTCAACAGAGTACCAAAATGAATTTGTTTGGTCAATGACTTTCTATTACACCAAATTTGCATTTAATTGTTTCTCAGCTAGTGCCAATAGGACAGAGGTTATTTTAGAAAAAACTTTCAAGTAAAAAGCTACTAAAACCAATTTGTAATAAATGCTGCCTATGACAAAAATTAGCTATAGGACTAAACAAACTTTGGTTTTAAAATGAGCAAGGCAGACAGCAAAAGGGTCAAACATGTAGGATTCTTATGGGGCAAAAATTACTATCAAGTGTTTCAAATTACATTATTTCAAGTGGGTAATCTGATGAGCTTTTGTATTTGCAAAAGTAATCTTATTCCAATTATCCGTATCCACAGTTCTGAAGATGCAGACAAGACCATCTGGACACAGGTAGTGACCAGGATGAATTTTTTTGTGCAACTAAAAGTGGTGTGTAGGGGAGGGAGGACCACACTTCCCTGGTTAAGTTCTTTCTAAATAAAAATATGATAAATTTGCTTGCTGATCATGAAATCTGTATTGGACAAACATCAGCTTGACTTAACTATCTTCACGAAAAAGACTATGGTCATCAAAAATTGCCTGTGTGCTTCAGTTACCTGAATAATTCAAATACTCAACTTATCAACAGAGTAAGCTATATTATTTCTTTTCTCTAGAAACTCAGTATTTCTTCCATTACAGATTACTACCTTCTAGAAAATTCTAGAGATCAATGAATTTTCTGCCATGTGTATTTTGGTATGGATATCTTTTTAAACTAGCCATTCTTTGTTACTAAACAATTTCAATAAGGCTAAAATTTCATATTAATGTACTTAAAAAGTGAAGAGATACTTGAAAATTTTTATATCAAATATATCTTTTCTTCAGGTCAATATAACAGGACAAGATTAATCTATAGTAATTAATCAAACTATAGAGTAAGACTGAACTTTGAAAATACTTAATAGAACTTTGTAAATCCCCAATATACTTGAAAAGTTTGATTTTGTATATTTGACTGCCAAACCTTTAACTTTACTGTTAAGACCTAAAAATTCATCTTGAGGAATCTTCAACTTTCTGAAAATTTTGGTTTGTATATTTAAGGCTTATATCAACATTTGGCTTATATTAATAGATAAAATTAACAGAATAGGAACTTAGAACATACAAAAAATTCCAAAACTGATTTCTAAAATTCCTAAATTTCCAATGAATGGCAAACACAGAATTTCATCTATGACCAACTGAGGCAACAGAAGACTTAATACTGTGTACCTACTTCCTAAAGTTTACTCTAAATCGAATTCCCAAGTGTGTATACTACAAGGATCCTTTAGGAACTGGTTTCCTTCAATAAGGATCATCTCCCTTAACATCTGATGTTCAATTAGCTTAGAGCAGTGAGACACAATTAGTTCAATTCCAGATTTAAATCGCTATCATGACATTTGTTAGTGAACTACCAAATCTTTCTAAGCTGGTTATCCTCATCTACAAAGTGAGGATAAATGTATAACTAGAGTTTTTGAGACAATTAAATGACCATGCATCATTGTCAGGTACATAGCATTCAAAACTCGCTCTTTCCTCACATTTATATTCTTAGTATTCTGTCTGGGCTGGATTTTATTCTTGTATTTTCCCTAACTAGTATTTTACTCTTTTTGATACATTATTTTCAGAAGTGACCTCAAATCCTTTGTTGATATAAACAAATAAATTCCAAGAAGAACAAACAAACCCAATCTAGTTTGTTCCAGAGTTCACAGTATAAGGAAAGGAGAGACATGCAAGTAAGGGGAAGAAAATGAAAAGAGAAAACATTTCTGT
The DNA here is from genome assembly GCA_036589455.1 of Ateles fusciceps. Lineage (NCBI taxonomy): Eukaryota > Metazoa > Chordata > Mammalia > Primates > Atelidae > Ateles > Ateles fusciceps. The sequence continues at coordinate 6,268,231 of JAZHEH010000572.1, forward strand.
GAAGAAAGCATTTGAAATAATTCCACATAGGAAATAGATCCTGAAAAGTTATTTTCATAGTGGTTTAATAGGTGTCACAAAAAGGTATTTTGTGGCAATGTCATTCTTCCTCAAAAATTGAATACCTTCATTTATTTGCCAATTTCATAAAACAGCATTCTGGAGGTCAATCTTTTCAAAGTGATTTAAGAATAAGTAAACCATTTTTAAAAAGAATTAAACTTAAAACAGACCTCATCCATTGTAAATTTTAGGCATTACTATTCCTGAGTGTCAACTATACAAATCAAATGATTAAACACCTCCCTCCCAATTTAGTCAAGATATCTGAAGTCATATGTAAATGACAACTGTTCCCCAAAGACTTATGATAAAGCTTTCAGAATAGAAAATGAATAAACATCTCAACAAATAAAATTACTCTTTTCAGCATTAAAAAATAATTTGTGAAAAATGTAGTGAGTGTAATTATGAAGTGTCATACTTATCTCAACTCTATTTCTAAAATAACATGACATCGTTTTAACTAAGAGAAATGCTGGTTTTCCAAATAGCAGGTTACCTTTACCCGAGGTTTTAAAAATAAACAGCATCATGACAGCACTAGAAAGAAATTGAAGCATACAAGGAATAAACTATAGTTTCTTTTTATATCAAAATGTACTCTTGAAAATGTGTTTGGCACAGTGCTAAATCATATATAGTTAATACTAAATATTGCAGGATACAATAAAACCCTGGAGTTAATTGTTTACACCCTCTTATGGGAATGAAAATAATCGATACCAATTATTCAGAAGTCAGCCTGTACAAACTGTATAAACAATATTTTATGTTTTGCTTTGAAAACCAGTGATATAATAAATTTTACATAAAAGACTGCAAAATAATATAAATGGATTTAAACAGATTTTTACAATAAGAAATTCAAATGGAAACAGACAAGTAACAAAGAGAAGTAAAAAAATTTATTGCAGTATTCGCTCCACCAGATTACCTGGGGATCCCTTTTCTTGTATTGTTTTCAGGGTGACCTAATACATCAAAATCTACATTTACAAAAACTCCTTCTGCAGATAGGTCATAGATACTGCATGCTTTTTTTTTCAACAGAATAAATTATATATCCAGGAGATTCTGCCATTTTACAGCCTGGAGAAAACAATGCTTCCCTGGAAACTGGGCTAAGCTAAAGAAAGCCATCCGCTGCTAGGTTAAACTCCAAGAACACTTTATTAAGAACATTAACAGACTAATTTCCAACATTCACTTGTTTATTTTTTTTAAACAGAAAGTTTTTTTTCCAAGATATAAACAATTTTTGTTAAACTATAATACAGTGGGAGTAAAAATGAACTGAGAATCTGTTTCTGCTGCACAACAGCGAAGGGAGCTCCCACAAAAATGTTTGCCCAACATTTCCTTCTTTTGTTCCTGCATCCCAGGTTCCACTTACTCTTCATAAAACTGATTTTTTTTTTTGCCAGAATGTTGATATTTCAAGTTTTTCTGCCTTTTAAAAAAATTCCTGTAAATTTGGCTGCATGTACAAATTCATTAGCTGGAAGTCCCATCCTTGGCGGCATACAGGGATCGTAAAGTCTGAACAACTTTATTAGTCAGCTTATTAGCACTCGTTAGAGCAATTTTTTTGTAAATAATGTCTGACTCTTTAATAGTGTCTACCCAAGGCACCAGTTTGCGGCCATCACGGCGCTTAGCCTCAGTCCAGGAGCCACTGTAGGAGCCTGCCATCCACTGAACACTGAAGCCATTGCTGGTTTTCTGTACTACTCTTGCAATTTGTGGTCGATCTTTGTACTTTGGACAGCAAATAGCGATGACATCCATGACGTCAACACTTTCATTCATCTGTGCTGCCAACTCCGTAGAGTCTGAATTTCGTTTTGACCTTCTCAATGACTAAAATATTGGGAGGGGGAAAAAAGACCAAGTGTTACACAAAAGAATTTTAGTGAAATTATTGTTTTTATTGCTTTTAATCCCTTGACGCCGGGAGTTGGGATTTCCCGGCACACTTCCATTGCCGGCAATGAGACGCACCGTGACCGCCAGCGCCAAGGGGTTAACATATACTTGTAAAACCATATAACTCTTAATTTGTACCCGTGTCTTTACTCTTATTGATATATAAAATTATATATACATATGAACCATAAAGCTACATAAAACTTAGCAACAATAAAAATAACACACATTAATACAATTCAAAGAAAAATTAATAACCCTTTATGCTGGATAAATCTCATTTCTGTTTTTTTATTGTCTTTTATGTTATACTTTCTACAAAAGGATGTATAAATGGGTAAGTAGAGAATATCTATCTACAAAATGTTCTCTCTTTTAAGTATTACATTACTTGGTGTACATTTAATAGACTGACATATATAAGCACATAAAAATCATTTTACGTAATACGCTGCGAAATACGTTGACTCCTCCTCCGCCTCACCCCTGAAGTGCCTCCTCCTCTATCCTCCCCATCACTTTCATCATCTTCTGTCTCTGCTGCTGTATTATTTTTAGGGCTGCCTCCTCCAAGCAGTGAGGTAATTGCTTTGTTCCGAGCATTTGTGCTAGCTGACACCTCCCCTTCTTCCTCCTCTTCATCAGGGTCCAGATGTTCCATGAGAAGTTTGAACTTCAAAAAATAGATATTATTTCAGAATTTTAAGTAAATATTTCAAGCAAGATTGTCAAATTCCTAAATGTTTTCTATGGCAGTAGTTTGGTGGGAGTGAAACAGACGTTAGCCATCATCTAAGTCAGGGGTTGGTAAAACATTTTCTGGAAACAGCCAGATGGTAAATATTTTTCATTTTGAAGGCCATATAGTCTGTCACAACTACCCAACTCTGCCACTGCAGTATAAAAGCAGCTACAGACAAATACATGAATGGGCATGAATGTTTTCAGTAAAAACATTGTCTTATTTACAAAAACAGGCAAAGGGTTAGATATAAAAACAGCCAGAGTTTGCAGACCCTTGGTCCAAGTCATCAAGCAACCAGGTAATAATTACTGATACACATTTTCTACTTACCTGCCCTCTTTACTCTCTGCTAAAGAGAAGAGGATTCAAGAGGAAGCAAAGAATGTTGAAAAATTTTAAATGGTAACTAAAATATGTTTTAATTTTAGAGTGTAAGGTTTGCAAAGTCAATGAATAATATGAAAGCCACTGTGGAGATTATATTCTTAGCTCAAAAAACCTTATTTTTATGTTCAGCTACTTGCTTTAAAGTAGTTTTTTTTTTTTTTTTTTAAAGAAAAATAGAACGGAGTTTTGCCAATTTGGCCAAATTGGTCTCAAACCTCTGGCGTCAAGTGATCTGCCCACCTCAGTCTCCCAAAGTGCTGGGATTACAGGCCTGAGCCACCACACCTGGACTAAGTAGATTAAAAATATAAAACTTTTTTGTTTTTATTTTTCAGGATAGTCCTCCATTTTCAAAAATATTTTTAAAAACTTTTTTATTGTGGTAAAATATAAGTAACAAAATTTGCCAGCTTAACCTTTTTTTTTTCTTTTTAAATTGAGACAGGGTCTCACTCTTGTCACCTAGGCTGAAGTGCAGTGGCGCAATCAGGCTCAATGTAGCCTCCACCTCCCAGGCTTAGGTGGTCCTCCCACCTTAGCCTCCCCGAGTAGCTGGGACTACAGGTGTGCACCGTTTTTGGCTAATTTTTGTATGTTTTGTAGAGATGGGGTCTTGCCCTGGTGTTCAGGCTGGCCTGGACCTCCTGGACTCAAGCAATCCTCCTACCTAGGCCTCCCAAAGTGCTAAGATTACAGGTGTAAGCCACGATGCCCAACCTACCAGTTTAACCATTTTAAATGTATAATTCATTGGCATGTTGTACAACATCACCACTATCCATTTTCAGAGCTGTTTCTTTTTTTTTAATCACTGCAAACTGCAACTCTGTGCTCATTAAACAATAATTCCCCATTCACTGGTAACCTCTATTCTATTGTCTGTCTCTATTTTAAAAGAACATTTTATATACATACATTGACATACTTGTTAAGTGAGAATATATAAAAATATATATTGGCATTACTCATATAAGAATAAATGAAAAATTAATAATATTGGTTGTCAGAAAAGGAACAGACTGGCCAACAGGGTAAGAGGATGACTGCTTGCAGTTTTACCTCTTATGAAATATAACCCATGTATTTTTCTGAATTAAAAACATAGCCCTCTGTATCCCCAGATTCCACATCTGTGGATTCAACCCATGGTGGATCAAAAAATATTTGGAAAATGCCAGTATAAAAAAATAACATTACAATAAAAAATAATACAACTTTAAAAACAATGCAGTAGAACAAGTATGTACATAGCATTTACACTGTATTAGGTACTATAAGTAAGCTAGATACAATTTAAAGTATATGGAAGGATGTACGTAGGTTACATGGAAATACTACGCCTTAATTTTTTTGAGATAGGGTTTCACTCCCATCACCCAGCATAGGCTGTAGTGGTGCTATCTTGGGTCACTGCAACCTCCACCTCCCGGGCTCAAGTGCTTCTCCTACCTCAGCCTCCCGAGTAGCTGGGACTACAGGTGCATGCCACTGCCTCCCACTAATTTTTGTATTTCTTCTAGATATGGGGATCTGCCATGTTGCCCAGGTTGGTCTCAAACTCCTGAGCTGAAGTGATCCACCTGCCATGGCCTCCCAAAGTGCTGGGATGACAGGCGTGAGCCACCACGCCTGGCCTACTATGCCATTTTTTATTAGGCCCTTGAATATCGGAGGATTTGGGTATCCCTGAGGGGACCCGGAACTAATTTCCCATGGATACCAGGGGACAACTACAGAATACACACACAGGTTTTTCTATAACCTTTCATTTTCACTAAAATAAAATTATTCCTGGGTTACTGTTTCCTAAGAACAAATAATTAGTATGCCATGGGTCCAATGGGAAAGACAAAGTAACTCATTAAAACCACATAGAGAAAAATTATCTCAATATTTCATGAAGCTTACATTCAATGTAAAAGAGAGAGTTATCTCCCCACCGGCCCCCCCAAATTTACTTTTCAAAAAAGTCCTTATGAGAAGTAATAATTTTTGGTTTTACTACTCACATCTAGATACTGTTTTACTATACTCCTCTTCACCTCTTCAGTGATTTTGGAATTAGCCATGTCACTCCGCAGGAAGTCCAGTGTTTGTTTTGGATGAAAATGAACTCCCGTTTTTTCGGTTTATCGCTTTATCATATACTTTTGCAGATTCAGATGGAGAGTACTTCTGAATTTTACTGTTTTGGGAAAACAAAACCAAAACCTTTAAAACTATGGAAGCAACATATTTGAAGAAATCCAATTATAGGTAGGAAGCATCATATTAATGAAATTAATTTCTCATGTCTATTTTTAATACTATTGTGATCCTAGGACAGTTTCAATACAATTACTTAATACCACCTAACTGGTTTACTTCTTTCTACTAGTTGCCCCCACCCCCATCCCCACCTATCCATTCTCTATATAGTGGCCAGAATGATTGTTTATAAACCTGTTTCAGGTTATTAACAACTCTACTTAAAAATCTTTCCAACTCCTTAGCATTACCTCAAAACCTTACAAGGTTTGAAATTATTTTGCATGTTGCCAACATTTAACATTAAGATATTCCTTATAAGGCCAGGTGCAGTGGCCTATGCCTATAATCTCAGAGTTTTGGGAGGCCAGGGTGGGAGGATCACCTGAGGCCAGGAGTTTAAGACTACTCTGGGCAACACAGCTAGACATGATTTCTACAAGTAAAAAATTTAAAGAATTAGCTGGGTGTGGTGGCATACATATGTACTCCCAGCTACTCAGGTGGCCGAAGTGGGAGGATTACTTGAGCCCAGGAGTTTACGATTGCATCACTGCACTTCAGCCTGGGCATCTGAGTGAGACACTGTCTTAATCAAATACAGAGATATTGCTCTTAAAAATCTGGATTTCTAGTGTCTCCTGAAAAAGTGGGAGCTCTGGCCACATTATGCCCACCCTCTCCTTTGGCAATAAGCTTATGGAAACTTGAGACAGATCCACTTAAATGACCTCTTTACATGAAACACACTCTTTCCAGTTCGCCACTGACCAGGTGACCTGTAACGTTTCACTTTGTGATTCCTAATCTTAGATTTCAATGAATGTAAAAAATGACCAAAATTCCATGCGTATAGGGAGAAAAGAGATAACTTTAATGATTAATAGTGGGTAAAACTACATGGTATTTATAATACCTGTACCTTTTCTCTCTCTTATTTTATAGAGTACTTGAAAGACTATTTGAGTTCTGTTAGAGCTCAGTTTAGTTGGTTTACATCTGTTACTACAGAGTTCTTTAAAAACTTAAACTTGTAATCTATTTTAAGGTTAGCCTGATTCTTTTTGAGGAAATAAACAAAATAAGTCCTTTAAATTTGTAATGCATTATCACCAAGTAAAGGAATATGGTTCTTTCCCCTTTAATAAGAGAATAAATTATGGCATGTTACACAACAGAATACTATACAGCAAGAGAACAAACTCCTTTTTAAAAAAGGAACATTTCTAACATTAAAGTAAGCATGCAAACAAAACTGAGTTTCACATTTATTATTATTTTTAGACAGAGTCTTGCTCTGTTGCCCAGGGTGGAGTACACAGTGGCATAATCTCAGCTCACTGCAATCTCCACTTCCCAGGTTTGAAGCGATTCTCCTGCCTCAGCCTCCCGAGTAGCTGGGATCACAGGTGTGCACCACCACGCCCGGCTAATTTTCAGATTTTTAGTAGAGATGGGGTTTCACCATGTTGGCCAGGCTGGTCTCGAACTCCTGACCTCAGGTGATCTGCCCGCCTCCACCTCCCAAAGTGCTGGGATTACAAGCGTGAGCCACCGTGCCTGGCCCATATTTATCATTTGGAGAGAGTAAAGTTTTTTCTCTCACTGCTTATGTAACCTTACCTATCAGAAAATCCACAAAGATTCTTCAAATGTTGTTTTAACATTAGAAGCAATAAAATACCCTGGGACACATTTGCAAATTCAATTAAAGGAGCTGAATTTTCTGGCAAACATTTCATCACTGAATTTATATCGTCTTCTGAATCTGAATCTGAATCTGAATCTACACGTTTCCGTGACTTCCGAGGCCTGGAAACTTCTTCTTCACTCTCGCTTGACTCATTTTCCTTACTAGGTGATGATTTTCTCTCTTTTCTTTTGTCCTTTACCATAGACTGAAAGAAAAAATTGTTTGATAAACAAAAAAGCCAAAATGCCACTAATAAATATAAGTATCCTCCATTAAATAGCTTGAAAAAGCTTCCTTAAACTAGTATTTTATAAATCCCTTGACTTTATATCAACAAATAGAGATGTAATCCTTAGGGGATAATTAGCTTCTAAAACTAAATAAAATTATATATATCTACCCCCTCCCCTACAACCACTCCTTCCAAAAAAAATCCTTCTGAAGTATCATTCAAAGGGAAACAATTTTCTTGTAAGCATAGTAATAAAAGACAGTTATAAAAGTATCAGTTTGGTGCATAGGTAAGCCATCATAGAGGAAAAGTAGTAATTATAATTGAACTGAGGAGAATAAAGTAATCTTGAACATCTCCAACTTCTATCAAACTCTCCTTTTCAAGAACATTCAGCAAGACAGTAAACAACTCTCTCTGAAGAGTTAAATCCTGTTTCTTTGTACTTTATGAAAATGCTAGCTCTTAGAAACAAAGTCAACTGAATTTAAGCAGGTTGCGAGGTGTGTGTGTGTTGGGGGGGCACATTATAATAACATTTATTCAAAACTGGAAGAAACATTTACAGACAGCCATACCAGTAAGTAGGTAAAATAAGAGAAGCTGAAGGCTGAAGCTCCTGGGAAATAATTAACTTCTCAAACTTAAATGTGCATATTAACATTTGTGGATTTTGTTAAAGATGCAGATTCTGTTTCAGCAGATCTGGGTGGGGTCTGAAGTTCTGCAGCTTTAATAGCTCTCAGGTGAAACCACTGCTGCTGGTGTGTGATCTACACTTAAATAGTAAGGGTTTAGACACCTCTGTAATTCTAGCCCTTTGGAAGCATCTAAAATAATCTGTCTGATTTACTAGTCTGACAAGGCTAAGTTTTGAGCAATACAATCGTATAAAATGACATCTATTTGAATCGTTAGGTACATGAGAATATTCTATTCAATTTGTAAAGAATTTACTGAGTGATTACTAGGTGTCTAGTGCTAGAGCAGGTACTTCTGTAACTAAATAAATTCCATTTCTCCTAAAGTCACAACAGAAGGTTCAACAAAAAATTTAGTAAAGATTTTGGGCACACATATGCCAACTCTATTACGGTGCTGTAGTTAAGGAATAAAAAAATCAATGGTGCCATAAATTTTCTGTCTAAGTGTAAATAAGCTATATGTTTTCAAGTGTAATGCTGTGATTATAGCATTCAAGATTTACAGAATAATGTTTTAAAATGGGGTTTAAATGAATATATGAATGGATGCAAAACACTTAAGGTCAGTCTTTGAAAAGTGAGAGAAATAAATGGGATGGCTTATCAACAGAGCAATCTATATATGTATTTTAGATCTTTCTAAATAGAAATGGCAATATACTTCCTCTCCCAATTCAAGTTAATTTAAGTACTGCCCAGATTTCATTAAGTTCACTTAGAAAGATTTTATATACTTGTGAAAAGAATGAAAAGAATAATAAGAAACAAAACAGTGAAAACAGCATGCCTGCACTTTGATAGATGCATTAAGAATAGGAATGTGTGTAACTTACCTCCTTGAATGACTGCAGTAGGTTACTACCAGAAACTGAGAGTGTAATGTCTATATGATGCATTATAAACAATGGCTCTTCCTGTGTCTGGTACGGAAAACAGGCTAGATTGTCTGCTATATACAAGAGCATAGTCACTTCTGTTTTCTGTAAATTTTAAGAAAAAGCACACGTTTAGTGGATAATCTAGAAACACATCCAAAAAAGCTTTTTTAGAAAAAATACAGGGCACTTTCACCTCAGTTAATGTTGGACAGAGACAGGCAGACACACACACACAAGGAGAGAGTGGGGGAGAGACAGAGACAGAGAGAGAGAGAGACAGAGAGGAGGAGGGAGAGAAATAGGAGGGACAGAGGGGGGGGGGAAAAGGGAGAGGAAGAGTGGTATAAGAAAAGTGAGAAGGGGGAAACAGAAATGGATTTTATAAAATAAACTTATGCCCATTTTAAATTTTATAATGACTTATACTATGCTATCTCAAGAGAGGAGGTGAAATTTTTTATTGCATCCATGTGAAATTCCTTGAAGTTTTCTTAGAGTATATGAAATCTTTATGATAAAACCATACCATATCAGAAAGTATACATGAAAGTTCTAATTATTTGACCGTGCTACTGAGAGTTTAACCCATATGCAGATCAGTTACACACAGCTACTATTGTGTCCTCAAAAGAACTAGTAATTATAGTACTAATACATAGGTTAAAAGAATAAACCAAAATCCATGTACTCATAAACATTTGTCAGTATCCTGTGTCTATGTAACTCAGAATGTCAGAGTTGTTTTGACAGTGCTACCAGTTTCACACTATAAAAACTCTGAGGTAGGCGAAATTTAAGAGAAAAATTATGGTTATTATTAGTTGTTTGCTTTAAAAAGAAGTAACAGACTTCAAGCATTTCATGATCATATAGAATATAAACAGAAAGGCATGTTAATATTCAAATTTATTTTAAATATTTATAGCTCAAGGAAAAAAAGCTCACAATTAAAAGCACTCCCTCCTACCATGTACTGTCCCCTGCTGTGAAAACGACATAAAACCCAACAGCAGCAGCAGCAGCAGCAGCAGCAGCAAGATCCCACAACACGGATGTAATAACCTTGCTATTCGTAAGAGTATCACTCTCACTCTATTTTTACAGTATGTATCAACATCAGCATGTTACAGATGGAAGAATGTGGACATAAACCCCTACCTCATCTATTAATTTTAACATTATATATATTTTCAAAACTCTGAAATTCTTCAACATCCATAAAAGCCCTGTATTGCTCTTTCCTTTCAAAATCAAAGTTCTTCAAATAGTTTAGACTGCTCCTCCCATGTCTTTCCCAATATATATATAGGAGACGGGGGTGTCTCCATGTTGCCCAGGCTGGAGTGCAGTGGCATGATATCACTCAAGCAATCCCTTTGCTTCGGTTTCTCAAGTAGCTAGGTAGCTAGGAGTATATAGATGCATGTCACCAGGCCTAAGTTTTTATTTTTTAATTGTTGTAGAGACAGGGTTTCACTGTGTTGCCCAGGCTGGTATGGAATTCCTGGGCTCAAGTGACCATCCGGCCTTGAGTGCTGGGATTATAAGCATAAGTCATCTCACCTGACCCTCACTCTTCAATTATAATCTGCTTTTATCCCTCACTGCTAGACTGTTTTTGCCCATGAAGCTCACCATTCTACTCTGTTTTTCTCTTCTTAACTCTCCTTGCCTTCTCAGTAGCATTTGACACTATTATCCACACTTTCCTTCCCAAAATCTTCTTCTTCCTTAGTGTTCTCTTCCTAGCTCTTTGCCTGCTCCCCTTTTATGCACTCCTCAAACCAACTCCTTTGCAATCTGACTTTGGCAACAATCCTATTATTTGTTCAGCTGCTCAAAACAATATTCCAATTGTCCACTGACTACTCTTTTCACAGTCTCATTTAATTCTTTCCTCAAATTTCTCCTTTACTATCCATTCTTTTTTTTTTAAACTGAGAGGGAGGTCGCTCTGTTGCCCAGGCTGGAGTGCAGTGGTGTGATCTCAGCTCACCGCCAATCTCTGCTGCCCAGGTTGAAGTGATTCTCATGTCTCAGCCTCCTGCGGTGCATGGCACCATGCCCGGCTAATTTTTTTGTATTTTTAGTAGAGACAGGGTTTTGCCATGTTGGCCAGGCTGTTCTTGAACTCCTGGCCTCAGGTGATCTACCTGTCTCAGCCTTCCAAAGTGCTAGGATTACAGGTGTGAGCCACCATGCCCAGCCTCTACTATCCATTCTGTTTTTCCCCCTACTGTTATCATAATAGATTAATCCCTTATTACCTCCAGTGTGAACACAATGCTAAAAAAATTCATCTTCCTAAACTGCTCTTTGGCAGTTGTCCTCATTATTTTATTCAAACACTTCCAATGTTTTTTTGCCATCTATAGGATCCTCCATATACTACTCCTCATTATGACCTTTCTGCCCCAAATAATCTATTCATTATTTCCCACACATTCTTATCTTTGTATTTTTAATTAAATTTTTGGCCCTGACTGAAACATTTTCCTTTCCTGCTTTATTTTATTATTTATTTATTTATTTATTGAGAGCGACTCTAGCTCTGTTGTCCAGGCTGGAGTGCAGTGGCATGATCTTGGCTCACCGCAACCTCTGCCTCTTGTGTTCAAGCAATTCTCCTACCTCAGCTTCCTGAGCAGCTGTGATTACAGGTGCCTGCCACCACGCTCAGCTAATTTTTTTGTATTTTTAGTAGAGATGGGGTTTCACCTCTTGGCCAGGCTGGTCTCAAACTCCTGACCTCGTGATCTGCCTGCTTCAGCCTCCCAAAGTGCTGGGATTACATGCATGAGCCACTGAGGCTGGCCCCTTCCCCTGCTTTATATAGCCAATCCCTTTCATTCTATCCCCTCTAGACCTTCAGGGATTTTTTCTTGTCTGACATTCTTTGTTGCAAGTAGTCAGAAGAAAGCATTGCGTTGTGAAAGCTGGGTTTCCAGTTTAGCATTTCAAATGCTGAGACGACAGAACATCTAGTCAATGACATAGAGCAGGCGTGAAACCACATAGGAATGAAGCTCTTTTGGAGAGAGACAAGGACTGGAGCAAAATCATCAATACATCAGCACACTCAGGATATACTAACCACAAACATTATTAATTTTGTGTCCAATCCCCATAATTGGAGGTAAAATCCTTTCAGGGCAAAAGCACTATGTCATATCATTTGGCACTCTTAGTATAGTGTCCTATACACAATGCAAACTTAATACTGATAATGATATGATGATAATGTTGATGATAAATTTCATGTAGTACCTGAAGAAGTCTAGTAAGATATCTACACTATGGTAATTATAATTTTGCTTTATGGCAAAAATCTGCTGTCGGGCTAACAAGTAATTAAAATATTTCTTTTGTTATTTTTATTATTATTTTGACACAGAGTCTCGCTCTGTCACCCAGGCTGGAGTACAGTGCCGTGATCTCAGCTCACTGCAACCTCTGCCTCCTGGGTTCAAACAATTCTCCTGCCGCAACCTCCTGAGTAGCTGGGATTACAGATGTGTGCCACCACACCTGCCTAATTTTTTGTATTTTTAGTAGAGACGGGGTTTCACCATGTTGGTGAGGGTGGTCTCAAACTCCTGACCTTGTGATCTGGTCGTCTTGGCTTCCCAAAGTGCTGGGATTATAGGCATGAGCCACTGCGCCCAGCTTCTTTTGTTGCTTTAAAAACTGCTATACACATAGACTCATGTGAGCTCTGTGTGAGCAGAAACCACAATTGTCTTTACTATTTTATGCTCGTTAAACTTCTTAGCACAATGGCTGGTACACAGCAGATGCTGAATAAATATTGTATAAAATAAATAAATTAAAAGGTAAACTTAAAAAACAGAATATTCAGTTTTCTTGGCCTAGGGTCCCGGCCAGTGCAACTAGTGCAACAGCCAGAAGCATCAAAATGGTAATTATGGTAATCCCCTCTTATTGCTGTTTTGCTTTCCATAGTTTCAATTACCCTTAGTCCACCACAGTCCAAAAACAGATGAGTAAAATACAACAAGGTATTTTGAGAGACAGAGAAAAGCAAGATCTCATTCATGTAACTATTATTACAGTATACTGTTATAATTGGTCTATTATTATTGTTAATCTTTTACTGTGACTAACAGAGAAAAAAAGATGCCATTCATGTAACTTATATTACAGTATACTGTTATAATTGCTCTGTTTTACTATTGTTGTCTCTTACTGTAACTAATATAGAAATTAAAACTTTAACATAGGTTTGTATGTATAGGAAAAAACAGTACAGTCATGTGCTATATAACCATGTTTCAATCAATGACAAACCATATATATGATGATGGTCCCATAAGATTATCCTATCATATTCTTACTGTACCTTTTCTATGTTTAGATATGTTTAGATACACGAATACTCACCATTGTGTTACAGTTATCTACAGTATTCAGTACAGTAACCTGCTGTACAGGTTTGTAGCCTAGGAACAATATAGCCTAGCTAGGCTACAACATCTAGGTTTGTGTAAGTAAGATGATCACACAGCAATGAAATTGCTTAATTATGCTTTTCTCCAAATGTATCCCTGTCATTAAGTGATACATGACTGTATATGTAAGATTTAGTACTATCCATGGTTTCATGCATCCATTGGGGGTCATGAAATGCATCTTTAAGGATAAGGAGGACTACTATACACAAAAGTGGGCTCTTCATTAAGAGAAGTCAAGCTGAACAACTTGGTATCTCAACAGCCAAAAACGTAGAACAGTTATTCTCTAACGATTTTTGAGTCTTACTTATTTAGGTAATCGATTCCCAAAGTTATTAGTTTAGTGTGTAGCTTATTGAAAGATAAGCTTACAGGAACTGTTTTCAAAGTTTATTGGATATTCAGTATGGAGGCACAATTATACATTATTCCTCATTACATTTATTCTCACATAAAATTTCCCCTTTAATTTTGACTGTGCACTTTGAAAAGAAGAAGATTAAGAAAACATTTAATGAAGTTACTATCATATACTAATAAAATGGTAATATTTAAAAAATGGTGACTAGCCATAAAATTTCTAGAACATTTATTTTCTTAAAATAATAAGTTTTTGTGCTTACTGCTGTGTCATCAAAGAGGTTGAGTAAAGAAATAAGAAAGGCTCGTCTGTGTTGGCGGTTTCCACGGATCATGGAGTAAAGGTGTGAACATAAAGCGCTAGAGGACTCGTCTTGTCTGAAACCCCTTACAGGATCTTTTAGGCATGTGTTGATTGCCTGTTGTACCTGGTAAGACATCTTCATACCAGCCACTGCTTTCATCTGAAATCAATAAAAGTCTTATTTTTGTCAGGGAAATTAGAAGACACAAATTAAAGATATACTTAGAGCATTACGTTCTGAGGCTAGCTTCATTATTTGGTTTTCTTAATTAAAATAATATGAATCACAGAATGAAGTGCTAGAGGGAACACTAGAGATTTTCTCTTACAATCCCTCATTTCAAAGAAGAAGAAGGAAAAAAAATGAGGCCCAGAACAGTCATTGCAGCCAAGTTCATATAGTAGGATGTAAAATCTGGTTTCCTGATTTCTAGTCTGGTGTGCTTGCTAAACTGTCACCTCTAGATCAATCTTAATTTTAAACTAGAATAAACACCTTGGGAGACTAACTTAGTTGCATGTTTACAAGGTAAGTACTAAGTAAGACATTTTATCCCAATTATGAATGTGGGCAGGACATTTATCAAAGAAACACTTTACTCAAGAAAAATGCTTAAATTTAGGTTGTAAAATGTTAAAATACGTACATGAATGAATCCGGCATATTTTTTGTCTATTTCCACAAGTTGCTGATCAGCCTTGTTCCTCATAGCAGGTTCTGGGTCTGTGCCCATAGCAATTAAATACGGCACACACTGGAAATAAAAATAAAAAATTTATGAGATATCACAGTAGTAAAAACTCTCTCTGTATTTAAACATGTCAAAACTTTTTACGTATCTGAGATATATGATTTTAACCTTATAGGCTTTCCCATAAAGGCTGTGTTTTAGTTTCTTTTTAAAATGATACATCTTTCTTGAGATTTAGCTTAAATCCAGAAAGCACTGGAGCACCAGCAAAAATACTGATGTGGTAAAATTTAAACAATTTCATTGTAAATTTAAGGTGCTTTAAAATAAAGTATTCTCACACTAAGAATATTTAAGATTATGATATAGACTACAAATATACAATGCAGTAGTTTTTAAAGCTTGACTGAATTTGCCTTGTGAAGATAATATAGGACAAATAGTAATTTGTTTTCCATACTCAAAGCTAGGAAAATATAATTGCTTTTTAAAGTTGATTTCAGATGTGGCTTATAGGATCAGACAGTTGATAACAGACATACTGTACTTCTAAAGTCAAAACAGCACTACTATGTTAAGTGAGTCTGAATCAAAAGGCAATGAGAAGGCCAGAAAAACAACAACAAACATAACATTACTTTAAAATATAGACATGGCTCTAAATGAAAGAGATAATCATGTTAAATCTTGAATCAGGAAAGAAAAAAGGCTACAGGGTGGGTGTGGTGGCTTATGCCTGTAATTCCAGCACTTTGGGACACTGAGGCAAGGCGGATCACTTGAGCTCAGGAGTTTGAGACCAGCCTGGCCAACAGGGTGAAACCCCATCTCTAAAAAAATTACAAAAATTAGCCAGGTGTGGTGGCGCACACCTGTAGTCTCAGCTACTTGGGAGGCTGAGGTGGGAAGATTGTTTGAGGCCAGGAGGCAGAGGCTGCAGTGAGCTGAGACTGTGTTACTGCACTCCAGCCTGGGCAACAGAGTGAGATCCTGTCTCAAAAAAAAGAAAAAAGGCTAAAGAGAATGCTTTATGTTAACTAGCAGAATCTGAAAATGAACTGTTTATTAGATAATATTGTATCAATGTTAAACTTCCTAAATTTAATGATTATATTATGGTTTTGTAAGAGAATGTCCTTGTTCTTAGAAAATATATGCTGAAGTGTTCAGTGGTAAAGAAACATAATTATCTGAAACTTCCTGCCAAATGATTCAGAAAAATTATATGTTTAAAGAAAGAGAGATAAAGCAATTGTGGCAAAATGTCAACAAATGGTGAATATAGGTGAAGGGTATAACGGACTTCATTGTATCACTTTTGCAATTTCTTTGTGTGAATTTTTTTTTTTGAGATGGAGTCTCCCTCTGTCAGTCAGGCTGGAGTGCAATGGTCCGGTCTCAGCTCACTGCAACCTCTGCCTCCTGGGTTCAAGTGATTTTCCTGTGTCAGCCTACCATGTAGCTGGACTACAGGCATGCACAACCAAACCTCTTTAATTTTTGTACTTTTAGTAGAGACGGTGTGTCACCATGTTGGCTAGGGTGGTTTCGATCTCCTGACCCAAGTGATCCACCCACCTCAGCCTCCCAAAGTGCAGGGATTACACCTGTGAGCCACTGCACCCGGCTCCTTTGTGTGAAATTAAAAAAAAAGTTTAAAAAGCATATATAATAAAAAGCATCCAACAAAGAGCTCTCAGTAATTCCCAAAGGTGACAGTCTCAATGTACTACTGTTACATTGTAACATATGATTCTTTATGATAATAGCCCTGAGTCATGAAGAACAGGATAAACATTTGTTAACATGCTTTGTTTCAGGACATAGGGAAGACCACAGTATAATTAAATATAGCATATTTTAGAAAAAGTTTCATTAAAAATAGCCAATATAAAAATCTTGGGCCGGGCGTGGTGGCTCACGCCTGTAATCCAAGCACTTTGGAGGCCAAGGCGGGCGGATCACCTGAGGTCAGGAGTTTAAGACCAGCCTGACCAACATGGTGAAACCCCGTCTTAAAAAAAAAAAAAAAAAAAAAAAAATCTTGAAGGGTATAGACTCTGCTTATTTAATATATACACTTTTGTAGCCTATGGCACTCTTTTGACCGTCAGATGAATATATACTACTGTATCAGTATTGGCTGCCAATCTTCAGTAATACTGATTTCTTTATTACATTGTTTTGCCCTCATATCAATGCTATGAGGTGTCCGTAGCTGATGTTATCCCCAACTTAAAGATGAAAAAATTGAGATTATATAATTTACTTTTCTGTGGAGTACGACTCCACCCTTTTAAACAGATTATACTTTTAAACCCAGTTAACTCTCTTCACATTATAGATTGTTGGATCTTAGGGACAAAAGTAAATATGAATTAAAACAAATATATCATCCCTACTTAGAAAAATAACTTGAGTATATGTTCTGCCAACAGAAATTACAAGTTTGTTTATAACAGAGACTATATTATGAATATAAGGGTATTTTACAGTATAACTCAAGAGATTGTCTAAAACTTTTAGATTCTTAAGAGTTTGGTACAAAGAAGAGTAAGAAGAACAAATAACTGCTTATTCTCTATAATCACAATGTATCAAACGACAACTAATCTGGCTCTCTTAGAGAGTGCTGCTGCCATAAAACATGCTTACCTGAACTGGATGAATAAGACCTTGATTTAGAGTCAATGCGATGACATTTAGGGCAAAGTGGCGCACACTTGACTGAGTGTGAAAAAATGCCTCAAGCACCTGTTTGAGGTAAAGCTGCATGATGGAACTACTCATCCCTGAGGAAACGTCACCCATTTCTTTTAAGTCTTCCTGTTTTGCAACTTTCTTCCCTACAAAAGAAAGCAAAGGATAAACCCATATTAAGAGCATATATACTAAGTTTACCAAATTTCTCAAAATTAGGCCATAACCAAAATCACAAAACACTATAGCTAGTGTTCTGGTTCAATGGTTTTGTGTGTGTGTGTGTGTGTGTGTGTGTGTGTGTGTGTGTGTGTGTGTGTGTATCAGAGGACCCTTTGAGAACCCAATGAGAACTATAATGTCTCTCCTCCCTCAAAATGTTATGTTTACACACACATAAAATTTTAAAACTATTTTAGAGAATTTAAGAATATGCTAAAGCCTAGCTATAGACCTCAGCACAACGACTGCTATGTAACTGAATTTCTTCATCCAACAGATAAGGAACTTTAGATATTTAGATTAAAGAAGATAAAGCCATATAGTATAACTGTAGCTGTGAAATTTAAAAATATATTTTCACTTACAGTCTCTATCTGCCTGCTGCATACGTGTATCTTCTTCTTGTAGATAGGTCTGGAGATTTTTTAACACTTGAATTTTTAAATTAACTGAAGAATTCTTATCGGATAAAATATTATTATATAGATTCTTCACTTCTTGCTCGAACATTAGACTTGGATGCTGAATAAAGGCAAATCCTATGGGAGAGGGGGAAAAATCTCATCATATATTCATATTAAAATTAAATAAACATTTAATAAATATGTAAATAAATTATATAAACAGCTCCTTATTTCAAAAAAAAAATAAATAAATAAAACAACTGGAAGAATATGCTGGTGGCCTTACCTAGAGAAGTATTAGAGCAGGTACTTCTTTCCCCATGAATTAAAAACAAGAAATTGCATTTCAAAGGAGAATTTCACACAAGAGGAAACCTTGAGGAGGGGAGCAGGGCCTAGTGGCTAGGGGAGTGGATTAGGAGTCAGGAGTCTTGGGTTCTATTCCTGGCTCCACCACTGACTTGTAGTGTGACCTTGGGTGAGTCACATAATCTCTCTGTGCCTCAATTCTCCATCTGTAAAATGGGGATAATAATATTTACCACCCACCTACCTCAAAGGGAGGTTTTCAGGATTTAAGAAGTAATGTCTGCAAACATTTTTCAGATCCCCAGCAGAAGGTACTACATCGACATTATTTTTTTTTTAAATTAAAATATATTCATTTGATGAAACAATAATAAACCAGAGTTAAAAATATCTTCCATTTCTTTCTCATATGGCATTATAATGAGGCCACAATGCTAAATCCTATAATCACGGATTAATAAGTAGCAATATAATATTGTTATCCATGTTTATTTGTATATAATATTTGAGAAAAAATGAAAATCTCTGATGATAGCAAGTATTATTGATAACAAACAACAAACTAAACTGAAAGCATAGAGTGATCAGATAACTAGCCCAAGGTCACTCAGGATAACTATGGCCCAGGCAAGATGTCTTTTATTAACTGGTCTAGAGGCAATATTTTCTGGATAGTGCTTCTTTAAGTTAAAACTTCATTTTTTTGTACTCTGAAATAGTTGTAACACTATTAGTTTTGCCACTCCGTACAAATTATGTCCAGGCTGAATATTTAAAGATACATATTGGCTTGAAGGTAATATTGCACTGATTTAACTCCTTAGTAAGTGATGTCTGACTTTTTACTCTATGTGCTATAAGCAATTTTCAAAAAGGGATGGAGGAGGAATAAAATAAGATTTCAATTTATTTCCAGATATCATAAACATGATTTAGTAAGATTTAGATAACTCAAAATCTTTTCGTACTCATTTTTGTTCAAAAGACTAATATAAATACTCATGCATATTCAAGTATAAACCCTAAATGTAATACCAAAATACAATTTCCAAATAAGTTATTAATCTCATTGGTAGCTTTATGTGTACAGTCGTCGCTTGGTATCCATGGGAGATTGGTTCCAGAACCTCCCAGGGATACCAAAATCCGTGAATTCTCAAGTCCCCGATATAAAATGGGGCAGTATTTGCATATAACCTATTCACATCCTCCTGTATACTTTAAATCATTTCTAGTTTATATCTAATACAATGTAAATGCTATATAAATTGCTGTTGTTTAGAGAATAATGACAAGAAAAAAGTTTGTATATATTTAGTATAGGTGCAATTTTTTTTCTCAGTATTTTTGATCCTTGGTAGATAAATCCACAGATATGAAACCTATGGATATGGAAGGCCAACTGTATTTGTACAAAACAAACAACAACAAAAGCCAAAAACCTGGACAGACTGTTCTTGTATTTTTTGAAGTACATTCAATTCAGGTACTTTAATGTCATTCTCCTCCTATTTCCTCATATTCTAATTCCTTCCTAGAAATAAGCCACATAGACCTGCCTAACAATTGCAAAACATGTTTTTATTATATCAATGCTTCCTGAAAAAATAATATGGAACAGGTATATAATATCCAAAATTGTTCCTTCTGGGTTGCTTACTATTTGCTTTTATATATATAAGTCAGTGTAGACTGATCATTGTTTTAACTAGATGTGGCAGCTTCCTGCAGTGACAAAGCTTTGCAATGAAAAAGAACAATTAAAAAAATACAATGAGCACAGAATTCTTCTACATTATTTTTCTTTATCAAAGGGCTTTAATGAACATTCTTAAGATACCCTATGGAGGAGAAGTAGAAGAAGTAGTGTTATCTCTATTTTACTAATGAAGAAACTGATGAACAGACAAGTGGCTTGCTCAAGGTTACCCAGGAAGTCAATGGCCATGACAAGAATGGAACCCAGTTGTTTTAATCCCCAGACATACATTCTATACACCAAATCCTACTGCTAATAAAAACATATTTAAATAAATCAATTTAGATTCACAATATTTAAAAATGTGCTCTACCCCTCTCAAATAGCTACAAATTATAAAGAAATTTAGACTTAACTTACCTAGACCAATGATAGCTTTTGTTTGTACTTCTTCATCTGAATGTTTTGTAAAATACATCAATAGTTCAAGTACTTTGTCTTTTATGTTAACCTAAGGGGAGGAAAACACATTAAAGTATTCATGAAGAATAATTCAGATTAATTTTCAACTACAAAGGAAAAAAAATACCAAAAGACAGTGAGAATTTCTGTATGTGAACTTTATTAAAAAAATAAGTAACCAATTCCATTTTAGAAAAGTGGCATTCAAAGTATCAGTCTGACAAAAAAGCTTGTTTCAGAATGTAAATCAGTGCATTGTTCTCTTCATTGAAAAAAAAAATTTTTAAAGTCAGCTGTTGATGTAAACAGTGTGCCTACTGTTACAAAGCTGATATAACTTGTCAGGAAAATTTCATTATCTGGTTACATGCCAGTTAACAGTTCATGGATTTACAGCCAGTCTGAGGACCATGCTTTGAGTAGCACTGTTTTCAGAATTCTCATTAAACCAGACTACTCTAATGTTGCCTTCATCCTAGGTCATTACTGTCATTTTCAGATCACAGTGCTATACAGTTCTAAGTTTTATACCATTATGATCTTTACCTTGCTGTTGCCTTTAAAATCTTCCAGATCAAAATCAAAATGCCGACATAGTGCTCCAACCGTGAAAAGGGATCTAAGAAGTGCTGGTTTGTTTGTTAGAAGTGAAGTGTTATTTGGGTCCTCTTGGTGCTGACTTTTTAATTTTGAAATGGCACCTGATAAAGATAAGTAATATTTATTTATAATAAACCCTTTATCTTTGATTTACTATGTTCAAATAATTACTACTAATGAATCACAATTTTTTTTTTTTGAGATGGAGTCTCACTCTGTTGCCCAGGTTGTTGTGCAGTGATGTAATCTTGGCTCATTGCAACCTCTGCCTTGCGGGTTCAAGTGATTCTCCAGCCTGAGCCACCCAAGTAGCTGGGATCACAGTTGTGTGCCACCATGCATGGCAAATTTTTCTATTTTTAGTAGAGAGATGGAGTTTCACCATGTTGGCCAGGCTGGTCTCAAACTTCTGACCACAGGTGATCCACCCAACTCGCCCTCCCAAAGTGCTGAGATTACAGGCGTGAGCCACTGTGCCCGGCCAATGAATTTTTACTAATGGTTCTAAATATTAAATATGTCTAGAATTACAAGGGCACTCTTTAGAGTCTAAAATAATTAATGTACGCTAATTTAAATTTTACTTCTCACCTAGTATGCAAAAAAATTTGCCAACCTTTACTTATCAGGAGATAAATTTCTGAAGTAATCACAGTGGGTTCTTAAGGGAATACAAAAGACACTAGAAAATATTATTTCTGAGAGAGGACCACAGTAGATAATCACACCTCATAATTTCCTTGATTCTAGCCTTTTATCAAATGTGTTTAAAATGAGCTGGACACACTGCAGGAACTAGTGGAATAATTTTTAAAACCCTGGTATTGAACTTACCATAGTATCTATTGAAACAAGCCCACACAAATTTAAAATTTTGTGTCACTTTATTTACAACAGCCCCAAGACAGCTCACACAATGTTGCACTACCTAAAAGACAGAAAATGTTTGTTTAGATAAAAATTAAAGATAAAAATATACTATTTAAAAAGCAGCTTTTTATAACTATTTGCTTTAAAAATGATACTAATAAAATACATTAGAACTTTATACTAATGAATAAAGAAATGGTAAACTGAGTGCTTACAGTCATGCCATATTTGATGATGAGCTTCATTAGATCTTCTTCAATAGTGGCAAGGAAAGTTTCACTTGGATGCTCCATCAGTGGTACAACTAGCTCTAGAATTTTTGCAACATTGCAGATAACCATGAAATCATTTTGAGTCTATAAGAATAAAATTAATGCTTTATGAACATCCAAAACCACTGCAGATAACCATGAAATCATTTTGTGTCTATAAGAATAAAATCAATGCTTTATGAATATCCAAAACCTGAAAAGAAAATCGGTCATTCTGCATGTAAAAGTTGAGTTAAAAAAAAAAAGTATATTAGAAAAAACTTTTTTTCCCCCAAGGTATGGAAGGAGAAGCACCAGCATGTCAGAAATATGGACTGACAACTAACTTACCAAAATGTGACTTTGGGGTCACTTAATCACAATGTTAAAATTATATTTTTTCCCTTTGTATAATGCTGTCAATATGTAAATGTTTTTGTTTAGAAATTATATTTTTTGTCTTTGTATAATGCTGTCAATATGTAAATACCTTCTAAATAAAGGTATTTACATATTGACAGCATTATAAAAGATTGGCACAGTTTTTAAGATTAGTATTTTCCAAGCTGTGTATGTTAACCCAGTAGTTCTCAACCAGGAGTAAGCTTCTTCCCCTGTACCCTGACACAGGGGTATTTGGCAGTGTCTGGAGACATTTTTGGTTGTCACAATGGGAGTCACTACTGGCATCTAATGGCTAGAGACCAGAGATGCTGCTAAACATCCTGCATGCACAGAGCAGTTCCTGACAACAAAGAATAATCTCGTCCTGTCAATAGTGCTGAGGTTGAGAAACCCTGTGTTAAAATTTTTTGATAGATAAAAATGTAGAATCTCAGAACTAGAAAAAAGGCTTCTCTATTTTTAAGAAACGGAGTCTTGCTCAACTGCCCAGTTTGGAGTGCAGTGGCATAATCATAGCTCAGTGCAATCCTGAACTCGAGTGATCCTGAACTCGAGCGATTTTCCTTACAGTCTCTTGAGTAGCTAGGACTACAGGCACATAACACCACACCTGGCTAATTTTTTAATTTTAATTTTTGTAAAGACGGGGTCTCATTATGTTGCCCAGGCTGGTTTTGAATTCCTGGCCTCAAGTGATCCTCCCGCCTTGGACACCCAAAGCACTGGGATTACAGGTGTGAGTCACCATGCTCAGCCTAGGACTTACTTATTTTAAATTTAAATGTGTATTTCTTTAATTAGGAAAACTAAGCATGTATAAAAAAATAGGTAGAGATTTTAAAAACAAAACAAAAAGCACGAAAGGATTTATAATAAAAGTCTTGTTCCTACCCATCCTCCAGCCATATAGCTCATTTCCCCAAAGGCAACCAAAGTGTGTGTGTGTGTGTGTGTGTGTGTGTGTGTGTGTGTGTGTGTGTGTGTGTAGTAACGTTTTCAATGCATGTTTTTTTTCCTTGAGATGGAATTTTGTTCTTGTTGCCCAGGCTGGAGTGCAATGCTGAGATCTCAGCTCACTGCAACCTCTGCCTCTGGGGTTCAAGTGATTCTCCTGTCTCAGCCTCCTGAGTAGCTGGGATTACAGGCACATGCTACCATGCCCGGCTTTTTTTTTTTTTTTTTTTAATATTTTTAGTAGAGATGGGATTTCATCATACCGGTCAGGCTGGTCTCGAACTCCTGACCTCAGGTGATTCACCCACCTTGGCCTCCCAAAGTGCTGGGATTACAGGCGTAAGCCACTGTGCCCAGCCTCAATGCATGTTTTTAAGCTACTACTCCTGACTGTTAGTAATGGACTACCTGCACTTAGTTTGGACTTTTTAAGCTCATTATGCCACTAGTTAAAAACATTCCCACTACTTGGCTTGCGGGAGTATTAATAAAAAAAAAAAAAATTCCGACCTCATATTCATCCTTCCTTTTAGAAGCTCCACAGGATTAAAAAGAAAAAGATAAATTCCTTTTAGATAGCATAGAAATCCTGTTGTTTCCTGTAATAAGTAAAAGTAGGTCTAGGGATAGCAGAATTTTTGTTGGGTAAGATAAATTCATTTGAGAATCAGTGCCAGCATTTTACTTAAAAAAAAAATGCAGTGGCTAGGCAAGGTGGCTCACGCCTGTAATCCCAACACTTTGGGAGGCTGAGGTGGGCAGATCACAAGGTCAGGAGTTTGAGACCAGTCTGGCCAACATGCCGACACAGTAAAAGCTGTCTCTACTAAAAATACAAAAAGTTAGCCAGGTGTGGTGGTGTGTGCCTGTAATCCTAGTTACTCAGGAGGCTGAGGCAGGAGAGTCACATGAACCCAGGAGGTGGAGGCTGCAGTGAGCCAAGATTCCCACTGCACTCCAGCCCCAAAGACACTGCAAGACTCTGTCTCAAAAAAAAAAAAAAAAAAAAAAGAAAAGAAAAGAAAAAGAAAAAAAATGGTAGCATTTTCTGAACATTCTTTTAACATACTGGTCTGGAAAATCAAGTAAAATATCTTAATTTCTAGAAGAAAAATTTAAAGAACGATGGAAACCATAAAGTAAAAGAGCAACAGAACAGGAAAAATATTTGCAATGAAAATATTATAAGATGGCTTAATATCTAAAATATTTAAATTATTTAAAGAGCTCTCCTAAAAAAAGGCCTACAATTCAAAGGTAAAATGGGCGAATGATATGAAAATGATACGAACAGTGAATTCACAGTAAAGCAAGCCCCACTGGTCAGTACCATGAAAAGATGCTCAACCGTCTTGACAATCAGGGAGAGGAACTGAAGCAATGATGAATTATTCCTTTCCACCTGTTAGACGGGCAATGATTGTCACATACAGCTTTCCAAAAGGCTGTATAAAACATATCCACCACATGGCAAGATCAACTAAAAATCAAAACCACAATAACCATTGTTTCAACCTAGCAAGTCCACTCCTCAGAATCTGTTCCCACAAAATAAAGGCACCAGTACTTAAAGTATTTAAATAGGAATGTTTATTTAAAAATTGTTTTTGTTTTTGTTTTGAGATGGAGTCTCGCTCTGTCACCAGGCTGGAGTGCAGTGGTGTGATCTTGGCTCACTGCAACCTCTGCCTCCTGGGTTCAAATGATTCTCCTGCCTCAGCCTCCCGAGTAGCTGGGACTACAGGCGTGCACCACCACACCCAGCTAATTTTTGTATTTTTAGTAGAGACGGGGTTTCACCATGTTGGCCAGGATGGTCTCAATCTCTTGACCTTGTGATCCACCTGCCTCGGCCTCCAAAAGTGTTGGGGTTACAGGCATGAGCCACTGCGCCTGGCCTGTTAATTTAAAACCTATTTGTAGTGGTGACCAAAAGGAAGTATGTAAACACCTGCCAAATAGGGAAATGTTCAAATAAATCATAGGACATCCATAAAATGGATAATATGTAGCCATCTAAATCAAGGAATTAGTTATATACCAAGTAATGTGAGATTAACAAATATGCCTAACAAATATCTATATAATATGATTCAATATTTACAAAACCCGGTCAACCATTTATATACGCCGGTGTATCCACACTATAAAAGTATGTTAAGGACACTCTAGGATGTTTATTCTGAAAGAGCTGGGGATAGGATATAAAAACAAAAACCACAAAACATTAAAAAAAGTTTACCATGTATGAAATACTCTTATTAATAGAAAACTTTATATTTGACTACCTACATACATAAAAAATGTACAAAACATTTTAAAGAGTCAATTTCTTTTAAAAAATTACTGGTTCAAAATCATGCAAGGACTATTTATAATATAATTAATTTATAATAGGTTTCATTATAGTCCAGACTCTCCTGGCAGACATGGGGCTGAATTCTAGCTATGGGACTGGTTAGCTATGTGACATTGGGCCAGTTATTTATATTCTTTAAGCTTTTGTTTCCTTATCTGTAAAACTGAGATAAATAATAGTACTTACTTCACAAAGTAAATGAGCTAATACATGTAAAATTTTCACAGTGCTTGGTACTGTGCTAAAAAATTATTAGTTACTGTTATTAGCCACAATATTAACCAATTTATTTCTGGAACTAATACAAATCCTAAAGATAGAATTGGTGTCACAAAAGTAAATGCACGTTGTTTTTAGGAACAAAAACATTTATTATCCTTTACTACTTTCCTCAGTTCTTAAAGTTTTCTCAGGAAGTCCTGAGGTTTTCACTGAGAGCTTGTAATCCGAATCGCCAAAAAACTGACCATAGCAGCAAAACAAATGTAATAGAGAAAACAGTTAAAATTAGCTCCTTAGGAACATGGTATGTCAGAAACCTTTTATATTTGTTAAGTTTTTACAGTATTTTAAAATTTTACATTTGTAACAGTTATTTATATTCTTTAAGCTTCAGTTTCCTTATCTGTAAAAGAGAGATACTTCATAAAGTAAATGAGATTATACATGTATATCACTTAACTCACTATGCTGTCATATATACTTTAAAGATCTTTATTTGCTGGATAATTTTACTTGAGCAATGTCTTACTTTTCATACCTTATTTTATAGTGTATGTTAATATTAACAACAGTCTAACATCTCTGGTATGATATTAGATTTTTCCACATTTAATATACTGCTCAATTATAAAAATTAAAAAAATATTTATAATAAAATATAAATAAAAAATTTAAAAAGACTGTATGAAAAATATAAAGCATACAGACAATTTTCTTAGGTGCCATAAATGGACCTCTGTTAGAGGCTATTGGCTCTCAAGTTTGGAGAACGACTGAGGTTGACTGTTGTTCCTCATTAATGTGCATTAGATGGGAAGCAATGCTAGTCTTTTTTTTTTGTTTTGAGTTGGAGTTTCGCTCTTGTTGCCCAGGCTGGAGTGCGAACAGCACAATCTTGGCTCACTGCAACCTCCACCTCCCGGGTTCAAGTGATTCTCCTGCCTCAGTCTCCTGCGTGTTGGGATTACAGGCACACGCCACTACGCCCGGCTAATTTTGTATTTTTAGTAGAGACGGGGTTTCTCCATATTGGTCAGGCTGGTCTCAAACTCCCGACCTCAGGTGATCCATCCGCCTCAGCCTCCCACAGTGCTGAAATTACAGGCATGAGCCACCATGGCCAGCAGTAATGCTAGTCTTTGTGTGCTTCAAGCAATAGGTATCAATTTATATATTTTTTATTGTATTACAAATGACAGACAAAAGTAAATTCAGGACCCAAAAGATAGTAAATTTCTCAAAGACAGGAACTCTGCTTCATTCCCTTTGAGATCTTAACAATAGCTATAACATTTAGTAAGCATTCACTGAGGATTTGGCTTGAGGAGCTTACAGCAAAATGGAACCTGAACCTTATTGCTAGTATATCACACTTGATGTTTATAGATCACTTGCTACAAATAGAACATATATCTAAGTAAATGACACAGTTGATCTGTCAGTGAGAATGTGGTTGATGCATGTGAATTCTAAATTTAAAGCACTTAATGTTTTATATAAGATACAAAAATAAGACAGCTCTATACTTACACTACATTTAGTGGTAAGGTATGGTTGCATAGTCATTGCATGTTTAACCATGAGCTGGGGTCTTATTTTGCTGAATAAGAACAAAGTGGTTATGCAAGCTACCAATCTTCCAGAATTCACACCTTTATTGTCAGAGTCTGGAAAAACAAACAGAGAAATAAGACACTAAAATATGACAAGGAAGTGGAAATTATACAGAATATTATTTAAATTAATTAATATTATCCCCTAAATAGGTCCAGTATAGGCAGGCCCTCAATATAATGAATTAGTAGTTCTTATAATACTAGATTTTCTCCATCTAATTTTTTCTTTGGTATAGAAATCACACACACTCAAGATAAAAAACAAGAGGCCATGCTATCTATAGAAGGCATATTTTACACTAATGGAAACTGGGAAGTTAAGGGATGGGCTTTTGGGAATAAACGTGGTATTGGTTAATACCTAAAATTAACCTGCTAGGTGTGATGGCTCACACCTGTAATCTCAGCACTTTGGAAGGCCATACAGGAAGAAGGCTTGAGTCTATGAATTTGAAATCAGCCTGGGCAACACGGCAAAACCCCATCTCTACAGAAAAATAAAAAATTAGCTGGTGTGGTGATGTGCACTTATAGTCCCAGTTACTCGGGAGGCCGAGGTGGGAGGATTGCTTGAGCCCAGGAATTCTAGTTTGCAGTAAGCTATGATTGCACCACTACACCCCAGCCTGGGTGACAGAGTGAGACCCTGTCTTTCAAAAAAACAAACACAAAAAAAGGAAGTGAATACAGGAAAGAAACTTAGCGGAGGTGAAACTGTGTTTAAGGGTACTAGGAAAAAGAGATATTGCTGTGGTAGAAG
This sequence comes from Ateles fusciceps, assembly GCA_036589455.1. Lineage (NCBI taxonomy): Eukaryota > Metazoa > Chordata > Mammalia > Primates > Atelidae > Ateles > Ateles fusciceps. Next base: position 6,296,767 of record JAZHEH010000572.1, read on the forward strand.
AATGTTAAAAAATGGGAGCAACAAACAGAAACTGAAACAGTGCTATCAGACAGCTCTAAACAAAGTGTTGTTCAGGTGGCAAGAAAATGTTGCTAATTAGGAAATACACTGGTTCTTACGAAACTAATTTTTAGAGGAAATTAGCAACTTTCTAACATTAAGGGACATCAGTATCACCCCTAAATTCCAGAATGCGGAAAAACAAAAAAACGGAACAAGGAGATAAAAACAAAAAAGGCTGGGCGCGGTGGCTCACGCCTATAATCCCAGCACTTTGGGAGGCTGAGGAAGGCAGATTATGAGGTCAGGAGATCGAGACCATCCTGGCTAACTCAGTGAAATCCCGTCTCTACTAAAAATACAAAAAATTAGTTGGGCATGGTGGCACGTGCCTGTAATCCCAGCTACTCAGGAGGCTGGGGCAAGAGAATCCCTTGAACCTGGGAGGCGGAGGTTGCAGTGAGCCGAGATCACACCACTGCACTCTAGCCTGGGCAAAGAGCGAGACTCTATCTCAAAAAAAAAAAAAAAAAAAAAGAGGTATATATGGGGAAAAAAAGTGCATAAAAAATATAAAGTACATCAACAACTTCCATAGGTGCTATAAATGGACCTCTGTTAGAGGCTATTGGCTCCCAGTTTTGGAGAATGACTGAGGCTGATTGTTGTTCCTCATGAATGTGCTTTAGATGGTAAGTAATGCTAGTCTTTGTGTGCTTAAAGCAATGGGTATCGATTTTTATATTTCGTATATAATCGTTTATTTACAATTGATTAAAAATTTTCAGGTTTGTGATTGGTAAATAATGTGAGAGATAATGCAAAATATAAGTATTTAAATAATTTGTGATTTATAAATTTTAATAAATTTCTAGCTCAAAATTAAGCAAACTTTTATGTAACAATTATAAATAATAAATATTAGGAATGCAATACAAAACTTTAAAAACATTTTTATAATAGCTAAAACAATTTCATTTTGAGAGACCATTTTATATGACTTAGAAGATAACAGTTTTGTGATGAGTATCATTAGCTAGATACCTATTAGCCTCTGCACTTTTATTCTTATTCAATATGACATCTAAAATTGTAATACGCTATTGAAAGATGTGTAGAAGAGATGAGGCCCATGCTTTTATTACAATGCTCTAGATAATCTTAGTCAATCTTAACAATATAATCTAGGATGCAACATCAAACAGATATCTATATAACAAAAAGGTATTTTATTTCAAAATGAAGTAATCATTAGACAAGCAGAGCCAGAGGCAAAAATGAGAAATGTGCTCAAAGTATTTAATAATATATTATAAAATCAACTAAAGACCAATATATATATATAATATGTCTTACCAGCTAGAGATTCCTCATATTTAAGAATGTGCTCAACTAGGTTATCAACAAGTTGAGTACAAGCTTTCTTCACAGGTTTATATGAGGAATCCTCTTCGGACTTCAACAACTATATATGTATATATACAAAAAAGATCCGGGTATAGTTATTCATTAGGCAATAATAATAATATCAACATATTAAATGCGTCCATAAGTAATATACTTTTCAATTTGTCCTTAACAATTTAATACTCAAAGTACAAATTAATAAAGCAAAAATATATGATACATGTTTAAAAATACCTTATAAACCAGACATTTACCAATACTTCCAAACAATTTTACTATGAAGTACTTAACCTGCTGTGTAAGACCTAAGGTAAGATGTGAAAGATGCAAAAAAAGGTGACCTTCCCTTTCTCCCTATTCACATAATACAAGTTGAATTATTTTAAGGGATTAATAACTGTAACTGCATCTGAATTGCACCTTAAAAGGCAATTATAAAACATAAGGGTAGATTTCTTTACTGCATTATCCTTTGCAAAATCACAAACAATGCTAGAAAAGTGTTATGAATAATGAGATGAGGATAGAGATCATTCTAAATACAGCTAGAAAGTAAAACCAATCTAACCTTTCATAATCAAAAGTCAACAGAAAAGTCGTAAGGTATATCTGTTTTGCTAAGAAAAACTAGCTAATATAATTCTGGGGATACTGAAGGAATCTAAAGGTGTATTTGATTTCTGTGAAGCGTTCCACTGCTGTTAAATATTACTTTCTCTGCAATAATGAAAATGTTCTATATCCTTGCTATCCAATAGGGTTCCCAAGAGTCACATGCAGCTATTAAGCACTTGGCAATGTACCTACTGTGACTGAAGAATTAAAATTAAATAAAATAATAATTGAAATTAACATCGAAAAAATGCATGTGGCTTATATTGGGCAGCACAAGTTTAAACTTTCCCTGAAAGATACATAAATGATTAAAACAACTGACAGCAACCAGAATAACATAATACACACACTGCCCCTTTTCCTCCAATTTGAAGAAATAAGTAAAGCAGACAGCTTCAATGTACTAGGTTTCAACTCTGAACCACAAATTCTTCCTGCCTCACTCTATAACTAATTTCCTTAATACAGCTATTAATATCATATTCTAGTTTGATCTTTTCTGAGACAGGGTCTCGCTGTTACCCGTGCTGGAGTGCTGTGGCACAATCAAAGTTCACTGCAGCCTTGACCTCCCCAACTCAGCCTCCCACACAGCTGGGAACCACAGGCATGCACCATCATGCTTGGCTTATTTTTGTATAGTTTGTAGAGATGGGGTTCTCCATGTTGCCCAGGCTAGTCTTGAACTCTTGGGCTCAAGTGATCCGCCTGCCTCAGTCTCCCAAAGTGCTGGTATTATAGGCGTGAGCTACCACGCCCAGCTTAGCTTAGCCTTCTTTTAGGCAGAAGTAGAAAACTATCCTCTCTCATCCTAGGTTATTCTTCTTCATTTCCAAGGCTTCAGGCACACACAAAAGAACTCATCGTAAGTTTTAATTCATGACACACCGTTGCCACTCATATATGCCCTTTTAATTTGCTAATAAATAATTGCATACTATGAATCCAAATCAAGAAGACTATTTTTAATATCTTATATCTCCCAATGTGCTCCTTCCCTTATTCCACCTTCCTGTTTCACACTTAAGGTAACCACTATCAGAAAATTTACCATCTCCTTGCTTAAAAAAAGTCTAAGCTGTATGCTATTTACAGCTTTCTTTGATTTTCCACTTTCTAAAAGGTAGTATACTTGATGTAGTCTTCTGAGACTTACTTTTTTCACTCAGCATTATGTCACTATGATGTAGGTTGTTGCATATAGCTGTATTTTACTGATTTTCATTGCTGTACAATAGCCCACCATGTGCCTATACCTTAATTCATTTATCTGCTCTTTTGTAGATAGGTTAATCCTAATTTTAGTACAATGAGCATTTCTGTATATGCCTCCTGATGCAAATACGCAAGATTCTTTTGTGTATATAAACTTGAAGTTGAACTGCTGGGTCACTGGATATATGCATGTTCAACTTCACAAGATAATGCTTTTAAGAGATAATTTTATGAAATCATTGTTTTTCAAAGTGGCTGTAATATTTTCTCAATTATTATCTGTATTAAGAGATGCTATCTGATCTCTCTTTTCCATCACTTGTGACTGACTTCTCCATTTTTTTCAATAAAATGGTATAAAATGTGGTCTTGATTTGTATTTCTTACTTTACTAATGTGGTTGAACACAGTATAGGCCCTATATGCTATTTTTCTCCATGAAACACCTATTAATAAACTTTACCTATTTTTCTACTGGGACTCTTGACTTATTCTCCATTTTATGACTTGTGTTTTCATTTTCTTCAATCTTTTAAGGGTAATGGTTTTTGTGACTTGTTTAAGACATCCTTTCCTACCCAAAGATCAAAAAGATAATCAGCTTGGACATGGTGGTGCATGCCTGTAGTCTCAGCAACTCAAGAGGCTGAGGCAGGAGGATCACTTGAGCCTAGGAGTTTGAGTCCAGCCTGGGCAACACAGCAAGACCACATGATTAAAATACTTATATATATATTTATATAATAATTATATATATTATTATACATATTAAATATATTATATAATATATAATTATATACTATATATTTATAAATATATAAATTATATATTTATATTATATATCTTATATTATATATATCATATTATATATATAATATATAAATTATATATATTTATATTACATATATCTAAATACACTTTTTTCTCCTATATTTTCTTCCAAAAGTTTTAAAGTGGCCAGGCATGGTAGGTCACACCTGTAATTCCAGCACTTTGAGAAGCTGAGGTGGACAGATGATGAGGTCCGGAGATTGAGACCATCATGGCTAACACAGTGAAACCCTGTCTCTACCAAAAATACAAAAAATTAGCCAGGCATGGTGGCACGTACTTGTAGTCCCAGCTACTTGGGAGGCTGAGGCAGGAGAACAGCTTGAACCTAGGAGGTGGAGGTTGCAGTGAGCTGAGATTGCGCCACTGCACTCCAGCCTGGCAACAAAGCAAGACTCCATGTCAAAAAAAAACAAAAAAGTTTTAGCTTTAATCTATATGGAGTTGATTTTTGAGCTGAAGTAGGAATCTTTTTTTTTTAGACAGTCAAATGTCCCAACCCCATTTACTAAACGGTTTATCTTTTCTCCATAATCTGCAGTGCCACTTCTATTATAGCAAGCATATTCTACATGTGTAAGCCTGTTTTCTGGGCTTTCTATCCTGTTCCATTGTTATTTTATTACTCATCTACTTATGACTACTCTTAATTACTGCATCTTTAAAAGTAAGTCCCAATATTTTATATGGCAAGTCAGTGCTCCAGTTTTTTCAGAAATTATTTAGCTATTTTTACCTGTTCTCTGCTCTTCTATATACATTTTGCAATCACCTTGACATTTTAAATATTTTTTATTCATGATTTTGAAGAGAGCTCACAGTTTCCCATTTGCATTACTTTCATTTTAGTTTTGTAGTTTTATCTGTCAGATTAAGGAATTTGCATTTTATCCTTGTTTATTATAGGTAATCATTCAAAGGTACTGAATTTTATCAAAATTTTTTCTTGCCCGCTCTGATTTTCTTCTACTTTCATTATTAGCCAAATACTCATGATATAAATAATTAATCAAGGTGCATACAATTTTTTTAAAAGTATAATTTAGTTTGCTCATTTAAAAAATACCTTTTAAAGGTACCAACACTCCCAGTGATATAGGTACACTTTTTATACCGTCTTTATCTTTTATTATGAAAACTTCAGGTATACAAAAGAGTTGAAGAAAATTTTATCATGAACACTCTCTACCACCATCATCTAGATCCTACCAGTAAAAATATTTTTGTGTGTGTGTGAGACAGGGTCTGACTCTGTTCCCCAGAAGAAAGTGCAGTGGCACAATCATAGTTCACTGCAGCCTAACACTCCTGGGCTCAAGTGATCCTCCTGCCTCTGCCTCCCAAGTAGCTGGATCTACAGGCACATGTCACAATGCCCAGGTAATTTTATTTACTCATGTTTTTTAGAGACGAGGTCTCGATATGTTATTCACGCTGGTCTAAAACTCCAGGCTTCAAATGATCCTCCTGCCTCAACCTCCTGAGAAGCTGAGATTCTGGGTGCAAGTTATTGAGCCTGGCTCCTTACCTTTAAGATTTTATTCTGCTGGGATGTGCGTGTGTGCGTGTGCGTGGGCACAACACACACACGTGTGTGTATAGATATATGCATATGTATTTGTGTACACACACCTACATCCATTTTACTTTCAATGCATTTCAAAGTAAATTGGAGACTTCAGTATATTCTCCATTTTTTCCTTGAGATAAAACTTACATGCAATTAAATGCACAAATGTTTAGCATACATTTGCTCAGTTTTGTCAAATGCATTCACTACTGTAACTCAAGTCCCTATACTATGATACAGAACAGTTGTTCTCAATCTTTAACTTATATCCCAATCATCTGGAGAGACTGTTAAAATACAGAATGATGGGCTTTACCCTCAGAGTTACTGATGAATTAAGTCTGGAGTAGGGCCTGAGAATTTTCATTTCTAATAAATCCCCAGGTAATGCTGGTAACTTTCAGAACCACTGATAGAGACCATTACTATCATCCCTGAAAGTCTTCTCATGTCCTTTCCCAGTCAATCCCCAGCCCACTGCAACCACTCTTCTGATTTTTGCCTGTATAGACTAGTTTTACCTCGCCTAAAATTTTGTAAAAATGGAATCACTACATGTACTCTTCTATGTAAGGCTTCTTTTACTCTGCGTAATGCTTCATTATTCATCTATGTTGCTGTATGTATTGACAGTCTGTTCCTTTTTGATGTGGAGTACTATTAAATTGTATGGAATTGTCATAGTTTATTTATACATTCACTAGTTGATAGAGATAAAATGTTTTATTGTAAACTCAGAAACATTTTGCTCTGGATTACAAAGGACAGGAACAGATGAAATATGTTTTCATTGCCTGTATTTTCCTTATAAACTAAAAAGGGTCAGTTTTAGATCATAAGTAATTAAAATGAATGGCATTGTAAAAATCTATTTAATTTTTGTGTACCCATCACAGGGCTATGAATGTGTTTTTTGAAGAAGACTGTCATACAGAGCTACTCAATTTATGGTAGTGGCTTAAATGAATTGGAGTACATTTCAGAAATAAAAAAATGTGAGGACCTTCATGACAGATGTCATTCTTCCACGTTCTACTGAAAAAATGACAAAAAACTATGAATTGTTAAAGGCTATAAAGGAATGATAGCTCTATACATTTAAAAATGATATACTGGCCGGGCATGGCGGCTTACGCCTGTAATCCCAGCCCTTTGGAGGCTGAGGAGCATGGATCACCTGAGGTCAGGAGTTTGAGACCAGCCTGGACAATATGGTGAAAGCCCGTCTCTACTAAAAATACAAAAAATTAGCTGGGTGTGGTGGAAAAAGTAACTGGCTAAACATGGCGGCGCATGCCTGTGGTTCCAGCTACTCGGAAGGCTGAGGAAGAGGATTGTTTGAGCCAGGGAGGTCGAGGCCACGGTGAGCTGTGATTGTGCCATTACTCAGCCTGTGTGACAGAGTGAGACCCTGTCTCAAAAAAAAAACAAAAAACAAAAAACAACAAAAAAACCCCAAGACATACTAACATAATTATTAAGACAATGAACATAGTTTAGTACATGTGTGAATTTGAAGCTATTTCAGTAGTACTTCAAGTTTCCCTAGAAAAACATATTCAATAAATGAGGAGAGTCAATGATCTACAAAAAACAAACAACAACAACATCCCAAAAACCCAATCCGAAAATAAAAATTAAAAATATCTGAACTTGGACTGAATGCAATGCATGTACATGTGCTCATGTAAAAACAGTAAATATTTTAATTATTCTGGACTCAAGAATTTGTAATAACTCCAGCAGTCCATTCTTTACATCCTTCCTAGCTTCTCTTAACATTTATACATACATGTTATAATTGCTCAGAGTAGTTGCGTCTCTGTCACATATATATGAGTTTGCTTTCTTTCACTAAACCAAACTCTGCTAGTATAAGGAAATATATCACCAAGTCACAATATCATTGATAAACATAAGTTGTTGGCAGAAACTAAAGTAGGAAAGCATAGAATAGGGAGCATGAATAGGATGGATAAACTAACTTACTAACTAAATAGATGGGACTAGAGAATAAAGACACAAAGAATGTACAAGTAAAACTATCATTGTTAAGAGATTATAAATCTGGTCAGCTCCCTTCTGCTTCTAACTTGCTAATACAGGAGGAGATTATTTGAGATTTTTTTTAGTAATAGTAAATAGTGACATTTCTAACAGTTACACTGAATCCTTACTTAATCATTTATAATAACAATCAAATGAAATATATGATTTAGAGCTTTTTAAAAATCATGATGTATCCTTTGTCATGGCTGACATAAACTTAACTAAGGTAATTATAAGGCTCTATGATACAGAGCTAATTATTTGATTTAGGAAAGAAATGATGCCAAAAATACCATGTAAAAATATGAAATGAAGGAGATTTAAGAAGACAGTCTAAGATTATAGATTGAAAACACCACGAAGGTTTTTTAAAAAAGACATCTTAAGAAAGTAATGTACTGCTTTTACCACCTACCAAAATGGCTAAAGTTTTTAAAAAGACTGACAATGACAAGAATTGGTGAGGATGTGGAGGAACTGGAACTTCCATACACAAATGGTGGAAATGAAAAATGGTTTAGCAATTTTGGAAAAATGTTTTGGCAGTTTCTCACTAATCACATGACCCTGTAATCACATTCTTAGGAATGTACTCAAGATAAATGAAAACATACATCTACACAAAACCTTATACACCAATATTCACAGGAGCATTATTCATAACAGCCCCAAACTGGAAAGAACCCAAAAGTCCAAAAAATGGTGAATGATAAAGAAATTGTGATATATCCACACTATTGAAACTACTCAGCAATAAACAGGTATATTAATACATTAGCAACAAGAATGAATCAATATTTTAAGTCAAAAAAGTCAAACACAAAAGATTACATAGTGTATGATTCCATTGATATTAACTTCTAAAAAGATACAACTATAGTGACAAAAAGCAGATCAGTAGTTT